>CAMTZC010000017.1:1280000-2530000 GCA_947086505.1 Morpho deidamia
CTTTTTGAGACTTTGTTTTATAATAAGTATAGATAGATAAGAAAGTTTGTCAGTTTGTCTATATGTCTGTCTTTTACGGCTAATCCGCTGAACAGATATTGATGCATTTCGCATATAAAAACTTATACAATAGGATATCATATAGGAAAGAAAAATGCGCATTTCTCTCGGTAACGGAAAAAGCACATATTATTAGGGAATTTAAGTAAGTATAGTTTACTTACTCACTTAGCTTAAATCGATTATTTATAATAGATTTAATCTTAATTAATTTAATAATATAATAAATAAAATATACAGCAAATACTAATCAAAGTGGACTGGACGATAAAAAAATAGCAATGATGCGGTTTTTGCGCTCTTGAATATCTGCAGTTTGGCAACATAGTTCTCATCCAATAACGCATATCTTATCTCAAAAGATAAGAAAAAAGAGAGTAAAAAATGAAGAAAAGGAGGGTAATTAATAAAATAGTATGTTAAAAACCGTTTTACAATGTTTAGACAAACTATTATAATAATAAAATAATCTATTATATAAAATCTATTATTTTCACATCCCTGATATTAATTATCTATCAATTAGGTAACTGTAAAATCAACCCAGTGCGATTTTTGTTGTGGAGCCTATTCTCCTGATGATGCTTCGGTTTCGGGGCGAAGCGATCGTCGAGATTGTGGTGGTGGGTGTGTGTGCTGCTTTTGTGTGCGTTGTTGCTGGTGAATTGTGCCTTGGGGTGCGTGTGGTGGCTGGTCCTGCATGTGTAAGGTGCGTGGATTTTGCCTGCTTCATACACATTGGCTTTGCGTGCATTCACTTAACCCGTGCGGATTATAGCAAAGTAGTTAGTTCTGTTATATTGCTTGTAATATGGAATTCCGCAAAGTAACGCCTGCTTCTATAAATCATGTAAAATCAGTAATGTATCAATAAATATGGTGACAAGAAGTCCTTCGTGTACGCTACCTCTAATGTATATTTATGCTAAACACGATGAGTCATACACGCGTAGGCTAAGGTAGTACCTTACGTCGTATGTTTACAGAGACTTGTATGTTTTTGATGTGTGTTTACATATATTAGCGCCGGAAGGCGTGACGTATATCTTAAGAGTATGTTTAGAAAGCTTTTATAACAAAAACAATTTAATAACGATGTTGAAAAGCTATCTATATGCCGTGTGGTACCCGGCTGAATACAATAGACCACCATCATATCTTACCGAGGTGTCGTAAAAGGCGACTAAGGTAAGTCGACCCGCCGTGTGATATCCGGCTAAGTACAGTATACCACCCTCATTTTTTACATAGATGTCGCAAAAAGCGACTTAGGTAAGTTGACCCACCGTGTGGTATCCGGTTGAGTAGAATAGACCGCCCTCTTTCTTACCGAGGGGTCGTAAAATACGACTAAGGTAAGTTGACCCGCCGTGTGGTATCCGGTTGAGTAGAATAGACCACCCTCTTTCTTACCGAGGGGTTGTAAAATACGACTAAGGTAAGTTGACCCACCGTGTGGTATCCGGTTGAGTAGAATAGACCACCCTCTTTCTTACCGAGGGGTCGTAAAATACGACTAAGGTAAGTTGACCCACCGTGTGGTATCCGGTTGAGTAGAATAGACCACCCTCTTTCTTACCGAGGGGTCGTAAAATACGACTAAGGTAAGTTGACCCACCTTGTGGTACCCGGTTGAGTAGAATAGACCACCCTCTTTCTTAACGAGGGGTCGTAAAATACGACTAAGGTAACTTGATCCACCGTGTGGTATCCGGTTGAGTAGAATAGACCGCCCTCTTTCTTACCGAGGGGTCGTAAAATACGACTAAGGTAAGTTGACCCGCCGTGTGGTATCCGGTTGAGTAGAATAGACCACCCTCTTTCTTACCGAGGGGTCGTAAAATACGACTAAGATAAGTTGACCCACCGTGTGGTTTCCGGTTGAGTAGAACAGACCACTTTCTGTCTTACCGAGAGATCGTAAAATACGACTAAGGTATGTAAGTTGACATCTGGCAGGTTGCCGGTCGTGAACTACGTATCCGAAACATGTGACAACATGTACATGTTGTGCCGACCCCACTTAGAGTACGATAATGATGATGATGATGTTGAAAGGCTTTCTCTATGCTTACGGAAAGATTGGCGCTTAGACATAGTGTCTATTGCTAGTACGGTTACCTTATGAAATTTCAATTGTTTTTATATCATTGTTTATAAGGTTAAATTTATATATGTCCCGTATGGAAAATACTTTTCTATTATTACGAAACATGCAAAAATCTTCCTTTATGTTTGACCGATAAAGTCCAAATTCGCTAATCATCTGGAACATTCACGTTGTTTACGCTTCGTGTTCCGTATTCCCGCCGCTATACAAATGACTCGCGAGTAATCGGGAAATAGAACCTTTTAGCACGGTTAGCTCGTTATATAAGCGGACATATCGCTTTCCTACGAGATTCAGTTTTCGATTAGCGATCAAGAGAAACGATTCAGAAGCGATACAAGTTAAATAATAGTAACCTCGACCTTTTTATTGGAGAACGAACTGCGTAAACTGATTGTAAGTACCCAATTGTGTACTGAAAAGCTGAATATTTTTTTAACGAAAAGTATTTTAATGCAAATTACGAACCCATGTACGCACACGTAACAGTATTCGAAATTAGTTGGAAAAGTATTCTAAATCGCTTGTCTGGTCGTAGACTGAGAAACTATATTAACACAGTGACGCCAAGTAAAATACAATATTTTACTAATACTTCGGTGTACGAACAAAGTATTTAACTAAAACGAAAAAAGAAAAATCAGAAAACAAATTTATATATAAAGCTTAAAATCTTTTCAAGTTTTGGAAGTCGTCGAGATGACGTAACTAATTTTAAGTGACGCAATTCTCTCAAGAACAGGCGTTTGAAGGAAAATTGACAAAGTTCAGCGTACTGGCGACATTGTTTGGACGGGGTTTGGCAACTTTGTATAAACAATTTAATTTTTGGAATAGTTCTATAGTTTGTCAACTTGTTGGTTAAATTGTTGATCTTAATTTTGAGAAATTTAGCGAAGATTTTGTATACTGGATTGTTGCGATATATTGAGCTATTTTTATTTTTTTCTAAAGAAATTATTATGCGTGTATTCTTGCAAATGAGTGGATTATAGCTATTCTTCAACCCTGTACCAGATAGTAATGACCAAATGTAACTATTTCTAAATATTATTTTGAAAAGAGCAACAGTCGAGTTTCTTGCTGGCCCTTCTCGGTAGGAACAGCTTTCCGGAACAGCAATAGAGTTGACGATTCAATAGCAAGTTTACTTGAATAAAGCATATTTTGAATATGAATTAATGAGAATTTTCTTTTGACACGGCCTTGTGGACCCACTTTATGTGTTTCGTTCTATACGGTATAAGCTTTCTATCATGCATAGCGTCGTATATTGAATTCCTTGGTCCCAAAACGAGCCATATATACCCCTGACAGTCAAATCGCAAACACAAACACACATAATACTCACACACGCAGCGTCATTTTTTTTATGCAGAGGTTTGAAGCTACATCCGAACAAAGCAAAAAATCCCATTTTTTCCTACGGAAGTAGTAAAAGAAACCTATAGTATGTAACTGAAGGTAATTTAACACTAATGATTACTTGTACCTTAGAACTTGATAAGTCACTAACTTAAGAACTTTATAAGTTACTAACATAGTTTATAAGCGTGTTAATAACATTATGAGCTTTGTTGCGAAAATAAAATAAAATTTTATTGATTGATTAATTGACTAAAGTCGAACATCATCATCATTCTCCTACCCTTATCCCACTCTTAGTGGAGACGGCGCAACATGTTATAAACATGTTGTCACGGCATTTATAAAGTCGAACAAAGTAACAAAAAATATTTATAATGCTAGCACGTCCATAGTAGGATTTTAGTTTTTAATCAGTGCAAGTGATTACAGAAAACGCCATGTGGTATCCGGCAGAATAGAATAGACCACCCTCCGTTCTTACCGAGGTGTCGTAAGAGGCGACTGAGGTATGTGCCGTGTGGTATCCGGCTGCATAGAATAGACCACTCTCATTTCTTACCGAGGTGTCGTAAGAGGCGACTGAGGTAAGTTGACGTCAGGCAGGCGGCCGGGCGTAAAATACATAGCCAAATCATGTGACAACATGTTTGTAACATGTTGTGCCGGCCCCACTTAGAGTGGGATAAGGGCAGGAGAATGATGATGATGATGCAAGTGATTACAGAAAAAATGTCTTTTATACATATAAACTGTTACATTGAGTCAAATTAATAGGTCAATATATTTCATATTAACCTAATAATTTGACTCAAAATTGTGGTATAAATGTTTTTTTACGATATTATACAATAGAAAGTGTCCAGACTAGTTTATTAGAAAACTGAAAGTGGTCCGGACCGTTCACTTGGATGATTATACAGTCTGCAACAGTGCAGTCTTATATATTGGTTTATAAACATAATTTGTAATAAAATGAATCTCTCAATAGGCATCAAGAATAAGATGGATATAAAGATTATAAACGAAAGTCGATTCTTTTATGAGATCTATGAAGTTATTGTTTTAGCAGTTACGTCATTATTTTTTTCGAATAGCGATTCGGTTCTTCTCGGTAGGAACAGCTTTCCGAACCAACAGTAGATGTTAACGATTCAAAATCACTTGTTCACAAGATAACTTGAATAAATAATATTTTGAATTTGAATTTGAATTTATCAGCAGACAACTGAATATCAGCAGCGAGGCTTACGCTTCCAGTCTGAGTGACCATATTGAGTGACACTTTTCGATCTTTCACACATATATTCTTGGTGTTTATTTTTAAGTATATTGTTTTATATTAATAATTACTTTTAAGTATAAATAATTATATGATAGGCGAAGATATTGTTCTACTCGCAAACGATACACCAAATTCAAATATTATCTGTGTCGTAAAAACCCAACAACTGAGATCTTTGCTAGAATGTATTTATGATCCAATGTAACGTTTTCTTTTGAATGCCTCGTAAAACGTTTTATGATTTATGATATGACTTAATTTCGCCACATTTTATGTGAGCATAAAAAAGTGTCACAAAAGAAACGCACTTCGTTGTTACAAAGGGTCCTAAGGCAAATTCTTTTCTCTTTACATAAACTGCTTATCTCAAGCATTGATACATCTCAAAGAGGAATCAGTTAAACTATGCTCTATATTTCTAACTTATATGTGAAATATATGGTTGTAGCAATTTCTTTACGACTATTTTCAATAATTTGAATGCGAATGGAAGAAAAGCATTTCGCGCATCCTCATCATTTGTTTCCTCATAATTTATTGAGGTTTTCTGCTTTTAACTCTAAGTTCATACTGTTTTCGCACGAAAATCTATGTAGGTGAAACTTAGGGCATTCCAGTCGGTCATAGAATTATCGCATGCGATCTATAGAATTTGTTGATAATTAAAAGTGTAGTTAACGGTCTGAGGTATAGACCTTGAAACCCTATAGGGGATTGACAGAAATACAATAGTTGCACTATTGCATGACGATTTTCAGAGTTTATTGAACGGTTCTTGTCGGAGATTTCCACGATAATCGGCTTACTCGTCGCTCGTCGCACGTTATTCCAATTAGCCGCCGTTTGACCGCCGCTGTTTGGCTTCTCTTCGATTTTTACCAGATTACGGTATACGTATGTTGTAAGTACGTTTGACTTTTTGTCGGAACACGTGGCACAAGGTCGCGAGTTTTGGTCGAGGTCAAAGGAGATTTCTTTTCTATTGTCAGGAAAACCCATTATGGATCGTCACCGCCAGACGGGGACGAGCGTCGGGTATTTTGGACTCTCACCAACTAAAAACCTGACAGTGCTGCACCAAGCTGCTGGTGGCTAGGACATGGTACCGTTGGATACCCACACCCCCGCCAGCACAAGCCACATCTGGGTCGGGGCCTTTCTAAAAGTGGCCCCTCTCTCCGCTGATCGATGCATCGAGAGCACCAAATGTATCGACCGCCTCGGGGACCTTTTCAGAAGGACATCCGATAAACTCCGTTCGGAATGCCCAAAGGGCGGCATACGACGGGCTTCATCGAATCGTCCGCGTCCCGCTCCAAGGATCCAAGGACTTTCCCGGATTTGCCCCGCCGCCTCATTCCGCGAGATAACGTTCTCGCAGAAAGAGGCCTTCGATTTCTCCCTATTGACCATGACACGGACCGCGGTTGGCAAGGAGAGATCATGCCTCACAAAGGAGAGTAACCCAACCTGTAGTTCACATTTTATGAGCAATGTCAAATGAAATCAATATAAAAATCTTATAACTGTTAACTACTTTTTGTAACCGGCCCTTATTTTACTTTACTAAACTATCCATTGACTCCATCAGCCAATGATATTTTATTATAATTAAGGATATCACTACAGGCCACAATTTGTTGCGTTCTACAAACATTCAAACAGTTCCATTATTCGGTTGACTGACGGAAAATTGTTTTTCATTATTGACTCGGTTGATTGTCTGTTGCGTGATTGTAATTAAAACAACAATGGCGCCTTACCGCGACTCTATTGTTTGTCTTCGGTTGATATTCTCAACCACATTTAGTAGACTTTGTCACAATACTAAAGAATCAATGATTGTCTAGAACCATTCTTTTTGTTTTCCTAGCAAAACGGTCATTAGACCTGCCGTAATTTACGGATCAGAATGTTGGGCAATAAAAGAATAGGGTGAAAGAAAGGTGCATACAAATGGGATGTTAAGATGTATGTGTCAAAACACATCACACAAACACGTACACAAATCTCCACAGACGCCACAACAATACACAAGCACTACACACGTTGAATAATCGTTTGTTTGTTTGTTTGTTTGTTTGTTTGTAATCTCTTTATTGCATGTGTTAATGCACTGGCGGGCTTATTCCGTAATCGGAATCTCTTCCAGCCAACCACTTAAATTTTGACAAAGTTCTAATAAAAATTTAAAACTAACTATAAAAAATTAAAATTAAAATAAAACTTAAAATACAGAAAACTTAAATTAAGAAACAAATATAGAAATAAAAGTAATAAGTAATCTTTTCGTCCCGCAATCGAAGCATCATCAGGAGATAGACTCTACAAAAAACATCTGCTCGGCTTTGCGATTTTGTCGTCCTTCAAAATTAAACAGAGCACATTACGCAAATAATCATGATTTAGAGATGATTTGTTTCAATATTATCCTTCCCTTGAATCGGAGAATACCTTGTGAATTTTGTTTTTGGAAGAGGGGGGTAACCGGGCGTACCGTTTACTTGTTATAGTGACCGCCGCGCTCTTGAAAAACTAAAGCTATCCCAAGTGCGTTTACGCCTTTTAACATTGGAGAATGTGCTTCTTCAATTTCACCAATACTGATACTGCCGATTAATTTCTTTAAAAGTATTTACAAAAACCTAAACTAGTACTTGAACTTTACAGTCACAAAACATAACCACCCTGCCATAAAATAAAACGAGAAATTTAGTTAACAGCTCGATGTGAGACTTTTTATACACGTTAAAACTTAACAAGTGTTTTTTATGGGTTGAACCGCACGACCCCTAGACAGATAGTAAAATTTTATCACACTCCTCAAATTTAATTAGTAACGGCGACTGAGAAGTTTGACGACGTGATGCTTTCATAAAATTTAGTAATATTTCAGAGTCGTATACGATCAATTTGAGTAATCCATATAAGTACAAAAGGTAACAGCTAGGCATTTAAATAGAAGTTGCAACTGTGATACGTTCAATAAATTCAAATTCAAAATATTCATTATTCAAGTGAACTTGTTAACAAGTGTTTTTGAATCATCAACTTTGAATCATCAACAAGCTATCCGAACTAGCAGTACTAGTTCGGATAGCTGTTCCTACCGAGAAAAACCAGCAAGAAACTCGGCATTTGCTCTTTTCAAAATATAATTCTTATTACTAGTTACTTCGTCATTACTGTCTCGTTGAAGGTCGAAGAGTACCTATATTCACGCATTCTTATCATTTTTATAATCCTCAACAGTATATTAGGCTTTCTGTATCAGCCTCCTATCCGCTGCCAGCATTCTTGGGACGATTCCACGTGGGCATGATTTGTATAGTAGTAACGTGTATGAACAAAGAAGAGAACTTGTACATTTTTACTATAATAAAAAAGAGCCTCCTATTAACAGTTTCTTTAAACTACTGTAAAGGCAAAGCTATAATAAATAAACTCATACTTTACTGATTGTATTTTCCTTTGATCACAATATAATCTTTTACATGTCATCCTTATTTAAAATCTATCCGAATTACATGCTGCTATTTGCATAGTGCAGACACCATCTCTTTACTTAAGGATCACATTCCCTTCGACGTACCAAAATACTTTTTCTTATTTTTATACCAAACCTTGCACTTTGAAGGTTAATTATTTCATAATTTTAATTCTTCTCCGAGGCATAAATCTGGATATCTAGTAGTTGTTTTGGTACCGTCTTGTTAATGGACTAGAACTAGACGTGTCCTATGTCAAGTTAGTGAACAAAAGTCGCTGCCCGCTCGGCCATTGTCTAATTCATGTAGCGACGTTCCTAATGGAAGGGGCCCCTCCCTCTAGTAATTAGCTCCACTTCCACACAAGCGGCACGGTCATTTAAGCGGCACGTTTTACAGTGATGATTAACGACTATAGATACAAAGATACACTGTACCTAAATGATATTAGAATTCGTTTTCTTAAAAAATATTCGTTATTCAACTTTGCATTGAAGCCACGTGGTATCCGGTTGAGTATAATAGACCACCCTCTTTCTTACCGAGACATCGCAAAATACGACTAAGGTATAGTACCCGGCATTAAATAATGCACATCGATGTTTACAACGGAACAGCCGGCCAATTCGGTTTCGTAGAACGCTGTCACTGTCACGCACGGATTTGTCAGTCTGTGCGGCAGAGACTCTATGAAGCAGAATCTAGCCGATTTCTCTCTCTAAGCCTCGATGTGCATCATTTAGTGCCGGGTACTATAAGTTGACGTCAGGCGGGCGGCTGGTCGTAAAAACACGTAGCTTAATCATATCACGACATGTTTGCAACATGTTTTACGGACCCCACTAAGAGTGGGATAAGGGCAGGAGGATGATGAACTTTGCATTGACAAGCACTTACGAATCGTCAAATTCAATGAAGCTACAACTGGTTCAGAAATATAGTTATAGTTTTCAATAGACATTAAATTGGAAGTTATTTAAATTTTTATGAGACAGATTTAAGGTACTTTTGCTAAGAAACAAATTTTTATCGAATTTACAAATCTGCGCACATTTTGATATCAATCTATGGTATTAAAGCGCGAGTGAAGTCAAGGCACATCGAAAATATAGACGTAATAGCAACATTACTTTGCTATATACTTTGAAGAAGAAGATTGTCAGAAGTACGTCGGTCAGTTGTGATAAAAAGTCCTTGAAGAATCCTATGTACATTAACTAGCTGTTCCAGCGGCTTCGCCCGCGTGGAAATCTACATGTCACAAGATTTATCCAAAATTGAAATTTTGAACATAAAAGTAGTTATTCTGAGTTAAACGTAAGAGATAGGAACATGCTATCGAACATAGCTAACTTTTTTGTAGTATTTTTATAGATCTACAATTCTCTACTACATTACTTTAGCGTATCTCTGCCGGTTTACGCAGCGCACGCGACTAAAGCTCCCAGTAAGCAAGCTTTTTCAACAACTGCGCGATCTCTTCAACACAATTTACATAATACCGATATGTAGTATTTACCTAAACCATCCGGAAATATTTGACTATCTTTTGGAGAAAACCGTAAAAAAACCGTTCAGTAGATTTTGAGAAAATCGATTACATACAGACAGACAGCTTTTTGGGATTTTGTTTTATAATAAGTACAGATTAGTTCAGTTAGATGGACCTAATGTCCGTGTAAAGATATCGCCGAATTTCATAACTTAAATGTCATTGATGCATTTCAGAGTTAACTGTGTGAATTATAAAGATTCAACGTATCTTGCATTCAATGCAGGAAGTCACTTCATTAGAAATCCTCGAAGCTTGAGGCGGCTCTTCAGCCGAGTATCAAAGTAAAAGCCTATTTAACCACGACACAAAAGCAGAGGCCCTACTAGAGGGGCCTTGGGAACGAAATCATACGGCTCGACCTCTCTCCACTTTGTTTTTACAAATATGCTTCTAGAAATAACTTTGCAAAGTTCAGATGAATACTCCAACGTTTCTTTTGCTATTTCTTATAGTTTAGCAATGTTAACCTGTTTTTTGCTCTTAAGATATTTAGATTAGGCACAAATGTTTTGTTTGTGGTCGGTTTAAAATAAACACTAAAAATTGACTCATAAAAAAAACCAATTTAACAATGAAGCGTATGGTGAATAAATGCATGAAATCAAATGAAATGAATGAAATGCTTTTATCGTTTCGCCCCGCAACCGAAGCATCATCAGGAGATAGACTCCACGACAAAAACGCGAATTGCTTTGCGATTTTGTTGATTGCGATTGTTGAGTTTGTGATAGTGAACGTGTGTAGTGCTCGTGTATTGTGGTGGCAGTGGTGGAGGTTTGTGCGTGTGTTTTTACGGATCCTGCATGTATCGGGTATGAAAAAACGGATATCCACTATACATTTAACACTATATATATTTTCTATTTACTGTATCACGGATTATAGCAAAATATTATTACTTTTGAAATATAAATAAATAAATATATGGGACACTTACACACACAAATGTCCATCCCCAAAGTAAGTAACTTAATACTTGTGTTATGGGTGACGGACAACTGGTAGATATACTATATTTATATTAGACTAGATATACTTATATATAGGCTCGAAGAACCAACAAATTGTTTATAGAAAATGTTGGCCCTCGGCGGGAATCGAACCTGCGACCCGCGGAGCTGCAGGCAGGGTCACTGCGCCAACGGGCCATCAAATGTCAGGTAATATTCGATTGGATAAATTTTATTTTTACATTTCCTCTCCATGTAAATGTTAATTGCCAAATCCTGCATAACATCACTTATAGATTTGGTGTCGCGATTCTCCCCATTACCACCACAACCCACCTCCCAGACCCTTTGTTATTGGACACGTTTAACATACTTTGGTACTGCGTGTGTAGAACCGCTCGGGGCTAGTATACTCTCATCTAATGAACGAGATGCTTAAAATACACGTGTGAGCTAAACAAGAAGCTGGGTTAATTAAAGGGTTAAATGTTGTTTATAGTATAAATAATGGGAATTTGTATTGTTAGGTAGGTAATACAAAGTTTCTCTACAGAGTTTACCAAATATTTACTTTAGAATTCATAGGCCGTTACACTGATTTAGTCTCATAATCAATAATTACATTTTTAGCCGTGTGGTATCCGGCAGAATAGAATAGATCACCCTCCTTTCTTACCGAGGTGTCGTAAGAGGCGACTAAGGTATGTGCCGTGTGGTATCCAGCTTTATAGAATAGACCACCCTCATTTCTTACCGAGGTGTCGTAAAAGGCGACTAAGGTAAGTTGACGTCAGGCAGGCGTTGTAAAATACGTAGCCAAATCATAGGACAGCATGTCTGTAGCATGTACTTATAATTACAATTTATCTTGGCTTTAATGATAAAAAAAATCGTCAGTTGTATGGTTTTTTTACTTGAAAGATAAACAAAAACGCACAATAAACAATCGACATTATTTTTACATTTAATTTCACGTGCAGTGGATAAAAAATCAATATAGAATTCCAAGTATTATTTTAAGTTTTTAATCTTTAATTCGATGAGGATTAAATTTGTTATCAATAGTGGAATGCGTACAAAACACAGCAGACTTAAAACAAATTAATAACTCTGGTAAAATATGACGTCGTTATTCTATTTGAAGTGACTCGAACTCTCTAAACTGGACCTTTGTCTTCCCAGGCCTGTCAAGGAGACAGCCTCTGTAGCTATTTATTATCTCCTGACAGTTTCACGTCGGGTCAGGAAAGGGGCCTACTGAATTATAATTTGTACACTACCTTCACCGTGGATCTATTAATCTCCTGTTTTTACAGACACTGTCGATAACTTGTGACAAATAAAAATATATATAAAATATAAGATAAATGGCACACTTACACGGTCGTCCGTTCCCAAATTAAGTAACTTAATACTTGTGTTATGGGTGACGGACAACTGGTAAATTTACTACATATAATATAATTATAAATACAAATACACACTCAGGCTTGAAGAACCGACAAATTGTTTATAGAAAATGTTGGCCTTCGGCGGAAAACGAGTTCGCGACCCGCGGAACTGAAAGCAGGGACTACCCACTACCAGTCAAATAAGAATTAGATGGCACTGACACTGAGTTTAAAACAAGAAATTATTTAGACAAGAAACGCCTTTTAAATGAACTGGTACATCAGACTGATAAGAACTAATAAAGTTGTGATAATCCAACGGTGTGACAGTGTGACTCTTTCGAGGGGTTGAAATCCCGGGCAGGCACCAATGAGGTCTAATTGATATGTGCTATTTATCACGCGCTTTTCGGGGAAGGATAAAATTTTGTGTGAAAGCAATGTCTCTAGAGAAAGCTGAGGATATGTGCAACCTTCCAATACGCACTGAAGCAGCCTGATCGGTCTTAGCTCCAGGCCTTCGCTCCAGAAACAGAGAGGAGGCCTATGCCCAACAGTGGGATTAGTAACAGACCGTTACTTTACTTTTACTTTTTTGCAAAGATCAATTATACAAAAGTAATAATATCATTTGTTTTGATAGAAAGATAATTTTATTATTACTTTTGCGACCTAATTACATTTGGTGTAACAATACATTGAAACTTCCAAAAAGCCCCAATCTAAAGTTTCTAATCCCAGCTTAATGCATTCAAAGGTCCATCTCCAAAACTTTGCTCGGATTAGTAGGAACTTTGTGGACGTTTTTGTAGTTATTCTTGTAGATACTCTTGATAATATTTTCAGTCATTAACGAGCTTTCATTAAATTCTTTACGTTTTATCCTAGGACGTTTTTAGGAATTGGAACAGGTTTTGAAGAATTAAAAATATTTTAGTTAAACAAAATTTTTAATCATAATTTTGTGCTTGTATAAGCCGATACATTGAATGATTTAAATTTAAAATGAACCAAAATGGCATTTTAGCCAAAGAAATGATTTCACAATCTTCAAGACACCTAAATTAAGTAGTATTTGATAAAACACTTGCCCACTTACTGTGATTTATTGATGCTTACTCCTATCATCTCAAAGAAATAACACATCATCAAAGAAAAAAAACCTATATTATAGATATAGTCACAAAAAGCTTGTGACTCCTGCGTCGCGACTCAGCAGAGTTAGCAACTCATTCGTTGGTCTCGGTACTCGCTTAAACAATAAAATTCCGCAATCCATATTAGACTTATCGGCAGAAGGTTTAAATTAAGTGTAAGAAATATGCTTATACGTGAAGCATATTATACAACTAAAGATTATATGGATGATAAAAATGCTTGCATTTGAAAATCTTTTCAGTTTCGATCAAGACTGAGGTTAAAAGTAAAGTAAAGTAGCGGCCTGTTTCAATCCCACAGCTGGGAATAGGCCTCCTTCTCTTCAGAAACGGAGAGCCGTTTCTGAAGAGAAGGGTTGGAACTAAGACCTACCACGCTGATCCAATCCGCGTTAGAGTTATGCAGGTTTCCTCACGATGTTTTCCTTCACCGAAAAGCGTGTGATAAATTGAAATTATCAATTAGACACATAAGCTTTCCCCTCGAAAGAGTCGCACGGTCTCGCCGCTGGGCTATCACAGCTCTATACAGAGGTATAGTATAAATTTAATTTTTTATTAGTTTAGTTTCTTGCTGGTTCTTTGGTTAGAGCAACATTCAGAACCAGTTGTAGCTTCATTAAATCTAATTGATCTTCGATGATTCAAAAGTGCTTATAAAAAACTTATTTAAATAAAGATTATTTTGAAAAATAAAATAAAATTTTAAAGAAGTCAATCAATTCAAGGAGTCAAGAAATAGGGCCATTTAATATAATCAATGCAAAAAAAAACGATTTATACTTTTTAAATAATCGATTATTGTGATAAAATAATCGATTAATATAAATACGATTATTTTGTGACATCCCTAAGTCTTGTTAGTACAACTCGCAACAAAATAAAGTGCTCTAGCCACAAACAATTTCGTTTCGTTTCCAACATAGTCGGAACTACTACAAGTCCGTATGAAAGTTGGTGTAATTATATAGAAAAGTTCGCGGTCTGGCGGACTTCGTGCGAAACATGACCCAGTGAGGCATATCGTGTGCCATCGTGCTTACAGTAACGTGAGCTTGAAAAGCTGCAGCGAAACCGCAGCTTGCGACAACGTGCTAATACTTTGTTACAAGCTGTCATAGAAATACCTGTCAAAAGTAATAATAAGATTATTTTGCTATAATCCGCGATACAGTAAATAGAAAATATATATAGTGTTAAATGTATAGTGAACTATCCGTATTTTCATACCCAATACGTGCAGGATTCGTAAAACACATGTACAAACCTCCACCACTTCCACTACAATACACAAGCACTACACACGTTCACTATCACAAATACAACAATCGTTTCGCCCCGCGACTCCACAGACTCCACAGCAAAATCGCAAAGCGAAGCATTAACCAAAACAAGCATGGTAATATAGTACTTGGTTCATCCCCACCCTTTATTTTACCTCTGAACACGTGCAACAAGCTTGAACTAGAAACATTTATCTGCTCGTTAATGAGGGTGCCATTGTTATGCTTAATGATTTCTAATTGTTACAAAATATTTAATTTCACATACCTGTCATATCTACTTAGAAATCATCACTTGGCCTTGGCATCACTTACAATGACAATATAAATAATGAGCTCGAGGATGAAACTCCTATACTTCATCTTTGTCTAATCACAAATAAAAATGAGGGACAAATAGATCACTTCGTTTGCCTTCTCTCTCTTATTAGCACGTTTTAGGCTGGATTCCCTACTCTAACTATAATAACTTTATGCAAGTCTATGATTTAATTACAAGACTGCGGTTTAATAATGTAAATTGAAAATGTTTAAAAGATTGAGGTAGGTTTTCTCCTTCATGCTTTCAATATTTCTAATAATATTAAACTGGCCCGTTGGCGCAGTGGGTAGTGACTCTGCCTTCAGCTCCGCGGATCGCGGGTTCGATTCCCACCGAGGGGCAACATTTTCTATAAACAATTTTTTGGTTCTTCGAGCATGGGTGTGGCCTGGTTTAATTTAAGTATGTATTTAAAATTATATATGTAGTGTATCTACCAGTTGCTCGTCACCCACAACACAAGTATTAAGTTACTTACTTTGGGGACGGACGACCGTGTGTGTAAGTGTCCCATATATTCATTATTATTATTATTATTAAACTGTTTCAATAAAGTCTGAACTTATGAAATACAACTACCTTATGAGCAAAATTGAGTTCTGTTCTAGTTTAATTTTCCAGAATCGTTCATATAGTTTCTAGATAGTGAACTACTCAACTGTCATCATATAATAATAGTTGAGTAACATAACTATCAAAACTAAATCGGTATTTTCTAAAAAAATAACTCAAAACTATTTTATATTTATTAATTTACTACAAAAATAATGTCTCAATCATATTCATGATTTGAATCAAACATCTATGGTATAATAATTCCTAAATTGTACTACATAAACGCTCCACACATATATGTAGTATATCTACCAGTTGTCCGTCACCCATAACACAAGTATTAAGTTACTTTGGGGATGGACGACCATGTGTGTAAGTGTCCCAATTAATTCTACATAGTCTTTAAGCAAGAAAGTTTTCTTTAATTTTATTACTTTAGGCTAATTTTTCAATTTTTTTTCAGTACTAGGTGCGTAGAAATTAATTTTTATATACATTTATAAATTATGGATTCGAATAGCGAGATACTAGAAGCTTAGCATGTTATAGTTCACTCTTGGCTAAGCTTGTTTGCCATTTCACGCCCTACAGAACGCATCTTGTGGGCGTGACGTAAAATTGCTAACGATACTATTAATAAGTTTATTGACAAGTTTTACTTGCGACTAAGTTCGTGTAAGTTTAATCGTTAAAAGTCCTACATCTTTTTGTTAGTGTTTTTTCATCTTATGTTATCCCACAATAACCGCAATGTGGTATCCGGCTGAGTAGAATAGATCGCCCTTGTTTCTTACAGAGATACCGTGTGGTATTCGGCTGGGTAGAATAGACCACCCTCGATATGATGCGACTAAGGTAAGTTGACAGCCAGTCGTAAAATTACTAGTCAAAAGATGTAACAAAATGTTTTGCCGATCCGACTTCGAGTGGAATAAAGGGCAGGAGAATGATGATTTTATATTAATATAGTATGTCTAGATGCGGATGCACCTTCCTAAAAATTATATCCACCGGCACCAATGGGTATTCAAATCGAGCTGACTGTCCGTTTCAGCGAGATCGGAAGACGTTGATGTATACCTTTTACAAGTTGCCAGATAATAAAGGCTGGCTGAACAAAAGTGGGGAAAACAATGAGCCGAGCGAGCGCAATCAGGAAGAAAATGCGGGAAAATGAAAAGCATGAAATATTGCCGATCTACGTCTTGCCGAACCATTTGGATAAGAACTGCCATATTCGTTCGCGTCGACTTTAGCCTTAACATTCCCTTAATTATGTTTTTCTGTTGCTAGTGAAAAAAAACTGGCGAATATTTCATATCAAATTAAAATAAGCTAGATATTGCAAATCATCCCTCAAATAAAAAAAGTTAATTAAATAATAAACACTAAAAGAACCGGTATCATTTTTTTCCGAACACTTTGTTTTACTTATCTAAAATCTTCTGTTAAATCATCGTCATTAGCAAAGCTATCAACATGTCTAATCTAACCATTTCAAATAAGTAGTTTCTACATATCATATTTGAAACGATAATAAATTCGTCTATGAATAGACACGCACTTCATAGAGCATAAAATCCCCCATTCACGTCTGGATTTCTACGTCTTGGAGCGACAACCGCGTTTCGAAAAAGGAACGTGACCTGATTACTGACGGAAGCTGTCAGTTGTCTATGGTACTTGAAAGGTCACAGGTGCAATGCGGTACTGCATTAGAAACTTAACCTTATTCGTATTAGAGCAGAGAGAAAATTTATTTGATAATATATCTCTTACTTACATATTTGCTAGTTTATTGTTCGAGTTGAGGGCGCCACGCCGTCACTTCTGAATAAGAGTATTGTTTTCACTTCAATCAAATTGTTTAATGGGCTTATTTGTTTACTTAAAAAGTAAATTAACTGCATGTTAATATCCTACTGCTCGGCATAAGTCATCTGTCTCCGCTTTTAGGGAGAAGGGTTGGAGCTAAGACCTACCACATTGCTCTAATGCGGATTGGTAGGTTGCACATATTCCAAGAATTCTCTAAAGATATGAAGGTTTCCTCAAGATGTTTCCTTCACCGAAAAGCTTGTAATAAATTTCATTATCAAATTAAACACAGAAGTTGTAATACAAAAACTCATTGGTGCCTGCCCAAGGTTTGAACCCATGATCGTCTCTTGAGAGTCGCATGGTCTCACTGCTGGCCTATCACAGCTTTTTCGTTTACTTATATATTCTAAGTCGATTTGGAATCGCAGAAAGACCTAACGTTGAAGATGCAAAAGAGATAGTTAGTTTCTATGTATTAAGTCCTCTTTTTAATAAACCATAGAACCAATATGCTTATGTCAATAAATGCAAAAAAAAAAAATTAATTTATTTACATATAAATTTTTGTTTTGCAGTTATTTGGAGTTTTTTTAATTATAACAACTCTTAAAAAATGTTGCCATACTCAAACTCTTGCAAGTTGGAGTGTGGCAACAAATAATACGAAGATGACACTTATCTGTGTTTAGACACAGATAAGTGTCATCTTCGTATTATTAAATAATACAAAATAAAACAAAATTTGATGTATATCATAGACATACGCGAGGTCACAAACAGCTTGTGATACCTGCGTCGCGACTCAGCAGAGTTAGCAACTCATTTGTTGGTCTCGCTATTCGCATCTATAATAAAATTCCTCAATCCATTCTAGACCAGTGTACAGAAAGATTCCAATTAAGTGTAAAAAATATGCTTATACATAAAGCATATTACAAAATTGAAGATTATTTGGATGATAAGAAAGCCTGGATTTGAAAATCCTTTCAGCTTCATACAAGACAGCGGTTTAATAATGTATAATTGAAAATATTTAAAAGATTGACCGCCGAGTTTCTCGCTGGTTCTTCTCGGTAAGAGCAACATTCCGAACCAGTTGTAGCTTCATTAATCATATTGATGCTTGACGATTCAAAAGTGCCTGAAATGGTTTATTTGAATAAAGAATATTTTGATTTGATTTGATTTGATTTTTCTATGGACACAATTTAGGCTGGCCCTACTTTAGTATAATAGCTCTATGATTTGTTTAATGTAAATTGTCAAATACGATTTTTTAATCATTCCGTTATTTTACCCAGTTTATTCATCATTTAAACTTACCTCCCAGCGAAAAGTATCACCACTGCGTCATTGAGATATCATATCGCACACAATAACCTGAGCACTATAGAAACCATAACAATACGGTATAGTCTAACGCGCCATTCAATTTCTGCATCATTTATCATGGGCATTGCATATTCCGTTCCAATATGCACCGTGTTTCAAAGAGATAAAGTTTAAAATTGTTTATTACACCACAATTGTAGGGTAAACCGCAAAGAAATAATATGACCGCTCTGGCATTCACAATAAGGACCGTTGCCTTATCTACACCATTAATATTAAAACGCAGTACAAGTAAGCGGTAGGCTGATAATTTCACGTAAATGGGTAACGGTTCCTTTTTAAACCGCAAACATTAAAGTTAACGTATACGGTTATCTCTTGAATTTTTCATTTTATTTATCAAATAGAAAGGGTTTTATGAAAAATATTTCTATTGAGCTTGTTCTCTAGAACTTGACTGTAAGGTGTTAGCCCTAATGACTTATATTTTTAACAATTTAATGTTTGTGCATAAGAAAATACATAATTATAAAAAGATTGGCGATGTATATAATAGACAAAGTAGGAACCGACATAACCTTGCGGTTCCTGCTTGCTATAGACAAAATTTAATGCGGGCTATAGACAAAATTTAATGCGGACTATAGACAAAATTTAATATACTATACATTTTTTTTTTTTATTTACTATATGAAATAAAATATACTAAGTATATATAAACGCACTAAACAAGTTTGTTTAGTTTTTTTAATGAATGTTTATCTAAATATATAACAATTTAAATTTGAATTTAATCTAACTTTATTCTAGACGTTTCTATAACTCTTTCATCTTCAACATTACTCAACTGATATTTCTGTAGTTTCAACAGAATGCCAAAATTATTTAAACACTAAAATTAAGCAACATTTTTATAAACCAAGTGTACGGTGAGTAAACAATTGCACATTCACTTACATTATTTGAATATTTATTAGATTTATAACATTGCAATTTCGGCAAATGAAGAAGATTTAAATTTAAAATATATTCAAAACTTTTACTTGCTTTTTGAAAACAACGATTTCTTTTTATAATGTCACAGGAAACTTTTGAAAATGACAACCAATACTTGGGGATAACTTAAGTGTTTAAAATATCCTCCCATATATGTTGTACATGCAAGCGGAAATAGGGCATTGCTTTTATTTGCTTTTATTGCTATACCTACTAGTTGTAGATAAATGTGTGTTTCAGTTAATTTACGTAAAACCATAATGTACTATTAATCTATGTAAACCCTCAAGAATTGCACTATTTTTTTGGTATAAACATTACAAAAATCTGTTTGGTAGATTTTGTGAAAACCGATCAGATACATACAGCTTTTTAGGACTTTCCTTTATAACATACTAGCTGTCCGGCCTCGCGTTGCTGTGGCTTACTCTAGTTTCGAATTCCCATAACTCAAGAGTTTGAAAATGTCCGATCGCCACCAAACTTTACAGAATCATCCGCTGGGTCATTCTAAGGATTGTCTGAAAATTTCATTAAGAGACATACCTGTGTAAATTAACCAAACTCCATCAATATTGGTTCAGGAATGAAGCAATGAACGCTTGAAGTTTGGCACATTTTGCATTTTTTTTAATTTTGTTTAGGTCATCATCATCATCCTGCTGCCCTTATCCCACTCTAAGTGGGGTCGGCACAACATGTCAAAAACATTACTTTAGTCGTATTTTACGACACCTCGGTAAGAAATGAGGGTGGTCAATTCTAGTCAACCGGATACCACACTGTGGAATTTGGTTTAGATACTAATTAAAAAATTTACTATACTATACTATAATATAAAGTATTAATCTTTCAGTTTTATGGTCAAAAATATACGCGAGCGAGTATTTTATAAATCCATTGTTTGTGATTTCAAAGAAATTTTTAAATTAAAAAATTGAATTTATCACCTGTTAACCCAGGCTATTGAAATATGGATATCGGATACGGGCTGGGGACTCATGGGGAACGCCTGTCGATTGCCGTTAATTCGTAAAACAATGGCCTGCTGTGCTGCTTTTAGGTGATAAATGCAATATTAAGCTTTTATTTTGTTTTTAATTTATTTGAATAGACGCTCACGGATATTATTTGAACGGACTGGGACGTTGAAATGTAAAAATGCTATCAATTTTTTAATTATTTCAAGAGTTTTTCACTGCTAATAGCAAACATATTAAATTCTTATTTCGAATTCAATGTATTCTTCATTCAAGTATACTTGTAAACAAGAGCTTTTGAATCGTCAACTCTCCGGCTGATTCGGAAAGCTGTTCCAACCGAGAATAGCCAGCAAGGAACTCGGTGGTTGCTCTTTTCAAATATAATTCTTATAACTAGTTACATTTGGTTATCACTATCTTGTGCAGTTTAGAGTAGCTTTTTTATCATCTATATAATCCTCAATAGTATAAGTAGGCTTATATAGATGATAAAAAAAGCTACGCTTTTTCTATCAGCCTCCGTTTAACAGCGCTTTTAAAATGCTGTAGTGTCAAAGATAGAATCGATTGTGGGATTTTATTATAGAATCTTATACCCAAACCCCCGCCGTGTGGTATCCGGCAGAACAGATTAGACCACCCTCCTTTCTTACCGAGATGTCGTAAGAGGCGACTAAGATATGTGCCGTGTGGTATCCGGTTGCATAGAATAGACAACCCTCACTTCTTACCGAGGTGTCGTAAAAGGCGACTAAGGTAAGTTGACGTCAGGCAGGTGGCCGGTCGTAAAATACGTAGCCAAATCATGCGACAACATGTTTGTAACATGTTGTGCCGACCCCACTTAGAATAGAATAAGGGCAAGAGGATGATGAATCTTATACCCAAACCCACAAATGACTTATTTACTTTTGCAAGGCGCAAAGCAGGACCCGCAAGCTTATGTCGGTTCCTACTTTGTCTTTTATATACATCGCCAGTCTTTTTATAATTATGTATATTCTTATGCACAAACATTATTATTGATTAGAATATATCGCACCCTTTGTATTAAAGTGCCCAAATTCTCTCTTCTCGGCAGGAACAGCTTTCCGGACCAGCGGTAGATTTTGACAATTCAAAAGCACATGTTAACAAGTTTACTTGGATAAAGAATATTAAAAAAAATGTTCTATATTATGGCAATGATGATCATCAAATCGTGGACCAGTGCCAATACAGAATAGAAACAGGATAAGGTTAAACATTGGTCCCCCCTTTACGCCTTATCTGGATCGCTTTGAATCAATGATAATGGTTCCGTTAGAATAGAACTCAATTGGAAGATTATACTAACGGAACAACTCTAGTTGCTTGGTGGTCTCGAAGTAGAATGATAATGCGTAAATTAGGTTTTAAAATTCCTTGCGCCTCATCTTAAAATGTCATCATCATCTGGTGCCATCTTCAAAATGAAGTGCGGAGGTCAGTTGGAGAAAACATTTCCGGCTGTGTGCCATCTTTTTTATTTCCCAGTAACTAAGTCCTGTCCACTCTCTTATATTATCGAACCATTTAAGACGTTGCCTTCCAGGTGCTCTTTTGCCGTACATCTTTCCTTCTAGGATCAACCTAGGAAATTTATACAGGGAACATCTCTATAGATGTCCGAAAAAGGCAACATTTCTTTGCATGAAGGTTTTCATCAACTTGCATTTAGCTCTCTCCAAGACCAGAGCCTTTGAGACGAAGAGAGTCCAAGGGATCTTTAGTATTTTGCGAAAGTCCATCTTTCCATGGTCCATGATTCACATCCGTATAAGAGAGTGGACCAGACGTAGCACTTTAGAACGCGGTACCTTTCATTAAATGGGATTTTAGGGTCACATAATATTATAGATATTTTGTAAAAAGCTGCTTTAGCTTGTCCAATTCTGCATTTTAATTCGATGTTATTATCTAATTCCGAATTAAAATTCTGCCTAAGTATTTAAATTTTCACACCGCTTATATCTTAGTGGTACTTAGATTGATATCGAGGGGAGGGAGTCTTTACTTTCTTGTGTCTTATTTACTTTCTTCTATGGGATAGAAGATGGAGATAAAGGCTCAAAGACATAAGACAAAGCCTTGCGGTTTTGTTTGCGATTCTATCTTCTGATGATTGCGGTTGCTGAGCGAAACCAGATTACGTAGTGAATGTGTGTAGCCTGTGTAGTGTGTTGTTGGTGGCGGTATTTTGGGATACGTGTTACTAATCCTACATGTATGAGGCGTAAACATTTCTTAACGAACGCGGATTATAGCGAAATATTTGTATAATAACTTTTGTACTATGGTATTCCCCAAATTTACGTATCTCACGTTCGATAACAAATCATGTATGTATGAGGTATAAGACTGGTTTTTAATTCCTATAAATATCTTTACATAGATGCCGTGTGGTATCCGGCTTAGTAGAATAGACCACCCTCATTTCCTACCGAGGTGACGTAAAAGGCGACTAAGGCGAGTTGACCCACCGTGTGATATCCGGTTGAGTGGAATAGACCACCCTCTTTCTTACCGAGGGGTTGTAAAATACGACTGAGGTAAGTTGACCTCAGCCAGGCATTCAGTCGTAAAATACGTAGCCAAATCATGAGACGACATGTTTGTGACATGTTTACCGACCCCACTTAGAGTGTGAAAAGGGTAGATGGATGATGATTAAAATGAATAGCTTTACATAGTTTCTCTTAACAAATTCAGATTATATCAAAATAATGATATAACATAACATATCTTAAGTATTGTGGAGTTCCGCAAATTAACACATACTTCTATAAATTATTTCCTTGTGTTTTACAGGTCCGTTTGTCTGGCTTATATTGAATACTATTTCAAATCTGTCAATATTTATCCATCAGTGACGTGATGTTACCTAGGCGGATGAAGTCATTAACAAACGAGATCAAGTAGTGAGCGCGGCGTAATAAAAACAAATCGCAACAGTTAAGCGATACCGTTGGCGAAAATACCGACGCCTCAGCAACTGCCAACTACTATACTAACACGGTCGTCTATAACAGACTGATAGAGATGTGAATAATTGGACATGTATACTCAATAAACATTTCTGCTCAAAACATCCCTATTTTTTAACATAACGCAAGGACAACGCAGTGTAAATTTTGTACATAAAAATATAAATAATTATAAAACGATAGGTGATGTAAATAATAGACAAAGTAGGAACCGACACAAGCTTGCGACTCCTGCTTTGCGCCTAGCAAAAGTACGTAAATCGCTTGTGGGTTTGGGTATAAGGTTCTATAATAAAATTCCGAAATCAATTTTCGCCATGCCATTACAGCAGTTTGAAATCACTGTTAAAAAGAGGCTGATACAGAAAGCCTCCTATACTGTTGAAGATTACTTAGATGATAAGGATGTGTGGATATAGGTGCACTTCTACCCTGTACAAGACAGTAATAAATAAATGTTACTAGTTCTAAGATTTATATTTTAAAAAGAGCAACCGTCGAGTTTCTTGCTGGTTCTCTCGGTAGGAACAGCTTTCCGAACCAGCAGTAAAGTTGACGATTCAAAAGCACTTGTTTACAAGTTTACTTGAATAAAGAATATTTTGAATTTGAATTAAAAGAGCTCATGAAGGGTCTCGTTTAGGCTTAAACTAGTCAGGATCACCCAATAAAATAAGACGTGAGTATAGCTGTTGCCCAGAGTATAGTTCTGTACATATACTATTACGTTTAGTTTGGTTAATAATTTAAGCAATCTAGTTTGACAAGAAACCTAGGTTTTTGAACATATGGCTACGGAGGATCTTTGAGTTTTTTGGGCACATTGCTTGCAAGCCTGGCGATGACCTGCAAGAACTTATTGTCAAGGCAAGGTAACGTAAGAAACCGAGAGGACGTAGCCCTATGCACTGGTCAGACCAGGTCCTTACTACACTCTCCTAAATGACAGTCTCCGAGGCCATACACGTGATCGGAAACAGGAAAAAAGGGAAGACCATCGCCAAGAGGATTGCTAGATTCTCAACGTCTTTTTGATAGGCAAATAGAAAGGATAAATAAATCATTTTAAATGTTAGGCTTCATTCTTAGACAAGAGGAAGACTTAAAAATATTCAGACTTTGTTATTTTATATAATGCCTATCTTAGATCTTATCGAGATTTTGCTTCAACAGTCTGGAATTGAAGCAATGGAAAGAATACAAATTAAGTTCATTAAAAGGCTATGCTTTAAATTTAAGAAATGCCCTAATTTTATTTTACTTGAGAAATCAAATCAAATCAAAATCAAATCAAAATAATCTTTATTCAAATAAACCATTTCAGGCACTTTTGAATCGTCAAGCATCAATATGATTAATGAAGCTACAACTGGTTCGGAATGTTGCTCTTACCGAGAAGAACCAGCGAGAAACTCGGCGGTCAATCTTTTAAATATTTTACAATTATACATTATTAAGCCGCTGTCTTGTATGAAGCTGAAAGGATTTTCAAATCCAGGCTTTCTTATCATCCAAATAATCTTCAATTTTGTAATATGCTTTACGTATAAGCATATTTTTTACACTTGATTGAAATCTTTCTGTACACTGGTCTAGAATGGATTGAGGAATTTTATTATAGAAGCGAATAGCGAGACCAACAAAAGAGTTGCTTACTCGGCTGAGTCGCGACGCAGGTATCGTAAGCTGTTTGAAACGTAGGGAACATAGAGATCAGGCCTTTCTCTATGTAATTATTAATTGTTTAATAGACTCCTCATATTTGCTAGGTAAAATTCATTTCAATTGTCCTCGTTTAAATTCTCGTACGCGTTTAACGTTTTCAACTACTTTCTGTAAAACTAATTATTGCAAAAACAGTTTTATTACTAGTTATATTTTCTATTATGTATAATAGAAAATATAACAATATTGACTGTTTTGGTAACGGGTTTAACAAATATTTTTCTCTGGTTAAGGAAAACTTGTGACTTTTTTTTTGTTTTAATTTTAGTGATTCTTAAAATTTTATTGTTATATTAAGACAAAAATTTTAAATTTTATAATGCTCTAAATTGTCTAAATGTTGTCTAAATTGTGTTAAAATCAAAATTTAAAATATAAAATTTATTATTGTACACTTCCGTTGTTGTTGGCTTTAGTGGAAAATTTGATGCCATCGGTATAAAAAAAAATATATTTTTGTTAAACATGCAATATCTTTAGCTGTGTTTCCCGATAATAAATAAATAAAGAATAAGATATTTTCATAAAAAGTTCACGAACTCCCATTATTGAGGTAACGATGCAAGGAGAGTATTGTTTGGCAAGTAGTAATACACAAAGCAATTTAGAATTCAGATATAGGGCTGTATGAAAATCATTGAATTACAAATCTGCGGTATAATTTTCCAGTCCAATGCATTTCTTTCTTAGGCGAAAGAAAGAATGTACCCAAGGGTTGCGTAATATTGTTATATCGATAAACCAAGCTATAAAGTACATACAACATCTGTTGCGGTCTGACGAGTACAACCAATAGTAAGGCTGTAGACGATATAAATCAAGGCGAGCAGAAAAAGGAAAAGGGCGGAAACGGCAGGGTTGGCGAAATTACATCATGTGAAACATGATACTTTCGATTCATAGACATACAGAGGTCAGAATAAACTTGTGATTCCTGCGTCGCGGCTCAGCAGAGTTAGTAACTCATTCTGGTCTCGGTATTTACTTCTGATTTATAGAAGCAGGAATTCCATATTACAGGCACTATAACAAAACTACCTCGCTATAATCCGCACGGGTTAAGCGAATGCATGCAAAGCTAATGTGTATGAAGCAGGCAAAATCTACGAACCTTATACATGCAGGACAAGCCAGCACACGCACCCCAAAGCTCCTCCACCAGCAACAAAGCACACAAGCATCACACACACCCACCACCACAACAATCTCGACGATCGTTTCGCCCCGAAACCGAAGCATCATCAGGAGGATAGGCTCCACGACAAAATCGTAATGCATTAAAGAATAAATAAATAATATGACTATAATAATGTTAAATTGAAAATATTTCAATAATTTACCGCCGAGTTTGTTGCTGGTTTTTCTCGGTTACAGCAACATTCAGAACCAGTTTTAACTTCATTAATCACATTGACGATTTAAAAGTGTTTGAAAGAACTTATTTGAATAAAGATTAGTATTATTTTTATTATTATTTATTACGTAATCAACAGCGTTACATATAATATTTATTTAGAAATTTAAAAACTATACAATAAGGCCATACAACATTACAAAATTTATAAACAGATTATTTAAATTACCTGTGATGTGTTAAATAGCAGAACAAAGATGACATAAAAGGTGAAACGAGATATAAAAAATGTATATAAAAATAAAAATATTCACAACGTGCATGTGCGAACGTAGTTATAGTGTGTCCAATAGTGTGTGTGCGCGTGTTATTTATCACAATGATTATTATTTTATTATATCGATATATATTATTTTATTATATACTAACTGTGCTAACAACGGCTTAGCCCGCGTGGAATTCGATGATTTTCGAAACTTTGAACATAAAAGTAGTTATTGTGAGAGATCGACACATGCTATCGCGGACTTATTTGTAGTATTTTTATAGACCTACAATTCTCTAGTACATTACTTTAGCGTATATCTGCTGGTTTACGCAGCGCACGCGACTAAAGTTCCCAGCAAGCAATTTTTTTAACAACAGCGCGATCTCTAAAACACATTTGACATAATACCGATATGTACTATTTACCTAAACCATCCGGAAGTATTGCACAAAAATCCGTTCAGTAGATTTTGAGAAAATCGATTACATACAGACAGACAGCTTTGCGGTACTTTGTTTTATAATAAGTATAGATTTTAGAAGTTATTATTTTGATTTGAATTGATATAGCGTAAGTATGGATTAGTCTATCATATACATAACAACACTATCGACATTGGCATAGGTAATGAAATAATAATCAATCAGAATTAAAGCTATACACTATTCAGTAATGGTTACGGCTTATATTACGCCAAGAGAGAAGATGCTTCACATTCACTCTCTTGGAGATAGGCAACAAAATGGTGACATGGCTTACTTCACATCCGTTCCATTTTTGCGGTATGCACGCGAAGATGTGGACTCACGGCTTCGGCTTTGACTAAGCTGATCGTTATGCCTCTTAACTGTCTTAACTTAGCTTTACATAAATGTTACAAATTATAAAACAAAGACCTCACGTAAACAAAGTCAGTTCGGTAAAACAAACAATGGCAACCCTGACGAAATCTGTCATGGCGGTAGACGCACAAAACAAATAGCGATTTGTTATTTCCCTTTAGGGTGAAAGGACGCCGACTTTGTATCGTCGTTGATGAATGTATGTGCAACCATCAACACTGGAAGACCGGTGGTCACGTTTCTTAAATTGATTTACTAATTAATCGATGAGTCATGTCGTCGAGAATATATGTGGTTTAAAGATTTGTTGTTTACCACCCTCAAGGATTCTTCATCGCTTATTCTACCCGGTTATGCTGAAAAAACCGTAAGAAGTAATATTATCTTTTGGGAAAGAAGACAAGAATCTGTTTACGATTAAATTTCGTCTTTTAATATAATATGTGACGCTTTTTGCTCATTGGCAGAACTGAGGATCGAAATTAATTAATGAATATGAAGAGATTAAGGATGTAGAAGGGTTCAATGTAGAGTTCTAGAATATTCTGAACCAACTTGAATTCAATCCAAAATATTCTTTATTCGAGTAAACTTGTACGCAAGTGTTTTTGAATCGTCAACTCTACTGCTGGTTCTAAAATGCTTCTATCGAGAAAACAAAAGTAATACAGTAAATACAAAATATATATATAGTGTTAAATGTATAGTGGACTATAGTGTGGAGTCTATCTCCTGATGAGGCTTCGGTTGCGGGGCGAAACGTTTGTTGAGTTTGTGATAGTGAACGTGTGTAGTGCTTGTGGATTGTGGTGGCGGTGGCGGAGGTTTGTGCATGTGTTTTTACGAATCCTGCATGTAGCGGGTATGAAAAAATAGATAGTCCACTATACATTTAGCACTATATATATTTTCAGAGGTACAGAGTTGCTAGTGACGGAGTGAGGGATGGGGGCAATGTTTACAGTAGTACCCTGTCAGCACCGTGATGGAACACTGTCAGGTGTTAAGTCGGTGAGAGATTAACATACTCGCCGGTAGAACCCATTGGGCGGTGCTATAAACAAAATTAGAGGATGAAAGTACGTATATAGTTAATGTGATATATATCGTCTGAATAACAAGCTTTCAATGTTTATTTACATTGAGAAGCATTTGTACGCCGATCCGTTTCGGCTGTTGATACATTAACTACATTTAAATCGATTCTGGCTTTAAGATTTATAAATAGACGCCTTAGAGTTCAATTTATATATGAATACCGTAGACAGGCTGAGTTTTGAAAGACGTATGAGAGCTTTTAAATTTAAACTTTTGGTACAGATAGTTGTTCCTTATATCGTTTAGAATTTTTTTGAGAATAAAAGTATCATCATTCTCCTGACCTTATCCCACTCTCTTCGTTCTTTTCTTCTATTCTCAATCATTCGTAAAATACGAGTATGAGTGTGGTTGAGTAATTTTTATGTTTAGAGGATGTTTGGTCATTGCAATTTGTCCCATTGATTTAATATAAATCTGTAATGGTTTTCGGTATAACATATATAAAAGTCAGAAAAAAAAGTTATATTTTTTTTTTCGTAGAGCTTAAAGCGTCTGACAAAAGTTCTGGCCCATGGAAAGCATCTGACTTCTCTGATATAACATCAGAGTTATATTCTACAAAATATATATAAAAATCAGTCATTAGAATATAAATTAAGTAGCTCTGATTTTAAAAAGCTGCGATAGCCTAGCGGTAACACCGTGCGACTCTCTAGAGACTATCATAGGTTCAAATCCCGGGCTGGCACCAATGAGTTTCAATTCAAACTTATGTGTCTAATTGAGAATTGCAATTTATCACACGCTTTTCGGTGAAGGAAAACATCGTGAGGAAACCTGCATATCTCTAGAGAATTCTGGAGGTATGTGCAACCTACCAATCCGCATTGGAGCAGCGTGGTAGGTCTGAGCTCCAATCCTTCTCTCCAAAAACGGAGAGAGGAGGCCTGAGCCCAGCAGTGGGCATAGTAACAGGCCGTTACTTTTACTTTTTAGCTCAGATTTTTAGTTGCCTTTCTCATCTGGCGCCTGTGCAGGTGTCACCGGGCAAGTTCCACAAACATGCAGTTATTAAAAGTACATGAAATACTACGTAGAATCGAAAGATCTATCTATCTTTTTATTTTTCTTCCTTCCTTTTTTTTCCATCATCAATTTTTTTTTTTTTCATTTTCTTTCTGTTACTTATAGGTTGGCTGGTAGAGATTCCTTTTAGGGATAAGTCCGCCTTTTGTTTATACAATAAAGATAAATAAATAAATATAAAAATAAAATAAATAAAGATCTTTTATCTGTTTCTGTATCTGTTATCTGTATGCCATGAACTTTTAGATAACGATTCAATTCAAAGTCAGTACCTACACCTAACCGCTTTCTTTTCGTACCATGAAGTGTGGATTGCATTGGGGTCGTAATGTTTGAAAAGGATAACGTTATATGAACTATACATAACTCTCTCTCTTTTACTCACATGTTTTTAGGGCGAATTCCGAACGCTCACTCGGCTTCGACTTAAAATGTGCGTCTTTAAGACGTCATAATATAAAAAAGGAAAACAATTTAGTTTACATCTTCAATTGAGTCGCAATAAGAGTTCATGTTGCAAGCAGTTGTCTTACGGCTCTGGGATCTTAGTCTAATACGTTCGACCAGTCATTGTAAAGCTTAGAAAATATCAAATATCCAGAAATAGCCCGTTTATGTTTCTTTTGAACTAACAGAAGGACAGACGTAATTTCGCATTTACATTTTAAGTAATGAGACGATGAATTTTCTATACAAAATGTTATAATCGTTTTAGCGGTAGCGAAATTATCAAATTAAAACTCGGCGTATCGCAATCCATTTTTATGCTATAGCGGCCATTTGCAATTCTTATTACGTTAGATATAATTGTATTATGAAACGGACAATTACGAGGCTGCGAATATTACGATTGAATATTTTTGCATTATAATGGAATAGTAAATTATTTTATCTACTCTGATACTATAATACAAAGATTATAAAACTGAAAACAAAATTCTTATGACAAACATTACGTACAGAACAAAAATAAAAAATTAAAAAGTTTCATTACGATACAGGTCTTGTATGGACACCTGTATCATAATGTAACTTTTTAATCATAACGATACACCTATACAACTTCCAGCCGGACCAAGGAGGTTGAACCTCTACCTTAAAAAAAAAGGTTTCAATGAATGGGTCCGCGGCGACGCAACACGCATGCGCAATCAATGTTTGCGCCTTGGCGCCAATATATGACATTTAAAAAATCTTTTCAATATTTAAACGAAGTTTAGTTTTGTTTTATAAAAAAATAAGTTTTTGTCTAAAAACATGTCTGAGAGCGGGGATAGTGGTAATTGTACACCACCAGATATTCTGAAAGCTGCGTCAAACATGACCGTGAACCTGTTGCCGACGAAATCTAGGAGCAACTATATTAAATGTTACCACGAGTTCATGGAATGGAAACGTACGTTTTACGTATTATAGTATGACAGTAGATATGAAAGTAGTGTATGATAGTGTACATAACTTGGTCTTATAACACTCGTGTTATAAGAACCCTTATTATGCAACAGTATCATAAACTACTATTGTAAAATCCTATAATATAATATTTGACAATGAGTGGCCCGTTTCCACAAGTGGCAATAACCCTGCCTTCAGCTCCGCGAATCACGAGTTCGATTCCCGCCGAGGTCCGATATTTTCTATTAACAATGTGTTGGTTCTTCGAGTCTGGATGCACTTATATATTTAAGTATTTATTTCAAATTGTATATGTATATATTTACTAGTTTTCTATCACCCATAACACAAGTGATCGACGAACGTGTGTGTAATTGTCCCATTTATTTAACACTAGCTGTGCCAACAACGGCTTCGCCCGCGTGGAATTTAGTGAATTACTAAACTTTTCCCGAATTTTCGAAATTAGTTATTGTGAGTTAGCCGTGAGAGGTAGAGACATGCTATCGCGGACTTTTTTGTAGTAGTTTTATAGATCTACAATTCTCTTGTACATCACTTTAGCATATCCCTGCTGGTTTTCTCAGCAAACGCGACTAAAGTTTTTTTAACAACTGTGCGATCTCTTCAACACACTTTAAATTATACCGATATGTACTATTTACTTAAACCATCCGGAAGTATTGCACTATCTTTTGATGCAAACCGTACAAAAATCCGTTCAGTAAATTTTGAGAAAATCGATTACATACAGACAGACAGCTTTTTGGGACTTTGTTTTAAAGTAAGTATAGATTAATATTTATTAAATTAGAAACATAAGTTTTCACATAAAAACTTATTGGTCCCTGACAAGAGTTTGAACCCGTGACACCCTCATTAGAGTAGCACGATCTCAAAGCTGGGCTATCACAGTTTGTAACTGACATATAAAAAATTTTTTTTTTCAATAATCAGGTTAACGAACTTAAAGTATACAATATGATGGAAATATGCACAACGGCATACAATATATTACATGTTCTGTGTTACTTAATAGAAAACGCAATTACTAACTTCCTTAAACTCGATAAATCTAATTGAACGCATTGGCCTCATATTGAATTAACTTTCTTGTTATTGTTTATTTCCCCTTGTAATATTTAATTAACATACTTAGTTATGTGCGAGGTTACGTATTTAATTTAGATAAATATAATGAAATTCTTCATTTCATAAATAGACAATGTAAATTAATAATTAAAAACACCCATATTCATTTGAAATAATTCAAATAAATACTGTCAAACAGGAAATTGAGAAACACTATTGTTCGTACACAAAAAGACTTGGAAATCTTGGAAAAAATATGCTTATACGTAAAGCATATAACAAAATTGAAGATTATTTGGATGATAAGAAAGCCTGGATTTGAAAATCCTTTCAGCTTCATACAAGACAGCGGTTTAATAATGTATAATTGAAAATATTTAAAAGATTGACCGCCGAGTTTCTCGCTGGTTCTTCTCGGTAAGAGCAACATTCCGAACCAGTTGTAGCTTCATTAATCATATTGATGCTTGACGATTCAAAAGTGCTTGAAATGGTTTATTTGAATAAAGATTATTTTGATTTGATTGATTTTGATTTGAAAAAATCATCCAAATCATTTAGCGGTGCAATTGACACTGCCACAGGCGATTCGCCGTTTGAAAAGACGCCACATACTAGACGGCTGACACATAGAGTTCTTCCCATTGGGGTTTTTATCTCCGAATGTTAATACCTACTGACACCACATCTGCTCATAGTCTGTCGACTGATTTCATGATAACAACAGAAAAAAACACCCATATAAAGCACGCTACAGTTTTATAATCGAGCCTCTCATTCGAGGGGGTCACGGTTTTAAAACCCGGGCGCCGAAGAGTTTTCCTGTTAAAAATTTATGTGCCAAATTCATAATTGGTATTTATCAAGCGCTTTTCAGAAAGCATCATCATTCTCCTGCGCTTATCCCACTCTAAGTGGGGTCGGCACAATATGTTACAAACATGTTGTAACATGATTTGGCTACGTATTTTACGACCGGGCGCCTGCCTGACGTCAACTTACCTTAGTCGCCTTTTACGACACCTCGGTAAGAAATGAGGGTGGTCTATTCTATGCAGCCGGATACCACACGGCACTTTCAGTGAAGGAAAACATCGTGAGGAAATGTGCATATCTCTAGAGATTTTTGGGGATATGCATGAGAGCTGCTCCAATGCGGATTGGTAGGTACACAATACCTACCAATCCGTATTGGAGCAGCTCCCAACCCTTTTCTCCAAAAAACGGATAGAGGGGGCCTAGTTTCTTTTGTATGTATGTAATAAATAAATAAATACATGGGACACTTACACACACGGTCGTCCGTTCTCAAAGTAACTTAATTGTTGTATTATGGGTGACGGACAACTGGTAGATATACTACATATACAACTTTAAATACATACTTAAATACACATTCAGATTCGTAGAACCAACAAACTGCTTATAGAAAATGTTAGCCCTCAGCGAAAATTGTATATTAGTTTAGTCTCATAAATGTTTACTTTGTCCAATTTTCTTTTAAAAGTACTGAAAACTATCTTAGATCTTTTCATGGTTCGCTATAAGAAATCTTACTTAATTTTGCGTGGTGTTTTTTTGGAACGTAACCACGGTTCTATGCTCGGAGTGTCTGTACGAGATCAAATCAGGAATGAGGAGATCCGTAGAAGAACTAGAGTCACCGACATAGCTCAGCGTGTCGTGAAGCTGAAGTGGCGCTGGGCAGGGCACATAGTGCGGAGGACCGATGGGCGCTGGGGTCTTAAGGTGCTGGAATGGCGACCCCGCACCGGAAAGCGCAGCGTCGGTAGACCCCCTACGAGGTAGACAGGCGACCTCAAAAAGGTCGCAGGGAGCCACTGGATCCAGGTGGCGCACGATCGTGTGGTGTGGCGATCCCATGAAGAGGCCTATGTCCAGCAGTGGACGTCCATCGGCTGACGAAGAAGAACCACGACAAAAGTGAGGTATCGATGTACTAGAACTACAGCACAGTTTATGTAAGGCCGTGTATCATAAACTGATGATGCCAAACAATGGAACATTATCAGTTGACACGGTGTTAGTAAGCAAATTTAAATTCTATCCACGTCTATTTCGTAGAACAGTCAAGAGTCACTCCTCGTCCCTTTCAAATTAGGGTTGCCATATGAAATCTGACGCCTGAACACAAATAAACAAATGCCTGAATAATGAGAGGCACATAAAAATTCCTTATATCCGTTACAACTTCCTGAGAGAGCAACACATGCGGTAACCTAACAAAAAAACACGTTCAACTTTGAACTTTATATTTTAGGCGTTAAAATACAAACTTGTTTGCGCTATATGTCGTTAATAACACTGTTCACACTCTTAGTAATGCTGCGTAAACATAACCTCTGTGAACTTGGCAGCCGACTTTCGAAAAAAAAATTTTTGAAATTACCATCAGGTTCTTCATCGTTTGTACCCGTTTGTACCACTTTAATTTTCGTTTGTACCTCAAACCAAAAAAAATTACAGAATTTTCAAAATTTGACCCGCAGCCCACTTTGGAAAATCGAAAATTTTCCAAAAGAGTCTGATTCAGGGTCGTTTGTACCCGTTTGTACCACTTTTATTTTTCATTTTTCTAAAAACCCAAAAAAGTTACAGCGTTTTGAAAATTTTGAAAAATTAACTTATTACATTTTTAAAATTTCGAAAATCTGAAAACGGGGATCGACGCGGAATCGTTTGTACCCGCAGAAATCACTTTCGTTTTCGTTTCTACCTCAAACCAAAAAAATTTAAGAGCGTTTACAATTTTGAAAAACCAAAGATAAGATAATTTCCGCAATTTTTGAGATATTTCAATTTTGGAAACTTCGATCGATAGGTGACAGCGCCGTGAGGATTGTACCGCTTTTTGTTTCTTTTGAATCTCAAACCAGAAAAATTTGCGAGCGTTTTGAAAATTTCAAAAAAAACAATTTCCACAATTTTTGGAAATTTGAAAATCTGGAAACGAGGATCGACGCGGAATCGTTTGTACCCGCAGAAATCACTTTCGTTTTCGTTTTTACCTCAAACCAAAAAAATTTAAGAGCGTTTACAATTTTGAAAAACCAAAGATAAGATAATTTCCGCAATTTTTGAGATATTTCAATTTTGGAAACTTCCATCGATAGGAGACAGCGCCGTGAGGATTGTACCGCTTTTTGTTTCTTTTGAATCTCAAACCGGAAAATTTGCGAGCGTTTTGAAAATTTCAAAAAAATCAATTTCCACAATTTTTGGAAATTCGAAAATCCGCAAACGGGGATCGACGCGGAATCGTTTGTACCCGCAGAAATCACTGTCGTTTTCGTTTCTACCTCAAACCAAAAAAAATTACGAGCGTTTTCAATTTTGAAAAACCAAAGATAAGATAATTTCCGCAATTTTTGAGATATTTCAATTTTGGAAACTTCCATCGATAGGTGACAGCGCCGTGAGGATTGTACCGCTTTTTGTTTCTTTTGAATCTCAAACCGGAAAATTTGCGAGTGTTTTGAAAATTTCAAAAAAATCAATTTCCACAATTTTTGGAAATTCGAAAATCCGCAAACGGGGATCGACGCGGAATCGTTTGTACCCGCAGAAATAACTTTCGTTTTTGTTTTTACCTCAAACCAAAAAATTTCAAGAGCGTTTACAATTTTGAAAAACCAAAGATAAGATAATTTCCGCAATTTTTGAGATATTTCAATTTTGGAAACTTCCATCGATAGGTGACAGCGCCGTGAGGATTGTACCGCTTTTTGTTTCTTTTGAATCTCAAACCGGAAAATTTGCGAGTGTTTTGAAAATTTCAAAAAAATCAATTTCCACAATTTTTGGAAATTCGAAAATCCGCAAACGGGGATCGACGCGGAATCGTTTGTACCCGCAGAAAAACTTTCGTTTTTGTTTTTACCTCAAACCAAAAAATTTCAAGAGCGTTTACAATTTTGAAAAACCAAAGATAAGATAATTTCCGCAATTTTTGAGATATTTCAATTTTGGAAACTTCGATCGATAGGTGACAGCGCCGTGAGGATTGTACCGCTTTTTGTTTCTTTTGAATCTCAAACCGGAAAATTTGCGAGCGTTTTGAAAATTTCAAAAAAATCAATTTCCACAATTTTTGGAAATTCGAAAATCCGCAAACGGGGATCGACGCGGAATCGTTTGTACCCGCAGAAATCACTTTCGTTTTCGTTTCTTCCTCAAACCAAAAAAAATTACGAGCGTTTTCAATTTTGAAAAACCAAAGATAAGATAATTTCCGCAATTTTTGAGATATTTCAATTTTGGAAACTTCCATCGATATGTGACAGCGCCGTGAGGATTGTACCGCTTTTTGTTTCTTTTGAATCTCAAACCGGAAAATTTGCGAGTGTTTTGAAAATTTCAAAAAAATCCATTTCCACAATTTTTGGAAATTAAAAACCGCAAACGGGGATCGACGTGGAATCGTTTGTACCCGCAGAAATAACTTTCGTTTTTGTTTTTACCTCAAACCAAAAAATTTCAAGAGCGTTTACAATTTTGAAAAACCAAAGATAAGATAATTTCCGCAATTTTTGAGATATTTCAATTTTGGAAACTTCCATCGATAGGTGACAGCGCCGTGAGGATTGTACCGCTTTTTGTTTCTTTTGAATCTCAAACCGGAAAATTTGCGAGTGTTTTGAAAATTTCAAAAAAATCAATTTCCACAATTTTTGGAAATTCGAAAATCCGCAAACGGGGATCGACGCGGAATCGTTTGTACCCGCAGAAATCACTTTCGTTTCCGTTTCTACCTCAAACCAAAAAAAATTACGAGCGTTTTCAATTTTGAAAAACCAAAGATAAGATAATTTCCGCAATTTTTGAGATATTTCAATTTTGGAAACTTCGATCGATAGGTGACAGCGCCGTGAGGATTGTACCGCTTTTTGTTTCTTTTGAATCTCAAACCGGAAAATTTGCGAGCGTTTTGAAAATTTCAAAAAAATCAATTTCCACAATTTTTGGAAATTCGAAAATCCGCAAACGGGGATCGACGCGGAATCGTTTGTACCCGCAGAAATCACTTTCGTTTTCGTTTCTACCTCAAACCAAAAAAAATTACGAGCGTTTTCAATTTTGAAAAACCAAAGATAAGATAATTTCCGCAATTTCTGAGATATTTCAATTTTGAAAACTTCGATCGATAGGTGACAGCGCCGTGAGGATTGTACCGCTTTTTGTTTCTTTTGAATCTCAAACCGGAAAATGGTATATCTTTGGTTTTTCAAAATTGAAAACGCTCGTAATTTTTTTTGGTTTGAGGTAGAAACGAAAACGAAAGTGATTTCTGCGGGTACAAACGATTCCGCGTCGATCCCCGTTTGCGGATTTTCGAATTTCCAAAAATTGTGGAAATTGATTTTTTTGAAATTTTCAAAACGCTCGTAAATTTTCCGGTTTGAGATTCAAAAGAAACAAAAAGCGGTACAATCCTCACGGCGCTGTCACCTATCCATCGAAGTTTCCAAAATTGAAATATCTCAAAAATTGCGGAAATTATCTTATCTTTGGTTTTTCAAAATTGAAAACGCTCGTAATTTTTTTTGGTTTGATGTAGAAACGAAAACGAAAGTGATTTCTGCGGGTACAAACGATTCCGCGTCGATCCCCGTTTGCGGATTTTCGAATTTCCAAAAATTGTGGAAATTGATTTTTTTGAAATTTTCAAAACACTCGCAAATTTTCCGGTTTGAGATTCAAAAGAAACAAAAAGCGGTAAATCCTCACCGCGCTGTTACCTATCGATCGAAGTTTCCAAAATTGAAATATCTCAAAAATTGCGGAAATTATCTTATCTTTGGTTTTTCAAAATTGTAAACGCTCGTATTTTTTTTTGGTTTGAGGTAGAAACGAAAACGAAAGTGATTTCTGCGGGTTCAAACGATTCCGCGTCGATCCCCGTTTGCGGATTTTCGAATTTCCAAAAATTGTGGAAATTGATTTTTTTGAAATTTTCAAAACGCTCGCAAATTTTCCGGTTTGAGATTCAAGAGAAACAAAAAGCGGTACAATCCTCACGGCGCTGTCTCCTATCGATGGAAGTTTCCAAAATTGAAATATCTCAAAAATTGCGGAAATTATCTTATCTTTGGTTTTTCAAAATTGAAAACGCTCGTAATTTTTTTTGGTTTGAGGTAGAAACGAAAACGAAAGTGATTTCTGCGGGTACAAACGATTCCGCGTCGATCCCCGTTTGCGGATTTTCGAATTTCCAAAAATTGTGGAAATAGATTTTTTTGAAATTTTCAAAACGCTCGCAAATTTTCCGGTTTGAGATTCAAAAGAAACAAAAAGCGGTACAATCCTCACGGCTCTGTCACCTATCGATCCCCGTTTGCAGATTTGAAATATCTCAAAAATTGCGGAAATTATCTTATCTTTGGTTTTTCAAAATTGAAAACGCTCGTAATTTTTTTTGGTTTGAGGAAGAAACGAAAACGAAAGTGATTTCTGCGGGTACAAACGATTCCGCGTCGATCCCCGTTTGCGGATTTTCGAATTTCCAAAAATTGTGGAAATTGATTTTTTTGAAATTTTCAAAACACTCGCAAATTTTCCGGTTTGAGATTCAAAAGAAACAAAAAACGGTACAATCCTCACGGCGCTGTCACCTATCGATCGAAGTTTCCAAAATTGAAATATCTCAAAAATTGCGGAAATTATCTTATCTTTGGTTTTTCAAAATTGAAAACGCTCGTAATTTTTTTTGGTTTGAGGTAGAAACGAAAACGAAAGTGATTTCTGCGGGTACAAACGATTCCGCGTCGATCCCCGTTTGCGGATTTTCGAATTTCCAAAAATTGTGGAAATTGATTTTTTTGAAATTTTCAAAACGCTCGCAAATTTTCCGGTTTGAGATTCAAAAGAAACAAAAAGCGGTACAATCCTCACGGCGCTGTCTCCTATCGATGGAAGTTTCCAAAATTGAAATATCTCAAAAATTGCGGAAATTATCTTATCTTTGGTTTTTCAAAATTGAAAACGCTCGTAATTTTTTTTGGTTTGAGGTAGAAACGAAAACGAAAGTGATTTCTGCGGGTACAAACGATTCCGCGTCGATCCCCGTTTGCGGATTTTCGAATTTCCAAAAATTGTGGAAATTGATTTTTTTGAAATTTTCAAAACACTCGCAAATTTTCCGGTTTGAGATTCAAAAGAAACAAAAAGCGGTACAATCCTCACGGCGCTGTCACCTATCGATGGAAGTTTCCAAAATTGAAATATCTCAAAAATTGCGGAAATTATCTTATCTTTGGTTTTTCAAAATTGTAAACGCTCTTGAAATTTTTTGGTTTGAGGTAAAAACAAAAACGAAAGTGATTTCTGCGGGTACAAACGATTCCGCGTCGATCCCCGTTTGCGGATTTTCGAATTTCCAAAAATTGTGGAAATTGATTTTTTTGAAATTTTCAAAACACTCGCAAATTTTCCGGTTTGAGATTCAAAAGAAACAAAAAGCGGTACAATCCTCACGGCGCTGTCACCTATCGATCGAAGTTTCCAAAATTGAAATATCTCAAAAATTGCGGAAATTATCTTATCTTTGGGTTTTCAAAATTGAAACCGCTCGTAATTTTTTTTGGTTTGAGGTAGAAACGAAAACGAAAGTGATTTCTGCGGGTACAAACGATTCCGCGTCGATCCCCGTTTGCGGATTTTCGAATTTCCAAAAATTGTGGAAATTGATTTTTTTGAAATTTTCAAAACGCTCGCAAATTTTCCGGTTTGAGATTCAAAAGAAACAAAAAGCGGTACAATCCTCACGGCGCTGTCACCTATCGATCGAAGTTTCCAAAATTGAAATATCTCAAAAATTGCGGAAATTATCTTATCTTTGGTTTTTCAAAATTGTAAACGCTCTTGAAATTTTTTGGTTTGAGGTAAAAACAAAAACGAAAGTGATTTCTGCGGGTACAAACGATTTCGCGTCGATCCCCATTTGCGGATTTTCGAAATTTTGAAAATGTCAAAAAATAATTTTTCAAATTTTCAATACGCTGTAACTTTTTTGGGTTTTGAGAAAAATGTAAAATAAAAGTGGTACAAACGGGTACAAACGACCCTGAATCAGACCCTTTTGGAAAATTTACGATTTTCAAAAGTGGGCTGCGGGTCAAATTTTGAAAATTCTGTAACTTTTTTCGGTTTGAAGGACAAACAAAAACGTAAGTGGTTTCTGCGGGTACAAACGATTCCGCGTCGATCCCCGTTTCCAGATTTTCGAATTTCCAAAAATTGTGGAAATTGATTTTTTTGAAATTTTTAAAACGCTCGCAAATTTTCCGGTTTGAGATTCAAAAAAAACAAAACACGGTACAATCCTCACGGCGCTGTCACCTATTGATCCCCGTTTGCGGAATTGAAATATCTCAAAAATTGCGGAAATTATCTTATCTTTGGTTTTTCAAAATTGTAAACGCTCTTAAATTTTTTTGGTTTGAGGTAAAAACGAAAACGAAAGTGATTTCTGCGGGTACAAACGATTCCGCGTCGATCCTTGTTTCCAGATTTTCAAATTTCCAAAAATTGTGGAAATTGTTTTTTTTGAAATTTTCAAAACGCTCGCAAATTTTTCTGGTTTGAGATTCAAAAGAAACAAAAAGCGGTACAATCCTCACGGCGCTGTCACCTATCGATCGAAGTTTCCAAAATTGAAATATCTCAAAAATTGCGGAAATTATCTTATCTTTGGTTTTTCAAAATTGTAAACGCTCTTAAATTTTTTTGGTTTGAGGTAGAAACGAAAACGAAAGTGATTTCTGCGGGTACAAACGATTCCGCGTCGATCCCCGTTTTCAGATTTTCGAAATTTTAAAAATGTAATAAGTTAATTTTTCAAAATTTTCAAAACGCTGTAACTTTTTTGGGTTTTTAGAAAAATGAAAAATAAAAGTGGTACAAACGGGTACAAACGACCCTGAATCAGACTCTTTTGGAAAATTTTCGATTTTCCAAAGTGGGCTGCGGGTCAAATTTTGAAAATTCTGTAATTTTTTTTGGTTTGAGGTACAAACGAAAATTAAAGTGGTACAAACGGGTACAAACGATGGAGAACCCGATGGTAATTTCAAAAATTTTTTTTTTGAAAGTCGGCTGCCAAGTTCACAGAGGTGTAAACATAAAAGCAGTTTTTCATTAAGCGAGTACCCGCTGGGCGATAGGAACATATGTAACTCGTAAGGTCACAATAATATTATAATACACGTTGAACTTACACATTATAAGGTCATATATATTACTACCAGTTCCGGCCACGCGTTTTGATGGCTCAATCTGTCTCCAAAATTTAAAATTCACATGTTCTAAATGATTTGTAGAAGCAGGCGTTACTTTGCGGAATTCCATATTACTTTGGTATAATCCGCGCGGGTTAAGCGACATGTAAAGCAAAGCTAATATGCATGAAGCAGGCAAAATTACTTACACATGCAGGACAAATCATCAGATGCATCCCAAGACGCCTCCACTAGCAACAATGCACACAAGCAATGCACACCCACCACCACAACAATCTCGACGATCGTTTCGCCCCGAATCCGAAGCATCATCAGGGGGATAGGCTCTACGAATAAATCGTAATGCTGTTCTAAGTAAGTTTAGACACGGACACGCGTGTCTGTGCCTCAGTCTGTTTTCAACTTACCTTGTTCTAATATATTAGCGCGCCTTAGTTTATGATTTTGCGATTAACTGCGATTTTGCGAATTACATAATGTAAACGATCAAAATAGAAATGAAAAGCTATCATTATCCTTTTGCCCGTATCCCACTCTAAGTGGAATCGGCACAACATGTTATAAAGTATGTTGTTACATGATTTGGCTACGTATTTTACGACCGGGCCGCCTGCATGACGTCAACTTACGTTATTCGTATTTTACGACACCTATGTAAGAAATGAGGGTGGTCTTTTCTACCCAGTTGGATACCACACGGCATAAAATATACTGAAAAGCTATAACATCGATAAATAGGATTAAATAGCTATAGCATTAAATAGCTATAACATCGCTCAAGATATGAAGAAGTGGTGTAAGATAGAACGCAATCGAGTTCTTCTGGTATGTATTCTAAATACTACTATTTCCAAAATATGTGGATAATCTTCTTATTAGTCGTCAAATTTAAGGAGAGAAATTATATATAATTTCTTCGAAGATTAAGTGGCCGTAGATAATCTACGGCCACTTAGTCTTCACATCTGTGAGCGCACATATTATCGTCGATATTCTAGGAGTTGCCGGTCTACCAGCAACAGGTCCGCGGGGAGTCGCTGGATCCAAGCGTATACAAGATCGGGAGGTGTGGAGATCCTGTGAAGAATCTTATGTCCTGCAGTGGACGTCTATCGGTCGAAGAAGAAGAAAATAGTATGATAAGATTTCAAATAAAATTGGAGAACTTAGTGAAGAGCGTCACGCACAACTAACACTCAGCGGCCGATCAGTATGTGTGCAGGGGCCCTAAGAGTTTTACTGTGCGTGGCCTAAATTTAAATGATGGTAGGACTTACTGGGATTTATGTAATTTTAGGGGCGCGTTATTTTCGGCGCTTTTATAAACAATTAAACCATGCACATAATAAGAACAATAGCTCTATTATGGCCCGAATAAAGTACAAAGCTTTCGTACATAAAGCTTCGATAAATCTCGTTTTCTGATGGAAATATTCCTCAAATCAGAGTAATGAACTTTAGACATATTTATAACGAGCTGAACAAGTCCAAAACGTTTCACTGCAGCCATAAATAGGTTTACGTTTAGTGTACGTTTAAGAGAATTATTTAAACATTCACAAGTATTGTATATGCGATATAAAAGAATTATCGACTTCACTGAAATATTCACCATATAAATTAGACAATCCTGATTGTATATTATGACTAAAAGGACCTAAGTCGACTTATCAACATATTTACATCTGGTACGGATTTACCGTGTCACTATCACTTACAGGCCTGTATATAGCTCCCGTACTCTAGTAGTACTACTACTACTACTAGGGTGACACTGAAAATCAGAGCTGACATACTGCGTCAGCAGATGTCAGTACTAACCTACTAACTAAGTTAAGTGTCATACCTATTTGGGATATTGCACCACTGACAGGTATTTAACAAGAGTGGGGCATAAGGGGCTCGTATAAACCAAAACTAGTAAGTAATATTTATTTATAATTTTATTATATGTATTGATTAGTTGAATAGTTAGTTAGTTATTAGTTAAGCCATTGTTATTATAGTTATTGAGTGCGTTAGCCTGTAAGTGATACAATATTTCTAACAAATATCTTTCTTTCTTCTTTCTTCTTTCTAGTACAATCAACTCTATGGTACATACACACAGAGACCCTTTCGCATTTATGATATTAGTATGAGAATCACTGCTTTTAATGTTTATAGAATTAGGCGTTACTTTGCGGAGATCCATAATACAAAAGTAATAATAAAATTATTTTGCTATAATCCGCGATACAGTAAATAGAAAATATATATAGTGTTTAATGTATAGTGGATTATCAGTCGAAGCTCGAAGTCGATAGTTGAAGTCGAAGTCGAAGATCAACGAAGCTTGTTGCACGTGTTCAGAGGTAAAGGTGGGGATGAACCGATTACTATATAACAATGCTTGTTTGCATAACGCTTCGCTTTGCGATTTTGTCGTGGAGTCTATCTCCTGATGATGCCTCGGTTGCGGGGCGAAACGATTGTTAAGTTTGTGATAGTGAAACTGTGTAGTGCTTGTGTATTTTGGTGGAAGTGGTGGAGGTTTGTGCATGTGCTTTTACGAATCCTGCACGTATCGGGTATGAAAATACTGATAATCCACTATACATTAAACACTATATATATTTTCTATTTACTGTATCGCGGATTATAGCAAAATAATTTTATTATTACTTTTGCTTTTAATGTGTTAATGATCTTTTCACATAAACATACTGTGTAATAAAGTTATAACAAATGATACATTAAGTTGTGTAACAAGATTTTACAAGAGCAAATTCATTGTTATAAAATATGAACCATTACAACCAGTACAATCCCACGCGTAACCACGTGCACGCAACATTTTCCCAGCCATTTCCGCGGGATCTGACCCGCGACTCGTTACGTCGCTGTGTCGCGCCGTGTAAGGATTACATCATAAATGTTTCTTATTTATTTTACACCTACTATTTACTATGGGCTATGACCGTTGATCTTGTAATCGTCTATAATCGTCCACAAGTATTGTAATTATACGTATTTTATTGTATGAGGGTTGAGATGTATATTTATATGTAGAACCTTACATAACCACTTATAAGTAAAGTAAAGTAATAGCCTGTTACTATCCCACAGCTGGGCAGACCTTCTCTTCGTTTTTTTATTGAGATAAGTGTTAAAACTTAGGCCAACGCTGCTCTGATGCGGAATTGTAGACATCTAAGAACACATGCCATATGCAGCTTTTCTGACGATTTTGTCCTTCACCGAAAAACTTGTCATATATAGTTAATAAGACATATTTAAACATAATTCCCTATTACAAAAGTAATAAGAAATTATTTTGCTATAATCCAAAATTACAAAGCTTTGGGATTTTGTCGTAGAGTCTATATCCTGATGATGCTTCGGTTGTGGGGCGAAACGATTGTTCAATTTATGATAGTGAACGTGTGTAGTGCTTGTGTATTGTGGTGGCGGTAGTGGAGGTTTGTGCATGTGTTTTTACGAATCCTGCATGTATCGGGTATGTAAAAAACGGATAGCCCACTATACATTATATTGCACTATAGATTATAGCAAAATATTTTCATTATTACTTTTGAATTATGGATCTCCGCAAAGTAACGAAGATCTCCTAATTCTATAAAGAATTCCCTATTGTTGTCTGCCCGGGGTTTGAGTCCGTGATCCCTTTAAAAGAGTCACACGGTATCACCGTTCCGCCATCACAGCTTGACGCCAAACTGCTCTTCCTTCATTAACACGGTAGTTAGGCAAATCGTTACAAACGAGTAATGCGCGAACGTAACGTTTCCTAAAGCAATTAACGGGGGACGCGAGCCGACGTCGAGTTATCAACCCGATCTTGCCATGGCCAAGAATTGAAACGGCCGCGTATCACATTGTTTCGTACCATCCGAATTAATACTCTTTTATATAAATGACGGAGTATAAATTATTATTGTACCTCGAAAACCCTCGCATTCCATGTCCGTTCTTTAAGACCAAGTTTGCTAGAACGAAACTGGGGCGAAATACCCCAATATCACGTATCTCGCGCTTATACATATATAAAATAGCTGCACAAAGGACACATTATCAACGGATTGGCTGTTGCTTTCATCGTTTATGAAAAATAATACTAAAATTTTTATTTCAAAGTTTTAATAGTTGTTAATGTTTAATGTTGTTTTTTTTTGTTTTCATTATTCTGTAGTGTTTATTATTAGGTTTATAATTGTAACATTGTAAGAATGATGTGTTCTTCTATAATTGGTACGAGTACTACATATTTAATTTTAACTTTATTGGATATATGTTGGATGATATATCGTGTAATGCTGTTGAAGATCCGAATAAATAATTAAATTATTCCAAAAGGCATATCCAGTTTCTTTTGAATAATTTAGCAAGCGTTCTTTCGCGGAATGCCATAGTAGAGAAGTTATGATATTTTGCTATAATCTGCGTTTGCTAAGAGAATCTAGGACTACATAGATTCTCTTAGCAAATGAAGTGTAGGAAGCAGAAAATCAGTTTATTTGTGAGCACGCACGGCACAGGCGAGGTCTCGTATAAAAGTCTATTCGTGATTTTCTTTTTGTTGTACAAATGATATCTTTTCTAATTAGCATTGTTGGTAACTAGAAAAGAAATTATTTTCCTTAATAAAAATTTCAATTTATGTTAACATCTCGAGTAGTGGAATATTTGCAATAGTGATTGCTCTTTATCCTCCGTATCGATTTAATTTCGGTGATGGACATCTCGCAGGGTTGCAGAGACAGAGAAGCTACTTTTCCAGGACTTAAGTTACACAAGTATGAAGTCGCAGGCAGATAAACAGCCTAGTTATTAAATATAAAATATATTTTTATTACGATTCGGTGTAACTAGGGCTCTTTTAAACGGCAAACTACCGGCGGTATTATGGACGCTGAGCGGAGGAAGGGAGATTTCTAACATATGAACTATTTATTTAGTTGTTGCTTAATCCACGAGAGATATTAGTTTAACACGTTACGTAGTTAGCAATCTCGCCATTAAAAGTTATCGCAATGAAAATTACACATTCATAATGATGTTATAAATGCGAAAAACTGTCCGGCTGTCTGTATCTGTTTGTCCGACGGTTATTATTTTATGCCTATATAGGCATGGTAGGCATATGCCTACCATGAACTTTTAGAAATTCAATTCAAAGTCAGTATCTAAACTCAACCGCTCTCTTTTCGTACCATAAAGTGCGGATTGCATTGGGGTCGTAATGTTTGAAAAGGAAAACGTTATATGAACTATAGATAACTCTGTCTCTTTTACTCAAATGTTTTTGGACGCATTCCGAACGCTCACTCGGTAACGACTTAAAGTGTGCGTCTTTAAGACGTCATGGTATGAAATAGCAAAACAATTTAGTTTGCGTCTTCAATTGAGTCGCAATAAGAGTTCATGGTAGGCCTGCAGATATCGCTTCATTAATCATATTGATCCTTGACAATTCAAAAGTGCTTGAAAGAGCATATTTGAATTAAGAATATCATGAGATAAACTCTACGACGACATCACAAAGAGAAAAGGCGAAGCTTTACTATTGCGTATAGTACACTACAATATTATCATTTTGTATTATGAACCTCCGCAAAAAACACCTAATTCTATAAAATACGAGTAGGTACTGAAACGTCTTTCGACTCTTGTGCTATAGACAATAAATATATCCATTAGATTGAAACAAAATGTCGTAAATGGGAATTTCTCTTGAAGTTTCTATACTTGTTCGTGTCTCCCCGGTGGCGTATTTGGAGACAGCCTGAGAGATTTTTTACGAACCGTAATAGACTGGTAAGCTTTATTTCTTTTCGCCATTTATTCTTGTTTCTTAAAAGTATTTACAATCTTTTTCTTACTTAGATATTAGAATTAGACGAATTAAAAATATTCCTCATTACTTAAATTAAATTTTTACGAGTGTGAGAATCAATAAGTTTATGCAACTTAAAATTTAAAAAAATATCCGATAAAGTTATAAATGTTATTTAAAATACAGTTTTTTATAGATTACTAGCGGCCCGCCCCTGCTTCGCACGGGTATAAAATATATAAGTATAGGCTGTCACTCAGTGAAAATGATTAAAATAGATCCAGTAGTTTTGATTTATTCATTACTGCCCGCGGCCCGCATGCATTAAATTTGGAGTAAAACAATTCCCCTTTCCCTATACCATGAAGATTTCCTGCTATCTTTGGAATATCTTAATTCATATAATACATTTTACCTAGTTCCTTTTTACATTTTTCTCTATGTATTTTATTTTTACAATTAATCCAATCGCTGCTAAATTATAAGTGCTATAGGGCGAAGCGCGGCCTCCGATGCGTTATTTATAGGCAAGCGCCTCATATTAAATCTGTAATATCTTCGAAAATATTCATTTAAATTACATGCTGTAAACGGCCATATTGATCTATATTAAATCAACAATGTATTTAAGGTACTTAATTGGATAAGGATTGATGCTGTATTGCTTAAAATTGCTTCGAAAAGAGGGCGCTATTTTTCGTAAAAAGTAAATGACAAAAAAATGCTATTGTGGGTTATCCCTTTATATATTGTGGTTCATTTTTAATACATTATTTTGATAAATCTTGTAGTGTTCAGCCTGCGTTTGCAATGTAAGCGGAAAAAAATGTAATTATTTACGACATCACGTTAGAAACCTCAAAAATTACAGTATTTCTCTACTCCATATTGACTGTGTTTGTACATATAAACTTTCCTCTTGAATCACTCTATCTATTAAAAAAAACCGCATCAAAATCTGTGCGTAGTTTTAAAGATTGAAGCATACATAGGGAAATTGGGACATAGGGACAGACACAGAAAGCGACTTTGTTTTATACTATGTAGTGATAAAACAGTCGTGAAGTTTTCAGACAGTTAAGGTTGGCATGATCTTATTAGATAGATACACATTTAATCTTTGATATTTGTCTTTGACGCAACTATATATATAGAAAAAACTTTTTAATTATTGTTTTTTTAATATCTAATTGATGAACTATAATTATTTTTATTTCAAACAAAAATGTACAAGTTATATCTATCTTAAATCACTTACACGCTAGTACTATACAAATCATGCCCACGTGGAATGGTCCCAAGAATGCTGGCAGCGTTTCCGCATTGAATCGCTAAGCTGATTCTTTGTGCGAAAAAGAGCCCTTTGCCACCTGATGAAGCAACTAACCGAGGTGTTAAAACGGATAAAAAAATTGAACTTATTATTATTGAAAAAAATAATTATTAGTGACACATTTTCTTTTTGCTTATAAGATTGTCGCCAAGTAAAGTACAACTCCGAATCTGATCTACAATACTTTATTGTAGTTTAGTATATGTTATTTCAGTCAATGGTCTGAGAACTGGTCTCGATAATACCTTAAGAGGTTCCCAGTTAATTGTCGGATCAAAGGATTCGGGAATACCCAAGGAAGTACTGCTTGAAAATCTGTAAAGGCACGTAGGGTAAACTTACCTAATGGCACTCCTTATAAGAAAATTGATTTTCTAGATATTTAATGTGAAAGGGAATGGAAAGTCCTACCACTTCATCATCATCCTCCTGCCTTTATCGCACTCTAAGTGGGGTCGGCACAACATGTTACAAACATTTGTCATGTGATTTGGCTATGTATTTTACGACCGGCCGCCTGCCTGACGTCAATTGACCTTAGTCGTGTTTTACGACCTCTCGGTAAGAAAGAGGGTGGTCTATTCTACTCAGCCGGATACCACACGGCGGGTCGACTAACCTTAGTCCCCTTTTACGACACCTCAGTGAGAAATGAGGGCGGTCTATTCTACTCGGCCGGATACTTACTCTTTGGTACACTTTGGTGGTACTTATTCTTTTTTTAATTCAGTGAGCGTTTTCGAACGACTCGAAAACGCGGGAAACGTATTTGACAGGCGACGTTTCTGTCGTGGCAAAACCATAGTGTTCCGCGCAAACGTGCGGACGGATGAAACAACCCCCGGGACCTGGGCCCGACGTCCCGGCGTTTCAACCTACCTTATGCGGCCGTTAGCTGTATGTGGTCCGGCCTCGTGAGTCATTGTGTGTATATGTGCACGTGTGTGTGTGTGCTTGTATGTACTTGGCTGATCCCCGAAACCGTTGGCTCGCCTCTGCACTCTTCCACGGACACGTAATGTCTGTTTCTCCCTGAGAATACACTTCACTATATCGGCTAAATAACACCCGGTGTGCACACAACCTTCGTAAGGTCTTACCTTATTGAATCGTCCCTATATCGGGGAATAGTAACCAGCGTGCACCAAAACCGTGGACGGTCGCGTCTTATCAAACACTTCACTGGTTAAACGCGTCACTAAATCTGAGAATAACACCCGAAACGCAAAATTACACGTGTGCGTTATATTTGTTTTATGTTTAATTATATTTGTTATATGTCCCTATCGTGTTTGAAAAGTAACTAGCGGGGGGCCGCTCTCGTAGCAATCGGATGCCTAAACGTCCTTGATTTCACCGCTCGCGTCTCCGGCGGGCGAGTCATTTTATTGCGAGTTTTTTATACTAAAGTAGAAGAAGCCAGCCAAAAAAGTATCCATCGACAATAAACTGATAGCAAATGAGACTTATTATCTGTCTCTTTTCTATATGATTAGACCAAGGATATGAGTATCTGAGTTCGATCTTCCCTCTCATTGTTTGTCGCGACAGTCTCACTTATTCGTCTGCCTATAACTCCCCGACTTTAGTATTAAACTGTATGGGTAAATAATGAGTATGATAAATGAATTTTAGTGCATGCGTTTAATAATCCTACATGTATATGGTATGAACACGGATAGTTCAAATGGAAATCATTAATTAGAGATTGAAACTTTTAACTTCAGAACTTTTTCGTTTCGTTTTTTTGAAAGTTTTGACTTTTTCTTTTCCGAAATATTCAATAATTATTGCTATATTTCAACTCATTCACACAAAATGTAACCAAATGATATACTAAAACCTTCTCCGTAAGTCACACTCTGCCTATTGCTAAAAATCGCATGAAAACCGTTTAGTTTATTGCGGCGGGAGGTTTTATTTTTATTGATGTTTTTCTTATTTAGTCGTTTTAATAAAAAAGATATTAAATGAATGTAAATATACAATGTTTTCTATAAGGCCACTAATCTACAACGATGCTTGTAATATGCTAATCTCATTATTAGCATATCATAACAGTTACAGTGCATGCATTATAATTCTCGCAATTAATTGCTAAATTAGCTATTATTCTAAGAATTTCGCAATGTTTAATTATAAAAGTAAACTACTTATTACATATTTTTAGCGCGTGAATTGTTTGAACAAAAATTTCACAAAACGGAATCGGAAATAGAACAATGACATTTGTTGTTCCTCAGTTGTTAAATGGAAAACGCTAGTCTTTTGCAGATTATAGTTTTGTTACGTTTGGTCTTTGCATAAAATTTCTGTGTTTTGGATACTTTCTGTAAATTAATCTTTCTGTTATTATGAGCTCTTTATACTTGAATTTAATTAGGCTAGTATTTTACTGATTACAAACCAGATTGGATAATTTATAGAAGTAAGCGTTACTTTGCGTAATTTCATACTACAAATGTTATGATGGTTTTTTTTATATTATTATTAAATTTAATTTTTTTATTGAATTTAAGTAAATCTATGTAATTCTAAATATACATGCAGGGTTAGTTACCGCACGTATCGCAGAAATTATTGCCAACAACACACTACACAAGCACTGCACACATTCACTACGACAATTTCATCGAACTTTTCAGCCCGTAACCGTAAAGCATCAACGGGAGATATGCTCCACGAAAAAAATAATTCCATCATGTCTTTCTTTTTAAGCTCATTGGAGTTAATTTATTCACAGATTATTTCCATTATTGTTATTTAGAAAATAACAAAATCATTTCGATGTACACTTATTATTACGATTTTTATAATTTTGAATAATACGCTAATACTTTTATCCACTTCTGGTCCTTCGGAACCGGACGACATTTGAAATAATTACGCTCCATACCGGATATCATTAGAAATCTCTTAAGGACTACAAAGAAGATAATTTCGACCACAATTTCCTCAATTCGGATTACGTAACATTTCAATCATAGCTCGTAATTTGCGTCGGTCAAAATAGAATTAAAATTTCTTTACATAATTTATAAGTACAAGTTAATAAGTTGAATTTATCAATTTTGACAAACAAACAGGGTAGTTGCTATAGTGAAAAGGTTAATACACGTAGTCTTGTAATGTTAAAATACTTCCAATAGTATCCAGAATTTTAAAAAAAATGGCCACCGAGTTTCTTGCTGGTTCTTCTCGGTAGGAGCAAACTTCCGAATCATTGGTAACTTCTTGAAAACATTTGACGATTCAAAAGTACTGTGAACAGTCTACTTGAATAAAGAATATTTTGAGTTTGAGTTTGAGTTTGCAAGTTCTGACCCGGACACGCAAATGAGATTTTTGAAATATTTAATATATACACTTCATGCGCGTTGCGGTATAAGAAAACCATCACTGTATTCTAGGGCATGAAAGAAATGTTCATGATTAGGACATATATTGACTGGCCCATTGGCACAGTGGGTAGTGACCCTGCCTTCAGCTCCTCGGGTCGTGGGTTCGATTCCCGCCGAGGGCCAACATTTTCTATATACAATTTGTTGTTTCTTCGAGCCTGGGTGTATATTTGTATTTAAGTACGCATTTTAAATTATATATGTAGTATATCTACCAGTTGTCCGTCACTCCATAACACAAGTATTAAGTTACTTACTTTGGGGACGGACGACCGTGTGCGTAAGTGTCCCATATATTTATTATTATTTTATATCTGCTTCTCGTCTTTACTTGTTATAAAATAAAGTCCCCAAAGCTGTCTGTCTGTATGTAATCGATTTTCTCAAAATCTACTGAACGGATTTTTGTACGGTTTTTACTAAAACGTAGTGCAATTCCTCCGAAAGGTTTAGGTTAATAGCACTTAGCCGTTTCATGTAAATTGAGTTGAAGAGGTCGTTTTACAACAATCTTTAGTGGGGGTAGTAACAAACCGGTGTCGATTGTAATTAAGAGGGGGGAAAAGGTATAAAAAGCGGTGTAGGGTATCAGAGAGGTCAGTCTCATGTGAGACTCGAGCGACTATAACATGCTAAACATTGAATTTCACGCGGGCGAAGCCGCACGTATTTCTAGTACAATATATATCAATTATATTTCCTCAGCCAGCGAACAGTAACGAAGCGGTCAAGCGCATACAACTTGATTAGCCCCAGTGGTTTATCCTTGTAACATAACAAATGTGATAAGTAAATAAGTCGTATGTGGGTTTGGGTTTTAGATTCTATGATGAAATTACGCAATCGATATTTATTATCTTTGTCACTGCAGCAGTTTAAAAACAAAGGGAGGCTGATACAAAAAACCTACTACACTATTGAGGATTATATAGATGATGAAAATGCATGGATATAGCTACTCCTTTACCCTGTACACGATAGTAATGTAAATGTAACTAGTCATAAGAATTATGTTTGAAATGAGCAACCACCGAGTTTCTTGCTGGCTCTTCTCGGTAGGAACAGCTTTCCGAACCAGCAGTAAAGTTGACGATTCAAAAGCGCTTGCTTACAAGTTTACTTGAATAAATAATATTTTGAATTTGAAAATAATGCATTGCAATGCTAGCTTTTGCAACCGACCTCATCGTAGATTTCATTACGTATATAAAAAGGGGACTATCTCCCCGCCTTTTAACTATCTCACTTACCAAAGATCACACCGATTTTGGCAGGATCCTGACAGGGTCGCCATGTGATGCAAGGATGTATTGAAACACTTGAGTGCTGGATATGAACTGCTCTTTATTACAACGTTACATTTTTATTTATACAAATAGAGTAAATTAATCATGTGACTAAACGAGCGTTGAGTATGAATGTGGATGGATATGTGACCAGAGGGAGGCCTAAAAGAGATGGTTGGATTGTGTGAAGTATGACATGCATATAGAGTGCTGTCGGTCCGAGGCAATATGCTGGCAGATTCGCACGCTGTACCACACAAGTAAAATTAACCCTATTTAAGGCGTATTGTCAAACTTTGTACACGTGGAGTCTGTGGACGGACTATACGCTGAGAATGCCACGTCATTATAGTGCATCAGCAATGTTTGCGGATGCTCGCATAGACGATTTCTACACTATCATCCGCAAACGTGCTGTTTCAATGATGCACAGACTTGTGAGTAGCACCAACTGCCTCCTCAGCACATTTGCTTGCAAATGGGATAGTCCTCAATGGAAGACATGGAATGAAGTCCAACGTAATAAATTTTGTAAATATCTTTTCTAATTACTAACATAGGCTAAGCTATTTTGTTACTAATATTATGGACAATATGTCTGAGATAAAATAAATAATAATAATAATAAATATAAAAGGAGTAGTGCCAGAGTTGACGAATGATAGAAGAGAATGGTTGTACCGGCCCCACTTAGAGTGGGATAAGGGTAGGAGAAAGAAAGTATACCTATAGATTTATACCACTACATTAATTCAGTTCGGACTTACTATACCAGAACGATAAAGCCACGTTGGGTGGTTCATAGAAATTCACCGGCCATTCAACTTTAATTGATTAATTTTCAGCCCAATTAGACCATACATCGTGAAAATTAACAGCGAGAATCACGGGTCAGATGTCACTGATTGAGTCATGATAGGACTCATTTTTTCAAAGAAACATTGTGACTGTCAGTTTTTTTTTAATCACCCTACCAAAATTACTGACGGTTCTAAAAAATCCTCCAATGTTTGACAAAGATAGTATGATCGGTTGATTCTATAAAAACATATTGTTACATACAGGGGTTGGTGGATTTTGATGAAAATACCTGGTGACTTGTTAAAAATACTTTATCACACTTTTCACTACAAACTTAGTGCTTAGTCTTTATGCAGTTGGTTGTCCAATAAGAAAGCCGAGGTCACTATTATTCCACTTTTATTTTCACTTCGTAATTCGCTCTTGATCGCTATTTGCAAATTAAAACATCGAGGCGCACGATTGTCCGCTTATATATCGAACGAACCAATGCGACAACGTTCGCGAACGTTTGCAATTCTTCGGGGGGGGGGGGGGTTGTCGTAAACAACCTTTCATAAACAACCTGTATGTTCCAAAAGCGTCAAGCAAATTTGAAATCTGTTACATATAGCTTTTTACACGTTCATAAACTGCCCCCGTCCAATTTTAACTTTATGATATATGCATTACGAACTCTTTTCGCAAGTACGTAACAACATAGTGATCATTCAAATCAATCTGCCGAACAATTTTAAACTTCTATCGTAACAATTTGATTCATGGATTTTTTTTTATTTGCCTAAGGTTCTGATTTTTATCAATGTTTAATATATTTAATACATGTGTATGGAACAATAGACTTTATTCTACCGGTAACATTAACTAAATTATTAACATTAACATTAAACTACAACAAATAACGATGAGAAATAATTTATAGAATTAGGCGTTACTTTGCGGAGATCCATAATACAAAAGTAATAATAAAATTATTTTCCTATAATTCGCGATACAGTAAATAGAAAAAATATATAGTGTTTAATGTATAGTGGACTATCAGTATTTTCATACCGAGAAGCATCATCAGGAGATAAATCTATATCTCCTGATGATGCTTCGGTTGCGGGGCGAAACGATTGTTGAGTTTGTGATAGTGAACCTGTGTAGTGCTTGTGTATTGTGGTGGAAGTGGTGGAGGTTTGTGCATGTGTTTTTACGAATCCTGCACGTATCGGGTATGAAAATACTGATAGTCCACTATACATTAAACACAATATATATATTTTCTATTTACTGTATCGCGGATTATAGCAAAATAATTTTATTATTACTTTTGAACGATGAGAAACTCAGCTTTGTAGATATTTTGTTACTATCCGTAAATGTTGGTTTGGGTAAAAGAACGATAGCCGAGTGATTACTACTTGATTTGGCAATGATGAAATAAGTAATATAAATATAAAATAATTCAAATTGCATAATTATACATGCAATTAATCACGTAACAGATATTAGCCAACCAGACAACTCGTTAAAAAAAATGGGCCTTAAAATTGTATTAGTTAATAGTTTAAAATTCACAATTCTCATACGTTTTAAATTAAGGTGGCATTGGTAAATAATTTAATGAGTAATAGAATTATAAAAAGCGGTCAAGTGCGTGTCGGATAGCGTGCAGTGAATGGTTCCGTAATAACGTAAAAGTAAAAAAGTAAAGTAACAGCCTGTTACTATGCCCACTGCTGGGCTAAGGCCTCTTCTCTCCGTTTTTGGAGAGAAGGATTGGAGCTAAGACCTACCACGCTGCTCCAACGCGGATTGGTAGGTTAGACATATCCCTAGAATTCTCTAGAGATATGCAGGTTTCCTCACGATGTTTTCCTTCACCGGAAAGCGTGTGATAAATTGCAATTATCAATTAGACACATGAGTTTTAATAGAAAAACTCATTGGTGCCTGCCCGGGTTTGAACTCGTGTTCCCCTCGAAAGAGTCGCACGGTCTCACCGTTAGGCTATCACAGCTTATTAACACACAAATCGTAATAACGTATGTGGTAAAAAATACTCCATTTTGTTTACGTGAGCAATACGGAGTAAATGTTGTTAAGAATAAAAATTAAAATAAAGTATATTAAAAAATCCGTTGATATAACAACCTTTTAACGATTCTATATATTTTTGCAAATATATAATACTGTTACCATTTATTAAAATTTAGAAATAGATCAATTGGATAAATATAATTGTAATTACCGATTTGTGAACAATTATATATTATTGAAATATTTATTTTTGAAAAAAGTGACCGCAGAGTTTTTTGGTGGTTGTAGTAATCAGTTGTAGCTTCATTGTAATTTGACGATCCAAAAGTGCTTGTAAAAGCCAATTTAAATAAAGAATTATTTGAATTTTTATATTTTTAGTAAAATGAGAGTTTATTTTTTCAGATTAAACATTAACTAAAAGGGTCACGTACTATCCGGTATTGATGTATCTCACTATCCTAAATAATATCTTTCATTTGGGATTCATTTCACAGCAAATGAGTTAGGTATGAGGGTAGCTAAAAATATTGAACATAAAATAACAGGTTGGTAATATTCCATTGCTAGATTCTTCTGCGTTATTGAAAATGGGCTACCTAGCTGCAACAGTGTAGTAAGTTGTGTTGTAGTTAGTTTGGAAGGTTACGCATATCTCCGAATTTCTACTATAAATTGTACAAGTTTATCTGACTCGAACGCTATTCCTGTATTTATTCATTAAAATTGTAAGTTTATGAACGGTGAAGCTGTGATAGCCTAGCGGTGAGACCGTGCGACTCTCTAGAGACGACATAGGTTCAAACCCGGGCAGGCACCAATGGGTTTTTCTATTAAAACTGATGTGTCTAATTGATAATTGCAATTTATCACACGCTTTTCGGTGAAGGAAAACATCGTGAGGAAACCTGCATATCTCTAGAGTACTCTATTGATATGTGTAACCTACCAATCCGCATTGGAGCAGCGTGGTAGGTCTTAGCTCCAATCCTTCTCTCCAAAAACGGAGAGAGGAGGCCTTAGCCCAGCAGTGGGCATAGTAACAGGCTGTTACTTTACTTTACTTTACTATGAACGGTGACCTATATTTGACAAAAGGCACCAAGAAAATATACTTTCAATTGCAATTAATTAGTAGAAATTATTCAACAGCCATAAAAGTCAAAAGAGAAATGATTGGTGGCCCTGATTCGAATTTCGAATCGAGAATAATTACGAACATTATTTCGTTTATGGGCAGTTCAAATGGCGACGTCGAAAATTTTACACGTATCTCGATACCAATTGAATGTAATACATCTATGGCACTGTGGTTTACTTTTATGGAATGCTACAAACGCATAAGGAATAGTGATTGCGAAAGTCCAGTTACTGGCGACTGTCTAACGACGGATTTATAAGAAATAAGATTTTTCTTCACGTAAACAATAAAGTAGAACTTAATAATTACAACGTACCTTTTACGAAGCGAACGCCTTCATAATCGAGTTATAATAAATCCATTCACAATACACGGATACGAAAACAAAACCCACTCTAGCACAACACAAAAATATGTGAAACAAAACTCGACTACGTTAAAACATAACGAACATAAACCGCACACATTTTGACCTGTGCCTTTTCGGGGATAATAAAAAAAAACTTGCACAATATTTGAACAGATGGGAATTTATTTTCGTTCACGCGCGACGTAAGACCGTTTGGGAGATTCACGCATCACAGTACATTACACGAGGACCGAATCACGGTACTGAGTCGGAATCGTTTGTTTGGTACATGAATTCACTTCACAGATTCTGTATACAGCTGTCCCTTTCTATTGTTCAATTTAATCAGAGACATCTATTGCGGCACTAAATTACTGAGACGTGAGTGTAACACATTGTATTACGTTGGTGTAACTAAAGTGCACAAGAGCCTTTAGATGGCGCTAGATTCTTTGGCGGTTCTTTATAGACACTTTACACACTGGTTCAAATTCAAATTACTCTTTATTCAAGTAAACTTGTAAACAGGAGCTTTTGAATTGTCAAATCTACTTACTGCATGTTCGGAAAGCTGTTACTACTGAGAAAAGCCAGGAAGATATGGGCGGTTGCTCTTTTTAAGAGATAATTCTTATTACTATACTCCGTGCGTTCTAAGACTTCAAGGATGGCGCGGGTGACAGTTTCGTTAACATTTCGTTTGCCTCTTAAAATTTACCGCCATTTACAAATGATGTTTTAATGTTTCAGCTGTTCCACATTCGTTATATATTGAATGATTAATACCTGTACTAAATTAAATTAAACCCAACCAGAATTTTCTAGAGAACTAAAATAAAAAGTTTTAAAAAAAAAAAAGAAACTTAAACAAAAATTAGGTAGTTTGGAAGTATAATGTAACGCAATAGACGTATCTAGTGATGGGATTTACTACTACGATGAATAGTCGATGTTTTTTATAATAGTTACATTGTAGTTGCTTATGTACACTGTAATCTTTGGTCATTGCTGTCGTGTACATGGTCGGAGAATAGTTATAACCACGCATTCTTATCATCTAAGTAATCCTCAATAGTATAGTGGGCTTTGTATATTAGGTTCATTTTAACAGTGTTTTTAAACTGCTGATTGCGGAATTTTATACCCCAATCAACAAACGACTTACTTACGGGGAGCAAAGGCACCATAAACAGTTTAAGGTAAGGGCGTGCAGATGCTTTTCTCTTTTCTAATGGAATGCCTTACATATGCAAGCTGACTGTTTTCGTTCAAAAACGCTATAACAGTTTAACTAATTATCTTCCAATTTGTCGGTATGGCGATTATTTGCATTTCTTTGTGTTTTAAAATTGGCTGATTATACTCGATTCAGATGAACATGGTTCTTTCGACCCCTCGTTACCAGATTTTAGGTTCAGTTTTCGTGATTTCTTAGTACTAAACTGATATACAGTATGCTAAGTGTACAGAATTCGGATCCCATCAATCGGTGAACTCAAAATTATGATATCTATTTTTGTGGTTAAAAACTGTGATCTAGCTAATAAAATGTTCGGAGAGTAAGCGCTGATTTTGTATCCCGTGTTTTATTTGACAACAGACAGTTTAGTGGCGGCGGATTGGGATAATCCTCCATAGTTTTCTATTTCTATCTCAAAAACCACTTACAACATTTACTTGACAAGTACTTATTGACTACTGATAATAACTTCAAATATGAGAAAACATTAAATTTTTGTAATCTATACCTGTCTCCTTTTCACAAAGCAACAGCCAGACATTTTCAATATGAATGAGGATAGATGTGTGGCTAAAAGGAAACCAAAAAAAAAGTTGGATGGATTGTGTGAGGTTTTTTTTACTTAGGTTTTTTTACCGTGCGTTATAAATACGTCGAAATGAAACAAAGGGGTATCCAGATATCTGTTCACACGACAGCGCGACGTATTTTTATCGCGCAGTTTTCCATTTCAGGCGTTAGGGCGTAGGTCGTTGAGCCGAATATACTATATGAAACTTCTTATAACGCCTATTACGGAATTTTAGGTGTAAGAGGTGTAAGAGTAACGATAAAAAGCGTACCCGTATGTGTTCGTTACTACAACAAGTAGTACTCGTTACTATCGTATCGGTACTTTATTCGTTACTTCTGATACGTGCTACCATAGCATTAAAGTAACGTCTGGAGTCGTATTCCCATACGGTATGATATCGGCGCAATATATTACTTACTTGCACAAAAATACTCCTAGCTTCGTAAGGTGATTTTTTCTTTTTTTTTTACAAAATCATGATTTAATAAAAAAAAATAGAATTTTAGAATAATTAAAAGCATAAGTAAATTGTAGGCGGAATCTACTGAATTTTGCAATGGATATAATATTTTAACTGTGAGAATAAAATAGATATTGTTGAGATAACATAAATTATGATAAAATAAAATTCTAAAAGGAGATTTCAAATAATTTAAAAATATTTATTTTAAGGGGCTTAATAAACAATAAAAAAAAACAAACATCGTTCTTCGTAAGGTTCATTTAAAGTCACCGACAGGACTCATTCTAACTACAGAATAGGTAACGTATTATGTTACTAATACGTACCGATACGAAAGATGCGATTAACTAGTAACGAATAGCATTAGTGAGTAACGATTCGGTACTCGGTACTAGATGGCGCACCCGTTACTCAGTACCGAATCATACGATTTGCTTACGGCTTTAGTATTTTTACTCGTTACGAGGGGTTACTGTTGCAAGGCGGAAAGCAGGAGCCGCAAGCTGTCGTTCCTACTTTATCTATTATATACATCACTTAAAGTTTTATAATTGATTTATAGAAGCAGGCGTTACTTTGCGGAATTCCATATTACAAGCAATATAACAGAACTAACTACTTTGCTATAATCCGCACGGGTTAAGTGAATGCATGCAAAGCCAATGTGTATGAAGCAGGCAAAATCTACGCACCTTATACATGCAGGACCAGCCACCACATGCACCCCAAGGCGCAATTCACCAGCAACAACGCACACAAAAGCAGCACACACACCCACCACCACAATCTCGACGATCGTTTCGCCCCGAAACCGAAGCATCATCAGGAGAATAGGCTCCACGACAAAAATCGTACTGCAGTACGATTTTTGTTACGATTATAGCAAAGTAGTTAGTTCTGTTATATTGCTTGTAGTTTTATAATTCTTTATTTTTTTATATACAAGAATTAAATTGCTTAAAACATACTGTGAAGCAAATGTAAGAATACCTATTTTCTTAAAGTTCGCTCGCAAGGAATCGCCTGGTCTAAATTTTAAGTGGCATGTTTGGCTCTTTTTTTGTAATACAATTTTTTTTTCAATATTCGTCCATTTACGCCATGTCAATATTATATAAATAAAACTAATATGAGTAAAATATTTGAATTTAATTATTTTTAATTATTCACAAAAAAAAACTTTTATTATTTATAATTTATCGCTATGCTAACGTAATGATACTTTACACGATAGTTCTGTTTCTGTCAATTCTGAATTTATTTTTATCAAGTTACTATTTAACAACACATTTTTGGGCTCGAACCCTGACGCAATCCAATTATCCAGTACATCTGTACTCGGTAGCAATGTTCGAAGCGTGTTCCTAATATATATATACGCATGGGGAGAGTATTTATAAACACTGAGTGCGAAATTTTTCAAATCATCCGTATGTCTAGTGGGCATCGCTAGCACCAAACCATTCGTGTCCTCCCGTATTTTATCCTGTAAGGACAAAAGTATTCTGGACTTTTTCTTTCTCTTTTGTATCAGCAAGTTCTTTTTCACGTCGATAACTTCTTTTAAACGCGCCAAACATTTGTTTTGACGTTTATAATTTCTCATACTCCTCTTCAATTTCTCTTTTAAATGTGCCGCTTGTGTTTGCATCTTTTGTACTTCGGTGAATAACTTTAGAAGTTCAACTTTATCTTCTTCTTTAGCTTTACTTAATTCTTTTTCGGTTCTTATTGTATTCGAAGTAGGCGCAGTGGACGTAGTACGTGATAATGTGCCGTTTGTTAAATGCTTGTTTGTAAATAATGTCTCCTCATATTCCTCATCAAGGTATTCCTCATGTTCCATTTCATTTTCCATGTCGTCCTCATCATCATCATCATCATATTCATTGTCAAGTGTTTCTTCATCGATGTATTCTACCTGAGAAAATGAACGGCCATCAATCATTTCAAGTTTTAAGTGTACATTAACAATTTTTACTGTTATGAAAGCGAAAACTGGTCAAGGTGTCTCTCAATTGAGCTCTTATGGTTAATTCAATGATGATTTGGTATAATTGAGACTTATTTATTGAAATAATTAATTTAACTTATATGTTAAATTAATCTCATATTGCATTGGGGAACAAGAAAAAAAACACTAAGTAAATAATTTTAAGACATGAGTTGTTCCAAACATAGGCTGTGTAGAATAGACCACCCTCATTCCTTACTGAGGTGTTGTAAGAGGCGACTAAGGTAATTTGTCGTGTGGTATCCGGCTGAGTAGAATAGACCACCCTTCTTTCTTACCGAGGGGTCGTAAAATACGACTAAGGTAAGTTGACGTCAGGCAGGCGGCCGGTCGTAAAATACGTAGCCAAAGCATGTGACAACAAGTTTATAACGGCATAACACGGTCAGGAGGTGGGAGGATTATGATGAGTTGTTGCAAACATAGTAGAACTTAATGGTTTAGGCAGAGTTTGAGCTATGTATGGTACAGTATGATAATCGTGTTACATGCCTCAGGTTTTCCATTATAATATAAATTGATGATAACTTAGATTTATCTATATTTATAAAATTTGGCGTGATTGTGTGTATAACGATCATAAATAATATTTAACATAATCTTGAGAAAATATATTTGTTTGCTCAAGGTTTGAAACCTAAAACCCTTAGTAGGGTCACATTTACTTATTGATTAGTATTTAATATACATATTATTTTGAAAATATACCAATTATATTTATAATCTTACTGTTACGCACATGCGAAAAGAGTTCGTAATGTATATATCATAAAGTTGAAATTGGAAGGGGATATACGAACGTGTAAAAAGAGTTGGTAAACTATGTCATAGAGTTCAAATTCGCTTGACGCTAATTCTCTTGAACATTCAGGTTGTTTACGAATCGTGTTCGCTATCACCTCTAGGACTAGCGAACGTTCGCGAACATTGTCGCCATCGTATGATTCGATATATAAGCGGACGTATCGTGCACATCGATATCGTCATCGTTCAGTCTGCGAATAGCGATCAAGATCGAATAAAGAAGCGGAAATAAAAGCGATCTCGGCTTTCTTATTAGACATCGACCTGTATAGAGACTGTAAGTACTAACTTTGTAGTGAAAAATTGAATGAAATGTTTTTAACGAGTCACCAGGTATTTTCGTCCAAATCCTGTACGTAACGATATCTTTTAAAGTAATTATTTTATTCATATTGTGTAAACGACAATTTTGATCTTCATATTCAAATTTTAAATTACGAAGCTAGCGAACGCATTTATTTAGCTTACTGAACAGAAGAAAATAGTGATTAAAAATTCGATCATAAAAGTAGCTGTTGCAGGTTAACCATAAAAGAAAGAGACATGTCGCGAACTTTTTTGTAATATTTCTTTAGATTTAGTATTCTCTAGTAGTTAACGCAACGCACGCGGAACCACCCGGAAGCTTTCATCCGGATGTTTTACTTAAAAACTTTACAAAAATACTAAAATACTGTTCTGTACATTTTCAGAAAATCGATCACATACAGACTTTTGGGGAATTTGGTTTATAGGTATAGATATTGTATTATTTTATTAATTTGAGGGACTTAAAGAGATTTATAGACTATATGAATACAAATAGAAAAATTCTTATAAGAAATAACAGTCTAGACACAAAAATAGATACCTCTAAAACATGTTTCGGCAATTTCAATGATGGGACAGCTTTGCTATTTAGCACAACAGCATTATGAATATCACACTCAAAACAGTCAACTGAGAAGTGTTGGACACAAATATACGAATAATCTGTTGGTGTCCAATTATTTCTACCTGTGAGATCTGTCCAAATTTGTCTAAGATTTAAATCTTCTGGAAATCTGAAAATTATATAGTAATTAAATAAACTCCTTGAGGTACTTGTGAAGATTGAGAAATCAATCCTTAAGTCTTATAACATACAAAGTTCTGACACTTGTATAACAGGTTTATATCCCACTATTTCTGTAAAATAATATACAATGATTTGTGTTATATTTTTAGGATGAATAGTTATGCTAAAATAACTTACTTACAGTAACTATATGACATACATACAAGTTGTTTAAGAGAGAGAGAGATTTAACATTTGTTATAAATAAAAACATCTATTCTTGCTATTAAAATAAATAATTCACACTTGACAACTGCAACAAGTTACGATTTTGGGTCTAAAAATTATCTATATACGAATTTTAATCGTAAATAAGAAAATTGATATTAACAGTAGTAAAGTCAGCTGTTACCCACATGATTAAACAATGTAAAACTTTTTTATTTCTTGACATACCTAAAAAATGAGTCTGAATTAAGATTTTTGGATTCTTCACACCCTAAAACTGCACATGTTTTCGTAATCTCTGTATCTTCGGTGTTTTGTTTGAGTTCAGGCGCCACCATAGCTAAAAAAAAGGCGTTTACATATAACCTCTTTAAAATATATGTTAACTAAAAAACTATACGCTATATTCATACCAATAGGAGTAGACTTTGCTCGGTTTTCTTCATGCTCCTTAATTTTAGCAAGTCCTTGACTAAAACTCATGGTTTTTGGTAATATGTTGTGAATATCTTTTTTAACTCTTATCAAATAATTTAAAAACACCCTAACGCGATTGAAAAATTGTCATAAAGAAAATAGTATTTCAAATATTTAACTACTGTGATTTATATAATAGAATATCTAGAGTTAAATATCGGGAATCATTTTGGAAAGCTAATCAGCATAAATTAATTTCAGTTTCTATCAAGCTTCAACACAAGACGCTAATTTTGAATGTCAGTTCACCTGTCAAATTTAAAGACTTTGACACTGTGATACGGACAAAATATTTGAGACATTAAGTTTACGTTAGAATAACAGCTTTTAATTAATTAAGACAGAAACTAGGTATATGTTAAATATCAAATATCGCTCTATCTATGAATTACAGTAAAAACCTTTTCTTTAGTTTATATCAATTATCAGTAAAATAATAAAAGCACCTAAAAAGATATATTTTATTAGTTTTTTGTCTATGATTACGGCAGAAATTGTAACACTAAATTTGACAGTCACTTGTGATCACTAAATTTATTTCAATACGCAAAATATTCAAGTAGACCTTTGTTGTCTCATATTATATGTCATTAAAATGGTTGACCCAATATTTGACTATCAATTTAGGCTTATCCTAATTGGTGACAGCACGGTGGGCAAAAGTTCTTTACTGAAATATTTCACAGACGGAAAATTCGCAGAGGTAAAAATGTTCCCATTGTTATTGTTGTTGTATAACAATTATATCTATTGAATAAATAAACTACGCATAACTTTTCAGTTATCCGATCCAACAGTGGGAGTAGATTTTTTTGCAAGGATCATTGAAGTTCAAGACGGCACAAGAATTAAACTACAGCTTTGGGACACAGCTGGACAGGAGCGATTCAGATCAATTACGAAGTCGTATTACAGAAATTCAGTGGGAGCGCTTCTAGTCTATGACGTGTGTAATCGTTCTAGTTTTGAACATATACCGCTATGGATGATGGAGGCTAAAAGGCATATAGAACCCCACCGTCCTGTATTCGCGCTGGTAGGCTGTAAAGTTGACCTGGTTGGTAGTGATAATAAAAATGGAGCACGACGAGAAGTTTCATGTGAAGAGGCAAGAATGTTTGCTGAAGAAAATGGTGATTATTATATGACATTCATCATAATCATGAATAATCAGTATGTATTTAAGACGGATTGTATAGTGGTGAACTTGAAAGTATTTATTATGCTTAGTTAGCATATATACATAAAACAATATATGTTGTATATAGTTCTAGCTCTTATTGATTTGTGTCATAGTGCATCATACAACTTTTTCTTACCCTAAATGTGTAAAAAAAATATTTACTTCAACATTTACTATGGAAAACGAAATACGATCCCTAATTTATTATAAGGCTAAATCAAGTAAAAGTTTGTATAAGTTAGTTCACCATTTATAAAAAGTGTGTTTGTCTCTTTGTTTTATATTAAGGGCATGTTAATGCCTCATTTGAATATATTTATAGTTGCATTCTGTATTTATTAACATTGCAAATGACATTTACATAAATGTGACAGTTTTATTATCATACAAACTGTGACTTCACTTAGTGACAGTTTGTATGATAGTCACAGTTGTTTGAATGTGTGTTTATCATAGGTCAAAAAGGGCAGGTTCATAAGATTTTTAACTCCTATCTAATTAACATTTACAATTTATCATAAATTAACATTTTGACACATTTGAGCAGGCTAAAGCATATATTACTGATGGCGTGTAATTAAGAGATAAGGAACTGATAATCAATAGATTAATTGTCCTAATATACAAGTATTCTTAGGATTATTTTACCTCAAAAACATAAAATACAAGTATATTTATTTCTTTTCTTTGTAAAGTAAAGTTTGTTTACTGTTTTTTTTTAATTTACAGGTTTACATCATGTGGAAACATCGGCAAAAACAGGTTTGAATGTTGAACAAGCATTTATTCTAGTAGCGCAAGAAGTATACAACCGTATACAAACAGGCGAATATAAAGTTGAAGACGGATGGGATGGTATAAAGACTGGCTTTAACAGGCCTAATGGTATGGACTTTAACCTGCTTGAAGCAGAAACAGTTCAGTCGACTTGTTGTTAAACAAAATAATATATTTAGATGTAAATATTGACTCATATATTAGATTTACGTATAACATTATATAAGTATAACTTTATTGAACATGTAGATACGGTCTGCACAAGGTTTTGATGCTAATGCATCATTATAATTCACAATAAAATAATTTAAAATAGTTTAGTCTGTTTAAAGTCAAATTTATATCATAGTGATATTGGTGTATAATTAATTTGAGGGAATGCTATTACTAAGTCACTATTAATGCAAATTGTTTTAAATGAAAAATATATTGTATTACATAACTATTCTGATTCAACTTGTGCTAGTGAAAAAAATATTTTGTCCTTATTAAATTTAACCTCTCTAGAGATTGTAAAATCTTATCTGTATCTCTTTATAAAAAGATGAAGATTTTGGAGATAATGAATATTAACCTGCTATGATAAATCATAGACAATTCTAGAACACTTGTTTGCTAGACTTTATGTGTATCAAATTATTAGTGGTAGTAGCTTTGTTTCAGGTGAAACTTATATGAAGTGGTAAGATTGAATTTTTTTATAAATTTTTTATTTTTTATATCACTATATCTGCTATATGACAATTTTTTTTAAATATTGGCTGTACAAGTACCATGAAATTAGTAAATTCGCAAATTAGGGCTGATTACAGGGCTGCTGATTACTTACTATATATCTAAAATTATATTTACATTAAAAAAAATTATATGACATCTTTTAAATAATTTATAGCATTAGGCGTTACTTTGTGGAGATCCATAATACAAAAGTAATAGTAAAATTATTTTGCTATAAGCCGCAATAAGACTTTATCGCGGATTATAGCAAAATAAATTTACTATTACTTTTAATATCTTTTAACTGAAATGAGAATTTGCATTAACAGTGACTACTTTCATCAGTGCCAATAGAATATGTATAAATTATTTGCCATTCAAATTTAATTTTATTGTATTATTGTAAATATGTGGAAAAAATCTTTTTACTTTTAATATCTTGGTTGGATGGACACATCACAGATCTTTAACGCGACCACAATCTCACCATCAACCATAGACAAGGAGACGAACCAAAGAGATGGATTAAAGTCTTTTTTAGCATGAAACTAACATTTTGGAATATGATCCATGTAGTTAGAATTGTTGTACCTGCGTTAAAGTATGCATATGCATATTATTAATAGTTATAAGAACAACCCCACTGATTTTCAAATATATGACTTATATGAAACTAAGAAATATACTTATATTTTGCTTTATTATTATTGAGATGGAAATTTATATTTTAGATATATGGCAGTCTTGGAACAAAAAAAATATTTTATAATTGGTTGCTCAATTATTACGCTCATTCATTGTATGTCTATTGTATCCTTGAGACGACACCTTGCATTATATTGTTCAAGATAGCACTTTTCACATTTCAATCAGTCACATTCCTTCATTGTTAAACACCTCCCAAACAACCCTAAAAGCCTATCAATTTATTAAAGTACACATGAAGAAAAAAAAAATTTTTTATAAAATTCAATATATTATTTTTTAATATATGTGTATAGTTTGCAGTATAAAAATATTATCTTTTTTTCCCACTCCACATAAGATTGTGTGCAAATAAGTTTTCATGAACAGGATCATTGCTTTTCAAGTGGATGTTAATATTTAGTCATGTTTTTCAAATTCAATTCAAATTCAAAATTCATCAATCTCATTTGCTTTCTCTTAATTTTAATAGGGCACATTTTAGGTTGGCTTCCCTACTCTAATGTAATAAAGTCTATGGGATTGTACACACACGTGACTTTTATTTTAAAAAAAGACTGATTGAAGTATATACGCGGCAATAAATAATGCACATCGAGGCCTAGAGAGAGAAAGCAGCTAGATTCTGCTTCATAGAGCATTGTCTCTGTCGCACAGACTTTTTAACCCGTGCATGACAGAGATAGCCCTCTACAAAACCGAACTTGCCGGCTGTTTCGTTCTAAACATCGATGTTCATTATTTAATGCCGGGTACTATAAGTGTCTATAATGGTGTGATATCTTCGAGCAATGTAATGTCTATTTTCCAGTAAATATATTCCAATAAATGTATAATTATTTAATTAAAAAGTGTAGGCTATCTGGGAAATAATGCCGTCCAAATACGGGCAAGACGACGTTAGAATTAATTATATGTAATCTCTAAATAAGGTTGGTAATGTTTTCTTGTCACCTTAAATATAAATTTATTCGTCGATTTGCCCTTGGGATTGAGGCCACATGGAAATGACGACATAACAGATAAAGCTTCGTTTACATTTGTGTATTTAGTGTTAAATATTATTATTCAGTTAAAACTAGTTTTCTATTTGAATACTTCTATCCATACTTATATTATCTGCTGTAGTCATAATAGTAAATAAGTAACTACGATTTATTCAGGTTGCTCTTATCTATGGGAAAATAAATTTTGAATGTATGAAAGATAAGTAACTTGTTTTATGGGCGTTAGTCATTTGGTATTTAAGATTTAGGCTTTGGGAGAAGTTTCATCCTTTAAACTAGGTTAAAATTTAATCAACTTTGCTAATACACAAATGTTAACGGAAAATCAATAAATATTGTTATAAAGTACATACACATGTACAGAATTTGATTATTAGACATTTTCGTATTCTAACATTTTTTCATTTCATTGAACGCATATTTATTCACGACGCTGTTATTAAATGCTTATAAATGAAGTAAAGATTTTGTTTATTACTAATTTTAAGCATCTTTTATTTACTCCATTGACAAAAATTACACCCCGACAGACTAGCATATCATCATTCTTCATTCTCCTGCCCTTGTCCCACTCTAAGTGGGGTCGGCACAACATGTTACAACATGTTGTCTCATGATTTGGCTACGTGTTTTACGACCGGCCGCCTGCCTGGCATCAACTTACCTTAGTCGCCTTACGACACCTCGGTAAGAAAGGAGGGTGGTCTATTATATTCTGCCGGATACCACACGGCGTCTATCACCCGAAAGACTAGCATAGGCGTTCTGATAATAGCTTAATACTTTAAGCAATTATCCAAACGCTTTCTCTTACTAAAATTCAATATCACTAGGTCAAATATGATGACCACAAGCTAAATTTCTGAAATGTGATAATGTTATTTACTAAACAAACCTAGAGTTTTTGTTTCAGGATATTAGATTATTTTGATTTTATCACTTTTAGCAATACTTAAAGCAATAAGTTAGTAATATAACTGGGTAATAAATTTTTTTCTCATTCGATTAGTTTGACTTATCATTACTATATCTGATGAGCACTATTAATAAACTTTATGCAAGTTTGAATTACTTTATTTTGGTGTTTTGAAGCTTATATAAAAATTTAGTTTTACCTAAAAACGAATTACGATGATACGAACAAGTAGTCATTTCAAATTTAACGGTCAAATTAAAATTGGAGTGGCGCCATGTGTCGATCGATAGAGGAAACCACATGAACACTGATCAGTTTAACCCATAAACCAAGACGAATCAGAACAGTCACGTCAGATAGACGAGGGGGTTTAATAACTCATGGACGATGCGTTTCCAAAGTGTTGGAATCTCACATTGACAGAATTTTTGAATCAGAAGATTCTAGAACGGCAGGGATTCAAGTAAGTTAATTTCTATCTTAAATACTGTTGTTTAAGATAAAACAGACACTGAAGAATTAAGAAAATAATATCGGTAATACAATATAACGCACGTATTTTCCTCACAGGAATTCAAATTCAAATTCAAAATATTCTTTATTCAAGTAAACTTGTAAACAAGTGCTTTTGAATCGTCAACTTTACTGCTGGTTCGGAAAGCCGTCCTACCGAGAAGAGCCAGCAAGAAACTCGGTGGAGCTCTTTTAAAAAAGAAGATTCTTAATACTAATTACATTTCGTCATAGCTATCCTGCACAAGGTCAAAGAGCAGCTATATCCACGCATTCTTATCATCAATGTAAGCCTCCACGGTATAATAGGCTTTCTGTATCAGCCTCTTTTTAACAGTATTTTTAAATTGCTGTAATGGCAAAGTTAAAATTGATTGTGGAATTTTATTATAGAATCTTATACCCAAACCCACAAACGACTTACGTACTCTTACAAGGCGCAAAGCAGGAGCCGCAAGCTTATGTCGGTTCCTACTTTGTCTATTATATACATCGCCAATCTTTTTATAATTATGTATATTTTTATGCACAAAAATCAAATTGCTAAAAATATACTGTGAAGCTAACGTAAGAATACCTGTTTCCTTAAACTTCTCTCGCAGGGACTCACGCGAATTCAAATTATAAATGCCACGTATGGCTCTTTTTTGCACTACAAAAATTTTCTCAATATCAGCACATTTACCCCATAACATTATTCCATAAGACATAATGCTATGGAAGTAAGCAAAATAAACTAGTTTTGCTGTTTCGACGTCTGTAAACTGTCTTATCTTTCGAATAGCATAGGCTGCTGAACTGAGTTTCCCTGCGAGAGCTGTTATGTGTGTGCTCCATTGGAGTTTTGTATCCAACGTCATTCCCAAAAATACAGTTGTATTTTCTGTTTTTAGTGGTACATTGTCTATTAAGAGCTCATTTGCTTTTTTATCTGCATTAGGTAACGCAAATTCTAAACATTTCGTTTTATTTGAGTTTAGTACCAAATTACCAAATTTAAAAAATGTTAAAAAATAACAGATGGCGCCAATAGTACTCTTTGCTTCGCGCTATAGTAGTGCTTTTGTAGTTCGATCGAAATCGCCTAACAATGCCTTTGTTGTAAAACGACCTCTTCAACTCAATTTTCATAAAACCGTTATATACTATTGACCTAAACCTTTATGAAAAGAGGTTAAAGTTTTTTACCTTTTTTTATAACCTTGAAAATCCGTTAAGAAAAAATCGATTACATAGCTTTGGGGACTTTTTTTATAATAAATATAGATAGAGTATACAACAATCGCTTTAGATAGTTAATGTTGTGTAAAAAGCCCATCATCCTCCTGCCGTTGTCCCACTCTAAGTGGTTTGGGCACAACATGTTAAAAGCATGAATTGGCTACGTATCTACGACCTGCTTCCTGCCTGATGTCAACTTACCTTAGTCGTATTTTATGACCCCTAGGTGAGTAAGAGGGTGGTCTATTCTACTCAACTGGATACCACACGGTGGGTAGACTTACCTTAGTTGCCTTTTACGAAAACTTCGTAATTAAATGCCAAAAAGACGATTAAATTATGGTTTGCAGTTTGTCATTCTTGATTTTAATTGGTTTTTAAAATGCGGCGTTCACAAAAGCTAAGAAGGTATAGACCTGCTAACTAGTATCAACACAGACACATTAAAAAAAGCATAACTGCTGTATACTTATCGTAATCATGGGTTATCTGAGCACTAAAATAAATCCCATTAGTGCATATAGGTACTACACATATGAAAAGCCATATAACAAGCCAAGTCGAGAGAGATCTTAATTTCAAAATAATGTCGTATGTGGCTTTAGGCAGTATAGTTATGTTTTACGGCGGCCTGCATTGCCTGCAGGCCTGAGGTGTTGTTAATACACAGGCTCAAGATATATTTGTATTATTGTTTAACAGAATATATTTTAATTTACTTAATTATATTCAGCGTAATTAAAATAAGTTTAATAGGTAGGTACCTACTTGACTAATGAACGAATCTTATAACTAACCTGATATTTGTCTAAAATTTTCTGTCGTCGTCTAATATTTGTAATCAGGGCAGTTTTACTACGGGCGCCAATACAAGAGTTCTTGCATCCCTCTTGCACATGCACGTTTTTATGAATGAATCGTATGAAAATAGTCTCAGCTGCATCTCGCTCCACTCCGCCATACATATTAATTACGCACTCATTCTTATTTTGACAGTGTATAATAAAACAAGAAAATTTATCAATGAAAGTATGGGAGCCATTTTAAATTTTTTAAACTTCCCGTTGAAAACTTTAACTACTTTAATTTTAACAAAAATTGATAATTTTATTTTAATTTAGTTAGAAATATACTTAAAACAAATATTGCTTATTACAATTTAAATGTATAAAGTCTTATTTCACTAATATCTGTTGAGATATTTCTTAAATATGTACTAATGAAATAAAATTGTGTGTTAACACGTGGAAAACAATACGAAGAGGATTTACTTAATTTTAATGTAAGTATTGAGTTTTAATGAATTTTGTGCATTTCTATAATAGTAAGAGCATTCATAAAATTTATATTCTCACATTCTAAATATAATAACCTAATTCCTTGCAAGCTGAAATTGTATTTCAAAACTATTACTACAGTAAAATTTTTAACAACTGATTCAATTATCGTAATATGAAAATTGCGCGGTTTATAGCAAAATAATTTTATTATTACTGTTGTACGTTACGCACATTAATTTAGATTGACGAATTACCCGTATTAAATATTAATATATTATGTCCTGCAATTTTATATTAAAGGGTCTAGTGGTCTTGTTGCTCTATAAACGATCAATTAAAGTCTTAAGTTAGTTTATTAGAAGCTGTTTTAAATGGTTCTAAGGGTGAATATTAGTTATTAATAATGTGAACAGAATTAAAATGGTTTTGAAAAATGGAGTTCGCTGTCATAGCATAAAATGTAAAAATATTTTCAGATCCGCTTGCTCATTGGAAATCATTGTTTACCTCTTATACCTTAATTTTATAGATAGCTTAGAAACCAATACTTGTGAACTGTGTGAACTAAAGTTACATTCTTTACAGTATTTTTGATTGAAGTAACATGTAATATATTAACATGTAATTTAAAACTTATTGTCAGGTTTTTAAAATTGACACTCAGATAAAAAACGAGTAAATAGTATAATAGAGAAAGTTTATTCTGTATAAAGCAATAGAGTATATTGCTTTATATAAAACTATTGTTGGTTTGTAATTAAAAAGCCAAAGCAAATTTTAAGACTGTTTAAACAGATGTACAGAAAGTCAAATCCCAGGATTCTTGAATCAATTGCATATTCTGTAATATATAAGCAACTCAAAATAAATTTATGTAGTTTTTGTCTAAATTTGATTATCACATGATCTGATTTGTGGTTTAAGATATATTTACATATACAGTGCTGATAAACAATATAGTGCTATGTGTAGTGAATGAAAGAATAATAGCAATTTAGAAAGACTGTTCAATAATACTACAAAAGAATAATTATTTTGTTTAATTAATCACTTATATATGCACTGTTTGTACTTAACAGAATTTATTCTCAATTTTACCAAAAATATTTTCAGAAATTTAAGACTAGACTGGATGACTAAAGGCTATAAATATATACAGTTATATTTGTGAAAAAGATGACACTCAAGCTACCTACCATCTTATCTAACAATTTCTACACATACCTGCGACAACAAGATTAAGTATGTAAGTCTTTTTTTTATTACAAATCATTCAAGTAATAACTTTAACCCTTTGACTGACAAGAAGCAGGAGGGTGTACTAATTTTTTACCTTAATTTCTAGATCATGTTATTACTATATGTATAATAATTATACTTATAATTGATATACCAATTTCTTTGTTATAAAATTCCCCATTGAATACAATAAATCATTTTATAATAACTTTTTTTGCTGGCGATGAAAACATTTGGATTTTTCAATCCCCCCCCCCCATATTTGGAGGGGTTAAATGTAATTTTAAGTAAATTTCTGCTCTGGCTTCTAGGGGAAATATTATTATTTCTAGTTATTTGTCGCATATCTATTTCTCTCAACTCTGTAGCTCAGTCTGTTTTTTACTCCTAATATTGTGGCATATGTTAACACTTTACACCCATAGCACTTTTATGTACTCTTAGTTTTTAAATACTGTGTTTATGTTAAGAAAATAATGAGTACATATAAATTACAGATCAAAGAAACTGGCTTATCCCTACAACTCCTTCAAAACATTTAATGATATAGTTTATTCAGTTTCTTGACTTAAACTCAAGTTTACTTTATCCAAAGGAACTTAGAGGATTTTTAAATCGCTAATTTAAACTTTAATTTGGAAAATTGCTTCTACCAAGAAGAACAAGCATGAAACCTGGTGATTGATATCTTCATAATTTAATTCTAATACTTTATGTTTCATCATAGATATCCTGTGCAAGATGAGCTTACATTTTAGACCAAGTATGTTTATCATTTATATAGTATACTAGCCATCTCGTTTCACATTGCTGTGACTCAGTCTGGTTTCGAACTCCTCTCAAAATTAAATTCTCATTGACCATTTAAAAACTATGACTCTGATTGCCACCAAACTTTACAGAATTATGCTCTGGGTTAATCTAACGATTATCTGAAAATATAATTAACATTGGTCCAGCCCTTTCTGATTCTATAAGGAACATACAGACAAACATTTATTTTTACATATATATAGATTACTATATATGAACTGGCCTTTTTGAGTAAAATCTTTTATAGTAAAATTAATGGTAATGTCCCTCAATTTTATTAGAAACATTTATCTAAATGTAATATCTGTTTTAATATGTTTCTATGGTGTTAGGCAGGGACCTCAAAGCTGAATCTTTTTTTTATTCGACATACTAATATTATAAAATTTAATCTTAAAATAAAATATACAAAATTGTTAAAACATTTCCTTTCATAATAATATTTATTATGTGTTCATTGAATCGAATCTTAACCAATATCAGTTATATCCTATGTTTAAAGTATTTATTTATTGATAGTTTATTATTTTTTCTGTAAGAGAAAATATATTATAGACAATCTTTAATTCTTTAATAATAATAATAAAATTGAGTTATGGCTGACGGACAACTGGTAGATATACTACATATATAATTTTAAATGCATATTTAAATACAAATATATACCCAGGCTCGAAGAACCAACAAATTGTTTATAAAAGATGTTGGGCTTCGGATGGAATCGAACCCGCGACCAGCGGAACTGAAGGCGGGGTCACTAGCCACTGCGCCAAAGGGCCAGTCAAATATAAAGTTATTTAGATACTATCGATGTTCCATGTTTATTGAAATCTTTGTGTAATATTTTTCAGACCAACCTTGTAATTGCCAAAGAGAGTACTCAGTGGGATGACGTCCTAGGCTATATATGCTGATGCTTTGTGGGATGAAGCAAAGTAAAGTAAGTTTACTTTTTTACTTTAAGTAAATATTAATTCAATGCCTGTATGTCTGTCTGGCTATTTCACTTTCACTTAAAATTAGGTACATCTGAAGCTGATATATATAGTGGGCCATTCGATTTGAGATATTATAAAATACTGTATAAATCAATTATTTCTCTTTTAGAGTGATATAAGTATGTGATATAAGAACAGATGTAAAGATGTGTTAGTGATAATTATTCTAACTTTTTTTTGTCATGTGACAATGATGCTGAGTTACAGTATTTGGAAAGCTTCTTATTTAAAACCTGGTTTGCTAACAGTACATAATCAAAGATATTTAAATTACAAAGAGACACAGATATACCTACTATTTTATTAATTTTAAAATATACTTCTGCCATTTGTAGGAAGGATCTGCCAAATACCAATTGGATGCTTTGGACTCGGTGGATCGACGTGCCAGGAACTCATAGGTGATGAGACCCTGACAAATGCCAAATTGCAGAGTCCGCAACACCGGCGCAGAGTTGCCTGTTTATCGGTTTTCTACAAGATATATTTCGGAGAGTGTGCCCAGGTACTTCATGAACTTATTTCACCTTCGCCGTTCAATCATCGCACCGCTAGGCACCAGGAGAAGTTCCACCCTTATGTCATCGACATTCCACGAAGACGCACACAACGCTTCGCTTCGTCTTTTTTGTTGCACACAGCAAGGGAATGGAATTCTCTCCTGGCATCTATCTTTCCCAATACTTACAATATGGGTACCTTTAAGGCAAGAGTGAATAGGCATCTTCTAGGTAAGCGCGCTCCATCTTAAACTGTATCATTGATTACCGTTAGGCATGATTACAGTCAAGCGCTCGCCTATTTAACAACAAAAAAATATATATATTTATAGTGTCTATATAAAACTGGCAAAGTAAGACATCTAGACATCACTTGTAGAGATTTTACCTAGATATCAGAACTCTAGACACAGTCAAGTCTGTTAGTTAAAGACCAATATAAAAATATTTTGAGGACACTATTTAAGAGCACGAATATATTTTTAAATATATCTATCTTTCTGTCTGTTATTTGTTAAAGCATCACACACAATACACAACAATTGAAGCGTATATACTAACAGATAGGGTTAAAGAGTTCAATTTTCTTTCAGGAACAGGAAAATATTATATATATTTTTAGGAGTGTTCTAATGTACACAAGCCACTCTCTATTTATTTATTAAATAAAACTCACAAAATAGACATTTATAACTCGCTGTAACATTAAGTATGCAAGCAACCCTGTTATTCTTATGAGAACAGGATAAAATACAGATCGTAATTCTAATTATTATAAAATGTCTAATTAAAGTTCTTGGTTTATTTAAATAATACTAGATTAATAATATTGGTACAGTTTATAATAACAAATTGTATATTTAAACATTTCTATTATAATACTTTATTTCCTGTAAATTTTCTAAGATTAAGAATAATTTTCATAAAAGGAAAATTCTTAATTGTTATATGTAGTATTTATTTCTACATAAAATTGCGCAAGTTTATTATTGTTTTGCATCTACCAAAATATTGTCAATTCTATATGCCAAGATTTTCTGTAAGATTGCTTTTGCAATCACTATTTTTAGTATCATAACATTATTTAAACAATACATATGCATTACAGGATCAGTAGCTGCACAATACTCCGCCGGGAAGTATCTACCAGCCACATGATGCAGATGAAGATATATTAAGACCTTCAGTTGGATCACAATTATTTAGCACCAATATTATTAATAATTTGGCATAAAATACCTGTTCTGATTATAGTAGTGGACATCTAAAATTTCTCTTTGTCAGTAAATTCAAACCATTCTGAATTTTGAAGTTCAGCTGTAAAAGTCAGAGTCAATGCGATTCGATGCTTGAGACTCAAGAAAAAGCAAACCAATGTCTATAAAATTGTATTCATAATATTCAAATTGACAAACAATATAAAGTTTGAAGGATGTTAACTAGGAGCCCATGGATTTTTTTCTCATAATCATAGATAAGGTAGCTGACACTGAACGTAATTTTGTTGTTTTGTTAGTTTAAAACATTATTGGTTAATAATATTAGTACCAGTAAATCTTTGTATGCTAATGTGCCGATGATAGTGATAAAATGTTAGGAATTCTCAGTGATAGGCAGAAGTTTGATAGTTACAGAACCTAATATTCCATCAGAAATATGTTCCAAATCTAATCCGTATATTTCCGGTGCGGTACATCGATATATCGCAAAAAATTATATTTTGAGACTGGTTGATTGAGATCTTTTGAAATGGGTTTATAGTTTTTGTTGCTAAGGAAAATGTATAAAAATTGTTATAGTTTGAAACGACGGCCTAATATTGAACCATGAGTTCTTCTTGTGTTGGTGCTGAATAGAATGTGTACTTTTACATTTACACATTTTATTCCTATTCCGATAGACGTGTTTTTTAATAGTGCCACTATTGCATTCCACAAGCGATATATTTCTTTGAATGAAAAATCTGAATTTTGTAAATTTTGAAATTTTTATAAGTACGCTGTTTTCTAATAAAATTGAAAGATTTGATTAAATTGCTTTAATAAAAAATAGAGAATATATTGCCAGTGACATCACATGTGTGAAATTATATTATCCATCACAGAAACTTATGTCTTTTGAACAGTATTATATATGTTTAAGAAAAGACTTATTAAGTCAACGATTTGTTTAATCTACTTGAAAAATTATATTATTATTTTTACTAGAAGAATTTACAGATAGCTGAAAAAAGGGAATTGAAATGTAAATTTTTTATCAGAAGTCGGGTTATTTGAAATACATGAGGCAAAAGTAGCAAACTGAAATTCCTATTCTTAACATTTGTAAAGCGATATAGTTTTCTTGTTGGATAAATTTTATTATTTTTATATTCCATAAGTAGATACTTCACTTAATGTAAACAAACAAAACCATGTCATTACAATAATATAATTGACAAATGAAAAAATACAAATTGAACTGAAGTTGTCAAAATAATATCTTTAATGAATATTTATTTTATAAAATTGAATATTTGTACCTTGTATTTTATATATATTTTGCCGTATTAAAGTATAGCAAAACATAAATATATACGTATGTAACATAATATCAATATTCTATGAATTAACTCTGTGATACTGTAATACTTTATTAATATACTTGAAAATGTTTAAAATTCTTTATGTTTAGGTTTTTATAAGTTGATATTAAATAATACTTATTTATTTGCTTCAAAGTTTAATCAAATAGTGCGAAAACTATAAGTAAGTTTATATATTGTTGTTATATATTAGATATTTGTATGGTTTAATGGTAAAATAATGTGTTTTGTGCCTACTACTACAAAGTACTTTTTTACATGTTTCCATTTAGTTAAATAAGTTATGGAGCATACTTCGTTTAAGCGTGATAATTATTTCAAATAATACTATAATTTCGTGATTTCATTCTTTCTTAACTATGTATTAATCTCAGGTGTTAATTGATTTGATTGTAAATAATATAAGTAGAGATAAGACCCGTTCATTACCATAAGTGATATGCGATTGCACATACATTCTCACTCTAATATTTATAATTTACCAAAAGCGACATCTATCGTTTCAAATATTGATCTTGTAAATTGTTTCGAGTGAATGTATAAAATTCCTTTTTTTTTGTTAATAAGTTACAAATCAAATTTAAAGATACATGATCGCTTACGTGTCTATGTTTGAGGCCTGTGAAATCTCTGTTTGAATAACTTTTTGTCGGCTTATTCTGTTTTCTATGTACAAATTATATTTGTGTTTTTTTGTTATACTTTTAGCGTGTTTAGGAAAAAAAAATTTTTAGCACGTATGCGGAGTTAAATTTTTTGCATCTCTATGCGCTGTTTTTAAAACATTTTTTTTAATTCAATAAATTTAATAAAGAAGTTACTAAAATATTTTGTTTTATTTAAATTTTAAGATTAATATTAGTATGTAGAACAAAACCGGTAACTGAAATAATCGGTAACAGAAAAATACGAATCGATAAAACTTTGGAATCACTAGTTACGGTTTTAGCACAACAAGTACATCACTAATTTTACTACGAATTTACGTCATTCGTTATATATATTACGCGTAGTAAATTTCCATGTGTTAGAGAGAGTCAGAGCTGAGACTATTTCCGGATTTATGAATGAAACGGGTGAGAGGCAGATACATTTCTATGAATGACTATAATTAGTACCTATAGTACGTATCCACACCTCCCACCATCTCCCACTCTTCCTAATATTCTCACGCGCCAAAGTATGAAACATTGTCGTCTTTATTTTAGTTAGTAGTCTATGTTTGTAATTTGTCTGCAATGTCAAATCCATTGGTCTTAGAAAAATTCTGTATTTTCGATTCATTTGTATCTCTGCCCTTATTTATTAACGCTTCAACAGTCCTTTATCACCATGTCTTCTAGTCGTTCCAAAACGTCCATACTCGATAAACCATTGAGCAAAGGAAAGGGGGAAGTTTCTTTAGCCCTTTATGCCCTATTGTTTTCAGAAATCGTTCAATATTGTCAAAACCGTTCACATTCTATCCACGAGCTTCAAACCAAGTAAGTAACGTAATATATTTATTATTCCTTAGTTTCATTATTGATGAACAATATGTTACCAATTAACAAAATTGCCAAGAAAATCTCTATCCATTTTATTCAGATGAATTTCTTAGTCCTTACAGATTTGATATAATAAATATGGCACAGTGGTTCTATATAGAAACACCAGCTGGAAATTTGTAGTGCTCGTCACATTTTTTTTAAATAATTTTGTATAGCTGACTGGCAACATGACTTCGTACCATGTATTTTTATTTTTTTATGCCCTTATTATTTTAAGCTTTTTCTAGGGATATAAGATATTGTATAAAATCATTTTAACAAATATATACATTGTTAAAGGTATGTTTTAGTTTTTCTTCTAGACATTTATGTAAATAATTTTGATTATTAGTTCTGCATTTCTTGGTGTAGTTATTTGTGTAATATAATATATGCATTTATTTACCAGTTGTCGGTCACCCATTCAAAGCATATAATAATCATACTTATAACAAGTGTCTGATTGTCCCATATATTTATTTATTACTTTTTTTTACCTATAGGTTATCAGAAATGGGCTATGATGTTGGAACAAGGCTCCTTGATTTATATTTTGTAAGAGAAAGAAATAGTAAGAGAGAAATAAAATTACTCAATATGTTACTTTTTGTTAAATCAACACTGTGGAAGGTGAGCCATTTTTTTGTTTCATCTGTAGTATGTCTGTAGGAAAGCAGCTATTCACAGCTAGTTATTGCGCTTTCGCTGCTACCTGTTGTCTATCAATACTCTGATGAGATAATTGTCATTGAGGTGAAACTTTTTTGACATTAAAAAGGATTTTTTTTGCAATTTGATACCAGCAACTTTGTTTGCCTCAACTTTAGTGTTAAACTACCCTCAATTATTATAATATATTGTATTTTCCTATTCTGGAAAGAAATACAGTTATTTTGTATCCCTTATAATTAATTAAATCTATATTCCTGTAGCTAAAAGCTTACAAACAATAAACAAAACAAACAATAAGAAAAATAAACAGTTTCACATTTATTATGTGGATAGTGAATAATGGATTACCATCTGATAGTGTTGATAAGTATTGACTTTTGTATAGTTGTTTAATAAGGTCTTACAAATATCTTTCAGGTGTTATTTGGCAAAGAAGCAGACAAGTTGGAGCATGCTAACGATGATGAGAGAACTTACTATATAATAGAGAAAGATGCACTAGTATATATTTTGATTTTAGTAATATGGTTTTAAGCTAACACCTTGCCCTTGTCAAAATTGGCACCACAAGTTTTGTTCGGCCCAATTCTGCAGTAACATATTGAACTTTAATTTAAATTAATAAATGTAGAGGCATTTGATGACATTTCATTTTTAGGTTATAGGTTTACAGGCTGCAAGTTAGCTTACACACACCACTCATAGCTCTAGGGAACAATACATAAGTAATACAATTGTTACTTAAAAATTCCGAAAAACATATTGCTAGTTAATATGGTAGTGTTTCCTTGGTATACTTCATACATCAATCTCCGAAAATAAATATATGGGACACTTTACACAAAGTTGTACTAAGTTGTACCTGTGATTATCCACTTAAACATTTTATGCTTGTATTGAAGGTTATGGAAACAAGCAGAAATTGTTCATCTTGCGAATATGGTTAAAATTTTTTGCTTCAGATTAACAAATTCATAAGTGTGCCCAAAGATAAGGGATCACTAAATTGTGCCTCCTTCAATGCTGGCATTATAGAGGCTGTATTAACTAATGGAGGATTTGTAAGTTTCTTATGTACTTATAAGTAGAAGCTAATTTTAATATGAAATTAAATTAAAAATAATTAATCTATACTAATATTATAAAGAGAAAAGATTTGTATGTTTGTTTGTATATTTGTTTGTATGTATGTTTGTTACGTTTTCACGCAAAAACTACTGGACCGATTTCAAAAATTTTGATGTTTAAGATGAACATGACCTGATGCTGCTCGGCAGCTTCAGGTCATGCTCATGGATTAAATATATGGGTCACTTACACACGGTTGTGAATCCCCAAAGTAGTAACTTTGTAATACTACATATATAATTATAAATTTTATTCTATTTTATTTTATTTTGATAGGAAAACTTACAGCGACATTAATTATATAAAAAACTATAGAAAATAAAATAAGCTAATTACAAGTTTTGACAAATAAATTTTGTCTAAAACTAAAAATATTAATTCTATTTCTGGTGAGATGAAAACAAGGCAGTTATTATAATTCTACGTACAGATGCAACAGTAGAACAAAAAAGAGAAAGAAGAAGTTTATTTAAATAATAATATTCCAAGGATTTAATAAATACAAATACACATCCAGACTCTAACAAAAGCTAACAAATTGTTTATAGAAAATGTTGGCCCTCGGCGGGAATCGAACCCGCGACCCGCGGAGCTGAAGGCAGGGTCACTACCCACTTCGCCAACGGGCCAGTGATTGGAACTCCTCAACGGTTAACAGTAGGGACATGAAATTTTGTTGAAACCTTTTTTAACTTGACTCGTTTATATATTTAAATACCTTAATGTTATATATATTATATATATAATAATATATATTATTATTTTCCAGCCAGCCAAAGTGACTGCACATTGGCACAAAGGGACAACGTATATGGTTAAATTTGAAGATTTCGTTATAGCGAGGGACAAATGTTTGGATGATCGATAAATATTGGAAGGAGATTATTAACAACACCTCATACTCGAGTTTTAATTAAACTATTTAATACTAACTGATCCGGCGAACTGCGTATCGCCTTGGAATACATTTTTTTCGGTAACGGTCAGTTTGTATGGGACAAATAGAAGTGGTTGTTTTTCCTATTTTCCTTGTTATTTACTCAGTTTTTATCTCTATATGAACTTACGTTGGATTCTCACGAATAAAATAAAATCGCGCTTCGCTAAATGTATTATTTAACATTTAGTTTTGCAAATTATATTCGCGCCTTGTACGTTATCGGTCTGTATGTAATCGATTTTGTCAAAATCTACTGCAAGGATTTATGTACGGTTTTCCACAAAAGATAGTGTAATACTTCCGGATGGTTTAGGTACAATACATATCGGTATAATGTAAATTGTGTTAAAGATCGCCGCAATTGTTAAAAAACTTGCTTGCTGGGAGCTTTAGTTGCGTGCGCTGCGTAGACCAGCAGAGATACGCTAAAGTGATGTACTAAAGAATTGTAGATCTATAAAAATGATACAAAAAAGTCTGCGATAGCATGTCTCTATCTCTTATGGTTAACTCACAATAAGTACTTTTATATTTAAAATTTTAAATTAAAAAAATTGTGACAAGTTGATTTTCAAGCGGGCGAAGCCGCTGGCACGGCTAGTATTGGATAATATATAATTTGTTTAATTTATAACCTATTAACCGTTTAGTTGAACGAAATATCGCTCATGGGTTGCAATCACGGCACAACTTAAAAAACCCGTGTATTTAGGATTAAGAATAGGTGTAAATGTTAAAATAAAATTGCAAATGTTCCCAAAGTGACTGGATACTTTGTTGTGGGTAACGGACAACTGCTAAATATACTACATACTTAAATTATATGCACCCAGGTTCAAAGAACCAACTAAATTGTTTATAGAAAATGTTGGCTCTCAGCGGGAATCGAACTGAAGCTGAAAATAGGGTCACCACCAATTGCGCAGCAATACCGGCAGCACTCATAATTCAATATACGGTCGTTCTTTTAAGCATAAGCATTGTTTATGCATTTTCCTTAGCAGTAGAATTTTTAAACCCATTTATCTCAATACATGATTGTTTTGAGTTGTGTCACTATCGCATCCCATGAGCTATATATAGCAAATACCGAAAAATATGTATGCAGTGTTTTATAAATGGAAACACATAAAATGCACTCAATAAATAAAACGTAACTGTTTTACTTGCATTTGCATTATTTCGCAATCACAATTGTTTGTAATTGATATCTGCAATTTATCGCACGCTTTTCGGTGAAGGGAAACATTGTGAGGAAACTTATATCTCTAGAGAATTATGGGAATATATGTAACCTATCAATTCGCATCGGAGCAGCGTGCTCCGTTAGCTACAAATCTTTTCTTAAAGCGGAGTAAGCGGGATGCCCAGCAGTGGGATAGTAACAGACTTAATTATTTTACAATACTGGTATATTATTCTACTACAAGCTGTCTTAAACCGTGGGATGCAGCACAAAGGCCAGACTCTCAATCTTAGGGTGGTGTTATCCAACGCTAGTAGAAATTAGGCGTTCTATACTGCACATTTCGCACATACGGCGATGCTTTAACGCTCGCTCGTCCCACCTGATTACATTTTATGGTTAATTGCATAAAAACAAAAAAAAGATCTGAATTAAAATTAAATGTAATGCTTCTAAACCAAATCATTTGTTTTTCCATGTTGATGAATATATTAGCATTGAGGGGCCTTAGATTAGTTGGGGGCCCTGAGCACGGGCCCCTCTTTTGTGCCTCCGATACGACACTAGTCTGACCTATTACTAGAAAACTGTCTTTGTCATCTCACAATGTGAAACTCACATAGAGAATAGACACATCTAGAAGTGTCAATACTAATAACGTTAGTAGTGCTATATATATGAAAACTTTTACTGCCACAATATCTTATAAAAGCTTATGCGTTCTATCACGATATTTAATTCGGCCCAAACCGCAATCTTCTAGGAACTTAGTTCTCTGCTTCCATACAGCATAGCCATAGAGTAGCATAGGACAAATTATCATTAAAAACCCGCTTGTAGCTGTCTTCTGGGTTGCCTTAAAATGATCAAACTGACAAGTCTTCATTGAAAGCCATCTTTGAAGAGCTGGATCAAACTGAAATTACGATTGTAATACCATAATGTACCACTACGTACTATTATTTAGTTTACCTCAATCAACAAAAATTGTAGTAGATAAGTTGCAGATTTGACAACTGGAGAAACTAATATGACCATAGACAACAATGGTTAGCTGTAAAATTTAAATAATCTAACCTGCTTTTAGGATATAATATCCTCTAAATTCAAACAAGCTTTTACAGGTACTTTTGAAATGTCAATTCTTCATTTGACTCCAGTCACAATAGGTGATAAAAAAGGAATGTTCATATTTACAGCCCTGCTTATTTGCAAAAAAAATATTTGACCAAATCTCAACATTTCTAAATCTACATTTTAGCAAGGCTCTTTGATAAGAACCAATTTCACAGACAGCGAAACCACATATAACAACAACAATAAAAATCTAAATTATTCAAATACTTTGTTGCCTACAAATCAAATTTTATTAAATAGGCTGCAGCCTTCCTTCATGACAACATGATTTGAATGATAATTTATAGGTAAAATACCTCTCATCAATATAAATGGCAGTGACTACCATATAAACAGCTAACTAGATCAGCTAATACTTAAATTATAATTCATCAGAAATGTATAAAAAATAAAATATGTTTACTCACAACATAGCCAGCTTCTTTAGCATGCATGGAAGGATCTGTTCTCAGTTTTAAGAACTCTTTTCTATATTTAGCTCGTCTTTCTATTTGGGCTAGAATTATTTTAGTCTCAATCTCTGAAAATCCATATTTATCCATTGTTCTTTATTTTGAAGGCAGAACCATGAATATTTACATAACCATTTAACACCTTCAAGACAAGTTACTGACAGTTTTTTTCTGTCAGTTTAATCTGGCCACAGCCAGTTCTTAATAATAACAGATAAAACTCATTTTAACAAATAAAATTAAATATATTTAAGACCATGATACACTATATTCACTAAAAACATTTTTTATTTAATAGGCAATATCTAAATAAGTTTGAATAGCCTGTCTTTATATGGAACCTCTCCCGCTCTTATCTTCTGCTCACGACCATTTCGCTCATTCCAAACAAGATATCCATATAGTACCATAGGAATAATAATCGAGCCAATTCCAAATAAACTAGTCCTTCTGTTTGGTGTAAATTGATCGAATTGTGTTACTTTCATTGAGATAAATTTTTGGTGTGCTGAATCAAACTAAAAACAAAAAAATTGCATTTATTTATGATATTATCCTGTTTATTATGATAGAAATAAAATTACGTAATTTAACTCACAACATAGCCAGCTTCTGCAGCGTGTTTCCAAGGGTTTGTCTTTTGTTTTAGAAACTCGCGCCTCATTTCAGCGCGTCTTGCTGCCTGCATTTGAACAAGTTGATACTGTTCTTCTGATAATCCATATTTTTCAGCCATTTTTCACAATATTATTCAAACTCTTATGAGCACAGAGTCCACAGGCACAGACCAACCAATCCAACCATCGGATCTAGAGGTGGGCGTTGAACGGACGAACCGTTTATGAAAACTGTTTTTTATCCATCGACTACTAAACTAGTTTACGTTCCTCTGAGAAACACGTTTATGCAAGAACGACATTTGTTTCGTATATTGTGATTCGTCGTCCGTCAACGAGCCGACGATGAACGAAGCCGCTTTATCGGGCGCCCTCGGGCGCTTGCTGATATTGCTATCCCTTTTAATGTTTTGTTCAACAGATGATGGTTGTCAAATAAAAAAGGACATTATTGCAATGAGCATAGGAATCTGCAATTTATTAATGAGTATAAGAGTAAAAATAGACATTATTACAATAGGCATACGAACCTGTAACTTTAATGAATATAAGATGTTTTAGTTACATATCTTACATCTTATATATCACTAGCAAAGCCCCGCGGTTTCACCCGCGTCCATACAGATCTCGTGGTAGTGGAAAGTCTACGAAGTCGGACTATAGATTTATTTTGTAGATTAATTTATTATAAAAAAATGGTTATCATTAGTATTCTTGGAATAAGAGCTAACTCACCAAATGCAGGCACTGCTATAACGGTCGCTACAATAAATTAGTTATGGCGTTATTTGCTTTCGATATACATTCTTAAAATCGTAATATCTTTTGATTGGGATGGCGGATTTTAATAATTTAAATAGTATTTTACTGGTATTGAAACAGTTATTAATAAAATATCATTTAATGGGATAAGGATTAATACAGAGATATGAATAAAATGGTTTGATTATTGTCGGCACTTTTACCAACTTTTACAATGTAAAAAAGTAGTTATATTGGCATAACTATACTAGTTAGACATATGGTATTGCGGACTTTTTTATGGATATTGATACGTTCTATAATACTGTAGAACATTTTTTTGTTCTATCATCAATAGTTTCCGCAGCGCACGCGATGAAAGATGTTTACGACTAAATTTTTCCCAACTTATTACAATTTTATTAGGGATCCCTATTATTTTTGAAAATGACATATAGCCTATGTTACTCAGTGAAGAAGCAGCTTTCCAATGGTGAAAGAATTTTTGAAATCGGTCCAGTAGTTTTTGCGTGAAAACGTAACAAACATACATACAGACATACAAACAAACAAACAAACAAACAAACAAACAAACAAACAAACAAACAAACCAACATACAAATCTTTCCTCTTTATAATATTATATATATAATATCATATATCTTACATAGTTACATCTTAGTTCTGATTAAATTGCAATTTGCAATACGTGTTGCAAATATGGCGATTTATCCTCAACTACTAATACTTTCACCTTTCTCCGTTTTTGAATTTTTATATTGCATGTGATATATAGTTAGTTATTTTTGTGTAAAATAATAAGTCTAAATACATTACTCGTTAGTGTAAGTTATTAAGAAATAGTTGTGTACATTTATATTCTCGTGTTAAATATAAATATTTTTTCCTTAGCGTAAATTATTAAACAATAATTGTGTACATTTCTATTTTTGTGTTAAGTATAAATATTTAGTTCCTTAGTATAAATTATTAAATAATAATTGCGTACATATCTACGCACATTGTTACATTGAAAGTCAAAAAAATACTAAGTAGATCGTTAATTAGTAAACACGTTCACGACAAAATCAATGCAAACGTTCATACTTCAAAGCAGTTCGTTGAATAATAAGTTCATAAACACGTTGACGCTATCGACTACTTCAAATCCCGTTTCGTTGACGAACGAACGACATACGCGAACGCTTTTGTAAAGTAGTTTATTGTAAAGTAGTCGAAAAAAGGACTGCTTTGTCAACTAGTTTATTACGTTCGACAAACGGTCTCGTTTCGTTTACGGATATGACGTCGACGACCCACCTCTAATCGGATCCAACATTTACAGCAAGTTATTTTCTGTCAAGTGGTTATTTAATGACAATTGTCAAATTGCTCTCTGAAATTCGAAACGACACATGAGGTATATATCTAGGAAATTAAGAGTTGATAGCTTGACGAATTTTTTAAAGACAAAAATTATCATTGTCCAAACAAATTGCAGTTAGGTAAGATGAAGAATTTAATTATTATAATTATTGACAATTTCCAAAGCATATAATTCAACATTCAATTCTGTAAACGAAAATGCCATCGAGAATGACTGAGTATAGACAATAGAACAAAATTAAACTTTACTCTTCCGGAATATTTTTGTTAGTGGTCTATGTTCCGGACTCCATCTTTTTGATTTTACTTGTTGTCGTTGTCAGGTCGGCAATATTTAAAACGCCGCAACCATGGGTCGTATGCACGCACCTGGGTAAATTTTACATCAATCTATTTGTGTAAACACGATTTCCAACATGGCCATAAAATATTGTGACAATGAGAAGATAATTGTGTTAAGCTAACCTACTCAGTTTACGTCAACCACATGGCTTACATGAACAGTGTGTTATTTTGTGTTTCAGTAAGGGTATTTCACAGTCGGCGCTTCCTTACCGCCGCAGTGTGCCCACTTGGCTTAAACTAACCGCTGATGATGTTAAGGAACAGATTTTCAAACTTGGCAAAAAAGGTCTCACCCCCTCACAAATTGGTACGAAATTTTTCTTATTCCTTATGAACTTTACAATTTTATAATCTTTAATACTAAAATATTGTACGGATCATGACGATGTCTTTTTTCAAAAAACAAAGTCCACATTTAGTTTCAATTACAAATATGTTAAGTCTAATTAAATATGTCTTAGGTTTACTTAATCATTATAGATCGAATTACTCTTAATCTACTTTATTTAATTTTAACATATACTTCAACTTTTTATGCATACTAAAAATGTTTTAATCTTTTCTTCTACTACAAAATGAAATCCTTTCCAAAAATTATAGAAAAATGCATTCACAGTTTATTATTATTTTTAGTTAAGAACAAATGTCACGAACATCACTTTAAGTAAGTAAGTAATGCTTACTAAAAATCATGACATTTGTAATGAAATTTATGAATATATGGATAATAGTACATATTAATGATATATATTAGTTCAATAGATTGTTAAATCATATTTCTATTATCTGATGACTATATAGACACCTTCAAAAAATAACATTGTATCTGAGGTTTAAAAGACAATGTTAATTCTTGCAGGTGTCACTTAGGATCTTTATTCTCCAAAAAATTTAACATTGAAGTAATCTTTCATCAAATTTATTTTAATAACATGGTATATTATATCATGTGACCAAACAAGTCTTGAATATGAATGTGGATGGATATGTTATTAGAGGGAGGCCTAAAAAGAGATGATTGGATTGTGTGCAGTTGACATGCATATAAAAAGAGTAATGCTAGAATTGGCGAATGATAGGAGAGAATGGAAGATTTAGAGTGTGATAAGGGCAGGAGAAAGAAAGTGTATGCTATTATAATCATTTACAGGTGTCATGCTCAGAGATTCTCATGGAGTTGCCCAGGTCAGATTTGTTACTGGCAAAAAGATTCTTCGTATCATGAAAGCCATGGGCTTAGCTCCTGACCTACCCGAGGACCTCTACTACCTTATTAAGAAAGCTGTTGCCATGAGGAAGCACTTGGAGAGGAATAGGAAGGACAAGGATAGCAAATTCAGACTCATTCTTGTAGAGTCCAGGATCCACAGACTGGCACGCTATTACAAAACGAAGAGTGTTCTTCCTCCAAACTGGAAATATGAGTCAAGCACTGCTTCTGCTTTAGTGGCTTAAAATTAATAAAATATGTAAATTTTATTTTGATTTTTTCTTTCCCTGAGCGTCTAGTTATATGAAAATTTTAAAATTTATCTTTAGAGCTTTACTGATCTTATTTATTATTTGACAAATATTATAAAAAATCACAACTTATGTTAAACCTTTAACTGATATAGTTTTCATGTGTCTTTCATTCACAAGACTGCTCTTTTAGCAGAAGCGATGTTGTATTGAAAATCTATCATATTGACAATCCACAAATTCAGCCTCCTTCCAGTAACATACATTACATTTCCAAATAGTGGTCTAGAAACCTTAGTACTAGAGAACTAAAGATTCTAAATTTAATGAATAATACATAAAAATGGTTTTAAAGCTCCACAAATATTTTTATGTAAAATAAATTAAATCCAGCTTGGATTTTGTTTAATTTATTGAGATGTGTATAAATATAGTTTTATACAAATTTTGTATATAACTTTACAAAAACTTAATTTTTTTCCTCAATTATTATTATAAAATATAAGAATAAAATGATATCATGAATTTTAAATAAAACAAGTAATTTCAGAAAAACAATTATTAAATTTTATTTAAAGTAAACAAAAGAAATGTTTGTTAAACATAAGGGTTCCAATTGCTTCCATCTTCTGGGTGCAAATTATTAGTAATAAGTAATACCACATCAACTATCCACCAAATGCCCAGACCTCCCAATGTTAGTAGTTTACCAACAGCAGTACCTGTTTGGCCCAAACAAAATCTGTCCATTCCTAAGAAACCTAGTAGTATACTATAAATAAGAGTAGTAGTAAAATAATGTCCAGAATAACGTACACATGGAAAACCGCCTCTTAAAAAGCTACGGCTTCCGTGACATTCAATACCATCAAGGGCTTTACACTGCACTTCAGTTCTTTCTACTTCTTCATATCTTACACCACCAAACTTTATGCAGCCATGTTTTACAGAATTTTTAGCAGTTTCATTTCCTTTGTGGTCGACAGGATCATCACATTCCAAGAATTCCAGAGGTAGAAAACTGCATTTCACCAAAGGACCACGGGGGTTATACTGTTCTTTTGAGTATGGGTCACTTCCAGAAATATATATTGGCAGTATTGATAATAAGGCTCCAAGTGCACAAATTAGCTTCATTGTAAGTGCCAATATTATTTTTCTTTGACTGTGAACAACACCATTTTTGGTTGTTAATATTTTATTTGTCAACTGTTATAATATTTTTTTTAGAACACCAATATATACACATTAGACTTGTGTAGTTCGCGAACGAATCAGTTCGAAAGAATCACTCCCACAGACGAACGACGGGAATCGAGTCCCATATTTCCCGCTTCATCGTTCGTTAGTTCGTGATTCATGAGCCGTGATTTGGTACAGAATCAGTAAAGGTGGCATCAACCGAACTCATGTTGTCTCGCTCACAATCGCAAGGGACTCGTATCTGCCGCTCGCTCATCGAATTGTATGCCGTGACTACTTACTGTTAGGGATGTCAAAATATAATAGATTATTTAATCAAAATAATTGTTCTTTAATAAGAAATTATATAATTGTTCTTTAATAAGAAATTATTTAAATATTAAAATCGATTTTTTTAATGGATTTTGCTAATTACGCTCATTTTATTCTTTGAATGACCCCCTTTTTCTTGTTTTTTATGATTGGAAATGCGGTGTTGGATGAAACCAAAGTAGCCAAAAAACACATATTAATCGAATTTCGCAAACAGCGCATCTATTAATTTTTATTCGTAGTTGTCCACTTTAATTAGTCTTTACTCTAATTATTCTTTAAAAAAGCAAATTTTTAATAAGTCAGAAAAAAAGGACTATTAAATAATAAATTATTTCCTTTCGAGTTAATAGATTTACAAATCGATTTATTTTGAAAGAAGAAATTAGATTATTTGTTAATCGATCTAGCTAGGTTTTATTATTAGAAAACATTTTATTCTTGGCTCTGAAAAACTGCTACAATATAATTAGAATATAAAGGTCCTTAAAATCGTATCTTATATATTCTTCTAAAAACAATTTGGATTATTTTATTTTACGTATGATATATATATAGAATTGATATTATGTTAAATATATAAATAAATATATAAACATAAGGTTACTTGATTATTTTCCAAATTAAATAAAAAATATAAAAGGGTCCTTTTATTCACTACCTAAAAAACATATTTTATGAAAATTCATAGCTTTATGCTATTTTTAGTGCTATAATTTTAATTAAATTTACAGCCTTCAAGAATCTTGTCATAGCAAGAGCAGTATAAAACAAGCGATTTCAATCTTAGGCAGAGCGTTCGCTAATTATAAAACGGCTCCTGCGGTGAAGAGTCGAGAATTTGTAACGACACACGAATCGCGAACGAACGAACGAAAGGAATCACATAGTTTGTTTAGGCGCGAAGAATCAAAAGAATCATTCCCAGCTGCGAACGATTACGCCCAAGGCTAATTTGTAGCGACACACGAATCGCGAACGAACGAACGAAAGGAATCACCTAGTTTGTTTAGGCGCGAAGAATCAAAAGAATCATTCCCAGCTGCGAACGATTACGCCCAAGGCTAATTTGTAGCGACACACGAATCGCGAACGAACGAACGAAAGGAATCACCTAGTTCGTTTAGGCGCGAAGAATCAAAAGAATCATTCCCAGCTGCGAACGATTACGCCCAAGGCTAAATTACAGATCCAAAGACGTGCGTTGAGCAGGGTCGTTGTATACGATGTACATTATTCTGAAATAAGAATTTGATTCAATTTTTTTTTTCTCTCTTTCACGTAATTAAGCTTTAAATAGGTAAAAAAAGATATTTTTTCTAAAATATCTTGAATATGGTCTATAGGTATATAACAGCATATTACATAAGAGATTTTCTAATGTTATCTATCTATTCAAGTGTAACTTAGTTTGTCATTTGTCAATTTGACATGTCTTTACTTATTTTTTGGCTGGTCCTTGTAATTTTTTTGTAATGAATTTCTTTTTCGTAACATTCCAAAGTTATACAAAATAATAAAATGGAAGTATTCAATAAGTTCTACTCTTCGGTCAGTAATACCGTGTCACAATTATCAGGTGTATTACCAGGAAATCCTGTGACGAGAGAATTTGAAGCAACTCAATTCATTGCCAGCGCAGGTCCTGGTATGGAGAACCTTTTATTTTATTTATACGTAGAATAACTGTAAACAAAGTTATAGTTTAGTGTCATCTCTTGTTTTAGGTTTGTTATGGAAAGTATATAAAGGATATAAGAAATCAACGAAACAAGAAGCTTCAATATTTGTGTTCGAGAAAAAGCAATTAGATCGTTGGTCAAAAGCCGACAAAGATATCATGATAGAGATTTTAAAACGCGGCATTGTTCAGTTAACAAAGTTGAAACACCCTCAAATATTAACGGTTCAACATAGTTTGGAAGAAAGTAGAGAAAGTTTAGCCTTTGCTACTGAACCTGTGTTCGCTAGTCTTGCCAATATCCTGGGTAACACAGAAAATATACCCCCACCAATACCAAGCCACTTGTTAAACTATAAATTGTATGATGTTGAGATCAAATATGGTTTAATGCAGATTGCTGAAGGATTGGCATTTTTGCACAATGATGTTAAGTTGTTACATCATAATATTTGCCCAGAGTCGATTATTGTTAACCAGCAGGGAGCTTGGAAGATATTTGGCTTTGATTTTTGTATTGCCAATCAAAGCATGACAGGTTCAGCCCCTTTTTGGCCGTTTAATGAATATTGTCAAGCTATGCATGCCCTAACTCAGCCAGCGTTAGACTACTTGGCTCCAGAATATGTCTTGTCTGCCACACATTCACCAGCCAGTGATATTTACTCTCTTGGTATGGTTATATATGCCCTACACAGTACTGGACACCAGACTTTAGGTAATATTGGTAGTGATTACACAAAATTCAAAAGATTTGCAAATGAAATGAGGAATTTACCACCATCTAGATTACTTTGTGTGAATGATGGCTTAAGGGAGTATGTTAAGCTCATGTTGAATGCAACACCTGAACTTAGACCAGATCCACACCAATTTTTGAAGGTAATAAATTTGTACATCAAATGAATTCTACATCGTGATTATATTTAAATTATCTATTACTATCTGACTGCTGGGTAAAGACCAGCATTCTTAAGAAGTATGCATCTTGTTAGATTTTAAACTACCGTGATTAATATTTATTATCATATAATTACATCACAATTTTTTTGAAATAATTTTATATAAGATTCTATGTTGTCTTCTAATCTAGGGTAGGGGACGCCTGTCGGTACAGGGCGGGTGGTCAGCTCCAATTCTGGACTATTCCACCCATAAAAATGTTGTCTTCCTCACAAAGAATGTTGCAGCTCTCTAATCAGATCATGAGCACAGTGGATGTAACTGCTAAAAGTTGAACTTTACATAAATGTAACTCGATTTGATCTCAATGTGATCCATCATCATCATCCTTCTGCCCTTAACTGCCTCTAAGTGGGGTAGGCACAACATGTCACAAACATGTCACATGATTTGGCTACGTATTTTACGACCGGCCGCCTGCCTGACGTCAACTTACCTCAGTCGTATTTTACACCTCGGTAAGAAAGAGGGTGGTCTATTCTACTCAATCGGATACCACACGGTGTGGCAATTTACCTTAGTCGACTTTTACGACACCTCGGTTAGAAATGACGGTGGTCTATTCTACTCTGCGAGATACCACACGGCATCATTGTGATCCATATGTTTTTATAATGGTTTTTGTCTTTGTAAATGAGGGAGTGTGGTTTTTGGTACATTTTGATAACTAAACCCACGTGTATAAGATATGAAAATGGCAATATCAATCATCGGCAATATCATCATAGTCAAAATTAATTTTTATACAATGGTATTCCACCTTATTTTAAACTCTTCTAAAGATCCGACAAAATAAAACAATTTTTTTTTCCGATGCAAATTTTAAAATGAATACATAATCTTTTTAATTCATTTAAAATTATTTTCCACAACTTTAGATTCCATACTTTGAAGATATCGGTGTGAAAACTCTAAATTATTTGGACTCCTTATTCCAATGGGACAACCTGCAAAAGTCACAGTTTTACAAGGGTCTGCCGCAAATTATACAGAAGATGCCGCACCGCATATGCATATACAGGATTTTGCCGTGCCTGACCAAAGAGTTTGTGAATCCACCAATGGTACCATTCGTCCTACCGAATGTGCTTCTGATAGCTGAAAATTCAACAAAAGAAGAATTCGTCAAATACATATTGCCTGTGTTGAAACCAGTGATGCTTATACAGGACCCGATACAAATATTGCTTATATTCATGCAAAAAATGGAGCTTCTATTAAAACTGACACCGGGAGATGAAGTGAAGAGTGATATCTTGCCAATGCTGTATCGAGCCTTGGAATCTGACGCGCAGCAGATTCAGGAGCTCTGTTTATCTGTGCTGCCAACATTTGCCTCGTTAATCGACTACCCGGCAATGAAAAATGCTCTGTTGCCGCGCATAAAGAAGTTATGCTTGAATACTAATTATATATCGGTCCGTGTAAATTGTCTTCTCTGTTTGGGAAAGCTTTTGGAGCATTTGGACAAGTGGCTCGTATTGGACGAGATAATTCCCTTCCTACCGCAGATACCGTCGAGGGAGCCGGCTGTCCTTATGGGCATACTAGGTATTTCTAAATAATTTATAGAATTACTTTGCGGAGATCCATAATACAAAAGTAATAATAAAATTATTTTGCTATAATCCGCGATACAGTAAATAGAAAATATATATAGTGTTTAATGTATAGTGGACTATCAGTATTTTCATACCCGATACGTGCAGGATTCGTAAAAACACATGAACAAACCTCCACCATTTCCACCACATTACACAAGCACTACACACGTTCACTATACTTAATAATCGTTTCGCCCCGAAAGCGAAGCATCATCAGGAGATAGAATCCAGGTCGAAAATCACGTTGACGTCAATTAAAGCATTAAATTACACTCAATAATGCAATTTTAAATTAAAATCGCAAAGCTTTGCGATTTTGTCGTGGAATTCTATAAATTATTTAAATATTAAGGGTCGAGTGAGACAAGATAAGAAAATTATAATTTTGGTCTTTTTTTAACATAATTAGTTCGACCTTTTTTATAGTTAGGAAACCCGCGGGCGGTGGTACCCACCTAGGCACCACCGCCCGTGCAGTGTTCCATGCAAATAAGATGAGAATTTTAAGATGGATGTGTGCTGTGATAAGAACGGCGAGATAAGAAATGATTATATTTGGAGTAAATTATTGTTTAGCCACGTGATCTTGCGTCAGGCGATTTATCTCGATTAATGTGTTCAGTACCATCAACTTTTAGAAAACGATTCAATTGCAATGCAATTTAAAGTCGGTACCTAAATTGAATCGCTTTCTTTTCGTACTATGAAGTATTTTTAACTGAGTTGCATTAGTTGGATCGCAAACCTACTATATAAATAAGATTGAATGAAATACGTTTGCGATTCAGTTTAGGATTTAATTCGGCAACGACTTAAACTGCGCGTCTTTAACACGTCATTGTATGAAAAAGCAAAACAATTCAGTTTAGGCCTTCAATTGAGTCCCAATAAGAGTTCACGGTAAGCCTGCAGTGCAAGTAATTTTAGTATTGTGGTGTTTCATAGAGTTTTAGAATAGGGAATTTACAATAAAGTTAAGCTATTACAATAAAGAAAAAGCAAATGGGGTTTATCTATCTGTTTCACTCACTTCTTTTAAATCTGAATAAAAAAGTAAAGTAGCGGCCTGTTACAATCCCACTGCTGGGAATAGGCCTCTTCTCTCCTTTTCTGGGGAGAAGGGATTGAGCTAAGACCTACCACGCTGCTCCAATGCGGATTGGTAAGTTACACATATCTCCAGAATTCTCTAGAGATATGCAGGTTTCCTCACGATGTTTTCCTTCACCCAAAAGCGTGTCATAAATTGCAATTATCAATTAGACACATAAGTTTTAAAAGTCATTGGTGCCTGCCCGGGGTTTGAACGAAATATCGGATCTAAAGAGTCACACGATCTTACCGTTGGGCTGTCACAGCTTTCTAGTACTATTGAATTATCAATTATTATTAAAGACGCTACAAATGATTCGGTAGGTTGGTTCCTACCGAGAAGTAACAAAACGCAAGTTATAATGTTGAGAGACCGGCTATACTCTCGTATTATCGGATGAGCCCGACAAGTTTCAAGCCCATACGGGGCTCTTATTCATGAGCTCTTTACGCGGCGTTATCGCGGCGGAAACTCCGATTCATCCGATATATTTATCGGGATAATTTTTATTTTTATTAATGTTAAGAGACCGGCTATAATCACGTCTTATCTAGACGTGAGTATAGCCGGTCTCTCAAATTAATGATGAACAACACTCACGATAGTTTAAATTCAAAACACAAGTTAATACCGAGTAGTACAATACCGAGTAGTAAACAAATACACTCGACGGATAATCTTCATCATTATTTTAAGGGATATACAAACTGACTCTCAGTCACAAGAAGCTGGGCATCACCAAGGAGGTGATGGCGACTAAGGTGCTCCCGTTCCTCATCCCGCTGTGCGTCGAGAACGGCCTCACGTTGGCGCAGTTCAACGCGCTGATATCCCTGGTGAAGCAGATGATCTCCAAGGTGGAGGCTGAGCACAGGACCAAGCTGGAGCAACTCAACTCTATACAGAACGAGTCCAAGTAAGTCTCTCTTGCATACAACTAGCAATGTCCCGCGGTTTCACACGCGTACATACTGATCTCGTGGTAGTGAAAAGTAAAAGTATGTAAAAGTCGGACTATAGATTTATTTACTACGTATTTAATACGTAGATATGACTAATATGGCTTGAGTATTGTCGGCATTCTTATCAACTTTTACAATGCAAAAAAGTAGTTACATTTGCAAAACTATAATAGTTAGACATACGGTATCGCGGACTTTATCAACTTTTCCTTTGCAAAACTTTTACAATGCAAAAAAGTAGTTGTTATGTAAAGTAGTTATGCAAAAAGTATTTGCATAACTATAATAGTTAGACATACGTGATATGTGAATCTTGCCTTAATACACTTAACATTACATACATCCTCTTAATAAACGCAGAGTATAGCAAAATTATAATAATAATTGGGTGGAACAGTCAAAAATTGGAACCACCCGTCCCGTACCGACAGGCGTCCCCGTAATTAGATAGATAGCAAAATTAATTGTATTGTATTTTCTGCCATCTATGACATCACGCTACGAACTGCTAAAATGACTTGCGTTTTCTAGCCAATAAAAACAATGGATCTCTTTAACACGCGAGTTTTGTAGACGCTACGCTTATTCCAATTTACCACAAAACAACTATTTTAAATTACGTCACTTTAATACTAAGTGTGCGATATATAATTGTTTTGAATAAAATGACTCGGCCGCCGGAGACGCGACCGGCGGAATCAAGGACGTTTATGCATTCGATTGCCGACGAGATTTGCCGACCGGTAGTAACTTTTCAAACACGATAAGGACAGGCCGCGTGCGCCTGTATACGGCATTCCTTTATAACGCACACGTGTAATTTTGCGTTTCGGGTGTTATTCTCAGATTTAATGACGCGTTTAACCAGTGAAGTGTTTGATAAGACGCGACCGTCCACGGTTTTGGTGCGCGTTGGATACTATTCCCCGATATAGGGACGATTTAATAACGTGTGACCTTACGAAGATTGTGTGCACACCGGGTGTTATTCAGCCGATATAGTGAAGTGTATACTCAGGGAGAAACAGACATTACGTGTCCGTGGAAGAGTGCAGAGGGGAGCCAACGATTTCGGGAATCGGCCAAGTATATACAAGCACATACACACACATACACATATACACGCAGAGACTCACGAGGCCGGACCGCATACAGCTAACGGCCGCATAAGGTAGGTTGAGACGCCGGGATGACGGGCCCAGGTCCCGGAGGTTGTTTCATCCGTCCGCACGTTTGCGCGGAACAATAATTAAGTAAAAAAAAAACAGACTGTGCCGCAGCAACGAGTGACCGGACCGCTTGTAATGCATAACTCGCATGCCAATTCCAGGATGATGGAGCACGCCCTCACACCACCAGACGGCCTGGTCTCCGCTCCGGCTCCTCAAAACGACATAGACAAAATGTTCACCGGCCTCGGTATAGACCCGTTCTCTTTCAACAACAAGACCGAGACGAACGACCAGCGCACACCCACAGTAGAGAGTGCCGCCTTGACTATGGAAGATAAGCAAAGGTGAGTAACTTTTTTTGGAGTAAAAATGATGAGCAGGCGCACGTTTTAAGCGAATGCATGCAATGCTAATGTGTATGAAGCAGGGAAAATTCACGTACCTTACACATGCAGGACAAGTCACCACACGCACCCCAAGACACCTCCACCAACAACAATGCACACACAAAGCAGCACACACAACCACCACCACAATCTCATATTAATACCTATTTAAGCAATGTACTGACATGAAATTGTAATGATTCAAGAAACATACCATCATTCGTAGAGATATAAAAATTTAATCGTATGGTATTTATGTTGATTGACTATAAGCATTATTTAAGAGTAAAAATAATATAATAAATAATTAAAATGCAATAAATTAATACAAACAAGTGTCAAAATATAGTATAATATTATTCAACCTTTCTACTCTCCTGCACGTGTCCCCTGGGTGGTGCTACACGAGCGACGAAACAAGCGACATATCAAATATAAGCATTATTTTCGCCATAGTGTAAATCAATATGGCTTTCCATTTTAAAAAAGCTCTTCTAAGAGCTCCCCGACTAAAAATTTCGGGCCCTCAGTTCGCATCCTACAAATCAATATAGAGGGAATTAGCCGCGCTAAATATGGGATGGTAGTAATAAGCCGTTGCTTTAATTTCCTCAATTTCTATTTCAGGATAGCCCAGCAACAGGAAACCGCTCGTAAGCTATCACGGCAACCCCCGCCTAAAGCCATCCCCATTCAATCAATCATACCCCCACCTCAACCTAAGCCAGTAGACTTAACTAGTTCACTCCTCCAGACTAACCTCAGCCAACTAACAACTAAAACGTTCCAAACAACTTCCAATGTCCAACCGACGTCCAAAACGACCAAACCAATTCCCAATTACACTCCGACTTTAGGCAATTCAACGTGCTACCAAAATGCCAAACCTTTTGAAAATCAGCTGGCGTTACCACCAAATACAGGGTGGTCGAGCCCCAATAGTGGGAATTATACAAGTCCGAGCGGGAATTTCACGAGTCAAAGTGGGAATTTCATGAGTCAAAGTGGTAATTTCACAAGTACGACCGGTAATTTTAATAATAAATGGGCTAATAATCAAAATCAAACCAATACGATACAAGATTGGTCCGCATTTGAATCTCTCCTACCTACACAGGGTCAAAGTAACAGTAATAATGACATTAAAAAGTTAAGCGATAGTGAAATGATGGATTTATTAAGTTAATTTTTTTCTCGTTCAAAACGTACGAAGGAATCTTGCTATTTTGAAGTTTGACACTTCTAGAATTTTAATCCGACTGAATTTGACAAGGGTTTTATGAAGTTTGACATTGAAATCGGCGAATATTAATAGAATAAATAAGTATGTTAAAATTCGGTTTCGAATATACGACACTATATCTTAATCTACATATGAGAATCGTTTCTATATTCAAACATATTTTTAGGGAATCAGAATTTAAAATTTAATATGAGATTAATTATTTTTAAAATTAAATTTCAACAAAAAGGGGTTTTAGTTAAAATTTTGAAAACGTCAAAAACGAAACATTAAAAAATATCCCATAACTGAAAATATAAGAAAATGTTTATTTTTCCTACAAGTCCAGTAAGATTAAGTGAATAGGAATTATTGATTTTTTATTTGGTAATTAAATATTGGAAAACATTAGTTTAAGTAAAACCTGATTAAATTTTGCCGCCCAATATTTCAATATCATTAACTGATCAACGTATTTACTTTATGTATAGTCTATGATTGGTTGGGTTAAAAACATTCATGACTACATATTCTGTTAGAATAAAATTAGATCTTTTTATATCGACTTATCATAGCTGCTTTACGTTTCAGTGAATTTAAAAATATCCTTTTGAAAATAATTCTTAAGTTCCTTATTTATCTGTGGATAAAAACATTAGGCTCGTTATTAGACATTTATTAGACGAATAACGAGAATGAGAGGGAAAAATTCGAACTAAGTTTGAAGTTTTGAAATTCGAACATTCCTAATAGTTTTTTATGTTTAATTTTTAAGAACTCTCAGAGTTATTAACCTTGACGCATTTTAATAAATGAATTATTTATTTAAAAAATGAGTTGCAAATACTAATACAAAAGAATAAAATGCATACTTTTTAAATCAAATATTTTTATTTATAAAAATACCTAAATATAAACATATTTATTTTAAATAATAATACTATTCTATATTAATTTACTATATTTTACATTATTTTTACATTTTTCTAGCTTTCAATGTTTACCATTAAATGTTTAATTGATCAAAGGAATCTAAATCTAAATAAATAATTATCACGTATCAGTTATTTTTAACGTTTGAGTTGTTTGTTTTGTAATATTTATGTATAGTACACGACATTAAATCGAAATATATATATTTTTAATTCTGTATGGACCTTTTCCCCTTTACAAAAAGTAATTATAAAAAGTATCGTAATCATAATTAAATAAAAGACCAATATATTCATTAATTTCGACTTACACATCTACATTAACGTTCAATATAACAATAAATTGAATGTATAAGAAACAATAAATGTTTTTGCACGCTGTTTTTATTTTATTCAAATTTTTGCTTTTACATTCAGATATTACGTGTAATATCTGAGAATGTATAAGCAAAAATTTGAATCTGAATGAATCTTACGACACGACCTCGATATATATAGAAATTTTCAAACAACGCCCATCTATATTTATATTATGTTATATAAATTATATTACAACCGAATCTAAATTAGATTCGGTTACATTGAGTTTTCTATATTCTACACTTAATCATAGAATAATCAATTTTGGACTAAAACATATATTCACTTCCTACCAAATGTAACGTGAATTTTTTTTACATAAGATAAAGAACTTAGACTTTTATCTTAATAAATTATAATCATAGAGTTATATATATTGTAAGGGGTAATTACAAGAGGTCGTGCGTATTACGAGTACAGCCGATGAATAACTAACACAGCCGATGGCGAATAGTGGTTGCCATGGAGACGAAATAACAGGGAGCCATCTTGTGTGATGTGACGCTTGTTTTGTATTATTGTATTAATTGCGAGCAAGGAAGTACAAGTTGAATTATAGATTGAGGATTCATTAATACTCACTTCTGAACATTATTTAACAATATATATATACTAGAGTAAAGAGTCAGCCTAAAATGCGTTACAATTACAATATAGAGAAAGCACATGAGGGTGATCTATCTGTCTCTCTTTTTTATGTGAAATTAGACAATGATGAAGTATACGAGTTCCAGTTTATCTTCCGTCTCATTATTTTTTATATCACTATCACTTACATCTTATGGCTTCACCTGATCTAGTAAAATTATAATACGTGCTGAATTGTACAGCAGTTTAAGAACACTATTAAAGGGAGGCTGATACAAAAAGACTACTATTGAGGATTATATAGATGATAAGAATATAGCTATTCCTCTACCCTGTACAAGTTAGTAATGACCAAATGTAACTAGTAATATGAATTATATTTGAAAAGAGCAACCGCCGAATTTCTTTCTGGCTCTTCTCGGTAGGAACCAGCAGTAGAGTTGACTATACAAAAGCACTTGTTTACTTGAATAAAGAATATTTTGAATTTGAATACATATAAAAGAAAGGACACCTACATGATGTTGCTATATTAAAAATGTAATTTATAAAACAATATAGATTATGTTTACATAAATGAAAGTCACCATACCTAATATTAATTTAATAATAAATTATAGTAACTTTTTTCAATTATTGTATTATTTAATTATTGTAATCAATATCGTGTCGTTTCGTATAATTTATCTTAATTTAAATTTTAGTATATAAATGTACTGTAGGCGACTGATCTCTAAAATAAAATTACATCAAAAAATATATAATATTTCTTATTACATTGCTCTTTTCATTTATTGTTTATGTAATTTGGCTATAGAATATACAATAGATACTTTATTCTAATTAACAGACAGTTATAAAAATTCCAGCGCAATTTTAGTGTTATATTTCGACTATTTATTGGATCATATTGCATTATTACAATTTTTAATTATTCTTAAAACACTTAATATCTATTGCAATAAATTAATATTAATATATCTAACAAAATTCTTAACTCACTAATTCTAAATTTCTCACTCTTTTTTAGGTTCTTAGATAGTATATATTTATTTCTTTTTCAGTGTTGCCAGCTCAATTACAAAAAATAATCATGTTTACAAACTTTGTAGCTTTAATATTAATGGACTAACGAAACATAGTGGTTGCTAGCAACCCTCTAGATTCCTTGTTAAATGTTATTAGATTAGGAGGAATAAATGTCATTAGGATAGCAGGAATCTAGATTCCTTGTTAAAAGTTATTAGATTAGCAGAAATGAATGTTATTAGGATAGCAGGAATCTAGATTCCTTGTTGAATGTTATTAGATTCCATTCAACGAAGAATTATAATGAGGTTACCTTTTTTTCACATTCAATATTAAATAGTAGAAGTGAGACATTTAGGGGATACTTGTTCTGGATATTTCGTGATTTTAATCTTAAGGTAATATCACGTTTACGAATATATTTGTTACAGCATGATTTCATTATCAATGTGCCTATAGACGTAAAGTAGGCTTTAAATAACTTTAATATTTCTAAAGCTTTAGAAATAGAATTCATGCAGGATTCGTAAAAACACATGCACAAACAAACAAACCGATGCTTTGCGACTTTGTCGTGGAGTCTATCTCCTGATGATGCTTCGGTTGCGGGGCGAAACGATTATTGAGTTTGTGATAGTGAACGTGTGTAGTGCTTGAGTATTGTGGTGGAAGTGGTGGTTTGTGCATGTGTTTTTACGAATCCTGCACGTATCGGATATGAAAATACGGATAGTCCACTATACATTTGAACTATATATTTTCTTTTTACTGTATCGCGGAGTATAGCAAAATAATTTTATTATTACTTTTGTAGAATGGGTAAGTCATAATTTACTTGGATAGCTCAATTTCGATATTTAACTTCAATAAATTTGCATTTCATTGCTAAATTCGTTGGTCAATTGCCGTTACTTGTAAAATTTAAATTGTTAAAAATGTAAATAAAACTTGTCTTATAAGTAAATAGAATTATTATAATATTTTGAAAAGGCCAAGCCGCTGAGTTTCTTGCTCGCTCTTTTCGGTAGGGGCAATTTTCCTAATCAACAGCAGAGTTGACGATTCAAAAGCTTTGCTTAGCTACAAGTTTACTTGAATAAGGCTTATACAGAAAGCCTTACTATACTGTTGAAGATTACTTAGATGATAAGGATATGTGGATATAGCTACACTTCTACCCTGTACAGGACAGTAATAACGAAATGTTTGTTTTAAGATTTATATTTTAAAAAGAGCAACCGCCCAGTTTCTTGCTGGCTCTTCTCGGAACAGCAGGAAAGTTTACGATTCAAAAGCACTTGTTTACAAGTTTACTTGAATAAAGAATATTTTGAATTTGAATTTGAATAAAGAATATTCTGAATGAATATTTTGAATTTGAAAAAATTATCTACGCCGCCTGAAAGACGCCGCGAAGAAAACGCAAGCGGTCGCAGCCTGCAAAAGGCTGGCTATAAAGAAACATGTCTTATACTCATAATTGTACACCACAGACCACACCATGACGAATGTGGCCACGATGACGTTGGCGGTGGTCATGGTGGCCGTAGTGTCGAACTCGTTGAGCGCGTTGTACAAGGGTTGCTGCAGAACGCTGGAGGCTGCAGTGGCAAAACTAGCGAACGCGCACCACACCATCAGGAAGCTTTTGTTTACTGAGAGGGTGATGCCTGGAATTCAGAAATATTGGCTCAATTACAAAGGTAATAAAAAAAGTAAAGTGACGGTCATTTACTATCTCACTGGTAGCTAGGTACAGGCCTCCTCTCTCCTCAATTACTTCGGGAATAGCTAGTATATCACACAACAATGAAGTAAAATAACGGTTCCAATGCGAATTGGAAGGTTACACATATCTGAGAAATTCTCCGGAGTCATACAGGTATCCCCTCGGTGTTGTCCTTCTCCAAAAAGCGTGTGATAAATTTCAAATATCAATTAGGGGCATGAGTTTTAACAGAAAATCTCATTTGTGCCAGCCGTGAAGAGATCGGCACATAATAGGGACTAGTAGACTATAGGCCTGCTCTGTGATTAGAAATACTGAAAGCTGTACGTTTCTGAATGTATATATGTAGTTTTTTTTACTGTAAAAAAGTAAAGTAACGGCCTGTTACTATGCCACTGCTGGGCTGAGGCCTCCTCTCTCCGTTTTAGGAGAGAAGGGTTGGAGCTAAGACCTACCATGCTGCTCCAATGCGGATTGGTAGGTTACACATATCCCTAGAATTCTCTAGAGATAAGCCGGTTTCTTCACGATGTTTTCCTCCACAGAAAAGCGTGTGATAAATTTTAATTATCAATTAGACACAAGAATTATATTTAATAGAAAAACCCATTGGTGCCTGTTTTGTACAAATTGGCGCGCGCGACTGGCCGGATCAACGACCTTTATGCATTCTATTGCAGCAAGTGACGTCTGCTAGCTTAGTTACGTTTCGGATACTATAAAGACAAGACGCGTACGCTTGTATATGACATTATGGTAAAACGCACACGCGTAATTATGCGTTTTGGGTGTGGTTTATTGCTTATTGACTTATGATATTGATATAAGTATTTAGTGACGCGTTTTAACCAGTGAAACGTGACAAGACGCGACCGTACGCGGTTTTAGTACGCGTTGGGATGACTGTTTCCCCATATAGGGACGATTCAATAACGTGTGACCTTACGAAGGTTGTGTGCACACCGGGTGTTATTTGTGTTATTTAACCGCGTTAGTGAAGTGTATGCGCCGGGAGAAATAGACAGTACGTGTCCGTGGAAGACTGCTGAGGCGAGCCAACGGGTTCGGGAATCGGCCAAGTACATACAAGCGCACACACACACGTACACATATACACGCAGTGATTCATGAGGCCGGACCGCATACAGCTGACGGCCGCATAAGGTAGGTTGAGACGCCGAGACGGCGGGCCCAGGTCTCGGAGGTTGTTTCATCCGTCCGCACGTTTGTGCGGAACAGTGCCTGCCCGGGGTTTGAACCCATGATCGTCTCTAGAGAGTCGCACGGTCTCACCGGTAGGTGTTCACAGCTTACTGTATGCAAAAAAAACTTTCGTACGCAATGGACATAAAGAGCTCACCGTAAAATCCAATGGCGCCAAATGCGCAGAACGCGGCGCACAGGCGCGCTTTCTCATTAATATTCTTCGGAAGGGCGATGGAGAACATTATGAAACAGAGGGCGACTGCATGAGCTACAGCACTAGTTAATGATACCTGCAAATCAAGTGAATAATTGAGAGCTCTAAATATTTATAAAAGAATGTGAGTAATTTATAGAATTAGCCGTTACTTTGCGGAGAATGAAATTCTTTTGCTATAATCCTAGAATATACTCGTATTACTAGTTATAGTTTATACTATTCCGAAAGCCGTCCGAAAAGAATGGCGGCGAATTGACAAGCGTGCCACCAACCCTCATTTGACGCATACGACCGCTCTGCCAAGAGCGTAGAAACCAATAAACAAGGAGAATATAATCCTATTGAATTTGCTAGAAATTGAGTCTTAGAGCCTCTACATTACTCCAATGCACATTGGCAGTTTAAACATGATTTTTCGTTTCTTTTTACATTTTTCCTTACGATGTTTTCCTTCATCAAATATCGTTTGTAGCATACGTATTTCGGGGAACCCCGCTTAGTACCTAGTTGTTTATTCGTTCCCGCCTCGTGGATGCGTCTTTGAATTTGAACCAGACTACGCCTCCGTGGACGAGGTGGTACATGTCTCAATCGTAATCGTTTCGGTTAAGTTCGGCAAGTTGTTTAAGTTATTTAGTATCACTGTTATATAAGTTTGTAGTGTAATAGTTTTGTTCTTTAAGTCATTCATAGTATACGAAGTTCTGCCCAAACTAATTCTTTTATTTCGGGATACCGAACCCCCGTAATTTTGTCACCTACCGTAAATAGTGAAGTCATATTACCACCCTACGTGACAGGCGCCTATCATGCTATTAGGCGCTCCAACGTGTTTTGGTGCAGAACTTTAGTTTTCGTATTTCTGTGTTTTTAGTGACTTTTGTGTTGAGAACATTCGATTTTTCTATTACCCAAACACAGTGAATATGGGCGTCGCAACGTGACACGTTACATTAATTGTCAATTAATTAGATAAATTGTTATAGAAAACTCTTAGATGCATGCCACTTTGGCTTTTTACTCTTTTAGTTTTAGGAGTGTTCTCTGGAATAGGACTAATTAATGTTTTTCTTAGATTAGAAGTTTTCATCATTCTCCTGCCCTTATCCCACTCTAAGTGGGGTCGGCACATGTTACAAAAATGTTGATTTGGCTACGTATTTTACGACCGGCTGCCTGACTTACGTCAACTTACCTCGGTAAGAAATGAGGGTAGTCTATTCTAAGCAGCCGGATATCACACGGCACGTACCTTAGTCGCCTCTTACCGCCCCTCGGTAAAAAAGGAGGGTGGTCTATTCTATTCTACCGGATACCACACGGCGTTAGATTAGAACTTTTATGAGGCAGAAATTGTTGTATTCTTGAGGTTTCGGTCCATTATTTGACTTGTTAGGACTGATTGATTAAGGCTTGAAATCTATTTTTTACTTACCGACCAGATATTCAATGACGGATTCAATTCCCACAGCATTGCCGGAAATAGCAGCCCAAGCACCAGTATAGAGAAAGTTGTGCACAAGTGCAACAACGTGTACAAATAGAAATTCAAGTCGAGCAGCATATTAACAACTGTTATAAAGTTCTTTTTCATAGACGCTGTTCTTCTTGCAGTTCCTGGTGTCACATCTGCTGTAAAGATCAGGTTTGATGGTGTGTTCACCGTAGTTTCCCTATATAGAGGCTGAGGGGTTTGGCCGTTTCTATCAATGTTTTCCAACTCTTGATAGCCGCTTATCCGGCTGTAACTGCTGATATCTAGTGTGCCGAAATCTGATGAAAACCTATTCGTGGATGTATCAAATACATCGGTAAAATCTGAAGAGAATCTAGCACGCGTACTATTTTCTCTATCCTGCACAACGGGATCAAGAATCTCCTTCGCTCCCCTCTTGGATTTAAAGACCACGACGTCGTTTTCTTCGTCTTGCGTTGAAACGACATTATCTACTACGGTCCTAGCAGTTCTATCTTCAACACGCCCTTCTCTTTCCCTTGCTCTTGCTTGTTCTACATTTTGCGTAGACTGGTTCGAGAATATAACTTCATCATCGTCCTCGACTGCCCGGATCATGTTGTAAGTCGATCTTATGACCTTCTCAATGTACACCGGTCGCGTATATGCAGCTAAGAAAAAGCAGTTCTGCATGAGCAACGCTCCATAGACCATGACGACTATATCGGCGGTGTAAATCGTGCAAAGGTATCCCACTATGAGGTAGACTAAAACATTGCCTAGAGATGGTGCCAACCGCACGAGTCTTTGGGCGAATGTTAACTTTTCTCTGAAGTAATGTGTTATGATAACATCTGTTTGTTGGCCCGTCAAAGCACCACCGGCACCTGGAAATTATGGATACCAATATTTACACATGCACAATTAGGTAATAGTTTTTATTTATAGAAAAAAGTAAGATCTATTTAATAGCACATTCAAGTTACAACCGGCTATACTCACGTCTTATTTTATCTGGTTAGCCCGAATAGTTTCGATCCCTAACCCCGATATAATAAGACGTGGTTGTAGTCGGTTTTAACAAATTAACAATGAATTCTCACTCACTCTACTCACGATAGTTTAAATTAATAAAATTTACAACCGCCCAAGGACATGTCTATTATCAGAGCTATAGACTTTTATGTCAACATGTTATTAGCTAATATGCCCCTTTATAACCAGGTTTAATTTAGAAAGTTGCTTCATTCATTCCCTACTATTGAAAACCTTTAAGGGAATAAAGGATCGGCAGTAAAAGTCCGTTGTTGGAGACGACTAATGGAACTGTTATTAATATAATTTGTGTATAGGGCCTGCACTAGGGGGCACGTTTCGACCATTTTAAATCTATGGTTATCGTTTCTTCATCCCTTTTTGATATATCCAAGACTTTGAAGAGAATTCTTAGCAAAGGTTGGAGGAAATTAATCATTTGGGAAAAAATACGCCAACCCATCGGTTGTAAGCAATATGTGATCAATAGATTCGTGTCCTCATTTCAATTCCCATAGATATTAGGTATAAACGATAACGTCAGTATTAAAAATAATAATGATTATAGTGCAACTTATACATTTATATCTCTTTGTAAGTTATATTTATACATTGATATTCTTTTTATTATTGATAATGCAAACAAGACAAGTGACAAAGATGTTACTGAAGATTATGTGCACAAAGAACTTTTTAGTTTGCACTCTATCATGTAAACAAGTGTTTAAAGCATGACGTAGCTTATAAGTTATAAATCGTATATGGCCGTCGTTAATCTATACATTTTATATACGTACAGGATCGAGTATTGTAACCATTTTTAATGTTTCTAGATTAGTATTGCGATAAAATATTTAACGTGCGTGGAAGCGTCGGTTTATCCGTAGAGTTTTATAATAATTACCACTTTTGGAGGGTTGAAAATATTTTAATCCTATCGCACTGATATTAATTATGTTTATATTTAATAGTTTTGAGCGATTCGTATTGATAGTAATTGCTGGAAATAATAGGGCGTAAATCTTTTAGCGCACATTAGCTTCGGTTGGGGTGTGACAATCTTTTGCCTTTGTAGCTGTAGAAAACTGCGATTAATAACATAATATTTTGAGTATAAAGATGATTCTAATAAATATTTAAAGAAATTGTTCAAGACCCAAGAGTTTTTCAATTGGAAGCCGTAACCAAATCTACTTTATATTTACAATTCATCAAGTACTTTGTTTTGCAAGGTAAAAGAATTCTAGAGAAATTTTGGCTAGTTCTCATTAAATTCTTATCAAAGTCCATTTAAAGCACCTTAAGGTTTAGCAAATATATATTTTTTTGTCTTTTCATTGATTGTTTGTAAACTGTATTAGATTTAGGGTCGTTTGGACAATCTTTTGTCTAGTCAAGGATCCACCGACAGTGCAGGGTAAAGGTCTAGAGGTATAAAGACCCTAAAATTCATGGGATGATTGAACATCCCGACCTGGTGACAAATGGTAAATATTGAGCAAAATTAAGCAAGTAAGGTTAGGTGTTGTGTCACAGTGTCCGAGTTATTTCAGTACGTTCTTCTATAAAAGGTAAATAAATCTAAATATATAGTAACTATCATTTCGCATAATAGTAACATAACAGTGTTCAATACGATCTAAAGGTTGCTAATATAAGCAGAGTAACAAATAGCACACTATAGTAATGTGACCTTCATAAACAATAGCGACATAATGATACGTTTAATGTCCTCACATAATACTTGTTTGAACCGTGAAATATACGTACCGGCAAAAATTCCAGCAAATATGCTCACTATATGGTCGTTGCTGTATACATTTGTGGAATAACTTGAAAGCAATACACCAGCCACAGTTAGACAGAGACCAGCCAACGCTGTAAACCTTGGCATGTTGAATATTTTCACCATAGCTCTGCACCAGGACTCGAGGAGAAGTCGTAAAACCACCATAATCACAGGCACCAATGCTATGTCTACATCCCAAATCTTCAATTTTACTCCTTCATCATGGTCGTCTTCTCGTATCGATTTTAAGATAATAATACCGTATAGGATTAACACTGTTGGCACCGTAACATGGTATATTATTGCCGAAACCACTATCATCCAACCGTATCCTCCATCAGGAGGGGTTGGCCCAATTTCTGGTAAGGAAGCTACTACCCGATCCAGATGAAGGTCTTCTATTCTATTTTCGTTTCTTTCCCTCTGGCTGGGACGATTTTGTGGATTCTCCATAGTTTTTAATGAATAAATAATAACTTCATGACTAAGTTGAATTTTTCAATGAGTTAACCACTATATAGATACGGCTGTTATCTTATCATTATCATTCCTTATAATCTAATGCTCCATATATTTTCGAATTCACCGCCAATGATCTAGTTCCCTACTGAACAAAAAAGAAATTAACTTAAAATATATTCATCTAACTTAAAAGAATATTAAAATGGTTTTCTTTTCTTTAACTAATGTATAAATGTTTATTTCTGTTTTGTTATTTTTTTCTTAATTTTGTTTAGCCATCGTATTTCAGAACGACTATTATAGTACACACAAATCAAAAAGTACGATTTACAAATTCCTTAGCGATGTGAGAGCGAGAAAGCAGCATATGTAGTCCCATGTGTGAGGAAGATAACTTGCTTTGAATTTTTAATGGTTATTCGATATTTTTGGCCGGATATATGTCAATATGAAATTGTCTAGACGACACCTGTACACGACGCTCCTATTAGAAAATCCCCATAAATATCAATAATGTAATGACAATTTGCCTTGTCTCGTGCTCAATCACTTAGATCAATAAGTTGGCGTTGTGTTTAGTACAAATAAAATCACTTCAACTTCAAAATGGATTAGATTAAGTTTGTGATTCCGCGAAGTAGAAGCATTTTAATTGCCCCGATTTCGTTATGCGATTTCATGGTGGATTATTGCATTTTACAAGACCGTTTTATAGACGAAAATACTCATGGATATTACGAGGGGGTCAGTTGTGAGTGTACAATAGCTCAGTCATGGAAACAGAGTCCGTTCGATCGGAAATGAGCAGCCGGTCCAGGCGAAGTTCCCGTCACAGACAGCACACACACCGAAGTACTAGGTATGTTAGTTTAACTTTTATTATTACTAGAAATATATTTTGGACTCGTTGTTGTGACAAAACTGATTAACTGTGAATTTGTTTGCCATGAAATAACATTAAGGCATATAACTTCATAGAAAACACGTACTTTAATAATGCATTAAATATGATAAATCAGGTGATAGTTGTCCTAACAAATATTAAACGAATTCCCACTATTATCCCTTTGGAAAGGTATCAGTATTGATTCATTGATGAGTGCTTTTTTATTAATAAGCTGTAGCTGCAAACCTCAATCTAGAGACTATGAGTTTTCTGTAAATACTTATGTGCTTATTTAATATTCATATCTTGTCATGTGTTTGTGATTAAAAGTAAAAAAATGTGAAAAGTTGTAATGAAACTATATTCAATTCAAATTCAAAATATTCTTTATTCAAGTAAACTTGTAAACAAGCGCTTTTAATCATCAACTCTACTGCTGGTTCTGAAAGCTGTTCCTATGGAGATTATTTATATAATCCTTAATAGTATAGTAGGCTTTCTGTATCAGCCTCCCTTTAACAGTGTTTTTAAAGTGCTGTAATGGCAAAGATAAAATTGATTGCAGAATTTTTTTAAAGAATCTTATACCCAAACCCACAAAAAACTTACATACTTGTGCAAGGTGCAAAGCAGAAACTGCAAGCTTATGTCAGTTCCTACATTGTTTATTATATATATTGTATGCTTTAAAAACTGGGGTAACATCATATACACAGTAGGTAAACCATAAATAATGTGAAATCTACTTGTCAAATGGAAAACTCTTAAAAAAATTGCTGCTCAAATGCCTCACTCAAATTCCCTCAAATTAAAATGAATGGACTGTTTTGAAGACCAATTAATGGTAATATGGCAGTTCTCGGTAGTCATATCAATTTATAGAATTAGGCGTTACTTTGCGGAGATCCATAATACAAAAGTAATAATAAAATTATTTTGCTATAATCCGCGATACAGTAAATAGAAAAAATATATAGTGCTAAATGTATAGTGGACTATAAGTTTTTTTTTATACCTGTTACATGCAGGATTCGTAAAAACATATGCACAAACCTCCACCACTTCCACCACAATACACAAGCACTACACAGGTTCACTATCACAAACTCAACTCACTTTTGGGTGGAATAGTCCAGAATTGGAGCTGACCACCCGCCCTGTACCGACAGGCCTCCCCTACCCTAGATTAGATCACAAACTCAACAATCGTTTCGCAAAGCTTTGCGATTTTGTCGTGGAGTCTATCTCCTGATGATGCTTCGGTTGCGGGGCGAAATACCCACAATTTTACTCCAACAATTTTGACATAAAACAACATTTTATTGAGCCTGGTCCTACTTTACTGTTTATCAATCATATATTAAATTTCAACAAATCAGTTGTAATGGATATATATTATATATTATACTTCATATTTTCATAGGTACCACAGCCTCTATATAAAGCCTCTTATTTTGCTGAGTAAACTTCTATGCAATATATTAAAATATACAAAGATAATTATTGAATCTGACTTGTGGTATCCAGATGAGTAGAATGGACCACACTCATTTCTTACTGAGGTGTCTTGTCGAGGTACTGTATTATGGGATAAGTGCAGGAGAATAATGAATGATGATGACAAAAATAATTCAAGAATTATTTTACAAAAATATCAAGAATTATTTTACAAAAATAATTCAAGAATTATTTTTGTATAATCTGTGGTTTAAACATCTTTAACTACTATGGAATTATGTATATTTACACCTCCTTCAAAAAATATATATCAAGATGTTGCAAAGGCTAACCCAACCAAATGTAAAGACAATAAAAACATTTAAAGAGAATACTGAATACACACACATATTATTATACATGCACATACAAACACATCCAAAAACAGACCCACTAAAGCACACAATATGCCATAATTTTATCACAGAGTGTTTGTGTTAAAACTTATGTAGTGAGATCATTTAAGAAGAACTGAATACATATTTTTAATCACACACACATCCAGAAAGCACCCACACACAATATTCTATAATCTTATCATAGTATGTGAATTATATGATCTATGTACAGTAGGGAGTTCATTTTAATTTTGGATTAAGTGATGAGCATTTACTTGTTTAGATATTATCAATGTATTGACCAGAGTCATTGTGTAAGCTAAACAACTGTTATTTACTTACTTTTGGAGAGTAAATCATTTATATTTTACTATTGTAACTTTAAAAGCAGACAGTTTTTTAAATATGTGAATACAGATCAATTACAAACCAAGATATAATTTAAGTTTATCCTGTACTCACATGTATTTTAAATACACATAGCATTATTTTTCCTTCTATTTCTTTCTTCTGTAGCATAGATTCTCACTCACACAAATCATAATAAAAACAAATCAATTTGACACTATTAGAACCCGAACTGAATCATTTGAGTAAAGGAAATATAATTTGTAAAAGGCGATTAACTTATCAGTTCTACAAATTAATGTTATCAAGGTTTTTAATTTGAAAATAATGTGCAGTTGCAGACATTCTCGTGAAATCTGTGTTATGTTACAACTGCTTGAAAGAGTCACGGTTGGTTGGTATATTCACCTTGAAAGTTAAAATAAATTATATAATGAGAACTAAGTCCGAGTAACTTTTTATGAAAGCAATGAGGAAGAAGAGTTGTTTCTTTAAAAGATATTTAATAGCTTAATTAACATTAAGTTAATACAAAATAATGAAAATATTTTTTTGCTATAATCTAGATAGTAATAAAAGAAAATATATGTAATACTAAATGCCTACTATCCATTCTTATACATGCAGGATTTGTAAAAAATCATATGCTACCAACCACCAACAACACAACAATATAAAGGCACTGCACAAATTCACTACTACAATCTCAAGCACTTGCGCAGGAAAGCAATAGTTGGAGCCTTTTACTATGCAAGTAGAAAGCCTTTTACTATGCAAAGAGAGGGATTTGAGCTTAGACACTCATGCTGGAGATCCTTCGGAATATACCATTGAACATATCCAAAGTTTTCCCTAAGATTATGCAAGTTCCAGCTCAATGTTTTTTTATACAAAGTACATGACGTTTTGTAAATAATTAAGATTCACGTTTTTTTTATTAAACACTTGTAAGTCTCTGTGTGAGCTGTGATAGCCCAGCGGTGAGACCGTGCGAGTCTTTCGAGGGAAATACGAGTTCGAACCCGGGCAGGCACCAATGAGTTTTTCTATTAAAACTCATATGTCTAATTGATAATTGCAATTAATCACACGCTTTTCGGTGAAGGAAAACATCGTGAGGAAACCTGCATAAAGTAAAAAGTAAAGTAGCGGCCTGTTAATATCCCACTGCTGGGAATAGGCCTCCTCTCTCCGTTTCTGGAGAGAAGGGTTGGAGCTAAGACCTACCACGCTGCTCCAATGCGGATTGGTAGGTTACACATATCAACAGAATTCTCTAGTGATATGCAGGTTTCCTCACGATGTTTTCCTTCACCGAAAAGCGTGTGATAAATTGCAATTATGAATTAGACACATGAGTTTTAATAGAAATACTCATTGGTGCCTGCCCGGGTTTGAACCTATGTTCGTCTCTAGAGAGTCGCACGGTCTCACCATTGGGCTATCACAGCTAACAGAAACCTGCATATCTCTAGAGAATTCTGTTGATATGTGTAACCTACCAATCCGCATTGGAGCAGCGTGGTAGGTCTTAGCTCCAACCCTTCTCTCCAGAAATAGAGAGAGGAGGCCTATTCCCAGCAGTGGGATTATAACAGGCCGCTACTTTAAGTCTCTGTGATCCGCAGGTATTTAATCCGCAAAGTCAGCTATTATGGCTTTCCAAATCTCTAAATAGAACTTAACTACATTCGTTTCAGGAGCACCAAATCCCAAAGAAAGGACTGTGGGGACATGGCACCGTTCCAGACCAGCGTCAACATCAATCCCGAGATGGGAAGGGATGGGCAGGAAGTTATCGAGGTGCAAATCCTCCCCCAAGATGAGAACTGGGGCGAAAACACAACAGCCGTCACAGGCAACACTTCAGAAGGCTCGCAGTCCATGGAAGACGTCAGCAATTGGCCCATCGAGCCGGATAGCGGTTTAGGTTTCGTATGTTCCAGATATTTCGGGACCACAGTAGCTTTAGGTGTGACTTTTGTTTCTTTCGTTAGCCCTCTGGCCATGGTAGTGTTGCCCAAATTGGGTTTCTTCCCTGGATTATCGGAAAACATTGCATTGCAACCGAGTCAGAGAATCCAGTTGTTGTCGTGTACGGCTGAATGCAAAGGTATATTGCTGTCGTTAGCTTTCAAATTAGTTTTACTCGCTATTGGTATCTGGGCAGTATTCTTGAGGCCTCGGAATGCTGTGTTGCCAAGATTGTTCGTGTTCAGAGCTATGATGCTGGTCATCCTGGCGGTCTGTTCGTTTTCCTATTGGCTGTTCTACTTCGTCCAAATAACGGAAGCCACTAAAGCGTTGGCGGTAGGCGAAGAGGCCATGGACTATACGTCACTAGTCACCTACGTATCAAGTTTTGCTGATATCCTCATTTTCATACATTACGTCACGGTTGTTTTAATGGAGATAAGGCATTTAGAACCTGTGTATTATATGAAGATAGTGAGGAGCCCCGATGGCGAGAGTAGGTCGTATTCTATAGGTCAATTGAGTATACAAAGGGCGGCTGTTTGGGTGCTACAGAAGTATTATACGGAATTTCCTATATACAATCCGTATCTAGAGAAGATACCAATATCCAAGTCCCAGAGGAAGGCGCAGGCCAGTATAAAGTTTTACGAAGTGGATTCAAATACGAACACGCCGTCCGGACAGACAAGGTAATTTTACATTTATACAGTATATTGCATGGTATATTTTTTTAATTAATGAATCTAATTCAATAAATCAATTCCTGTCTAATTAATAAATTTGACTGGCCCGCGTTGGCACAGTGGGTAGTGACCCTGCCTTCAGTCGTGAGTTCGATTCCCGCCGAGGGCCCACATTTTCTATAAACAATTTGTTGATTCTTCGAGCCTGGGCGTGTAATTTGTATTTAAGTATATATTTAAAATTATATATGTAGTATATCTACCAGTTGTCCGTCACCTATAACATTAGTATTAAATTAATTACTTTGAGGTCGGATGACCGTGTGTGTAAGTATCCCATATATTTATTATTATTATATTATTATTATTGTACAAAAATCATGAGTGCGATTTTGAAACTAATATTATAAATGCAAAAGTTGAAATACGAAATGCTAGTCTGTGTAACTTTCATTTCCATGTTAACTAAGGTTAAATGGGAGTTTTATTTTATCCTTTATTTTTCCCCGGTATATTGTGTGAAAATTCAGCAATTGTACCGTTTTTCATCAAAATTGGTAAAGCTAAAAACGCGTCAAAATATAAAAGATCGACAGAAAGACTCTCTCATTTATAATATAGTATGGACGTGAAGAAGTAGGCGTTACTTTACATAGTGCTCCATACTGCAAAAGTTATGTTAAAGTTATTTTTTATTATTCATTCATATTATAGCAAATTTGATCAATTTTATATATACTGTAGTGAAATAATCTGGTTTTGCATGAAAAGATATGTAACATTCTAGCCTTTTCTCTTCAATTCTGTTATTTATATCAAAGTCTATTATTGCATGTGTATTGTAGATAATTTTTTCATTTTTTTTTCCTAAAATAGGATATGTGACTGCTTCCAAAGTGTAAGCTATTATTAATTTTTATCATTATGGTATTGTCCTCACTTGAAAATTGTCAATTTTGACATAACCGTCCAGTTAATCCAATATGGCCAAAAAATAGTAAATAGGTATTCTTCTTTGACTTCACAGTATATTTTTGGCAATTTAATGTTTGTGCATAAAAATAAACATAATTATAAAAGGATTGGCGATGTATATAATAGACAAAGTAAGAACGGCCATAAGCTTGCGGTTCCTGCTTCACGCCTTGCAAAAGTAAATAAGTCATTTGTGGGTTTGGGTATAAGGTTCTATAATAAAATTCTGCAATCTACTTTAACTTTACCATTACAACAGTTTAAAAACACTATTAAAAAAGGCTCATACAGAAAGCCTACTATACTATTGAGGATTACTTAGACGATAAGAATGCGTAGATATAGCTACTCTTCGGCCCTGATACGAAATCGACTAAGATAAACACATGTTAAACCTGAAGCTATCAGACAGTGGGTCGTGCAGACTCTGCCTATAGGTGGAGGATACATCCAAGCATATCCTATCCTGCCCTGTGCTGATGTCGATTCCTACTCTGTCTATTGTATACATCGCCAATCTTTTTATAAATGAAGCCAATGTTAGAATACTTGTTTCCTTAATCTTCTCTCACAGGGAATAGCGCGAATTTAAATTGTAAATGCCAAGGTCTTTTTTGTAATACAATAAAATTCAATGTCCGCGCATTTACCCCATAGCAATATTCCGTAAGACATAACGTTATGGAAGTAAGTAAAATATAATACAGTCACATGCTCTATAATACGGTCGATATGGAACCTTAGCCGTTAGTATTAGTACGGGTGGTGTGAGTGGTGGTCGGAGTCATTAACCGGCGGGGCGTGGACAGATCAACAAGTGGTTCTTGCACGGGCAGCACGGGCCGCCGCCGCGACTCGGGCTCGGCGCACAACGAGCGCTACTACGAGGAAGCGGAGCGCGAGCGGCGCGTGCGCAAGCGGCGCGCGCGCCTGCACTCGGCCGCGGAGGACGCGTTCGCGCACGTGCGCCGCGTGCGACTGTCCGCCGCCAACGGTCAGTATTAGACATTAGAGCTGGGCGTTTGTTCCCGAAACCATTATAAAAAACACTTTCTTACTGCGTAACGAACAAACGGTTTTTTGTCAACAGCAAAAACCGTTTTTAAAAACTAATTGCGGTCGTCTCGCTCGGCCGTCATATATCGAAAGACACGCACGCAATGATTTCGTGAGCAAATTTCGCCCTATCTCGCTCACACCTTCCATAAATACGGTTATAAAAAGCGAGACGGGGCGATCACTCTCCAAAGTCGTTTCCCCAGTTTCAGGAAACTTACTTCTTAAATATACCTTGGATATATGAAATAAAGCTGATATTTCTTTGACATATATACGTAGCTTTATAAACCAGTTTCTTTAGTATAGCAGTTCGTCATCTTACCTATGGAACCAGTTAGTGTCTTAGGTCATTGAAATCGAAGAAAAAATAATGATTATTGTTTTGGTCGCTGTTAATAAATTCGTGCCATTTTTAAGCGTCTTTTTAGAACCTAGTGCAGAAATGACTGTTTTTTTTAAATATATATAATTTAAATGAAGTGTATTCGTTATTCAACTTCTATAGTGTGTTAAGTATATGTAGTTCTAAAGCGTTTTTAAATAACTGTTTTTCGAAACCGTTTTTTTCGTCTAATAAGTGTTTGGTTTCGTTTTTCACAAAAGTAGTTTTTGCTTAGTTCTATTAGACATAGACACGATCACCAATCACCTACCGATCGTGATATGAAATTATCATATAGCATCGTCTGCTTTTTATTTTAAAAATGTATTTATATTTTTAGTTTCTTTGATATATTATATTGTTCCCAATAATTGGTGGTTGGTGGGCGGCGTATTATGTTATTCGAGCTTTTAAGTTTTTTTTAAACCTTATAACTAAAATTAAGTGAGGAATAGAATGAATGCAGGATGGATGAAGTGGCGACAGGTCTCAGGCACAATATGCGACCCCCGAATGCCCCCTAAACTTAAGGGGAAAATTTATAAATCAGTCATTAGACCTGTCGTAATGTATGGATCAGAATGTTGGGCAATGAAAAAGATGGATGAAAGAAGAGTGCATGCAAATGAGATGAGGATGTTAAGGTGGATGTGTGGTGTGACAAGACTAGATAAAATAAGAAATGAGTATATTAGGGGAAGTATGAAAGTTGCGCCCATTATGGAAAAGATGAGAGGTGCAAGATTGGGATGGTATGGATATGTAATGAGGAGGGATGAAGATCATGTGACTAAACGAGTGTTGAATATGAATGTGGATGGATATGTGACTAGAGGGAGGCCTAAAAAGAGATGGTTGGAATGTGTGAAGTATGACATGCGTATAAAAGGAGTAGCGCCAGAGTTGACGAATGATAGAAGAGAATGGAAGAGGAAAACATGTTGTACCGACCCCACTTAGAGTGGGATAAGGGTAGGAGAAAGAAAGAAGAAGATAACTAAAATTAAATAATTTATAGAATTAGGCGTTACTTTGCGGAGATCCATAATACAAAAGTAATAATAAAATTATTTTGCTATAATCCGCGATACAGTAAATAGAAAAAATATATAGTGCAAAATGTATAGTGGACTATACGTTTTTTCATACCCGTTACATGCAGGATTCGTAAAAACATATGCACAAACCTCCACCACTTCCACCACAATACACAAGCACTACACAGGTTCACTATCACAAACTCAACAATCGTTTCGCCCCGCAACCGAAGCTTCGACACGACAAAATCGCAAATGCTTTGCGATTTTGTCGTGGAGTCTATCTCCTGATGATGCTTCGGTTGCGGGGCGAAACGATTGTTGAGTTTGTGATAGTGAACCTGTGTAGTGCTTGTGTATTGTGGTGGAAGTGGTGGAGGTTTGTGCATATGTTTTTACGAATCCTGCATGTAACGGGTATGAAAAAACGTATAGTCCACTATACATTTTGCACTATATATTTTTTCTATTTACTGTATCGCGGATTATAGCAAAATAATTTTATTATTACTTTGAACTAAAATTAAGTCTCGTTATGATTTGTTTAATAACTTTTATTGTTGCATCTTCCAGGCGGAGCCCTAGGCCCTCGCGAGGCGGCTCAGGCCGTGTTTCCGTCGCTCGCGCGCGCGCTCCAGAAGTACCTGCGAGCGACGCGGCAGCAGCCGAGGCACTCGGCAGATTCTGTGAGATTCTCTTCTTACCCTTCACACGTGCACAAATCATTGCTTATAGAATCTTTCACATTTATTTTGGGATAATTTTTTTACTATATAATAATTGTTCCGCGCAAACGTGCGGACGGGTGAAACAACCTCCGGGACCTGGGCCCGACGCCCCGGCGTTTCAACCTACCTTATGCGGCCGTTAGCTGTATGTGGTCCGGCCTCGTGAGTCACTGCATGTATATGTGTACGTGTGTGTGTGTGTGCTTGTACGTACTTGGCCGATTCCCGAAACCGTTGGCTCGCCTCTGCACTCTTCCACGGACACGTAATGACTGTTTCTCCCGGAGTATACACTTCACTATATCGGTTAAATAACACAAATAACACCCGGTGTGCACACAACCTTCGTAAGGTCACACGTTATTGAATCGTCCCTATATCGGGGAATAGTAACCCAACGCGCACTAAAACCGCGTACGGTCGCGTCTTCTCAAACGCTTCACTGATTAAACGCGTCACTAAATCTGAGAACAACACCCGAAACGCAAAATTACACACGTGCGTGAGAAAAAGAATGCCGCGTCCAAGCCGCGTTCAAGCCGCGCACGGCCTCTCTCTATCGTGTCTGGCGGGTGACTGCGGGGGGCCGCTCTCGTAGTGAACGAATGCATAAAAAGTCCTAGCTTGCGTTCGCGTCGCGTCGCGCGCGTCAATTTATTCAAAACAATAATTATACCTATGATAAGAATACCATTTTCTTCGTCATAAAATTCCCCATTCTAATACATACAATCAATTATTTTATAATATACTAATGTAAGTTACATTTATATTTTTTATTTGCTCTTATGTGTACATGGTGCTCACCGGACATATAGTGCTTTTGGAGATTAAATATATTGTATGATTCAATTGTCAATAGTCAATAAAAGTAGCATTGATAATCCATATAGCTGCATGGATGTCTTAAATATCTTTAAAATGTTTCTTTACGTGAATTTAATAAGAAATTTGATACTTATTTTAATATTGAAAATCACTTCGTAACATCCATCAATCATGACGTTAATTCGTCAATTAATACCTATTAATTCATTCGAAAAATATAATATAGCTAACGTACATAAAACCAGCGAACTGAGGCGTGAGTTGGTCATGAAAGCCGCAATTATCACCAAATGTTCAAACAACTGCTGGCCTCCTCTCTCCGTTTTTGGAGAGAAGGATTGGAGCTAAGACCTACCACGCTGCTCCAATGCGGATTGGTAGGCAACACATATACCTAGAATTCTCTAGAGATATGCAGGTTTCCTCACGATGTTTTCCTTCGCCGAAAAGCGTGTGATAAATTGCAATTATCAATTAAGACACATTGGTGCCTTCCCGGGGTGTGAACCCATGTCGTCTCTAGAGAGTCACACGATCTCACCGCTAGGCTATCACAGCTTTTATATTCAAACAACATTTTTCCATTTTTCCAATACAAACATTGTTCCAGGTGTTAGCCCATCTCGCCAGGTGCCTCTCCCAGGACGCGTCCCCACGGGCCTTCCTGGAGCCCTTCCTGGTGGAGGGCCCCGTGCTGGCCGCCGAGCAGGAGGCCCGGCCGGTCCAGAGGTGGTCGCTGATCTCCGATGACCTGCTGGCCAGGCCCCTCGCCGACGGCATCGAGTTTCAGTTGCGACAAGGTAGGTTAGGTACATATAAGTAGGAACTGAAATAAGCTGGCGGCTCCTGCTTTGCGTCTTGCAAAAGTACGTTAGTCGTTTGTGGGTTTGGGTATATGATTCTTGTACGGGCTAACACGTACATTTGCACCGTCGGCATTTACGCCATATTATTAATATCACTTAATACAAATTTGAAATCAGTACGACGTTAGCGGTCGCGCGTGCTCAACATCAAATCATTACTATCAATCATTATAATAACTATCAATTAAATAACTATATCAATTAAGCGTCGCAGCTATCAATTTATCAACAAAAGATAGTACAGGGTAGTAGCAGCCCGTACATCTTTTTGGTCCTTCGAGCCGGATCTGAACCAGCGACCTATGGATTCTATAATAAAAAATTTACATGTACCTATTACTGTCTTGTACAAGGTAGAGTAGCTATACCAACAGTATATTAGGTTTTCTGTATTAGCCTTTTTTTTAAGGGAATTTTTAAACTGCTGCAATGGTAAAGTTAAAGTAGATTGTGGTACTTTGTTACAGAATCTTATACCCAAACCCACAAACGAGTTATGTACTTTTGCAAGGTGCAAAGCAGGAACCGCAAGCTTATATCGGTTCCTACGTTATCTATCGCAAGCTTAGTGTTAAAGGGGCCGAATTTAAAATTAGGCGTAATTGAGTGAGATACATTGTAATCTCTTTAACATTTACTAGTTTTGTAGGTGTTAGGTTCTAGTGCTAGGTTTTATTGCAATTTGCCACAAAACAACTTTTTTGAAGCCACTTTCACTTTAATACTAAGAGTTGATTATAATTATTTATTTATCGTGGTATCCAAGATAATCATCATGTTACAACATGTTACAAACATGTTGTTACATGATTTGGCTACGTATTTTACGACCGGCCGCCTGCCTGACGTCAACTTACCTTAGTCGCCTTTTTCGACACCTCGGTAAGAAATGACGGTGGTCTACTCAGCCGGATACCACACGGCGGTGGTATCGACGATACGATATTAAATGACTACACCGTTGACTTGAAAGTATTAGATAACTTTGGCATAATTTGATGTATTCAAATATTGCTTTTAAATAAAGTATATTTTCAAACTAAATACCCTAAAACTGTATGATTCACCACAACATTATTAGTTTTCTATATCAACCTCCTTTTAATTCATATTTCTAGTTCAAAATCAGTCTTTATTCAAGTAAACAAGTGCAATCGTCAACTCTACTTCTAATTTGAAAAAAATTCCTCTACTTTGAGAATACCTAGAAGAAAGTCGGTGGTAGATCTTATTGAAATATAATTCTTATAACTCGTTTCAATCTATCTTTATAATGTATTGAGAAATTTTAGCGGTATTCAAATTTATTTCAGGTGATGTCTCTCTAATATGCACTATAAAGCAACTACCCAAATTCAGTCTGTCCGAAGAGGTTGTGGACCCGAAGAGCAACAGATTCATCCTGAGACTTAACTCGGAGACATCGGTCTGACAAGAGGATTATTCTGTCCGCGACGGACACCGGCTGGTATGACATATGGACATTATTTAAAAACATAATTTATATATATAGGGAATTTGTAAAAACGAAAGAACACAGAGATAAGTTTGGACTATATTCAATGTTTGTGAAGAAATTTTATAACATTTAGAACAGACCGAGCAAGTCTTAACACGGTTCAATAAAAAACAACAACTATTGCCACAATTCTACCACCAGTTCAAACTCCACTGAGAAGAACTGGCAAGGAATTCCGTACCTTCTCTTGACAAAATTATGAGGGTAGATTCTAATAACACACAACACTTTGTGGGTATGTGCATATCTACCTAACAAACATTAAAACACCATACAAACAAGCAATCTTAGTTGGGTCAGCGACCCAAATAAATCATATCAATTTATCTAACCAAGAAAATATTAATGTAACATTAATTTTTAACACGTTGAGTTAAAACTATATAGTTTAGAGATTATAATTAGTCAACAACAAGAATTTCAGACTAATTTAAAACCTCTCATATATTAAAAATGTTCAGTAATTTTAAAAGACCATCCAGATTAATTCCCGTCCCGTGATGATCAATAAGAATCTCGTCATACTAAAGCAGTCTCCAGATAACGTCATCATGAAAGTTTGCAGAAAATATCCCATCATCATTCAAATGAGTACTTAGGTCATGATATGGAGCAGTTTATTATGATGAGAAGGTGTCCTGAGCTTATGAGCATGACCATTCCAATAAAACTCTTGTAGGATCTATCTGCTCATGAACATTTTTGTTTCAGTCATAATAGTTTTATTTTTATGTTGTGGTTAGACGATATTTACCTCAGGATAACTCTTTTGAGAAATCCTAAATCGCAAGATTATTGCAAGATCTGAACCTCGCCATACCTTTTTCTTTAGCCGATATGGTGCTCTAGATTAAAGCTATGTGTTCAATCAACATGAATTACGCGCATTTTTAAACGATCTTAAAGACATTTATCGGCATAAAAAATATTAACGTAAAAAATCACAACATGGTCCTTCAAGCCGGATTTTGTTTTATCATTTGCTTTGAGTAAGTAGTTTGAAGAAATTACATGTAGGAATTTTTTACTCGAATTATTTAGGATAATTTTCTTATAGAAATCGTGCAATTGATAAAAATGAATCTCGTATAATTAAATCGTTTTTACGCCATTTTGTATTAAAAGACTTGATTGCATTTAGTTATATAGTTGTAAATTTGTGTCATAATGTTTTGATATTATATTAGATTTAGTAATGTAGTTATAAGGAAACGTATTGCACAAATTGTAACGAAAGAAAGTCTTATAAATAAAACTAGCTGTACTTCTGTTATGTCCGTATATACAAGATGTTATATATCACTCAAAATTAAATTGAAATCATGGATTTATAAATAGAAATAGCAAAGACCAAAATTATAGTTTATGTCGACCAAATTTGTTAATTGATTTAGGTTTCATTTGGTAGATTTAGTTGTTATTAATTAAATTAGGCGATTATTTAGTAAATTGGGTATGTTTGATATTTGTGACTGTATTCTCCGTATTATTTGAACTTTTCAAAAGCAAACATTATTAATTATTGAATAAATTTCGACATACTTCTTTTTGAATTTCGTAAAACAAAAACAAGAAATATTTGAAATTTCTCTTATTATTGTTTAAATGAAAAGGCAATGTTTATTTATAGGACTGTTAGTTTAAGTAAACGAATCTCTAGGGATATTTTCAATTTGGATTGTTTTTATAAAAATCCAGAAGCTTTATATATAATACTCGATGACAGATATAGTATGTAAAAAGCAGATTTATAAATAGTTATAATATCATATCATAGTGTAGGTAGGTATTTATTAAATAGATAAAATTTGAAAATCTCAGATCAAAAAAAGGGGAAGAAAGGTGGATCCTTGGCAGAGCAATCAAATTAAATTGAGTTTAATAAGTATGGAACACTTCGTTTGTTTCGTACCCTTCATTATCTTTTTTTTTGATCTCAGACTGATAAAGTCTGATTTAAGACTTAACTAATTCGTTAGCTAGTAATATTTTTAGATATTTTCACAGAAGTGCTGAAATTTTTAAGAATAAAACTAGTTAAGTAATTTAATTGTGATATTGAAAACGATTTTTTTTACTTTAATCGTGTTCAAAATCCGATATATACTATACATTGAAGGGCTTAAAAATAAAGTATTTAACAGATATGTTTCAAGTGGCAAAATTAATTGGGATCAATAATCGTAATTAACTGATTGGCTTTATTGAGTTGCTTATCATCACCAGTTCAGAAGTGGGATCTCAGTAACACTTATAAACTAATTTTCTACTTCTTGCAATTAGAATTAAGATGGTATGGACATATTTGTATATTTATTTGAATCTCCAATAGCATTACATATTAAATAATCGATAAAATATCCTATATATTCTTCAAGAGTGAGGAAGAATGAAAATCATGTGGCTCAACAAGTGTTTTTTTTAATTTATTTTTTAGACATACACCGCCTTCCGTCCCCAAGGTAACTTAATACTTGTGTTATAGGTGACGGGTAACTGGTAGATATACTACATATATAATTTTAAATACATACTTAAATATAAATATACACCTAGGCTCCAAGAATCAACAAATCGTTTATAGAAAATGTTGCCCCTCGGCGGGATCGAACCCGCGACCCGTGGAGCTGAAGGCAGGGTCACTAACCACTGCGCCAACGGGCCAGTCAGTTTAATATGAATGTGGATGGATATGTGACTAAGGAGAGGCTGACAAAGAGATATGTATATTTTGTGAAGTATGACAAGATTATAATGTTACGTACAGAGGCTCGTGGATTTGGATGAAAATACCTGGTGACTCGTTAAAAACACTTTATTCAACTTTTTACTACGAACTTAGTACTTACAGTCTCTTTACAGTCTGTTGTCCAATAAAAATGCCGAGGTCACTAATATTTCATCGCATCGCACGTCGGCTTATGTATCGAACGAACCGAAGTTCGAGAACGTTCGCGAGACCTTGGGGAGATCGTAAACAAACTTTGTAAACAACTTATTTGTAAACAAGCCGAATGTTCCAGAGAATAAGCGTTAAACGAGTTTGAACTCTATGACATATTGTTTATGAATTATTTTTGCGTGTTCGTAAACTGCCCCAGTCCAATTTGAATTTTATGACTAACGTATAATCTAACTCTTTTCGCTTGTTCGTAACACTGCCACCGTCCAATTCGAATTCTTTGACATTCGCATTACCAACTCTTTTGGCATGTTTGTAATAATAAAAAGAATAGCGCCAGAGTTGACGAATGATAGGAGAGAAGAGTAAGGAGTAGAATGATTTTTATTTTTTGCAAAACTAAATGAATGTGTAGTCTTTTATTTTTCGGTCATTTAAAAAGGATACTGTAATTACAAAATATTCAAGACCTATAAGACTATTGCTACATAATACAGGTACTTAATGAAATAAATAAATATCATTAAATCTTTTTCTTAAACCCTTCAATAGCCCAAAATAATATAGATATCACAACTTGATGAAGGTTGTGCTATAACAATCATATACGGCTTGTAATGTATTCGATGTATTTCTTAGCTAAATTGACCAAAGATTGCTTCAATCTAAGCTTACAGAAACATATCGTGTACTACGTAAGATACAGATTTATGTATACCAACAGAGCGGAATTTGGCCGAACATTGGGCGCCAATTTTTGCACATCTATTGTTAATCAATGCATTACTGAACACGTAACACTAGACATTTAGAATATATTTAATGCAAATATCGAATTTTCGCGCCAGCTTAGCCAATCTTATTGAAAGTGATTTCATTATGAAATTTAATCATTTGTAGTCAGTTTCTAAATTGTTTAAAAATTTCGTGACGGTGCCTGAATTTAGCAGCCGCATTGTGGGTGGGGTGGTGCTGTTTTTCGTTGCTCGATCCCATCGGACTGAACCCCCAGTGGTACATAAACCACCGGTGGTTCATCCCATCCCATGAGACACAAGTATGTACCACTGGTGTTAAATCCCGTCGCCAAAGTGTTAAACCGATCAATCTAAACAACTTAGAAACTCATCTTAAGTAGCCTAGACATGATGTCTCATAGCTTTTTGGCTCTATAGTTGTCTACAAACAACTTATACATTACTCTAGAATAGTCTATTAAAGCTTCGTATTGGTTTCCGGGTAGTACATAAAACGCGACTATCATCCATATTAAGATTGGGTATTTTCACATTTTAATATCCTATAATTTACCATTTACAAAAATTAACCCGTAACGGTTTGCAATGGTAGATTTTAAACTTTCACGATTCATACTTATTATTATATATATAAAAGGGTCACATCGCGAGCCGTGTGGTATCCGGCAGAATAGAATAGACCACCCTCCTTTCTTACCGAGGTGTCGTAAAAGGCGACAAAGGTAAGTTAACGTCAGGCAGGCGGCCAGTCGTGAAATACGTAGCCAAATCAAATAACAACATGTTTGTAACATGTTGTGTCGACCTCACTTAGAGTGGGATAAGGGCAGGAGAATGATGATGATAAACGGGTCACATCGCGACAAAATCGAATTACTTTTTGTAAGGTTCGACGTTTCAGCAGAATTGCTTCCACCGTGGTCACAAACTGACTGACCCGTTTATATATATAATAATAAAAATTAACCCGTTGAAGATATGGCGAAATACGTTATAAATACCAAATGCATTTAAATTAAAGAGGGTAGGGTTAAAAATGAGTGTTCAGTTGATAATAATCTTCCGCTCTTAAGACTGATATACAAATGTCACGTTGCTCAAATTGCAGCCTTTACAAAACGCTTGTGCCTGCTTTAGTGAATAAGATGGTAAATATAAATAAGCTGTAATGGCAAAGTCCAGTAAAATATAAAGAAAAACGAATATTTTTATGTATTACACTGGCAACGTTTACATTCGTTTTGTTTACTCAAGTGTTGCTAGCATACATTTTACATGCGGTGTTTTAAGAATCCTAATTTCAGGAAATGTTCTCAATTAAATATTTATAATTGAGTTAATATCTTACGCGAAATAAAAGTATTATTTGGTATTTAAAAGGGCTGGGAATATATAAATAATTTCAGTAATTAATATTTTTTACAAAAAATTAATTGTACTACACGTTAAAATCTAAAAAAAAATGTTTTATAACAAGATATTTGTTAAATCAAGCGTCTTAAGGTTTTGGTGCAAGATTCAATGACTTATAACAATTTACGGGTCTGTGATTATTGAAAAGTGACCACAGACAAATAATGAATACCTTTTTTTTAAAAAAAGCTTTTACGGAGACAACTAAAGATTTTTTTGAAATATTGTTTTTCTGGTATAATACATACAGTTTATATAATATAAAGCTTGCTAAATTTATTTGCAATTCAAAAATAATTGTGATATTATTTTGCAAATAACATATGAATATTTTTAATACCGGTATTCCCAAAGTATCACCTATGCTTTATAAATATTATATTTAAGAACACATTAAGACCACATATTAATATTTCATATATAATATTTAAAAAGTTGAGTCATCATAATCAGCATCTCCGTTTACATAGTAATTTAATACTGCAATGATATTTCACGTACAACTGAGGAGAATCTCCATTCTTATACACAAAATATAAAGCACAAAGCTTGTTATACAATTTTAAGCTTAATACGTAAGATGTAATCGGTTCAAACAGTTTGTACACTTTTCGTATTTTACAAATATATAAAGTGATTTTTTAATTTTTTCGTCACTTTTCTACTTCCTTATATCCTATAATCCTTTATATGTCAATATCTATGCTAATATTTAATGCGAAAGTCTGTCTGTTATGCTTTCAGGATGAATCCCCTAGAGCGATATGATTATATACCAGAACAAAAACATTATGGTACATAATTGAGGGTATTTAACACTTAAAGTTACGCGGGTACTACTTTTATATTATAATAAATTTCCCGCCACGTCTGTCTGTTTGCCATAACTAATAAAAAATACTGAACGGAACTGCAAATAAGATGATAACTGTTGAGAATGTCTGAAAAAGTCTAGAAGTTGTAGTATATACGTTTTGCAAATCCAAAATTCGATTATTATTACAGTACACTCTGAATTTAAGTTTTACATTTAAAAAAAAGCCCAGCAGTATTACATAGATTTTCTCTAATCACGGAATATAGCAAAATATTAATAACTTTAGAATTTTTTCCTCTTTTTTATTCGAAGAAGAAATTATTAGTAAGTATTAGTAGTAGTAGTAAGTAAAGAAACATAAAGTTCAAAATATAAAATAAAGAAAGTAAGAAATAAATACAGAAAAATTGAATTCTTATGGCTCAAAATGGATCACCACTCAGACTAGTTTGTTTTTGCCCCTCAATTTATTTTTAAAGTGGATCCTTGAATTTGATCTGATGTAATTAGGACGCTCATAGGGGGTCTCGCAAAGCAGCGTTAACTGGAAGCATGGAATACCCAGCGCTAGTGTACAGGTTCCTGGCAAATTCGCGCCTCGTCTGAGATTTTGACGCACAAACAAACATCCATATCGCCAGCGAGGTTAACAGAACAGAGATGCAAATGATTGTAATCGTTATGATGAAATGGCGTCTGTTCTTTCCACACGTGAAGTACTTCTCTTGGAGGTCGTACACTCGGCTGTTGTATAGCGTCATAGGTGTGTAGCATCTGGAAATAAACTGTAATTATTGTTTCAAACATGCAAAAAGGATAAGAGTACAATCTATGCATATTATAAAAAGTCCCTAAAATCTGTCTGTTTATGATCGATTTTCTCAAAACCTACTGAACGGAATTTTATACGGTCTTTGCTTAGAGATAGTGCAATACTTCTGGATGATTTATTTTCATAATACATTACGATTTTCTGTAAATTGTGTTCAAGAGGTCGCGCAGTTGTAAAAAAACACGCTTGCTGGGAGCTTTAGTCGTGTACGCTACCTAAACCGACAGAGATACACTATAGTAATATACTAGAGAATTGTAGATCTACGAAAATACTATAAAAAAGCCCGCGACATCATGTCTCTATCTCTTATGGTTAACTCACAATAACCACTGTTATGTTCGAAATTTCAATTTAATACACTGAATTCCACGCAAGCTAAGCCGCGAGCACAGTTAGTTAATAAATAGAGTTCAAAACATTGTGTCATGTTCCGCTAGCAATAGAAATAGAAAATAGTATTTTTCTGGATCTTTTAGATTACTTAATCTTGGATGAGTTAGCACCGAATTGACTTATGTTAGTCTGTGCCGGATGTCACTTGGGTTGATGGCTGTCCAACTTACGTGAAGTCCGTCAGAGAACTGTAAGAGGAAAGACATCATTTTTGTCGGGGACTCGCGCCATCTTTTTAAAACGGGTTGGAAATCATATCATGTAACCCCTCGTTCGCACGGGCGTAAAAGTTACGTCGCGTTAAAATTCCACAATAGGCGTTATAAGAAGTTTCGTATGGTATATTCAGCTTAACGCCCTCGCCCTAACGACTAAAATGGAACACTGCACGATAAAATACGTCGCGATTTAAATACGCTGTCGTGTGAACAGATACCTGGATACCCATTTGTTTCAATTCGGCGTAATTTTTACGCGCGATAAAATTCATCTCGTGCTCACGAGGGGTTACCGTGGAGTTGTTTAAAAATCGGAGTTTTATTTCTGGCATAGCCTGAATTGTTATCCTTACATATATAGCTATTTCCTCATGCCTCAGTGATTCAGTTTTGGAATAGAGATCAGTAATTGAGTCGAAAGCGAAACAAGCTATACGTAGTGATCTTGGCTACGTTTTAAGGTTACCAATAATACCTGGACACCCTGTATATTAATAGAGTGACCCTCTACCCCAGGTGGGCAGATGCCCTCAAAAAAGTCGCAAAGAGTTTGGATACCAACTGCCCGGCGAAGTTTCTGCGTTCGCCCATCACACCGGTGATGCTGTAAAAGCCAGGAGGGCTAACAGCATAAGACATAATCGAAAAAATACCAAACGGCATAAAATCGTATGCCGTGAAACCCATCCAGAACCGATGTCACACATTAGGCAGTCATCGGTTGCGAAAGACGAGAAACTAAAGAGCGGTTGTGAAAATCCGCTATTTTTTAAAATTTGTTAAAGCTTGTTGAAGGTTATTGTGGACAACTAAGAAAACTAAAAAAATCGCAGAAAATCTAAAAAAACTGCACCAAAGACTTTCCTAATTACTGGTCCTCATTGAAAACTAATGATGTTCCAAGGCGGTATAACGGCGGTTTTCACCGGTTGACCGAGTTTGAACTATTTTAACCAACATTACCTCAACAGTTTTAATACTACACTACTACTATCTGGGTTGTGAATTTTGCCGATGTGATAAAGTATTAAACACATTAAATTTCAATTTGAATAAAACTATAGCTATTAGAGCCTATTAAATCACGATTACAAGAGCTAAATATCCTGTTACTATCAGTTTAACCTCTTATATAGCGAAAGGTGTAATTGGAATTACACATCACTTTTATTATGCGTATCCGGATTAGATACCGTGAAACCACGCATTTTCCACGATTCTGACAGACTTCATCATACATATCCTTATTTATTTATTTCTTTTAGCCTTTATTGTTTGTGAGAAATCTAAAGTGCTCTATGCAGTTAAAAACACCGCAGTCAATTCCGCAAGTATTAATTTGCAAAGATAACTCTGCAACGATCTGATGACTTTATCCTGCCGAAACATGACTATCAATAATAGTAAATTTTATAGATATCTAGTTGACCTAGGGATTTAATTTGTGATCCACTAGTAAGCGTACGGGGTCGTAAATTTCGACAATAGCTACTCAATAATAAGGACAAAAGATTAATAGTTTTCATATCCTACCTCAAATGGTCGTAGTCCTCTGGATGTATTTGTAATTTCTTGATCCACTTCAGATTGCAGTCGCAATGCCAAAAGTTGCCTTGTAAATCCAATCGAACCAGTTGCCCAAACGGAATCTCTAACTGCTGGTCCAGTTTAGTGAGTCTTGACCCTTTGAGAGAAAGGTTTTCGAGAACAAAATCATCTGCATCCTCTAGTACTTCTCTCCCAAACGCTGTTGCACTGAATTGTACCAAATTTTTATTCCTTTCCAGTTCTAAATGTGTAAGCGCGTGTAATGATGCGAATGTGTAAGGAGTAACTTCTTTTATCAACAAATTATTAAGCTTCAATACTTTAAGTGCCACCAAGTCAGCGAAATCCTCTTCACATATTTGAGGTATTGGGTTGTCAGATAAATCCAAATATTCCAGAGTGAACGGAATTTCGAAAGTATCAGACAGTGAATTGTTTGAAATGATTAACCTTTTCAAATCAAACGCGTCAACGAAGAAATTATCATGGACATAGTCTAGGCTAATTCCACTTATAGATAAAGACTGTATTTTGTGAGTCAATCCATATCCGCTCCGATCAAATAGATTATTGTCTCGCAGACTCGGTCCCAAATTGTTATTGTCCAGAATGATTTCCTGCAAATCTCCCAAATGATGAAACGTTATTTTCTCGAAACTGGCGAATTTGTTATTAGCCAAATTAAGATACTCAAGCTTATTTATATGACTAAATGTACCCTCATATATGACTTCTAATTTATTATCGCTCAAGTCCAGCCTCTTTAAATTCGACAAGCGTAAAGCATCTGAAGTTATTTCGGATATTTGATTTCTATTCAGGAATAGTTCAACTAATGTTTCCGATTCAAGCAAATGCCACCGCTGGACTTTCGTCAAGTTGTTTCTTGATAAATCCAACGTGTACGCTGTGCTAGGTAAGCTATAGTTTTTTCTTAGTAAATCCGGATCGTAAGCGCAATCAACAACTTCACCAAGTAAGTCCCGATCACTTTTATTGTGTCGACACACACAAAAATCACTATCACATATTAAAGAACTGTCAACCTTAAAACTATACGCCATAAAGACGAGAACAAAATGTACAGTCCGCATTGTATTGATGTCGTGATTCGTCAAGTGCCCGGTACATTATGATGTGCGACGTTTGTTATCGGCGGTAGAGTCGGATCGTCCTTATCAGCGATACCTATTTGATTGTCCATTTCGCTTTGTTTACCTTTTGAAAGTAGGTGACACTTATCGCTCATTTGTGTTATTTACGACCTGACGTGTCTACGTTTACTATTATATTTGTGTGTACAATATGTTAATATGGCTCAGTAAAAATTGGAGCTAGTCAATTCAGTCATATAGCTGATCGAATAATTCCAGGAAAACTTATATATTATGATAGTCGGGTATATTACATAAGCTTCATTAGTAGCAAATATTATTATGTAAATTGCTTTTAAGCGAAACAGAAAGATAATTTTTCGAATTTATAATATTAGTATTTATTGGTTATCCATTTAAACACACGTAAAGCATAGATAATCACGATTTTTACATCGATAATCGATGTTTCGAAGAATCATATCATATTATCATTTTATAGATAATAAATACATTATTAAAAGTTTTATTGAATTGTGCAATCTACAAAAACTTTCTGATTTGAGAGTGTAATCATTTCGATCCAGTAAAACGTAAAGTAGACAAAATCTCGCTGCTGCTTCTGCAGTAGAGTTAGGAGCCAACCGTACTCCAATTTAGTTTTGTGGGTTACACATCCCAAGTATTTTCTTGACACATGCAAGTTCCCTCAGGATGAAATCACCGTGTGAATTGTAAATATCAGTTAGGCACTTAGCTTCAATCAAACTGAAGCAACATGGTGGGTCCTATTCCCCTTTTGTCTTAATAAACGGAACGGAGAAAGAAAGGGAGAAAATAATCAAATATGAAACATCCGATCTCGAACCGTGGTACGTCATCGCTCGAATATCCATCTGAGTTATCACTTTACAAATGACAGTAAAATTAACCTTCGTATTCTAATTATATTGTAGCAATTTTTCATTGTCAGAAAACAAGGAAAACATTTCATTTTCTCAAAATAAAATCTAGTTAGATCGATTTATATATATAATTAATATTTATTCTGACACTAAGGGACTAGGTTCGCATCAAGCCTAAGACCGTCACTGGAGTAGAGGCCTATGTCATGAGACAGAAATTGCATGTGAATTACACTCTTTAAAACAATATGCATTCCAAAATCCACATATATCCATTGCCCCCATCAAACTCAAAAGAAGATAAAGAGAACCAATACACGTTCGCAGTTATAATATAAATGTGTACTTGTACACAAAATCATATACAAAAATTTCTCCAAGTATAGCCCATTAGCTGAAAATTTAACTGGCATTTTTTAATTTTTTTTTTAAATATATGGGACACTTACACACACGGTCGTCCGTCCTCAAAGTAACTTGTGTTATGGGTGACGGACAACTGGTATACTACATATATAATTTTGGATACATACTTAAACACACCCAGACTCGAAGGACTAACAAATTGTTTATAAAAAATATTGGCTGTCGGCGGCAATCAAACCCGCGACCCGCGGAGCTGTAGGCAGGGTCACTACCCACTGCGCCAACGGACCAGTCAATATTTCTTACAAAGTATATCTTAAAAGAAGGATTCAATTTACAATTCATTATTAAGGACATTAAAAAAGGTTGACAAATTTCGAATTTTTCATTAAAAAATTTAAACTTTAAAGAGAAAACAAAAAGTAAAGGCCGTTTACTTTACTTTTGTTATTATAAATGTAATAAGAAAAATCATTAATGTACTAGGAGTAAAGTTGCGAACTGTAGTAGTGTAGTTTTCGCAGCGTTAGCAGACTATGAGTCAGTCAGGTAGTCACCTCTACAGGTTTGCGAGATGATCTCATTGCAAGGTCGTTTTGTAGATATTTACAATTTTATTACGTAGTATTACAGCATTTATCACGAAGTAAATATGCAATTAGATATATACCGTACGATTAATATTAAAGTGACCGAATCCGAAATTAGGCTCTATCGAGTTGCCTCCGTCTCCAGGCAGTAGGGTGGAGCACCATGAGGTTTTAGCCGCTAAGAGTCCGGAATAACTAGAATACCACCCCCCGCGGATTGCAGTACCCATGAAGGTTTTCCTCATGTTAAAAAAAAGGCTTAATCGAGTTCCCTTCGTCTCCAGGCAGTAGGGTGGAGCACCATGAGGTTATAGCCGGTAAGATTCCTGCATAACTAGAATATCCCCCCGCCCGCGGATTGCAGTACCCATGAAGGCTTTCCTCATGTTAAAAAAAGGCTTAATCGAGTTGCCTCCGTCTTCAGGCAGTAGGGGTGGAGCACCATGAGGTTTTAGCCGGTAAGAGTCCGGAATAACTAGAATATCCCCCCGCCCGCGGATTGCAGTACCCATGAAGGTTTTCCTCATGTTAAAAAAAGGCTTAATCGAGTTGCCTCCGTCTTCAGGCAGTAGGGGTGGAGCACCATGAGGTTTTAGCCGGTAAGAGTCCGGAATAACTAGAATATCCCCCCGCCCGCGGATTGCAGTACCCATGAAGGCTTTCCTCATGTTAAAAAAAGGCTTAATCGAGTTGCCTCCGTCTTCAGGCAGTAGGGTGGAGCACCATGAGGTTTTAGCCGGTAAGAGTCCGGAATAACTAGAATATCCCCCCGCCCGCGGATTGCAGTACCCATGAAGGTTTTCCTCATGTTAAAAAAAAGGCTCAATCGAGTTGCCTCCGTCTCCAGGCAGTAGGGTGGAGCACCATGAGGTTATAGCCGGTAAGTGTCCTGCATAACTAGAATACCCTCCCCCCCCGCGGTTGCAGTACCCATGAAGGTTTTCCTCATGTTCAAAAAAGGTTCAATCGAGTTAGATACATTGAGAATGACGAAAATGTATCTATTGTTGGTTTTACATTCAATAAATAAAAACAAATCTTATTGCAGTTTTATTACAGATTTTATTGCAGATTTATATTGCAGTTCCTATTGCAATGCTAATCCGCCATAAAATTTGGTTTTCTTCGTCGTATTACTATTAATTAAGAAATATATATAACATGCACCATAAAAATACATATATACCATAAATATATGAAATTTGTAAAAAAAATGCTGCTCACTAAGCAGCAGCATCTTGCGGTATATCTGTTAATGTCAGACTCCATTGAGTCTTTTGATTTAATAAAAAAAAACATGAGCATAAACATTTCTTTTCAAAAAATTCAAAACTTTTCAATTCAATTCATTCAATTCGGTTAATAACTTTTTAGTTTCTTCATTACTTTTTATATAAAATAATTATCTTGAACCAATATCGATTAAATCTGGTACAATTAATGCTTATACGACGGGGTATCATATAGGCTAATTCTGTTAATTCAACAGGAATAAGGATGACAATGATTAAAAAACGCCATCTATTATCAACTTTATAAGTTTTTTTTAATATATTAACGGCCTGGAATCGAGCCCTTTAAGGCCAAGTCAAATCTGTTATTAACGGAGATTCCATTTCCATTCCATTTCACTGAGCTATTAAAATGTATAATTTATGTAAGTAATACGAAAAAATAAATGCGAAAGTCTGTCTGTTTGTTACGTTTTTATGACAAATCAGCTGAACCAATATCGATGAAATTTGGCACAATAAATGCTTATACACCGGGGTAACGTAAAGGCTATATAAATCCTGTTAATCCAAAAGAAATAGGATGACTTTACCATTACTTTACTCTCAGAAATAATACAATATGTCGTGAATCATTTTTGGAATTGCACTCCCTAAGAGAGTAACATTAAGATATTCCGATCGTTGTACTTTTTGAAAAATCTTGAAGCTTGAATCTTGTATTGTATTTGTAACATAGTTAATTTATTTTAGTAAATAGCGCTTATTTCTTAAATTTATTATACATTGTAATAGCTAAGTTAAATTTATTCAGTAAACAGAAATCAAAGTATAAAAAAACTTTCCTATATAATAACTCTTTCGAACGCGAACTTCTGAAATGGGACCTCTTTTAAATTACAGATTTAGCTCGATTCCAGGCCGTTAATATATTAAAAAACTTATTATGTTTATTATAGATGTAGAATTAACAGGATTTCTATTATATTAACATATAGGCTATATGTTAATATAATAGACCCCGGTGTATAAGGAATAATTGTACCAAATTTAATCGATATTGGTACAGCGGATTGGCCGTGAAAACGTAACAGATAGACAGACAGAAAGACTTTCGCATTCATATTATTAGTATGGATAATTCATAATATAATTAATTCGTATTGGATTATTAGAAACGGCCACGAGCTGTCTGTGAGTTTCCCTTGGTACTTGGATCTTCGTGAGCCTGAAAATAAGAAATATAATATATTTTAAAGGTTATTTTTAAAAGTTTTAAAATTGTAATGTATGTACGTGTAGGTGGAATCTTGCAAGTTAAATTTGACCAACTTGACGGACACGATTTCAAGGACAGCTTTGAGATTTTGTCGTGGAGTCTATCTCCTGATGAAGCTTTGGTTGCGGGGCGAAACGATTGTTGAGTTACAGGCACTATAACAGAACTACATTGGGTTAAGCCAATGCATGCAAAGCTAATGTGTATGAAGCAGGCAAAATTCACGTACCTTACACATGCAGGACAAGTCACCACACGCACCCCAAGACACCTCCACCAGCAGTCCACATAACCTCCACCAAAATCCCGACGATCGTTTCGGTTTGCGATTTTGTCGTGGACCCTATCCTCCTGATGATGCTTCGGTTTCAAGGCGAAACAATGGTCGAGATTTTAATGGTGGTTGTGTGGACTGCTGGTGGATGTGTCTTGGAGTGTTGTCCTGCATGTGTAAGGTGCGTGAATTTTGCCTGTTCCATACACATTAGCTTTGCACGCATTCGCTTAACCCGTGCGGATTATACCATGGTTATGTTATAGTACTTGTAACATGGAATTCCGCAAAGTAACTTCTGCTTCTATCAGAATGTTCACACAGTGTCTTCGCCGGCGAAGACGAGGTCCTAGTTTTCTGACGCTGGTCGGTCGTGGCTTCTCGCCACCCTTCCGACGCCGCAATGACTAATCTAAGTCAAACCATCAACCCTCCACTACGCGTCGCCCTAAGCCGTGGTCCGGCCTCACTGGAGGCACCCTTAGGACGACGTTCCCCGACTTTAGTAGAGCTTCTGCGCTCTACTCCCTGCACTTCGCAACATCGGCGATGCTTCTGCGCTCGCCCGTCCCGTCCGGTGACGCTGTAAAAGCCATTAGGGCTATGTTAGCCCTAATGGCTTTTACAGCATACAGTCAAATGGCAAATTAGCATACAGTCAGTTCGAAAAAAAAAATCAGAATGTTGAGTTTGTGATAGTGCACGTGTGTAGTGCTTATGTATTGTGTCGGCGGTTGAAGTTTGGTGCATGTGTTTTTACGAATCCTGAATGTATCGGGATGCCATAAGTTCATACCTTAATGACGATGGCGGTCCTGGGGCCCGTGTGCCACAGCTCGCCGCGCTCGTCCACGAAGGCCGCCTCCACGGCCACGGTGTAGAGGCCGGGCGCCGCCACGCTCACCAGCTGCTGCGCCGAGAAGAAATCTCGCACCGGAGCCACCGTCTGCACCGCGGTCAGCGACGGCGGCACGTTGGTCAGCTCCACCGTCTGAGAACACGGGCTGATCACAGCATCACGAGGACCACGAGTGTTCCGTACAAACGTGCGGACGGATGACACAACCTCCGATACCTGGGCCCGTCGTCTCGGCGTCTCAACCTACCTTATGCGGCCGTCAGCTGTATGTGGTCCGGCCTCATGAATCACTGCGTGTATGTGTACGTGTGTGTGTGTGCTTGTATTTACTTGACCGATTCCCGAAACCGTTGGCTCGCCTCTGCAGTCTTCCACGGACACGTAATGTCTGTTTCTCCCGGAGTATACACTTCACTTTACCGGTTAAATAACACAAATTACACCCGGTGTGCACACAACCTTCGTAAGGTCACACGTTATTGAATCGTCCCTATATCAGGAAATAGTAACCCAACGCGCACTAAAACCGCGGACGGTCGCGTCTTCTCAAACGCTTCACTGATTAAACGCATCACTAAATCTGAGAAGCACATCCGAAACGCAAAATTACACACGTGCGTAAGAAAAAGAATGCCGCGTCCAAGCCGCGTTAAAGCCGAGCGCGGCCTCTCTGTATCGTGTCTGGCGGGTGACTGGCGGGGGACCGCTCTGGTCGTGAACGAATGCATAAAACGGCCTAGCTTGCGTTCGCGTCGCGTTGCGCGCGCCATTCTATTCAAAACAACGAGCTATCACTATTAGTATCGACCTCTATCTCTATCTGGTCCGTTCGCGAAGTGGGTAGTGACGCTGCCTTCACTGAATCTCAGTAATACTTTTCAGCTTCATCCAAGACTACGGTTTGATTATGTAAAATTGAAATGTTTAGAAGATTGACCGCCTAGCGTGTTGCTGGTTCTTCTCGGTAAGAGCAACATTTGTTTTTTAATTTTTTTTTTTATACACACACGGTCGTCCATCCCCAAAGTAAGTAACTTAATACTTGTATTATGGGTGACGGACAACTGGTAGATATACTACATATATAAGTTTAAATACATACTTAAATACAAATACACACCCAGGCTCGAAGAACCAACAATTTGTTTATAGAAAATGTTGGCCCTCGGCGGGAATCGAACCCGCGACCCGCGGAGCTGAAGGCAGGGTCACTACCCACAGCACCAACGGGCCAGTCACATTCCGAACTAGTTGTAACTTCTGTATAAACACAATAGACATCAAACAGTCACCGCCATCTATCGGCGTACATCAGTTACACGTGATTATGTGAATCAATTATTATGCCAAAAGGTTTGGCTTTTGTCCGTAAGATGGCGTGTTACCTGCAAGAAATATAAACGTATCGTGCTACGAAGAATATTTTGTGGTTGTATATAGGTTTTAAATATTTTGTAAATAAATCGCCTTCTAACTGCTATAGTCTTTAATTTTGTTACCATCAACGTGAGACAGTGCATTGAACTTATACAGCTTCATTAATCATATTGACCCTTGATGATCCGAAAATGCTCGTAAGAGCTAACTTGATTGAAGATTATTTTGAATGATTGATATGAGGATCTTAAGCCATCATTATGGGGAACGAAGAAAGGTAGAACTTCGCGTAATCATGAGGAATATCGGGGAGTTTGAACCCCAATTTCGAAGAGTTCGAACTTGTTGAATTCATATCTTTGACTATTGAGTATAATGAAACGGGTAATAATAATATAAAAGGTGTAAAGATAACGTGATAACGGTCTGTCCGTTGAACATTTTTTTTTACAATAGTCATGTTTGTTTACCTTCTCGTTAGTCCGCGGGTGTGGTGTCGCTGTGACGGTAATCTGAACACCTTTCACTTGGCGCTTCGGCTTCCGCTTGCTGAAAGATTCATATTCATTACACTTAGGAAAGTTATGAAATACCCCTAGTATTTATATCATGTAGGGAAAATTATATTATAAATCTCTTTGGTAAGAGAAAATGGTTTGAACTACGATGAATGACGTTGTAAAATACAGAAAAAACGGATACATCTGTTCGGAATGCTATAATAAACTGCCAAGAACTAAAATGAAACTTAGTTAGCTCTTATCAGGAAAGTACAGGAAAAACACAGTAAATAATGTTGGTAGGCGCGGATCCATCTAACGAACTTCAAAGCACCACATTAATAACACTTTTTTAAACGTAAAAAACCCTTATGTTGAACCGAATAAAATAACCTCAGAGCTCCACCACGCTGCTGGTGACGGAGACAGAGTACCTTTGGATACATTGTCTATATCCCCACCAGCAGCAACTCTGAAACCCAGAGTGTGCCACCTCCGTGGCTCTTTCAAATTATTCCCTCCCTCCGCTATACGATGTATCCGGAGCACCAGATGTATCGACCGCCTCGGGGACCTTTTTAGATGGGCGTCCGATAAAATCCGTTCGGAACGCCCAAAGGTCCCCGTTAGGACGGCATACGCCACGGTAATAATCCTAATTGGGTAAGTAACGACCCAACGACTCCTAGATCGTACCAACTTGTCTAACCAAGACGAACTTCAGCATTAGCGTCTAATAATAGTATCAGTAAGCGTTTTGAACGACTCTGATATTCCATATTGAAAAATACGGCAAGCGGCGCTAATTAAAGACAAATAAAAGTCTTTATTTTTGTTATTGATCACGTAATTACCCAAATTCCAATAAGTTGAGAGCGAAGTTGAGCATGTGTGCGAGCGAAGTGGGTGTGGGGGCCAGGCGGCTGCGGGGGGGGCGCTCACCTGTGTGGCGGCGGCAGCACCACCCCCTCCAGCTTGAGCGCCAGATGGCGGGCGGTGCGGGGGAGAGGCGGTTGCGGGGGGGGGTCTCACCTGTGCGGCGGCGGCAGCACCACCCCCTCCAGCTTGAGCGCCAGGCGGTGCGCCAGCGGCAGCGTGGCGGCGTGGTCGGCGGGCGGCGGGCGGTGCGCGGGGCTCAGCGACACGCGGCACAGCGCGCCGCCACCCAGCCCACACGCCACGTCGCGCGGCCAGCACGCGCCCGCGGCCAGCGCGCGCACGGCCGCGACCGCCGCCTCCGCGTGCTGCCGACAAACGACACCATAATAATATTGGAGGCAAAAGGTAACCAGGATACATACTACAAACGTTTCGACCTTTAACTGTCAATGTTCAAGACCGATTGGCGAAATAAATATTTAATGTTGTACACGTCGAGAACTAGGTGGCGCTGTATTGTATTAGCCCACGCTATCGAGTGTGCAACAAAGATATTATAAGTTGGATGAACAATTTTGTAACAGTCCACCACAGCGCGTCGCTTTAAGCCGAGGTCCGGCCTCACAGGAGGCACCCTTAAGGCGACGCCCCCTTAGAGCGAGCCTCGCTCGAGACTCGCTCTCCCACCTCATACCCCGGCGATGCTTCCGCGCTCGCCCACTCTCTCGGTGACGCTGTAAGAGCCATTAGGGCTAACAGCATTAGTGTCCGAAAAAAAAATGTAAGGACAGGTACCAATAAATACCACCATTAGTTCAGGTATCATAGGTCCTTTCATTAGAGCCTAGTGATATCGCTCGGTCTTACAAACCGGGAGGGGTGGCTTCGCCCGCGTGGAAAACACTGTGTCACACATAGATTAGCTTCGGGCCCATTTTGTGGCCTCCGCGTTCCCCGGATCTAATTCGGTTGGTTTTTTTATTGAGGTCGTCTTAAGGAAGTAGCCTACTATGAATGCGAAAAGTACACTATTATTTTATAAGGATTATTTAGAAAGCCGTGTGGTATCCGGCTGAGTGCAATAGACCACCCTACCTTTATTTCTTACCGAGGTGTCGTAAAAGGCGACTAAAGTAAGTTGAAGACAGTCTGGCGGCCGGTCGTAAAATACGTAGCCGAATCATGTACCTATGTTTTTTTTTTTATAATATTGACATTACCACAGATTTTATGTCCGTGCCCTGTTTTAGTTAGTTTATTTGTATTCTTTTTGTATGTTATTGTACTTAAAACGAACTTACTCTAATGCATCATTAATTGATTATTTTTTTAAATTATTTTCAATAGTTTTTCAGCCACCTCCATATTTTTGTCTTTTAGTGACTATATGTTTGTAACATGTTTTCTCGACCCCGCTTGGAGTGGGATAAGGGCAGGGGGATGATGATGATTTTAAGTTAGATTTACAGATGTTTCTGAACAATGTATCAAGGTTACAGAATTGAATTTTCAATTACTAACTTACTCTATGAGTTATTCCAGGACTTGTAGTAGGATTGTCGAACAGTTTGGTAGATATCTTGGCAAGAGCTATTGACGGCGCCAGGGCAATGGTCTCTTCAAGACTAGTCGCTTTCAACTCCTTGCTGACCAGTTCCGGCCGTTCCTGCTGGCTTGAGGTGATCCTATCGAGGAATTGTGCTAATTGCGCGTAAGTGTGCTGTGAACTGAAATCTTAGCTCAGGAACTGATTGTAGTTTGATTAATAAACTTATTGGTAAAAGTTTGTTGATATCTATACTTATTATAAAAAAAAGTCCCAAAAAGCTGTCTGTCTGTATGTAATCGATTTTTTTCACCAAAAGATAGTGCAATACTTCTGGATGGCTCAGATAAATAGTACATATCGGTATTATGTAAATTGCGTCGAATAGGTCTCGTAATTGTTAAAAAGCTTGCTGGGAGCTTTAGTCGCGTGCGCTGCGTAAATCAGCAGAGATACGCTAAAGTACTGTACTAGAGAATTGTAGATCTATAAAAATACTACAATAAAGTCCGCAATAGCATCTCTCTATTTCTTCTGGTTAACTCACAATAACTATATATATAACAGAACTAACTACTTTGCCATAATCCGCACGGGTTAAGCGAATGCATGCAAAGCCAATGTGTATGAAGCAGGCAAAATCTACGTACCTTATACATGCAGGACAAGCCACCACATGCACCCCCAAGGCGCAATTCACCAGCAACAACGCACACAAAAGCAGCACACACACCCACCACCACAATCTCGACGATCGTTTCGCCCCGAAACCGAAGCATCATCAGGAGGATAGGCTCCACGACAAAAATCGTAATGCGCCGCGCTACCCATACAAGCAGTTTTAAATAGTTCAACCCCCACCAATACCCTCCCCTCCGAACACATGTAGCAAAACGGAATTAGATACATTTACTTGCTCGTTAATTAAGTGACCATTGTTATTTTTTATTATCTCAAGTTGCTCTAACGTATTGAGTCGGAGTCCTTTATCACAAGTGTGGAGAATATGAAATGAATGGTCATTAGGCACTTTATGACCGCTTTCCAGCAAATGTTTTGCAAAATTAGAATTTTGTGGTTTATTATTCCTAAACGCAGCCATGTGTTCACGGAATCGAACCGCAAAACTTCGGAATTCCACAAAGTAACGCCTGCTTCTATAAATCACAATAACTACTTTTATGTCTTAAATTGGAATTCTAGAAAAAAAATGTGACACGCTGATTTCCACGCGGCCGAAGCCGCTGGCACAGCTAGTTTCAAATAGTAATTTGTAACAAATATCTCGCCTGCGTCGATTTTGGCACACATATTATACCGACAGTAACAGGTATTCCAGTTTCGGGCTGACCAAGACTCATCTTGTCTCAGACCGTCTATTGTACTGGTAGACGTAAATGATAAAGTACGTAAATCGATTTGGATACAAATAAATAAGTATAAATAAGATTCTGTAACAAACTTCCGCAATCAATTTTATATTTGTGTGCCGTGTGGTATCCGGGTGATTAGAAAAGACCACCCTCATTTCTTACCGAGGTGTCGTAAAAGGCGACTAAGGTAAGTTGACGTCAGGCAGGCAGCCGATCGTTAAACGCCTAGCAATCATATCACATAAGCTAAAACATGTGCAGACCCCATTTAGTTTGGGATAAAAACAGGAGAATGATGAATCAATTTTATATTTGCCATTACAGCAGTTTAAAAACATTGTTTCGATCGATATTCTTACTAGTTTTTCAAGGTCCTATATTTATATTTGGGCAAATCTATTTTACAGCGTCACCGATGGGATGGGCATGCGCTGAAGCTTCTGGGTAAAACTGCTGTTGTGGTAAGCTCATGCTGCTTTACCCTTCGGACGCCGCAATGACTAATCTAAGTCATACCATGAACCCTCCACTACGCGTCGCCCTAAGCCGTGGTCCGGCCTCACAGGAGGCACCTTTAGGACGACGTTCCCTGACGCTAGTAGAGCTTCTGCACTCTACTTCCTGTATTTCGCAAGCTCGACGATGCTTCTGCGCTCGCCCGTCCAGCCCGGTGACGCTGTAAAAGCCATTAGGACTATGCAGCAGTCAGTTCGAAAAAGAATAAGCTCATGCTTATGGTAAATGAAAACGACAAACATTAGCGCGATATAATCGACTGGTGCTGCCATCTGGGTTTGTTTCACACAACTCCAACAACTAGCTAACAGCATACAGTCCGCATGTACACCTTCACGGAATAGCCCCCTTACACTGTCGGCCACCTGAAGGACGTCCCTTAACTCGTGAGCTTCTGCGGTCGCCCGCAACGGTAGACGCGGTATTAAGCGACGAACAGGACGACGCGAGCCCGGACTACACGCCCCACTGGAATAACAACCCTACCGGATTTGTCACCCCACGGACATATCACCCACGAAGAGAATGAAGGGCGAAGATTATATCGCTTCGTACCCCGATCATTAGACCCACGAGACACTTCCCCTCAGGCTCAAGCCATTAAGCCAGAGCCTAGGCCAACAGGCCTAAATAAACATCCAGGCGAATGGCCTGCGAAAGCCCGTACCACACCCGCCCTAGGGCGAGTAACAAGACCCCTGATACAGCATACAGTCAGTTCGAAAAAAAAAAATAAGCTCATACTTATGGTAATTGAAAACGACAAACATTAGCGCGATATAATCGACTGGTGCTGCTATCTAGCTTTGTTTCACACAACTGAGTAACTAAAAAGGATACATGCTGAGCAGCCGCAGCGTGGAGTCGTCTGCGTGGAAGGCGGTGCGCGCGATGGCCGCGTACCGCTGCGCCACGGCCGCGAGCGAGCGCGACGCCCGCCGCAGCGCGCCCGCGCACGCGCCCGCCTTGGCCGCGGGGTCGCGCGCCGCCTGCCGTGCACCGGACACCACCGTATCACAACCGTACTGCCGTGACCCCGCATGAGTTACGACAACCGAATCGGGACAATCTTCATTACAATAGACTATGTAGATGTTTTGAATAAAATGACGCGCGTGACGCGACCGGCGGGATCAACGACCTTTTTATGCATTCGATTGCCGACGCGAGCAGCCGACAGTTAGTGATGTTTCGAATACGATAAGGACAGGCCGCGTGCGCCTGCATACGGCATCCTTTTTCTTACGCACGTGTGTAATTTTGCGTTTCGGGTGTTATTCTCAGATTTAGTGACATTACGTGAGTGAGAAATAGACATTACGTGTCCGTGGAAGATTGCAGAGGCGAGCCAACGGTTTCGGGAATCGGCCAAGTACATACAAGCACACACACACACACGTACACATATACACGCAGTGACTCATGAGGCCGGACCGCATACAGCTGACGGCCGTATAAGGTAGGTTGAGACGCCGAGACGACGGGCCCAGGTCCCGGAGGTTGTTTCATCCGTCCGCACGTTTGCGCGGAACAATATTGTACCTGAGCATGAGCCAAAGCGATCGCGGGCGGTGGTTGCGTGCACAGCGCCCGTGCTGCGGCCGCGGTCGTGGATAGAGCAGCTAAAGCTTGCGCTCGAGCGGAAGCCCACGCGGGGGCGAGTGGGCTGCACGCCCCACACCCACTGCATCCACTAGAACAACTACCACCACTCGAAACCCCGCCGTCGCTGAACGACTCCCAACCAGAGCTCGCTTCTTCGAGACCCGATATGCCTGTTGGATACAATTGCGAAATGTAAGAAAGGGACAAAAGATATGCCTGTTGGATACAATTGCGAAATGTAAGAAAGGGACAAAAGATATGCCTGTTGGATACAATTGCGAAATGTAAGAAAGGGACAAAAGATATGCCTGTTGGATACAATTGCGAAATGTAAGAAAGGGACAAGAGACATGCCTGTTGGATACAATTGCGAAATGTAAGAAAGGGACAAAAGATATGCCTGTTGGACACAATTGCGAAATGTAAGAAAGGGACAAAAGATATGCCTGTTGGATACAATTGCGAAATGTAAGAAAGGGACAAAAGATATGCCTGTTGGACACAATTGCGAAATGTAAGAAAGGGACAAAAGATATGCCTGTTGGACACAATTGCGAAATGTAAGAAAGGGACAAAAGATATGCCTGTTGGACACAATTGCGAAATGTAAGAAAGGGACAAAAGATATGCCTGTTGGACACAATTGCGAAATGTAAGAAAGGGACAAAAGATATGCCTGTTGGATACAATTGCGAAATGTAAGGGACAAAAATGATTTCCATTCTTCAATTCCTTCCAGTCTTCATTCCATTATAGAAGAAACGATGAGCGAACACCCCGATCTCGGTAAGAGCTTGAAATATTGTCCAAAATGTCTTGAGATAGTCACCAAATACTATTGTATCACTCAAATGGGGGGAGCTGTGATAGCCCAGCGGTGAGACCGTGCGACTCTTTCGAGGGGAACACGAGTTCAAACCCGGGCAGGCACCAATGAGTTTTTCTATTAAAACTCATGTGTCTAATTGATAATTGCAATTTATCACACGCTTTTCGGTGAAGAAAAGAATGGGGCGAGGCAGCGATAAAATAGAGAATTGAATTGAATAGAGCTAGAGTAAAAACAAGATATTTAAACTGAGGCTGTATAGGGAGGCTGGAGATGACGGAGATTGTAGACTAGAGAAGTCTAGAAGGGAATAGAGCAAGGCGAGAAAAGCGATATCTAAATTATTGCAGAAATTAGAGAAGTAGAGCAAAGGTAAGGTGAGTTACATTCATGGATTGTGTCCGGTAACAATATAACAATAATTAACCCCCACCATCTTCTAAGAGCTTGGAGTCGGCAGCAGAAGCCCGGTACAAGGCAGTGAGCCAACGCTGAGCCGACTCGCTGGGCGCCTCCTCAGACAACCGCTTGAGGATATCAGCAGCCAGGCTGTGGTGACCGTATCTGGGACAACCGAGATGATAGTTAATTTACAGGAACCGCCTTTAATCACGTCTTATTCTATCGGGTGAGCCTAACGAGTATCAAGCCCATACGGAGCCTTTATTCATGACCTCTTCATATGGCATGGTCGCGGCGGGAAAAAAACTGAGAAAATATTTGTTACTATATACTTATATCCTACTAATATTATAAATGCGAAAGTTTGTGAGTATGGATGGATGTTTGTTACTCTTTCACGAAAAAACTATTGAACGGATTTGGATAAAACTTACCAGTTATATAGGCTACAATTTGTAATGATTTTATGTAATATAACGATACATGTCAAGAAAATCGCAAAAAATCTGGCCTCTGAGAGCTATCTTGGCGTACGCTGCCTAAACTATTGGAGTTACACAAAGATGATATACAGTATGATTGTCTGTTTTTAATAGTTCTAGATAAAAGTCAGCGACAGCATATATGTATCTTTTATATGGAAGCCACTATGACCAAAACTGTGAATCATAAATTTAATTAAATCAGAATAGACAAACAAACAGACTAAACATTTATGTTAATAAACTTAACGTGAAGAAACGTGAAAAATTCGTAGTATATGTGCAATTTATCTATTAGATCACTGTTTTTAAGCTTCCACTCCAAGGACACTAAGGTTTTGCCCAATAGTGGGATACCATCCTTCGTTAAAAGTAGCGGCCTGTTACAATCCCACTGCTGGGAATAGGCCTCCTCTCTCCGTTTCTGGAAAGAAGGGTTGGAGCTAACACCTACCACGCTGTTCCAATGCGGATTGGTACGTTACACATATCCCCAGAATTCTCTAGAGATATGCAGGTTTCCTCACGATGTTTTCCTTCACCGAAAAGCGTGTGATTAATTGCAATTATTAATTAGACACATGAGTTTAAATAGAAAAACTCATTGGTGCCTGCCCGGGTTTGAACTCGTGTTCCCCTCTAAAGAGTCGCACGGTCTCAACGGTGGGCTATCACAGCTCTAGGTTCCTTCGTTTCTTTCCTTGAATGTCTCACCTCAAGCAAGCCCTGGCTACGCGATATCTGGTCCATCCATCAGCACCTTGGATGGCATCTTTAATCTTCAGCTCCCAAGACTTGTTGATCTTGCGCGTGAGTGCAGCTCCAGCTCGCTCTTGGAGCAAGACGGTACATATCAACACCAAGGTGGTGCCGTCATACGCTGGGTCCTTACAGGCTTCCCTGAAATTTAAAATCTAATTCAACACACGGCATTTGACCATGAACGCACGCAAATACTGACTTTTAGTTATTTCAAAAGCGATTCTTCCCACGGCGAATTAGTTATTAATAATTATTAAGAGTATGATGGATAGTAAGTAGTACAGCTGTAATAGCCCAGACAGCTGTAACAGCCCAGACAGCTGTGATAGCCCAGACAGCTGTAATAGCCCAGACAGCTGTGATAGCCCAGATAGCTGTGATAGCCCAGACAGCTGTGATAGCCCAGACAGCTGTAATAGTCCAGACAGATGTGATGGCCCAGACCGCTGTAACAGCCCAGACAGCTGTGATAGCCCAGACAGATTTGATAGCCCAGACAGCTGTAATAGCCCAGACAGCTGTAATAGCCCAGACAGCTGTGATAGCCCAGACAGCTGTGATAGCCCAGACAAATGTGATAGCCCAGACTGATGTGATAGCCCACACAGATGTGATAGCCCAGACAGATGTGATAGCCCAGATAGCTATGATAGCCCAGACAGATGTGATAGCCCAGACAGCTGTGATAGCCCAGACTAACCCAGACTAAAAACTTGCATTTTTTTTCTTTAAATCATCAATCGTACTAAAAACAAGTGCCAAAATGTGAGGGAGAGAGAAAGAAAATATGTGCTTGCACCTCTCTCTCTTGCCCTTACAGTAATATACGAAACGTTACTTTCTCTTTCTATGAACAATAACTTATATCTTCCTTTCAATTTCGATTTGTATATCACAAAGTTAATCTTAAACCTTCCTCAATAATTAGATTATCTTTTATTAAAAACAGTACAAAGATCCGTTTAGTAGATAATGAGAAAATCGATTACATATAGAAAGACTCTTTTGGGGGGCATCATAATAGATTATTATAAGTTTTACTTAGCATGCTCCAGTGCGGGTAGCAGATGGGGTAGAGCAGGAGCACCCAGGGCTCCGAGCGCTGCCAGGGCCTCAAGTAGGGAGGCCTGCCTCGCCCCTTTAACCCCCACTTGGGCCCCCACCACGGCCGCGGTGCGCTGCGCGTACAATACAGGCTGGGCTGTACTCAGCTGAACCTAACCACCAGATAACTCATAAGTAAACCATTAGTCATCTCATGAATAGCACATTCACTCGTCCATTACTCATCTGATATTTAAATGTAATAGTTATAAAATGTCTGACCGAATAATTGTAAAGTAAAATAGTCCAAAAAATTGTAATCGCAAATTAGTAGAGCAAAATAAATTGTTGTAAATTAAATAGTACCCCTTAAGGGTAACAAAAACCAAACATAAAATGTAACAATAAAAAAGGACTAAGAAAGTCTCTGATTATGTTAGAGGAAGTGGAATAAAAAAAAAAAACCACCAGATAACAACCAAATAAGCCAAATAATACACGAAACAAGTGTACAAACTAAAATCTGAATAATAACGTTCAATTTAGTACCCGCAGAACCAAACTTTACTCGGAATTATTATTTGCAAACATACTTATATACGAATTAGATTTGTTGATAAAAAACTAATAATGGGAGCTCATTGATAGCTCAAGCTGTGATAGCCTAGCGGTGAGACCGTGCGACTCTCTAGAGACGACATGGGTTCAAACCCCGGGCAGGCACCAATGAGTTTTTCTATTAAAACTCATGTGTCTAATTGATAATTGCAATTTATAACACGCTTTTCGGTGAAGGAAAACATCGTTAGGAAACCTGCTTATCTCTAGAGAATTCTAGGTATATGTGTTGCCTACCAATCCGCATTGGAGCAGCGTGGTAGGTTTTAGCTCCAATCCTTCTCTCCAAAAACGGAGAGAGGAGGCATTAGCCCAGCAGTGGGCAAAGTAACAGGCCGTTACTTTTACTTTACATTGATAGTTTTTCCCACAAAATACAGAACTTGAAAAAAATCGAACAAAATCGGTTTTGACACCACCCGTGCTGTACCTGAGCTGTTACAACCTTCTACAAGATTGCGAAATTTACCTTCGTATTCTAATGATATTGTAGAAGTTTTTTATTGTATAAACTCAGATAAAACGATGTTTTCTAAGAATAAAACAGCTAGATAGAATTGATGCCCTCGAAACCCTCTGCATATCAACTTCAATGAAGTAACTAGTAGAATAATTGATAGTAGTCATATGTTAACTGCAGTCGGCTACGTATCAGCCTCAATCAAATTGCACCATTTCTTTTTACAGATTATCTTGATATTGACTGGCCCGTTAACGTAGTGGGTATAGTGACCCTGCCTTCAGCTTCGCAGGTCGCGGGTTCGATTCCGAGGGCCAACATATTCTATAAACAATTTGTTGGTCCTTCGAGCCTGTGTTTAAGTATGCAGGGTCATCTCACTACCCCTAGGGGTGGCCTTAGTTTAAGTATGTGTTTAAAATTATATACTGCAAGGGGTTATTACAAGAGGTCGCTGCTATCGAGCGTATTACGAGTGCAGCCGATGAATAACGAACACAGCCGATGGCGAATAGTGGTTGCCATGGAGACGGAATAACGGGAGCCATTTTGTGTGATGTGACGCGTGGTTTGAGTTATTGTATTAATTGCGAACAAGGAAGTACAAGTTGAATCATAGATTGAGGATTCATTAATACTCACTTCTGAACATTCTTTAACAGTATGTGTATATCTACCAGTACGTCACGCATAACACAAGTATTAAGTTACTCACTTCGGGGACGGACGACCGTGTGTGTAATTGTCCCCAAATAATATATCGACTGTGAACTGGCAAATTGTCCTATCTAATTTTTGACAACTTTTCAGGAAGACGAAAAAACATGATTTATAATAAATTCGGATTAATTTTTATGTAATAAAAAGCCAGTTGACTTGAAATATGTTTATTTATATACAAATTTTTTAGTAGATAATACATGTTGATACGGTAAATGATGGGCAGTACCTAATGCCGTTAAAAAGTGATTTGCCTTAAAATTGAGATAGGACATATTGCCGGTTCACAGTCGATATTCGAAACTGCTGGAAGTGTATTTAAATATTTTGAATTTGAATTTGTCTGTTCGAATTTAAGCCATTATGAATTTGAACAACTGTTTTCCTTTAGGAAACAGGTAAAAAGCACATATTGCATTATTGAAGGGTATTTAAACGCTAAAGCTGGCCACTTACCAAACAGCGTAGGGCGATCCGTAACGGCCTGATATTGTTTTGGCCCTTGGCTATGCCGGTGGCTATCACTAGCGACTCCAGAGCCAGCATCAGATCCGCGCCCTCTACTGGCAAACTCTCGTCGTAACTAGAATAATACGGTATTTCAAGCTCCCGTGCTAAACCAAGCGATTTTAGTTTAGTTTTATTTTATAAGGAAAACTTACAGCTATGATATCACAATAGTTAATAACATAATTAAGAAAATAAAGCCAATTACAAGTTTTCTCATATAGAAGATAAATATATCTATATGCTTGCATGGATACAATATATATATATCACTACATAGTATAAAACAAAGTCGCTTTCTGTGTCTGTCCCTATGTCCCTATTTCCCTATGTATGCTTCAATCTTTAAAACTACGCAACAGATTTTGATGCGGTTTTTTTTAATAGATAGAGTGATTCAAGAGGAAGGTTTATATGTACAATAACAGTCAATATGGAGTAGAAAATACTGTAATTTTTGAGGTTTCTAACGTGATGTCGTAAATAATTACATTTTTTTCCGCTTACATTGCAAACACAGGCTGAACACTAAAAGATTTATCAAAATAATGTATTAACAATTTGTACACCTTAAAAAGGTCTACAGAAAACTCCGCGAGGGTATATGTCTATCTCTTATGCATAACCCACAATGGAATTTTTGTGTCATTTACTTTTTACGAAAAATAACGCCCTCTTTTCGAAGCAATTTTAAGCAATACAGCATCAATCCTTATCCAATTAAGTACCTTAAATACATTGTTGATTTAATATAGATCAATATGGCCGTTTACAGCATGTAATTTAAATGAATATTTTCGAAGATATTACAGATTTAATATGCGGCGCGTGCCTATAAGTAGCGCATGGGAGGCCGCGCTTCGCCCTATAGCAGTTATAATTTAGCAGCGATTGGATTAATTGTAAAAATAAAATACATAGAGAAAAATGTAAAAAGGAACTAGGTAAAATGTATTATATGAATTAAGATATTCCAAAGATAGCAGGAAATCTTCATGGTATAGGGAAAGGGGAATTGTTTTACTCCAAATTTAACGCGTGCGGGCCGCGGGCAGTAATGAATAAATCAAAACTACTGGATCTATTTTAATCATTTTTTTCATTGAGTGACAGCCTATACTTATATATTTTATACCCGTGCGAAGCAGGGGCGGGCCGCTAGTTTTTTTATAATGCTTAAAATGACTATAGAATGTAAAATTACTTTATATTTGAAATAAAAAGAGAAGTTAAAATTTTACGAGCGGAGGTTGCAGACGTGCAGAATAAATCTAAATCTAAATCTAAATTATTTTCACATAATTTATTAAATACAGTAGGTGCTCTAAGAAGGTAACTATTTCGTCTGAATCTGGTATAAGCAAACGGTACATGTAGAATAGGATGAAATCGAGTTCTTTTGACTGGTACTCTGAGTACTGCTTTTTCTAAAAGATGCGGACAATCTATTTTACTTGTGGCCAAATTAAGCAGAAAAGTTAAATTATTAATATTTCTTCGGAGATTAAGTGGCAGTAGATTTAAGTGCGCGCACATAGCATCGTATTGAGGAAATTGGTGGAGATTAAATTTATATTTTAGAAAATGAATAAATTTCAATACGCTTAGCTTAGCTATATATAGATCATAATTGGGATTCCAGATTTGGGAAGCGTACTCTAAGGAACTTCTTACTAAAGCGCAATATAAGACTTTAATCGTTTTAAGATTGGTAAAATTTTTTGACACCACTACCACCGATTTCACCGATAAAAAGCTGTGATAGCCCACCGGTGAAACCGTGCGACTCTTTCGAGGAGGCACCAATGAATTTTTCTGTTAAAAACTTATATCTAATTGATAATTGACAATTTTAGCATTCCAGCTAAATTGGCGTTTCGATCAACAGACGTTGAAACAGCAAAACTTATTTATTTTACTTGCTTCCATAACATTATGTCTTACGAAATATTGTTATGAGGTAAATGCGCGGCCATTGAAATTATTTTTGTATTACAAAAAAGAGCCATACGTGGCATTTACAATTTAAATTCGCGCGATTCCCTGCGAGAGAAATTCAAGTGAACAGGTATTCTTACATTGGCTTCACAGTATATTTTTAGCAATTTAATTTTTGCATATAAGAATATAATTATAAAACGATGTATATAATAGACAAAGTAGGAACCGACATAAGCTTGCGGTTCCTGCTTTGCGGCTTGCAAAAGTACGTAAATCGTTATGGGTTTGGGTATAAGATTATATAATTCCGCAATCAATTTTGGCCATGCCATTACAGGCAGTTTTATAAACACTGTTAAAAAGAAGCTGATACAGAAAGTCTACTATACTGTTGAAGATTACTTGGATGATAAGGATGTGTGGATATAGGTGCACTTCTACCCTGTACAAGACCTCTCAATAAATACATGTAACTAGTAATATGAATTATTCTTTGAAAAGAGCAACTGTCGAGTTTCTTTGCTGACTCTTCTCGGTAGGAACAGCTTTTCGAACAATCAGTAAAGCTGACGATTCAAAAGCACATGTTTACAAGTGTTTTGTATAAATTGACGCGCGACGCGGCGCGACCGGCCGGATCAACGAGCTTTGGGCATTCGTTCGCCGCCGGTCGCGTTCGACAGCTAGTAACGTTTTGGATTAGGATAAGACAGGACGCGCGCGCGGCTGTATACGACTTTATTGTATAACGCACGCGCGTAATTATGCGTTTTGGGTGTGATTCTAAGATTTAGTGACGCGTTCAATTAGTGAAGCGTTTAACAAGACGCGACCGTCCGCGGTTTTAGTGCGCGTTCGGGTTAATGTTCCCCGATATGGGACGATTCAATAACGTGTGACTTTACGAAGGTAGTGTGCACACCGCGTGTTATTTGTATTATTTAACCGCGTTGGTGAAGTGTATACTCCGGGGGAAACAGACAGTACGTGTCCGTGGAAGACTGCTGAGGCGAGCCAACGGGTTCGGGAATCGGCCAAGTACATACAAGCACACACACACACGTACACATATACACGCAGTGACTCATGAGGCCGGACCGCATACAGCTGACGGCCGCATAAGGTAGGTTGAGACGCCGAGACGACGGGCCCAGGTCTCGGAGGTTGTTTCATCCGTCTGCACGTTTGCGCGGAACAACATGTTTACTTGAATAAAGAATAATTTGAATTTGAACCAGTGTGTAAACTGTGTATAAAGAACCGCTTAATCTAGCGCCATCTAAAGGCTCTTGTGCACTTTAGTTACACAAACCAACGTAATAGTGTGTTACACTCACGTCTCAGTAATTTAGTGCCGCAATAGATGTCTCTGATTAAAGTTGATTTATCTATATATACAAGAATATTTTTATTTCAAAATATTAGGTCCTTACATATGAAATTGGCGTTTTCTATGGGAGGAACATAAAGTCGTTTTTTTTAATGAAATATATTTAATTAATCAAAGTATGTACCATTGCTATGTATGGACTTTTGCCATCTCATAGGTAGTTCATTGATCCCCTTACGCTCCTCTGATTTGGTAGCCGTCTGTTGTGCAGTGTGTGGTCTAGCGTTGTCCTGAAGCAGCAGTGGCCTAGAGCGATTGACCAGCCTCGGTTGTTTAGCAGCTAGCTTTTCCATCATGGTTTGCAGTTGCTGACAATAGATATCTGCCGTAATCGTCTGGCCAGATTTAAGAAAGCTGTAGTGAACGACACCGGCACTAGTCCACCGAACACTTACAAGCAACTTTTTTTTTGACAATTTTCGCTTAGGGCAGGATTTGGCTGGTTCGCCAGGGTACAGCCATTGCGATGAGCGCTTCCGATTATCGTAGAGGATCCACTTTTCATCACAGGTAATGATTCGATTTAAAATTCCTTCATTATTGTGCCGGTTGAGTAACGTAACGCAGCAGTCGACGCGCGTTTGTCGGTTTGCTTCACTCAATTCATGAGGTACCCACCTTTCAAGCTTTTTCACCTTCCCAATTTGCTTCAAGTGGATTAGAATAGTTTTATCACTAACACCGGAGCCTGCAGCTAACTCGGACGTGGTTTGCGATGGATCCGCTTCCACAATAGCCTTCAATTCTTCATTATCAACTTTGGTCTCCGGCCGTCCACGAGGCTCGTTCTGCAGGTCGAAATTTCCAGAACGAAAACGTTGGAACCAAAAACGCACTGTGTTTTCTTTTGCGACACCGTCACCATACACATCATTAATCCTTCGAGCCGTTTCTGCAGCACTGGTGCCACGGTGGAACTCATACTATACACCGCGATCACACCTATACACCTATACACATCATAACGCGATATTTCATGTTTTCCATTTTGTAAACAGAGTGACACAAAGAAAAAAACAAAAGAGGAAAAAACAAATGAATTGGGGGGTTTGAAACACAAATGCATGAGTAAATAGCTGTATGAATTTGAATTTGGAATTCCTAACCATAAAGGTAATATTTGAGATCAATGTGGCCAGTAAGACAAAACGCCAATTTCATATGTAAGGACCTAATATTCTCTCTCACCAATGGACCACGATGCGAGTGAGCACGTCAGCAGCGATGGCAGCTTGCTGCAGGTCCACGTTCAGAGCGGCGTCGCTGCAGAACTGACGCAAAGCACTCGGGGACCCCCCGCAAGGACTACCTGCTGAGGCACAAACGGCCGGACAACGCACGAGGATCTGTTAAAGGAATGTTATTATACAAAAGTAATAAACAATATAACAGAACTAACTACTTTGCTAGTTTTGCGTTGAAGTTTTGCGGTTCGATTCCGGGAACATATAGCTGCGTTTAGGAATAATAAACCACAAAATTCTAATCTTGCAAAACATTTGCTGGAAAGCGGTCATAAAGTGCCTAATGACCATTCATTTCATATTCTCCACACTTGTGATAAGGGACTCCGACTCAATACGTTAGAGCAACTTGAGATAATAAAAAATAACAATGGTCACTTAATTAACGAACAAGTAAATGTTCGGAGGGGAGGGTATTGGTGGGGGTTGAACTATTTAAGACTGCCTGTATGGGTAGCGCGGCGCATTACGATTTTTGTCGTGGAGCCTATCCTCCTGATGATGCTTCGGTTTCGGGGCGAAGCGATCGTCGAGATTGTGGTGGTGGGTGTGTGTGCTGCTTTTGTGTGCGTTGTTGCTGGTGAATTGCGCCTTGGGGTGCATGTGGTGGCTTGTCCTGCATGTATAAGGTGCGTAGATTTTGCCTGCTTCATACACATTGGCTTTGCATGCATTCACTTAACCCGTGCGGATTATAGCAAAGTAGTTAGTTCTGTTATATTGCTTGTAATATGGAATTCCGCAAAGTAACGCCTGCTTCTATAAATCATTTACAAAAGTAATAGTTAAATTATTCTGTTATAATCCGCGATAAAAAAAAGTAAAGTAAAGTATAATCGAAGGTGCATCTAATACACAAGTGTATATAAGTGTTCACTTAACTTCGGTTAAGTAGTTGTACTTGAAAATTGCAATTTATCACACGCTTTTCGGTGAAGGAAAACATCGTGAGGAAACCTGCATATCTCTAGAGAATTCTGTTGATATGTGTAACCTACCAATCCGCATTGGAGCAGCGTGGTAGGTCTTAGCTCCAATCCTTCTCTCCAATAACGGAGAGAGGAGGCCTTAGCCCAGCAGTGGGCATAGTAACAGGCTGTTACTTTACTTTACTTTACAATTAGACACGTGAGTTTTAATAGAAAAACTCATTGGTGCCTGCCCCGGTTTGAACTCGTGTTCCCCTCGTAAGAGTCGCACAGTCTTATCGCTGGGCTATCACAGCTTATAATCCGGTGACCGTCTCTACATAGGAGGCCGGTGCGCGGCTGAGCCGGTCTAATTCAGCCGCACTCTCAGATGACTGGAGTTAATCATATACTACAGTATACAATGAAATACAATGAAAAATATATATTGTTACGAACATGCGAAAAGAGTTCGTAATGCGTATTTCATATATCATAAAGTTCAAATTGAACGGGGCAGTTTACGAACATGCGAAAAGGGTTCGTAAACTGTATGTCATAGAGTCCAAATTTGCTTAACGCTTATTCACTAGAACATTCGGCCTGTTTACCAATAAGTTGTTTACAAAGTTTGTTTACGATCTCCCCAAGGTCTCGCGAACGTTCTCGAACTTCGGTTCGTTCGATACATAAGCCGACGTATCGTGCGATGCGATGAAATAATAGTGACCTCGGCATTCTTATTGGACAACGGACTGTATAGAGACTGTACGTACTAAGTTCGTAGTAAGAAGTTGAATGAATTGTTTTTAACGAGCCACCAGGTATTTTCATCCAAATCCACGAACCACTGTATGTAACATTATATTCTTGTCATACTTCACAAAATATACATATCTGTCAGATTCCCCTTAGTCACATACCCATCCACATTCATATTAAACTAACTAATTCCCTAAGACATTCAGGGTGTTTACGAAACATCGGTTCGTCCGATATATAAGCAGACGTATCGTGCGCCTCGACATTCAGTTTGCGAATAGCGATCAAGAGCGAATAAACAAGTGAAAATAAAATTGAATTATCAGTGACCTCGGCATTCTTATTGGACAAAGAACTGTATAGAGACTGTTTTGAACGACTTTATTGACACGACTTTATTGACATTTGAGACTGTTTAACGTAAAACTCAATGTCTCGACACCACTGTCGAGTGATCTTTAGTACTACTATAAAGTATTAACAACCAAGACCTAGAATCGAACCCTACGAAACTATTTAACAACTAACACGATCTACACAACATTCAAACCTCAACCTCACTGCGTCTATCCTGCATACTTACGTATCCGGAAAGGGCAACTCTATAGCGCAACTTAAAAGACTACCAACGCCATCTATCCTTATAAGAAACAACTTCAACAGAGACTGATATAAATATTTAGTGACGCGTTTAACCAGTGAAGCGTTTGAGAAGACGCGACCGTCCAGGGTTTTAGTGCGCGTTGGGTTACTATTCCCCGATATAGGGACGATTCAATAACGTGTGACCTTACGAAGGTTGTGTGCACACCGGGTGTTATTTAACCGATATAGTGAAGTGTATACTCCGGGAGAAACGGACATTACGTGTCCGTGGAAGATTGCAGAGTCGAGCCAATGGTTTCGGGAATCGGCCAAGTACATACAAGCACACACACACACGTACACATATACACGCAGTGACTCATGAGGCCGGACCGCATACAGCTGACGGCCGCATAAGGTAGGTTGAGATGCCTGGACGACGGGCCCAGGTCCCGGAGGTTGTTTCATCCGTCCGCACGTTTGCGCGGAACAGAGACTGTAAGTACCAAGTTTGTAGTAAAAAGTTGAATAAAGTAACGAGTCACCAGATAGTTTTAACGAGGCACCAGATAGTTTTATCCAAATCCACGAACCCCTGTATGTAATACATGGTAACATACATAACCCCGATACATGCAGGATTCTAAAAAACATGCACAAACCTCCATCACTGCCTCCACCAATACACAAGCATTACACACGTTCACTATCACAAACTCAACAATCGTTTCGCCCCGCAACCGAAGCATCATCATCATCAGATAGACACGACAAAATCGCAACGCTTTGCGATTATCTATCTATTTAGCATTATATATATTTTTTATTTACTTTATCGCGGATTAAAGCAAAAAAATTTTTACTTTTGTAATCTATGACAACTACCAGCTTTTTGCTACCAATACATGTTCTCATATAATATAATAAAAATTGTTATGTATTCCTTTTATAAACGTGAAGTTTATCAAGAAGTAAGCTATCGCTAAGCGCAGACCCAACCCAACCCACCTGCATAACTTGCAAGCATAGCATAGTATGTTCAGCATCCTGTGTTGCGGATGCTGCATGGACCAAGTTCTGGATGCACTCTGCCGGCCAGAGCGCAGCGTGTTCCGCCAACTTTCTCAGACCCTGGAGGGCGGACCGACGGACAACAGAACGAGCGTCGTTCATGGCTATATTTAGCAGGAGTTCCACCTGACAAATGTAAGGAGAAAGCTTTAGATTTAAAAAAAATATATATTATATGACTTAAAAAGAAATTTCTGAACAATGCCGTGTGGTATCCGGCTGAGTAGAATAGACCAATCTCATTTCTTACCGAGGTGTCATAAAGGGCCACTAAGGTAAGTCGACCTACATTGTTGTTTTCTCTCCCTCGCTATCAGTACTATTAGTTTTTGGGTCAAGGTTATTTTTCGGTTCGTGTGTCGTAATAAGGTACGGTCATTGATCGCTATAAATCGTGTTTACATTTTTTTTTAAGGATAAAATAATTCCGGTAGCTACAATACTTATGTTGGGTGCTGAAGGTACGTAAAATTAAAATTAATGTCGCATGATCGGGTACCATACCGTGTGATATCCGGCTGAGTAGAATAGACCACCCTATTTCTTACCGAGGTGTCGTAGAAAGCGACTAAGGTAAGTCGACCCACCGTGTGGTATCCGGCTGAGTAGAGTAGACCACCCTCATTTCTTACCGAGGTGTCGTAGAAGGCGACTAAGGTAGGTCGACCCACCGTGTGGTATCCGATTGAGTAGAATAGACTACCCTCATTTCTTACCGAGGTGTCGTAAAAGGCGACTAAGGTAGGTCGACCCACCGTGTGGTATCCGATTGAGTAGAATAGACTACCCTCATTTCTTACCGAGGTGTCGTAAAAGGCGACTAAGGTAAGTTGACCCACCGTGTGGTATCTGGCTGAGTAGAATAGACCACCCTCATTTCTTACCGAGGTGTCGTAGAAAGCGACTAAGGTAAGTTGACGCACCGTGTGGTATCCGGTCGAGTAGAATAGACCAACCTTATTTCATACAGAAGTTTCATAATATACGACTAATGCAAGTTGACGTCAGGCAGGCGGCCAGTCGCAAAATACGTAGCCAAATCATGTGAAAACATGTTTGTAACATGTTGTGCCAACACTTAGAGTGGGATAAGGGCAGGAGGATGATGCCTTAACTTTCTTCTTCTAACCAGGGTATTTGGGCTTAAAAGCAGTTTCCGACGATCTACAGGAAGTGTTTTACATTGTATTTTAATAAAACTGGATGTTATGAATAAAATTTATTATTTAAATTGTAGGTTCAATCAAACATTTTGAACTGCAACGAGGTGTAGATTTCATGAGTTTAATCTAGAGTCTACCCTGTTCTGAATTACAGAAATGATCTATTATGTTAATGCAGTTATCTATTAGATACAATTTTGTTAACAGAAAGACTCTTTGGTGTCTGGTACACCCGGGTTTGAACTTGTGACCCTCTAAAATGGGCTATCACAGTTCATATATTATATTACATATTTCTATGTTGAACTATAACTTGGTATACATCCTAATTAATGTTATTAATGCAAAAGTATGTCTGACTGTCTGTAAATTGGGAATAGGAAAAAATTAAATGGTACACCATTGAGGGTATTTTAACGTATAAGTTGACGCGATCGACTTTCTAATATATCACACAATGAAAAGTTGCTGTTGAACTGACTGGCCCGATGGCGCAGTGAGAAGTGACTAAGCCATCAGCTCCGCGGGTTGCGGGTTATATTCCCGCCGAGGACCAACATTTTTTATAAACAATTTGTTGGTTCTTCGAGCCTGAGTGTATATTTGTATTTAAGTATGTATTTAAAATTATATATGTAGTATATCTATCATGGGCATGGAGGGAATGAAAAAGCCGACGAATTGGCAAGAAAAGGAGCGAGTCAAACATTTGTTGGCCCAGAACCTTTCCTCCCAATTGGAAACACGGTAATAAAGGGCGTTATAGATAAAAGAATAGAACTACAATCGAGCAAAAGATGGAGAAACACAACGTTTCGACAATCAATGCTGTTTCTCAAATCTTTCGACACTAAGAAAACAAAACAGCTAATGACTCACAGCAGGGAAAATGTGGCAATCATAACAGGCATTACTACGGGGCACTGCCTTTTAAACAGACACCTGTCAATAATGAGAATAAAAGAAGACGCAGAGTGCCCAGAGTGTGGAGAAGAAGAAACGAGTCTCCACCTTATGGCTGAGTGCCCTATGTACTAGATGGTAAGATTGGAGATACTAGGTAAGGATGAAATTGAAGAAGAAGACCTAACAAATATCCCCTTCAGGGATATTATAAGGTTTGTAAGAGCAACTTGGTTAGAGCAGGTGACACTGTCGGGATAACAGTGAAACCCTTGTCCCAACATGAGGGGAAATGGGTGGAATAGTCCAGAATTGGAGCTGACCACCCGCCCTGTACCGACAGGCGTCCCTGACCCTAGATTAGATTAGATATCTACCAGTTGTACAAGTTGTCTACCCATAACACAAGTATTAAGTTACTTACTTCAGGGACAGACAAACATGTGTGTGTCTAAGAAAAAAATTAAAAAAAATTACCTGATCGGGCACATGAACAACAGTGTCAGCGGCTATAGCTGTTAGGGCAGTGATGGCGGCGCGGACAGAGCTCGAGGAAGGGAACCGCTCCAGCAGAGATCTAAGTAGCTTCAAAACACCTTGAGCTCGCACAGCTACAACATTTTGAGTTTAAGTTATTATGAGTGTTCAGAAACACTATCAGAATGTACACATTAAAATGTGTTCAAAATTAATGATTCTAGTAATTTAAAATAATCACTAATGCCCTAATAAAAGTCACAGACAACTAACAAAAATTAGTACAGATTCTAAAAATAGTAATAAAGTAACATTTAATCAAGTAAATTTAGGTGCTTAACATATTTTCATGAGTTTTTAGAAATAATTATTTATTAATTTATTATAACAAGTTTTCAAAGGATATAAAAACAAAATTAGACATTACAATAATTTTGAAAGTGTTTCTATTTTACCTCCACCATGTACAGTCCTCAATGCCCTCACCAGCTTGGCTCGACGTTCAGCCCCAGTGCTCTCACACTCTACCATGTCTGACAACTTATTGCACATTGCCACAGCAAATGAGCTAAGAGAAACAATAGAAAACTTATCATAACTAAGTCTTTTTTATTTACTTGACATCCAGTACAGAATGGTAATAAGAATAAAGTAGGGAGCTAGGTATAAATACTCATTTTATACTTACTTAGAATGAGCTGCAAATCTAGTTGTGGCATAAATTGCTGCGTCCACTTCCACATTATCATGACTCTCAAGGCCTCTGCGTATCGCATGATGAACATTTTGCCTTTCAGGTATTATGCCAGCAACTGCGCCAAGAGTTCTTAGTGCCAAAGCCCTGGCCACAGGATCGTTTGAATGCAGAACACTAAAAACTCTCCTCAAAAACTCGTCAACGTTTAATATCTTGTCTAAATGCTTCTCGCTCTGTTGACACACACGTAACACCCACAATCGAAGGAAATTGTTGCCCATACGGAAGACATCAGCTAATTTGAGAAATGACGAATTTATCAATATTGGAAATGGATATTTCTCAAATAATCGCGGGAACCTTACTATAGCTTCGCACTGCTCTCCGACTTTTCCTGATCTAAGACCTGTAAATAAACATCGTGTTTATTGTTTCCTAAGAATTCTCTATTATATTGTATTCTAATTAGAGGTTATATTTTGTACCTTTATCTAACTCGGTCAAAGCGGAATTAGCATCCTGTTCTGGTTCCCCTGATGTGTCATTGAATGTGTTCATTCTAACTCCAATCATACTAAGAAGGGAAAGGAACAATAAACTTTAATTAATTTCTAAATTTGTTTATATTTACGACAAATGCCGCTCCATAGACAGATATGAGATAACATAAAATAACAAACAACACTCAGTATGGCAATGACTAAACTAGAAATTCTACCTTAGTAGATTTAGTGCCTATCACGTATTAAAAGCCTGCAAAAAAATACAAAGAATTAAAATATTCAAAATATAGAAGAAAATTATTGTATCTTACCTACATACTAAATATTCTTAACATTTTGATGCTTTACACTATATTATTGAATCGATATCTTTAAGTAAAAACAAAACTAACTTGCGTGTATAAATTACAATTCTAAAAATACTTGAAGTCTCGTTATAGTATTGTAATTATAATTAGAAGTCTAATATTCAACAACACACACTCACACACAAAACAGGCACTGCAACATGTGGCCTAGTCAGTTAGTTAAAAATTAATAAAAACAATTTAAAAACTATTTTCATTTTGTGCTTTTTGAATTTTCATTAAACTCAGATCAAACTGATCTGCGTCACTTAGAGCTACGTTGCTCATTTTTCTTTTTGGCACTGCAGGAAACTTTTGAAATACAGTGTGTGCTGCAGTTATTCATATACAAAACGAAAGATATATAATTTAGTAACAAGATACATCGATGATTTAAAGTTATTATTAGTATAGTGGTAGTTTTAGGTACCTTTGTTTATATAAATAAATATAATGATATAAGTTCCAATTTAAATATGGTATTTTATCAGCATAAATTTGAGTGGTTTTCCTCTAAATAACATTCTTTTTTATGTCGCATATAATTTCATTTGTCACACAAATGGTGTTGTGGTGGATATTTTCTTCTAAAATGGGAAAAATTATTCTATATGGTTACCCTGACATAGTCACTGACTAATAACAAAGAATTAGAGGTTTTTAATATAAATATACTTATAAAAAAATATTAACAAATAATTTAATATAATTAATATAATTAAATTAATATAATATTCAAGAATCCTTATGTATTATTTAGTAAGGCCGTGTTTTTGTTTGAAATGAGTGTTCTTGAGTAGTAAATTTCGATCAATCAAGTAGTAATTATTACTAGCACCTACCGAGATAATCATTATATGAACATCATTTGCAGTCATCGATAAAACATAAATAAGTCATTATTTGGTCTGTTTAAATATTTAATAATTTTCAATTCTTATATTTTTAAGTAGTTTTTTATAAGTAAACACAAATATCCATATAATATTTTTACATTTCTACTTTTCTCTATTGACTCTAATATAATAGCTTTTATGTAATCTATTTTAAATTAAAAACCTTTTTTTCAGGATAAAATTATATTATGTTGCATTTTACAAATATTACCCTCGAGACAAGGTCGTATTAGTATTTTTTTAAGCTTCCACTAAAAAAGATTAAAAAGCTTAGTGTTTTTAATAAGTTTTTATAATATAGGAATAGGCAATTCTTGACGTGGAGATTATATTTCCTGTAATTGATCAAGTACGTTATTTAGAAATGAGAATAGTTCTAATATTTTTAACTCTGAATTTCTATATATGCTAAGTTAACTATAACTATATAGGTCTCTATTAGCTTAGTTCATACGGTTTATTATTATAAAGTATTATAAGATTATATATATATCAATCTAGCTGTGCTTGCGGCTTCGTCCGCGTGAAAATCAAATTTTGAACAAAAAGTAGGTATTGTGAGTTAACCAAAAGCGATAGAGGCATGCTGTTGCGGACTTTTTTGTATTTTTATATGATTCTTTAGTACATTACTTTAGTGTATCTCTGTTGGTTTATGCGGCGCACGCGACTAAAGCTCTCAGCAGGAGAGTTTTATTACAAATGCGCAACTTCTTAAAAACAATTCATATAATACTGTCATGTACTATTAATCTAAACCTTCCGGAAGTATCACACTATCTTTCAGTAAAAACCTTACAACAATCCGTTCAGTAGATTATGAGGAAATCTATTACATACAGACAGACAGCTTTTGGGGACTTTATTTTATAATAATTATATCAAATTTGCTGCTATGGATCACTAGGTTGTTCTGTACGGTATTTTCTTTTCATTTATTGTATAACTCCTTTGATATAATATACCCTATTATATGTGACAGATTTTTTGCATCTCTTTTAATAATTGAATTCAATAGAGGTAGTAATGTGTCTGTTATTGGAATCTAATCATCAAACGTTTTCCTAATTAAGTAACTCAATTAATTAATAATTGTCACGTGTTTCTAACACCAAACAGTTCGCTGACAGTGTTTCACTAACAGCATCCCGATAATATTACAGCTCAGTCTGAAATTAGCGCTAAACTCAAAGCGGTGTTCAGTCACAGCTCGCCTGACAAAGGCGCGTAATTGCCGCCACCTGTGTCACAGGATCTATTATCTGTTACTTGGTAAAACGAATCTTGTTATATCTTTCCAATCTTTATAAGAATAATTGTAGTTACATGCATATTTTATGTAGCGATATATTTACTAATAACTGTTTATCTTATTTCAAATTATCAACCTTTTTTTTATGAATTTTCTAAAAAATCTTTTCGTATTTCAATTAGACAAAATCTCGATTGTTTGTATGAACTATTTTAGTAAGTAATCTATGGTATGAACAGCGTGCAATTTTGCATTCGATTCTAAGCTTGATCCACTACTCGGAAATAACTCTTTAATTTAAATAAACTCTCAAAAATTCTTGTCAATGTGAAATTATTTAATAGTGGTACATGTGACTTGCGACGCGTCTGTTTTAGTGTAAAATACCCTTAATTAAGATGGTTTTTTTTTCAAAAAGGAAAATCGGGAATCCTATCCTTCTGTATGTCGGTCCGATATACAGATAATATAAGCTTCATTTTAATTAACCTTCATGAATATTAGAGCAAAAGACATAGAGTTTCATATTTGCAATATTAGTATAGATATTTTTGACCGAATAGACCACCCTCATTTCTTACCGAGGTGTCGTTTAAGGCGACTAAGGTAAATTGACACACCGTGTGGTATCCGGTTGAGTAGAATAGACCACCCTCTCCGAAGGGTCGTAAAATACGACTAGGGTAAGTTGACAGGCAGGCGGCCGGTCGTAAAAATACGTAGACGAATCATGTGACAAGATGTTTGTAACATGTTGTGCCAACCCCCACTTAGAGTGGGATAAGGGCAGGAGGATGAGGACAGAAACTTTTGAGTATCTTAAATTTAATGACAGAATTACTTGTTTAACTTAATATAAGCAATTAAATATTATTTATAAGTTTGTATTAACGCATAATGGTTTATATTTTTCATTCCTCTATTCATTAAGGTTAATTTCCCCCAAGTAAAATCTCGTGAGAAAAAATCTATTACAATGAACAAAAAACGACAAAGATATTGTGCAAGATAAAAAAGGTTCTAATGAATTTTGAGTCATTACAACATTTTTGTTACTAATCTGTACAAAATCTTAGTCCTTCCGGATTTGAATAAAGAATGTTGTGACATTTTTTAATCCGCCATTGTGGTGTACACGCAAGTAATTGATGCCGGATATGGCGGGGACGGATTAGGGACTAACCCCGTTCTCGACAAAGACACTTTCGTAGAATATTTCTCTACCATAAATTTACCATAAACAAAATTTTATTACGAGTGGGTTTTATTTCTTTGAAAATACGTGTCAAAGTCGCGTATATAAACGATTTCTGTTGTCACAAATAATTTTGTTAGGAGTTGCTTCTGGTTTTCCACAATAGCTCATTCTGCTGAATGGTTCAGCGGATTATTCGTTATCAGCTTTCTTCGGCAAAGGATTACTGCCCTAATGAGGATAAGATATATCTACATGTATTCGTCAGTAGATTTTATTTCGATTTCCGTCAGCAGAGCCAAACATGCCTATAAAAATATAAGCTGTTGGGAAATTTCATTTTAAAATATTTCAGGTTTAATATGATTTTGGTTAGTCGCGCAGAGTATATTAACACTAATCATAAACCAATATCCCAATCGTTGACGCTTCAAAAGTCTTCAGCAGGCCTACCATGAACTCTTACTGCGACTCAATTTAAGGCGTAAACGAAATTCTTTTGCTGTTTCATACCATGACGTCTTAAAGACGCACACTTTAAGTCGTTGCCGAATGAACGTTCGGAATTCGTCCTAAGAACACGTTAGTAAAAGAGACAGAGTTATCTAAAGTTCATATAAAGTTATCCTTTTCAAACATTATGACACTAATGCAATTCACACTTCATGATACGAAAAGAAAGCGGTTCGCGGACATCGTTTATGTCTTCAATTGAGCCGCAATAAGAGTTTATGGTAGGCGTGCAGGATTATGTTCATACTGCACGGATGGATGTTAGCGGGATGAAGAAGAACCTTAGTAGTGATTTTAGGTTAAAACTAGGGTTAAACTTTTATTTTGTCACTTGTAACTTATAGCATTTGGCTTCTCCAGATTCAGGAGAAGCGAAATTGTATTAAATTGTGGTTAAATTGGGCATAAGTCATAGTAAGGTTAGTTTGTAGTTACTATGAGTGTTGCATTTTCCTTTCGAAAAAAACAACCGAAAATTAAGATTAAAAAACTCGCTTTTTGGCGCTTACTGCTTATTATGATGTCTACAGTAAAAATGTTGACGAGGAAAAATCACGCCAATAAAACTAAATCCTTAATTTTTTCAAATCTCTCCAAAAGGAGATAGTGTTGTATTTTCCTATATTTCTTTTGGAGTGTAGGGAATCTTTAAGAACATATTTTAAACTTTAAAGGAGATACAATAAGGACGATAATTTATCGGAATTATGTAATAAAATATAAATTTGTTATCATCACTCTTTTGCCCTTATCCCACTAGTCGGGTCGCAAATACATGTTTTTCTCTCCCATTCTCTCCTATCATTTAACTCTGGCGCTACTCCTTTTATATGCATGTCGTACTGCACACAATCCAACCATATCCTTATGACCTCCTTCTGGAACAATATCCATTTTCACTTAGATTTAACACTCGTTTGGTCATGTTTCCATTCCTCCTCATTACATGTCCATACCACGCTCACTCACACACATGCACACTATCTTTATTGTAATATATATATATATATTTTGTAATATTAATTTAATCATTTTCGACTGTGAGGATAGCATTTGCAACAGCTTTATACTATCGCCATGCCATCCTTGCAAAATGTCTTAGTTAATTTTAAAATGTCATCATAATATACATACATATATAAAAAAAAGGTTTTTTCTAGTGAATTTATATATTGAAATAAGTAAATTAAATAATAAGAAATATATACAAATAAAGTATCAACTACATTTCAACTATAAAGCAAGCTGGGTGTAGTCCCTATATTTGCTGATATTATACGGGATATAATAGGAGAGATCATGGATGGTCCGATTATGATGCGCCTCCGAGTGTCCTACAAATATTTGTCAGCAGCAATCAGAGCGACGATTTCCAAACTAATCCTCGTTCAAGGAGACACGGCGAACAAAAAAAGTCGTGCCGGGACTGAGCGGCGAATAGCTGATGGGTTCCTTAGATAAGATAAATAAATCGCACGCCTACTATTAAAGTGACCTAATTTGAAAAAGTATTTTTTTGGCAAATTGCAATAAAGCGTTTCGCAATAAACCCTTGGAAGAGCAAAAAACATTTTATTAGTTTCCTATTTCTGAAATGTAATTGTTTTTCCAATGTTATCCATGTTTTTGAGTTTCTATAATTACTTTTTGTCGACTCCAATTAAAATCTCCGTGAGATCTAAAATAAAGACGTAATAAGAATACACTTTATTGCACACCAAATTAAAAAATATACAAAGCTAGTGTGTCCAGCCTGCTTAGCCGGTATTATTTTAAAGATATAATAATTACAGTTATAAAAAATTGCCACCAAATTTACTATAGACAGGATTGTCAGGGAATTTTAAAGATTGACTGAAAAGTTCATTAAAATCGAGCGAAACCGGAGTCTATAAAGGACACAGAAAAACATTCATTAATATGTATAAAAAGATTAAATCAAAGTTAAAAAAAAATGAAATGAAACCCGTTTATTAGCGATTACAGCTAAAGACATTTTACCACGAACGAAGCAGTAGATGATATAGCAATTTAAAATAAATAAATCATAAATATGTTATACAGACTTTATATTACTAAGGTATGATACATATATAAAAGAGTTTGGCTTTGCGATTTTGTCGTGGAGTCTATCTCCTGATGATGCTTCGGTTGCGGGGTGAAACGATTGTTGAGTTTGTGATAGTGAAACTGTGTAGTGCTTGTGTATTGTGGTGGAAGTGGTGGAGGTTTGTGCACGTGCTTTTACGAATCCTGCACGTATCAGGTATGAAAATACTGATAGTCCACTATACATTAAACACTATATATATTTTCTATTTACTGTATCGCGGATTATAGCAAAATAATTTTATTATTACTTTTGTATTATGGATCTCCGCAAAGTAACGCCTAATTCTATAAATTATAAAAGAATTATTTTAGTCTGTCTATATTCTTCACATTTCTTGTGTGTGAAATGTGTAGAAATATTTTCAATACTATATATCTATACTTATTATAAACCAAAGTCCAAAAAAGCTGTCTGTCTGTATGTAATCTATTTTCTCAAAATCTACTGAACGGATTTTTGTACGATTCTCACCAAAAGATAATGCAATATTTCTGGGTGGTTTAGGTAAATAGTACATATCGGTATTATGTAAATTTTCTTAAAGAGATCGCGCAGTTGTAAAAAAAATTGCTTGCTAGGCGATTTAGTCACGTGCGCTGCGTAAACCAGCAGAGACACGCTAAATTAATGTACTACAGAATTGTAGATATTTAAAAATATTACAAAAAAGTCCGATAGTATGTCTCTATCTCTCACGGTTAACTCAAAATAACTATTTTATGTTCAAAATTTCGAAAATTCGTAAAAGTTTCGTAAATCACTGGATTCCTTTACCTACAGGTTACCTTTGCGATTTTGCGATTTTGTCGTGGAGTCTATCTCCTGATGATGCTTCGGTTGCGGGGCGAAACGATTGTTGAATTTGTGATAGTGAACCTGTGTAGTACTTGTGTATCGTGGTAGAAGTGGTGGAGGTTTGTGCATATGTTTTTTACGAATCCTGCATGTAACGGGTATGAAAAAACGTATAGTCCACTATACATTTAGCACTATATATATTTTCTATTTACTGTATCGCGGATTATAGCAAAATAATTTTATTATTACTTTTGTACAGGTTACCTATAAATTATCAACACAAAATTTTCGACGTATCAATAAAAATTCTAGTGATTTTTATCCCTAAAATCATTATATACGTTCATAATGCAAGCGACAATGACGCGGGTACAATGGCATTCAGCCTAATCCGCGCACTATTTATACGCGAACAATACTTGCGGGGATAATAATATCTACACAGATAATATTATATTATCCACAGATAATGAATAGTGGCAACTTTTTTTTTAAACTACTGCTGGTGTTAAAATTAACGCCAGGCAACAGTTGGGGGATATAAGTCCAGTTTATTCGGGACGAAATAAATTCTATTATTATGGTGTTTGTGATTTTTATAACATTTACCGATTGTTTAGTTAATTTAATACATATATTTTTTAAGGGTTTTGGTTTTGAATGATGTGGGAATGATTAGAGTATTAAGGCTATACATATTTTACCGTCTTTATCGATGTATGTTATGGTATAATGAACAATTTGATCGTTACTAAGGGTTCGCAGGTTCGAGGGCAACAGGTAAGGCTATATATGAGTATTCCATAAAAATGTACGTACTTAGTTAAGTCGTGTGGTATCCGGCTGAGTAGAATAAATCACCCTCTTTCTTGAGGTGTCGTAAAAGGCGACCAAGAAAATTTACGTCAGGCAGGCGGCCGATCGTGAAATAACTAGCCAAATCATTCAAAAACATGTTTAGATTATGTTGTATCGACCCCACTTAGAGTGGGATAAGGGCAGAAGAATAATAAAAAAATATAGATTCTTTCCATTAACCAACCATTCGAACAATTTCCTTATTAGTTAATGTGTGACACCGGCTATACTCAGGTCTAATTTTATCGGGTTAAATAATTTACTGAATAAGGCGTTGTCACAAACAAAATCGCAAAGCAAGACTGCGATTTTTTCGTGGAGTCTATTTCTTGATGATGCTTCGGTTGCGGGGCGAAACGAATGTTAAGTCTGTGATAGTGAACGTGTGTAGTGCTTGTGTATTGTGGTGGCGGTGGTGGAGGTTTGTGCATGTGTTATTCCGAATCCTGCATGTATCGTGTTTGTCAAAACAGATAGTCCACTCTACATTTAGTATTATATATATTTTATATTTACTTTATCGCGGATTATAGCAAAATAAATTTATTAATACTTTTCTTTTATCGGGTTAGGTTTAAAATTAATCCTTATTACGTATAGCACAGTCCGTTTCATACAAACTGAGTCATGTATATGACAAAAGACTACATCGAGATGTTTTGATTACAAGATCCTTTCACTTCACCACGGACCGTGCTGTGATCTGTGGTGATAAATATAATTTATTCTTGACGCAACATAATAAAAGCTTTATCGCTATTTCAATAAGGGTGACAAATTGTTAAAAAAAATTGTCATGGATGTGTTCGAAGATAATGCGGTATTTAGAAGTGACAGAGCATGCATTAACGCACCACCGCGTCCACAAGATGTTCAGTTGATTCAAATGTATTAGATAAATATCATTTACAATTTTTTTTTATATCTCTACGAATGATGGTATGTTTCTTGAATCATTACAATTTCATGTCAGTACATTGCTTAAATAGGTATTAATATGAGATTGTGGTGGTGGTTGTGTGTGCTGCTTGTGTGCATTGTTGCTGGTGGAAGCGCCTTGGGGTGCGTGTGGTGACTTGTCCTGCATGTGTAAGATGCGTAAATTTTCCTTGCTTCATACACATTAGCTTTGCATGCATTCGCTTAACCCGTGCGGATTATAGCGAGGTAGTTCTGTTATAGTGCTTGAGGTATTAATATATTTTGTATTCAGTTCTTTTGTTTCATTGTTGTCTATGAAAATATAAGATTTTTCGACATTTTACGTTGTAGTGTTTGTAAAACTATTATACTCGTATTCCTTATCTATGATATATCCATTGGTTATGGTATTGGTATTGGTATTACTTGTCTATGGAATAGTGGAATATATATATCAATATAATAATTATATTGTAATTCTAAGGTAATATAACAAATTTCTATAACAAAATTCCACAATCAATTTTAACTTTGCCATTACAGCAATTTAAAAATACTGTTAAAAAGAGGCTGATACAGAAAGCCTATTATACCGTGGAGGCTTACATTGAGGATAAGGATGTGTGGATATAGGTGCACTTCTACCCTGTACAAGACAGTAATAAATAAATGTAACTAGTTCTAAGATTTATATTTTAAAAAGAGCAACCGCCGAGTTTCTTGCTGGCTCTTCTCGGTAGGTACAGCTTTCCGAACCAGCAGTAAAGTTGACGATTCAAAAGCTCTTGTTTACAAGTTTACTTGAATAAAGAATATTTGAATTTGAATTTGAATAATTGTATAACGGCATATAAGAATATGTATAATTGTCTGTGGTGTAGTCTATGTGACACACGGGTAGTGGGGATGAAAGGTTCGTAATAGTTAGTAGCTACAGGCGAAAACGTTCGGCACCTGGTCGTTGGATGCGGAGGAGGCAACATTTACCATAAGCAAGTAGTAAGTACAGGTGAAGTATTAAAATATCTGAACTAGTAATACTTTTTTCGTTATAAATATAGAAAATTATAAATATTTGCGTTTCGCTAATACGCTGCGGCATTTTGGTATTTAACAAAACAAAACTTAAGAATAATTCATCTTGTTCAAATATGTTTTTTCGCGCTGAGAAACTACTGTTAATTTGCCACACATAGACAATGTAGTTAGTGCTTATATGGTAACACAAAAACCGTATGCGAAAGACCTATTATATCCATTGTATAACTAGTATACTAATATAATAGCAAGTAATTATTTCAGGCAGCCATTTTGTAATTAATCCGTTATCAGATCTGCTAGTTTTTAATGAACAAATGTTAAGTGTGCGATAACATAACCGTTTCGTTGGCCAACACGATTTACAATGCCTTACCTAAACTGTGGGAGGCATCACGTAACAAAGGAATGTGTTATTTTTATTTAAATGGTTGCTGTAATGGAGCAATGTTGCCAGAAATTAAATCACAAAATTTATTTGCAACAATCACATTTGCTTTATTGTACAATAATAATATATTAATATAATAATAGTAACTGTTTATCTATTGAGATAAAAAATAAACGTCTAGAAACGTTAAAATTGAAGCCAGGTCTTCTGTGGTTGAGGTTTGAGTGAGTTAGTACCTTAATAAGATTACGTAAATGATTAAAAAGCATAGATTTCAACTGGAACCCGCTAAAGGCTACTAGACTGTAGCTTATTTGACTTGTAAAAAAATATATTTTTCTTAAATTAAATACGTGTATATCTGGACAGAGTTTTTTAATTCTTTGTTTTAGTCTTTAATAGTCTTTTTTAGTGTAAAATTAATTTTTAATGTAAGTATTATTCGCAAGTTGAGCACATTGCTTTCTAACACTGTCAGTCGTATAAATTATTTCTAATTATTCTCGAGACACAAGTGGAACAGACTTCCATCTTATACAAATTTTTATTTATAATTTTACCCATATTTTAGGAAAGAGCCTTTGCAATGGTTGCACTGGTCAATTAGCGCTAGCGATTGTTATGTTGGTGGTTTCCGCTTTCAGCGCATCTATGATGTTTGAGATTTTCTTTATGATATTCTATGTATAATGGTCGATGTTGTAATCTTAGCAATGTAGTAATAAAGTCATAGTTATTATACTAGAGTAGGCAAGCCTGTAAGTGACAGTATTGCAATATATAATAATAAGGAAGATTAAATATTGATGTACATAATAGACGAAGTATGAGCCGACCTAAGCTTGCGGCTCCTGCTTTGCGCCTTGCAAAAGTACGTAAGTCATTTGTGGGTTTGGGTATAAGATTCTATAATAAAATTCCACAATTACATCACCTTCGCCATTACATCAGTTTCAAAACACTGTTAAAAAGAGGCTGATACAGAAAGCCTATTATACTGTAGAGGATTACTTAGATGATAAGGATGTGTGGATATAGCTGCGCTTCTACCCTGTACGAGACAGTAATGACTAAACGTAACTAGTTATAAGATTTATGTTTTAAGAAGAGCAACCGCCGAGTTCCTTGCTGGCTCTTCTCGGTAGGAACAGCTTTCCGAACCAGCAGTAGAGTTGACGATTCAAAACCACTTGTTTACAAGTTTACTTGGATAAAGAATATTTTGTTTTTGAATTTGGAACTATGAATAAAGTACTGTACACCGATTAATCCATCCTAGTTGATAATAAACTCAAACTCAAACTCAAAATATTCTTTATTCAAGTAGACTGTTTTACAGTACTTTTGAATCGTCAAATGTTTACAAGAAGTTACCACTGATTCGGAAGTTTGCTCCTACCGAGAAGAACCAGCAAGAAACTCGGCGGCCATTCTTTTTTAAATATATATTTTTTTACAATTTGATTGATGGATACAAATTAATCGTTGCAGCTTGGTGCGTAGCTGACTGCAGTTAAGATATGCTACTATCACTCAAATAATCTTCAATTGTATAGTAAGCTTTATGTAGCAGCATCGTTTTAAGATAATTTCTAAACTTGTGTAAAGGCAAGTCTAGATACAATACAAGTACATTAAGTGTAACGGTTGTATTTATTTTCATTAATTAATTGATGAAAATAAATATAAAATAAGCTTTAAAAATAACAGTGTTCAACAGTAAAAAAATCAAAGAAATTAAATCTTAATAATAAGAAAATAATCAGTTTATTAAAGATAGGAATTCAAAATTTAAAATTGTAATACAATTTTTTGAATATATTTGGCTGAATAATTCCTTAGTTTTGAAATAAAAATACTTTTTAGTATTTGTTAATAAATTTAAAGCTAATTATTAATATAAAAATAGTTTACAAACAAACCATTCTGATGTATACGAAATTTGCTTGCATACCGTTCTATGCAGGTGCTAAAAAACCGTTTAGTTTGTTTATGATATTTAATTACTGCTTCCTTATTTATTTAATTCCTCACAAAGAAATAATTTATATTTTCTTTACCCACCCCCATATTGAAGAGAATGTAACGGAACGAGACGAAGTGTAACAATATATTAATAATTCAAGTATAATGGTCAGGCAACAGATTGTATCAGGCTACGTCACGGCGCGGTGGGCTCCGGGTAAACATTAATGTAAATATTGTTGCTAAGATGCCAAAACGGTGCCGAATTTTCCGGAATATCCCACTTCTGAGCACATTAATATTCGTTAAATAACTTATAGAATTTGGCGTTGGGTAATTTCTGATGGTTATGATCGTCGTATTTTGCTACAATGCGAGATTAGTCGCAATAGTCTAATTGTGGATTATAGCAAATAAATTCTATGATTAGTTGTGAATATTCGTTGTGTAAGATTCCATATTAAACTTCCCCAATCAATTATAGTTTTGCCATTACAGCAATTTAAAAACACTGTTAAAAAGCCGTTTTTCTTCAAAAACGTGAAGCCACGTGACTCGTTTGGTGATAAATTTAAAGAAATTGGTATTTTTACTGTAGCTTCACAACACATTTATAATAAAATATCTAGTGTTTTTGAGGAGGTTTGTTGAGGAGTTCCCCTATCTCGCGCCAATCCTGGCAGCAGCATCATGTCTTGCTTATCATAAACATGCATTGTCATCAGAACTGGACCAGTATTTGACTGGCCCGTTGGCGCAGTGGGTAGTGACTTTGGCTTCAGCTCCGCGGGTCACGGGTTCGATTCCCGCCGAAACCCAACATTTTCTATATTCCAATTGTTGGTTCTTCGTGCCTGGGTGTATATTTGTATTTTAGTATGTATTTAAAATTATATATGTAGTATATCTACCAGTTGTCCGTCACTCATAACACAAGTATTAGGTTACTTTGGAGATGGACGACCGTGTGTGTAAGTGTCCCATATATTTATTATTTATTTATAGTATGTAAAGTTTCAACTCAATCGGACACCGGGAAGTAGGTGAAATTTATCTATAAAATTCCATCTTCATATACATACCATTCATTTTAAATTAAAGCTTTTTAAAGAGAATGATAATTAGTACAAAAAATTCAATTTAAGGAATCCCAGAAAGTCCTTTTTATTTGGTGAACCTTGTTCAAACGGTGTTCGTGTATTAAAAAAGTGTAAAGTCACCCAGTACAAATGTCTTTAGTTGGAAATTCAAATATATTTATGAAACATGTAACATTAATAGATTTTATTAATACAATCTTCCTGTTAGACGATGCGTACTATTGCATTATGTAAATATAATTATTATTATGTAATGTTAAATTACATATCCGCCATTAAACACCTAAGATTATGTCTAAATTAATAAGTGAAGGTACCCGCAACTTCGATCACGCCGATTTAAACGTTCAAGTACCAAAAGTAATAAAAAAATTATTTTGCTATAATCCGCGATACAGTAAATAGGAAAAATATATAGTGCTAAATGTATATGTAAAAAATTAAAAACAATATTGGCATTTTTCGTACGCTTTCACGGTTAATCTGTTTTATTAAAATTGATAAAATTTGTCACAATTAGAGCTTAGACTTCGGGTTAACGTATGAAATAAAAAAATCTTGTTTTATTTCTGAAAAATGGAGTAAAACTGATGTATTATAAAGGGTACTTGAACAATTTATAGAATTAGACGTTACTTTGTGGAGATGATTTGATTTGATAATAAAATTATTTTGCTATAATCCGCGATACAGTAAATAGAAAATATATATAGTGCTAAGTGCAAAGCTTTGCGATTTTGTCCTGGAGTCTATCTCCTGATGATGCTTCGGTTGCGGGCGGAAACCTTTGTTGAGTTTGTGATAGTGAACGTGTGTAGTACTTGTGTATTGTGGTGGCATTGGTGGAGGTTTGTGCATGTGTTTTTACGAATCCTGCATGTATCGGGTATGAAAAAACGGATAGTCCACTATACATTTAACACTATATATATTTTCTATTTACTGTATCGCGGATTATCGCAAAATAATTTTATTATTACTTTTGTATGATGGATCTCTGCAAAGTAACGCCTAGTTCTATAAATTACGTATTATCTTATTGACGTTACACAAACGCTTAAGTTGACGAGAGTGATGAAGCGGTGAAGTGAAAGATTTATAGTTATTAGTCTATGGTTAGAGGACCCATAGAAACAGTAGCCGGTAACCCGATCCGGTCGGTTCCGGCATTATCCGCTAATGGGCAGTAATTGAGCGGAATAAGCGCGTCAACCCGCAACCATCGGCGTCGGCTTACATCGCTTAACTAAATTAACTCGTTAAAAAATTTGTCCTCATCGGGTTACACAGGGGTGATGTGATTTAATTTGTTGGTTAAATTATCTTGTGAACATTTGAGACCGCGACAGCCAGAGTGACCTAACTCCTTAAACAAAAGGTTATAGTCTTCTTCTTTCTCCTACCCTTATACCACTCTAAGTGGGGTCGGTACAACATGTTTTCCTCTTCCATTCTCTTCTATCATTCGTCAACTCTGGCGCTACTCCTTTTATATGCATGTCATTCTTCACACATTCCATCCATCTCTTTTTAGGCCTCCCTCTAGTCACATATCCATCCACATTCATATCCCACACTCGTTTAGTCACAGATTTTCATCCCTCCTCATTACATGTCCATACCATCTTAATCTTGCACCTCTCATCTTTTCTATAATACAGTATTAAAGAAAAAAAATAAGCCTGATTTAAAATAAATCCCACTTTAAACGTAGTTATTGGGAGTTAACTATAAGAGATAGAGACATGCTGTCGCGGACTTTTGTGTAGTATTTTTGTAGACCTACAATTCTCTAGTACATTACTTTATTATATCACAGTTAGTTTCCGCGGTTAAGTTAAGGTAAAATTATTAACTGGCGAGTTTTTTTACAACTGCGCTACGTCTTTAACACTATTTTTTTTTACATTAAACCGAATTAATGAACTATTAACCTAAACCTTCCGGAAAAATTGCACTATGTTTCAGTAGAAACCGTATAAAAATCCGTTCATTAGATTTTGAGAAAATCGTTCTCTAAAGACAGCTTTTGCAGACTTTATTTTATAAAGTAAAGTAAAGTAACGGCCTGTTACTATGCCCACTGCTTGGCATAGGCCTCCTCCCTCCGTTTTTGGAGAGAAGGGTTGGAGCTAAGACCTACCACGCTGCTCCAATGCGGATTGGTAGGTTACGCATATCCCCAGAATTCTCTATAGATATGCAGGTTTCTTCACGATGTTTTCCTTCACTGAAAAGCGTGTGATAAATTGCAATTATCAATTAGATATATAAGTTTTAATAGAAAAACTCATTGATGCCTGCCCAGGGTTTGAAACCATGACCGTTTGTAGATAGTCGCACGGTCCCACCGCTGGGCTATCACAGCTTGCAGTTTTATAATAAGTTTAGAAGCATGGATTGATATCTCGATACGGCGTGTACGCGCGACACATCAGTAAATATCACATTAGTGTAACTCCGCCATTGTTGGCCCCCATGAATGTCACATAGCCACACAATAGGGGCGAGACGCGGCGGGGTGTCCAGCATGGCCGAGCTTGTGGAAACTTGTTCACGATACAAATGATTCTATATTAATATAATAAGAATATAACCAACTACACTCCGCGGGGTATGGTTGTAATAAATAATAATTTATAGAATTAGGCGTTATGCACTGTGCAATGCATTAATAAATTGCACAGTTTAATAAACCGCTATCATGCAGTAAAATAATATTATTTTTACGTGAATTGAATCGGAAGTTTGAACATTCGGTATCTAACCCGGAGTACCGTAACTATCATTTTTTGTAGTTTGTCTTTCTCATCAATTAGAAACCGATTTCTTGTTATCAAAATTCAAATTCAAAATATTATTTATTCAAGTTAACTTTTAAACAAGAGCTTCTGAATCGTCAACTCTACTGCTGGTTCGGAAAGCTGTTCCTACCGAGAAGAGCCAGCAAAAAACTCGGTAGTTGCTCTTCTCTGAATATAATTACTTTTAACTGGTTACATTTTGTCATTAACTATCTTGTACAGGGTCAAAAAAACCTATATTATATTTAGGTTTGGTTGTGACACCAAATGTACAAATACTATACTAAAATATACAAAAATTTAAACTAAATAGGTAAAATTAATTGTTAGATTTTAGATTATTATGATTATATTTTATTTAGTGGTAAGTTACTTGTATTTTGCATTTGTATCGTGGTGTGGGAACAAATAAAGTTTTTCCTATTCCTATTCCTATTCCTATGTTGTAAATGCGAAATTCTGTCTGTCTATTACGCTTTAAAAGCTAATTCGCTGTTAATTTAAGTTTATAAACCGGACTAACATACATTCCCGTTATTCCTTCAAACAAAAATTCTTCGGGATATAACACATTGTTTGACACAGAAATTAAGGATATTTTAAAACTAAGTTTGACTTAAACGAAGCCTACAACTAATGTGTCATTACGGCAACTATTTCCAAAATTTGATTAAGCTGCCATTGATTAGTGAGACGCCTCTGCACATTGCCCTCGTTTTCCCTTCAAATACATATCACAATGTAGGTACACGTTATTGTAGCTACTGTGTTATTAACTAACTTATTTATTCACTTAAGGATAACTGGTTGGTACAACATTGATAATATATGCAGATCTGTGTAGAAAAGCCATCAGCTACTCACAATTCAAATTAATATTTACCATGCGAAATTTTTTATTCTTATTATATTTATTTATTTAAAATTATATAAATGTAAGGTACAGAATACAATTTCCTTATAATAGTTACAATTAATAATGATTTTTCACTGAAATAAGCGCAACACGAGTTTAGTAGAAAGAATTGGAAGGTATCTAAATCTCCAACAACAAATTCTGACCAAAACTAGGAATTTTCTATATCAAACATCTAAATAAAGTACCCGGCTTTAAATATTGCACATCGATGTTTAGAACGAAACAGCCGGCCAGTTCGGTTTCGTAGAGCGCTGTCTCTGTCACACACGGGTTCGTCAGTTTGTGCGACAGAGACGATGCTCTATGAAGAAGCATCTAGCCGATTTCTCTCTCTAAGCCTCGATGTGCATTATTTATGGCCGTGGACTATACATAGTTCTGATAGTATTGATTTAAAAGAAAATAAATATATTGTTCGGAAATCAAGTTTCGTAACTTGAAACTTTGCGAGTCCTTGATTTGACCACAATAACCGCGTCCAAAAGAATTAAAGACCAAAACGAACAAAAGCATGCCTCGCAATCTGATATGATATTGTGGTACTGTCTATTATGTTAATCCTATTATAAGGGCAGATATGTCTTTGATATGTTATTTCTTATCATGTTATTATATTTCGTGTTATCGGAATAAAGGTAAAAGTACGCAGCAATAAATAATGCACAGAGAGAGTAATCGGCTATTCTGCTTCATAGAGCATTGTCTCTGTCGCACAGACTGTAAAACCCGTGTGTGACAGTGACAGCGCTCAACTGCCTGACTTTGTTGCTGGTGGAGGAGCCTTGGGGTGCGTGTGGTGGCTTATCCTGCATTTGTAAGGTTCGTAACTTTTGCCTGCTTCATACTCATTAGCTTTGCATGCATTCGAGGTAGTTCTGTTATATTGCCTGTAATATGGAATTCCGCAAAGTAACGCCTGCTTCTATAAATCACTGACGATACTTTAATTTTTTTTTATCTGCTTAAACTGGTTTTAGATTATAGAGTTGAGACTGTGTGGCCTCCAACCTCGCCTTATAGCCTCCTCTATCCACTCACAATTCCAACACTGATCTGACTCCTGTTTGAGCCTCAGTGCAGAATATCTCCCACCTTTTTTTTATACAGGAAAAAACCCCTTATGGGTACCACCGCCCGAAGGGGACAGGCGGTGGTTATGTCGGACTCGCACCGACTAAAACGACCTGTATGCTCCCCACGCTGGTGGTGGCGGGTGTAGGGTACCTTATTTGACTCCACCCCCGCCAGCAGCAACTCTTTCGGCGATTCCAGCCGCCGCCTCCATTGGAGATTATCTCCCTCTAATCTGACACTGATCTGACCCTTCTTTTAGGACTCAGTGAAGACTACCTCTCACTTCTCTAAGACAGTAATCTACGATATACACCTAAGGTGAGATGCTGTAACTAATAAACACTACTTGAAAAATGTAGTTCAAACTACTTACCTAAATTCTCTCGCGTTTACACAACGGTGTTCACTACATTGATGCGGTACTCTGTATGCGCCAAATACCGTCCGCCTCTTCGTACTTTTACGATTCCTACCCTCTTCATTATAAACATTTTACTTTATTATTTTTCTACCCGCTAGTACCTCTAATATGTTGTTTGATAAAGATAATTTACCTACAATTCGTGATATTTAGCGACACAAGAAGCTTAGAGGAATATATCTAGGATTCTCGACTTCTCGAAGGAGCTTGGCTGATTGGAGTAACTAGCCCCTTTCACCATTATAGGTTTCCGAGACATTCCAATTTAAATAAAATAATGTTTATTCAAATAAACCATTTTAGGGACTTTTGAATCGTCAAGCATCAATATGACTAATGAAGCTACAACTGGTTCGGAATGTTGCTCTTACCGAGAAGAACCAGCAAGAAACTCGGCGGTCAATCTTTTAAATATTTTCAATTATACATCGTTAAACCGCTGTCTTGTATGAAGCTGAAAGGATTCTCATATCCAGGCATTCTTATCATCCAAATAATCTTCAATTTTGTAATATGCTTTACGTCATCATCCTCCTGCCCTTATTCCACTCTAAGTGGAGTCGGCACAACCTGTTACAAACATGTTGCCACATGATTTGGCTGCGTATTTTACGACTGGCCGCCTGCCTGACGTCAACTTACCTTAGTCGCCTTTTACTTACCTCAGTAAGAAATGAGGTTGGTCTATTCTACTTAGCCGGATACCACACGGCGGTTTGTAATATGCTTTACGTATAAGCATATCTTTTACACTTAGTTGGAATACTTGCATTATAAGATCTTACTGATGTCGTCATAAAGACACCAACTATTCGAGGACGCTCTTAACTGTGGACGAAATAATTGGTAGCTCCAAGATGAGAATCTCGTGGATTCCGCAGATAAAAGATTACGATCCACGTGGTCACAATGAGCTGATATAATAGATCGATCGGAGGCGTCGGGCTGCGGATAATCCGCTTACACGAATCGCTGCGGTCGTGCGCCTGGGTTGTGTGGCGCAAGTTATGGGCTGCAGCGTTGTCTTAAAAGCAAAGACCTCAGAGATACGGCGGTATTTCACTAAAGCGAAAAGCAATAAATAGGACAAGATGTATGTTATATATCAGCCGAACTACATACAATATTGGTATATGTGTTATGTTTGATAGGAGTATGTAGTAAAGTAAAGTAGCAGCCAATCCCACTGCTGGGCAAAGGCCTCCTCTCTCCTTTTCTGGAGAGAAGGATTGGAGCTAAGACCTACCACGCTGCTCCAATGCGGATTGGTAGGTTACACATATCTTCAGAATTCTCTAGAGATATGCAGGTTTTATAGGAGTATGTGCGGTGTGTGAATTATTGCTTTACTAGGATGACAAGCTTCTTGATACGTGGAGAAAATCTTGTTACTTATAAATTAATTATTATATATATCCACACGAATTACGTGTCGTGTGGTATCCGGCTGAGTAGAATAGACCACCCTCATTTCTTACCGAGTTGTCATAAAAGGCGACTAAGGTAAGTCGACCCGCCGAGTGGTATTCAGCTAAGTAGAATAGACCACCCCCATTTCTTATCGAGGTATCGTAAAAGGCGACTAAGGTAAGTTGACCCACCATGTGGTATCCGGTTGAGTAGAATAGACAACTCTCTTTCTTACCGAGGGGTTGTAAATTACGATAAAGGTGAGTTGACGTCAGGCAGGCGGCCGGTCGTAAAATACGTAACCGAATCATGTGAACATAAAGGTTGCAGGCGAAACGATTGTTGAGTTTGTGATAGTGAACGTGTGTAGTGCTTGTGTATTGTGGTGGCGGTGGTGGGGGTTTCTGCATGTGTTTTTAAGAATCCTGCATATATCGGGTATGATAAAACGGATAGTCCACTCTACATTTAGCATTATATATATTTTCTATTTACTTTATCGCGGATTATAGCAAAACAATTTCATTATTACTTTTGTATTATGGCTCTCCGCAAAGTGTCGCCTTCTATAAATTATTATAGTACTATGTAAATATTGTATATGTCTGTCTATAATATTGTATGTCGCGGATATGTATGTGTGCGAGGGTGCCTCCTCGCCGCGGCGTTCCCATACTGTCTAGTAAATATCACGTTTTCCAGTTAAAAGGGATAATAGAATTATTTATATACGTTAGTTCACTAGACTGCCTCCGAACGAATGAAAATATTAAGAAAAGTCGCTTAGGCCAATATTTTAGACCAAAAAAATACCGTGGATGTATTTCTTTTGAGAAAGTGTCAATGCAGTCTTTTAAGTGACATCTGACAATGATCTGTTCTTAGTAAGGCGTTAGTGGGACACCTTGGCTGGTTGGTCATTAGTTTTGTGTCTGATAAACGCTCCAATGATCTTGTTTAAATTGTATCTTAAATACCTTTTGTTGGTTTTCGAGAAACTAGTGTGATATCATGTTACGATAAACTATAGTGGGTGCTTGAGATTCACAGATATCTATCGGAGCTGTAACAATACATTTGTAGTATTATAACTGGTTTATGACTGCTGGCCGCAAAGGCTCGTGTAGCTGTCGCACCGCAGTTAACGTGGCGTAATTATTGCATCGCAGATATGATAGGGCATGTTATTAAATTTTACTAAATTCATTCGTGAAATATACCTCCATATTTACCTTGTAAAGGAGGGCGCCAGAATTGGGCCTAATTGTTACAGAAACCCCACATACATAAAAAATTCTTACTTTTTTTCGATTTAAATATCACTATAAATATTATAAACTTTCAATGGGAATATGTTAGAAAACTTATTTAATAATGATATTTATAATGGTATTAAAGTAGTAAATGCTTTAAACGGAACGTGTTATTGTCAACTTATTACTTTTTTAACACTGGATTCCAGCGTTTTTAGTATAAATAGAATAAAAAAAATATAAACATTCTTTATTACGTTTTTGTAAACAAAATAATTTAAAATATTTATGTTAAAAAATGTATTAGCTTCATTTTATTAACAATTATTACTTTCCAGATATTAAAAATGGTGTTATGAATAAATTTTTTTTTTCATTAGCCGTATGACTTACGATCTTAATCTTTGTGGGTTGAAATAAAAAAAATATTGCAATAAATATAAATTATGAATCATCAGTACATGTTGCCATAGACTAAAAACTAAAATATACGTTGAGCTTATGAACGTGGTTTCTCGAAATGTTTGTTTTTCTGGCGACAAAAAATGAATGATCAACTTCTACTTCAACGATGATAGCTTGTTGTTATATTTTTAACACAAATCCTATCGTTTTTATTATGTTGTTTTGGTATTTAGCATGTACTTGTAGTTGTCAATAACCAAAGACTATAACTCTTATTATATAGTTCCCCCATAGAAATTAAATAAAATAATTATTGGACCTAAGATAACAAATATTTTTCTATCTTACAACATAAAAATTAATACTGTAACGTCTGGGCCCAAAGATGTATGAAATTCTGGCACTCTCCTTTAAGTCTTATAGTAAGTTTTTTTTTGTTTACCCTTCGTTAAAGTTTAGCTGAATTGCTGTAGTTTATTAAAAGCAAAAATTTACATTTTTTTTCAATACTTTTATTCATTTTCATACCTTCATTATATAGTATTCGTAAAGCGCGTGTTCTACACGCCTCCACTACCACACTACTCTAACACCGCACGCATTCACTACCACAATCCCAACAATCGTCTCACCCTGAAACCGAAGATTCATTAGGAAATAGAATCCACTGTAAAATTGCGATTTTATGATCGTGTATTGTAAAAAAATAATTTATAATTTTTGAAAGGTTTTATTTTACGTGACTCTTACGTATAGTACCCGACAATATATAATGCACATCGAGGCTCAGAGAGAGATAATCAGCTAGTTCTGCTTCATTCTGTCGCGCAGACTGTCAAACCCGTGTGTGACAGTGACAGCGCTCTACGAAACCGAACTGGCCGGCTGTTTCGTTCTAAATATCGATGTGCATTATTTAATGCCGGGTACTATTTGTACGAGTATGTATGTTAAGGTGGAATCTACCAAGTTAAATTTGACCACTTCTCGGGGTCCGATAGAGCTTAAATTTTACATACTGGTCCCGTCCCGATGACAATGTATATTTATGATAAGTATGACCTGATGCTGCCGCCAAGATTAACTCCAGCCGAAGGAACTCCTCAACGGTTAATAATAGCGTCGTGAAATTTTGTCATCATCATTCATCATCATTTTTACGCCGTGTGGTACCCAGCAGAATACAATAGACCACTCTCCTTTCTTACCGAGGTGTCGTAAAAGGCGACTAAGGTAAGTTGACGTCAGGTAGGCGGCCGGTCGTAAAATACGTAGCCAAATCATGTGACAACCTGTTTGTAACAAGTTGGCACAACTTAGACCCCACTTAGAGTGGGCTAAGGGCAGGAGAATGATGATCATTCATCATCATTTTTATCATACCAAAATTTATTTACTTATTTATTTTATTTCTTATTATCTTATGAGCTATTACAGTGTTTTTACTCCTTTTATAAAAATATATATAAATTCAGTTTTAGTTAAAAGGCAGGATTAATTAAAAGGAGTGCTTTGGCGCTCGCACTAGGATAATCTGCACCATGAACGCCATCGCCTTCCTAGGACCCATTCTTAAAATAACAGAGTATAGAGATTTTGAAGTTACTTTATTAGTCCTAGGTAAAATTACCAAATCTTGAAACAGAATAACCGACTTGCCTTTACTGTTAAATATAAAAAAAAAGGATTAGTGTCAACAGTAATCAATGCGATGTTTTTAAAAACTTTCACTAGGGTGTTTCCAGGCATAAGTACATGGGGGTCACGAATATCCCATAGGTTTATGGTTTTAATTCCAACCCTATGCCAAATATAAGCTTTGGGTAAACATAAACATTATTTTAGTAAACCGATGAGCTTAGAAGCTCGTACCAGCGATTAGAGCTACTCTGTATAAAACGTCTATAATTTAAGACTAATTTCGACTTAAACTACATATAAATAAAGGCTATTCTCTTTTTATCTAAAGTATGAATTTATTGACAAAGACAAAGTACAACGCAAAGCTAACCTTAACTGCATGACAATAAAGTCTGTTTTCTTCTAGATGTACATATGAATATCAATATCGCTGTATATGCATTTAGCAAAATATTGTTTCGAAATTGTAAGCTTTATTACAATGTAATAAAGATTAGTATTTAAAAGATTTCCTCTATCAGCGTTATTGTTAAATATGTCAATTTGTTTTTGGTGTAAAATGAGGAATGTTATGTGTATGGTAATAAGGTCGCGTTTTGCATAAATATTTTTTGTATAAAATGATACTATTAGATCCCCTTACATCAACTAAAATCCATTATTTGGTGATTAATTTGTAAAGTTGGTAATAATGGGGTGAATATTTGTGGGAAATTTGTATTTTATACAGATTCGAAATTTTGCTTTAGCAACGATATTTAATGCTTATTGTAGAGCCCACTGTTGGGAATATGTTCGTATTGGGCTACGAGACATTGTTAGAGAATTATCTTTACGAATCTCTGAAACTTACTTTGACAAAAGGTATTTTTTAGTTAATTCATGAGTAGTTTTCGCTTTTTGAGAAATTTCTTACTAGCGTCGACTAAAAATGGGTTTAAATACTTAATACAATCAATCCAAAAAATAAATAAAAAAGATAAACATAAAAAAAACAAAATTATATCCTTTATTTTCTATTCCCCAAGTTTAAACATGAATTATTATCATATAGGTATGTATATTGGTCCGGTATATAAGCATCAATTTTTTTCAGATTTCCACACAAAATTTTATCTATATTATAATGTTATATGTACAAGATGTACAATACAAGATTATTTTTAAATTGCCAATCTCACCTGTCCGTATTGGAATCATGACTCCGCATCAGACAATAGTGTTGTTAGCCCTGAAATGGACGACCTAAAAATGGTTACAGGAAACCCTTGGTATCTAAAAGCGTAAGCGAAACTGTAAAACATTTGAGAATGTTAAAAGACTAAAAAGAAGAAAGAGATTCCGTGAGATCATGTTTGATTTCGCTCAAGTCCTATAATCAGAGTCGAAACAAAATTCAAAACAAAATAATACGAGAAAATCGCTACCCATAGATTTTATATCATCCGAAACTTTCTATTACTATGTCCCTGTCTAACGCGTGGCGTGTGAAAGAGACGCCATACTAGGGTGCGAATAGGGTGAGTAAATCCGCATGTTGAGTGACAGTTGACAGCTGACGGGCGACCGCAGTTATTGTAGCTAAGTGACGCACCACAGATCTAGAATCTGTATCCTCGATTGCCACGAAAATATGCTATTTAGTACTCTGTGGCTGCGTATATAGATTAATTATCTGTGTTACTGTATAAAGGGTCCAATATCTCACATCTTTTTAAACGCTTCTCGAAGTATCTATATCTATATTATAAAACAAAGTCCCCAAAAGTCTGTATGTGATTGATTTTTTCAAAATCTGCTGAACGGATTTTTGTACGGTTTTCACTAAAAGATAGTGCTATTGTTCTGAAAGGTTTAAGTTAACAGTACATAGAAGATTTATGTAAATTGTAAGAGGTCGTGAAAAAAACTCGCCTGGGAGCTTTAGTCGCGTGCGCCGCGTAAAGCAGCAGAGACACTAATGTAATGTATTAGAGAATTGTAGATCTACAAAAGTACTACGAAAAAGGTCGCGACAGCATGTCTCTGTTATAGTTAATTCACAGTAACTACTTTAATGTTCAAAAAAGAGCCATAAAGCGATCCTCGTCTTGACCCATACTAATTTATTAATTCAAAAAGTATTGCGTCGCTCAAATATGTCTGGCATTGAGGCTATGCTAATGAATTGTCAGCTGAGATGGTGTGTCATGTCTAAAGTATGGAAAACTATAGGCTACCAAGAACTTATTTCTACTCAGAACAGGCGATAGGAAAACGGACATCCGGTAGGCAGTACCTGCGGTACAAAGATGTGTTCAAGCGATATCTAAAAGTTTACAAAAACCTGTGGATGGATGGGAAAATTTCGCACATATTAGGTCAGACTGGTAGTCTCGTGTGAAGGAGGGTATTAAGTGTTTTGAGGATTCGCGAGTGCTCGACCTTGATGCGAGGCGCCAACAGCGTAAGACTCGGCCGAAAATGACCTATAATATAATTATACTTATGACAGTACTGGTCAACTCTACTGCCCAACCTGAGATCGCAATTTCAAGCACAAGTTTGGATTTGCCAGCCACATTCGAGCTCATGTCAGAAATGACTAGGATCGCCGTTGTCGGATACGACAAGGAGTTAATATATAATATAAAAAAGTAAAGTAAAGTAACGGCCTGTTTATATCCCACTGTTGGGAATAGGCCTCCTCTCTCCGTTTTTGGGAGAGAATTATTGGAGCTAAGACCTAACACGCTGCTCCGTGTGATAAATTGCAATTATCAATTAGACACATAAGTTTAAATAGAAAAACTCATTGGTGTCTGCCCGGGGATTGAACTCGTGTTCCCCTCGTAAGAATGCACGGTCTCACCGCTGGGCTTTCACAGCTTATGTATAATATATAATTTATTAATTCAAAAGTAATATTAATTTGGTTCAATTGAAGCTGATTACTCATGTATACCGGGATAACATCAGGACTAACAACAGGATAAAAAATAGATTATTTCTTTTGAAATAGGAAGTCAACACTATAGAACATAAATAAAGGTAAGGTATTTTAACGAAAAAATAGAATAATAATCATCATTCTCCAGCCCTTATTCCACCCTAAGTCTGGTCGGCATAACATTTTTTTTTCTTCCACTCTCTCCTATCATTCAACTCTGGCCGTACTCCTTTTATATGCATAGTTCACACAATCCAACCATCTTTTTTTGGCCTTCCTCTAGCAACATATCCATACAAATTCATATTTAACACTAGTTTAGTCACAATATATATATCCTCATTATATGTCGTATTAATCTGGTACTTCTAATCAAGATATCAAATCAAATCGAAATATTCTATATTCAAGTAAGCTTTTTCGAGCACTCTTGAATCGTCAAGGATCTATTAATCCTGATTAATGAAGCTACAACTGGTTTGGAATGTTGCTCTTACCGAGAAGAACCAGCGAGAAACTCGGCGGTCAATCTTATAAACACTTTCAATTTTACATTATTCAACTGCAATCTTTGAAAGGATTTTTAAATCCAGGCATTTGTATCATCCAAATAATCTTCAATTTTGTAATATGCTTCACGTATAAGCATATGTCTTATATTTCATTTAAACCTTTCTGTACACTGGTCTAGTATGGATTGCAGAATTTTATTGTAAAAGCGAATACCGAGACCAACGAATGAGTTGCTAGCTCTGCTGAGTCGCGACACAGGAATAAGAAGCTTATTGTGACCTCTGTATGTCTATGATATACATCAAATGTCGTCTTATACATATGGATATTTTACCGTACGAATAAATATTACTATTACCTATTACGAGTATATATTGTAACGCTACAGTATAGTCGTCGTCGTCGTCAGCCGATGGACGTCCACTGCTGGACATAGGCCTCTTCATGGGATCGCCACACCACACGATCCTGCGCCGCCCGGATCCAGTGGCTCCCTGCGACCTTTTTGAGGTCGTCTGTCCACCTCGTAGGGGGTCTACCGACGCTGCGCTTTCCGGTGCGGGGTCGCCATTCCAGCACCTTAAGACCCCAGCGCCCATCGGTCCTCCGCACTATGTGCCCCGCCCAGCGCCACTTCAGTTTCGCGACACGCTGAGCTATGTCGGTGACTTTAGTTCTTCTACGGATCTCCTCATTTCTGATTTGATCTCGTAGAGACACTCCGAGCATAGCTCGCTCCATCGCCCGCTGAGTGACTCTGAGCTTTCTTATAAGGCCCATAGTGAGCGACCACGTTTCGGATCCGTAGGTCATCACTGGCAACACGCACTGTTCGAAGACCCTGGTCTTCAGACACTGAGGTATTTTGGACGAAAAGATCTCGCGTAGCTTCCCGAACGCTGCCCATCCGAGTTGGATTCGGCGACTAACCTCTTTCTCGAAATTGGACCTACCCAGCTGGACCGTATGTCCCAGGTATATGTACTCGTCTACAATTTCGAGTGCAGAGTTCTCAACGATGACCGGGTGGAGCGGAACATGTGAGTTGGACATGATTTTTGTCTTACTCATGTTCATTTTAAGGCCCACCTGCTGAGATACTCTGCTGAGGTCGTCGAGCATTGTGTTTAGGTCCTCCAGACAACCTGCCATAACGACTATGTCGTCGGCAAATCTAAGGTGAGTGATGTACTCGCCGTTGATGTTGATGCCGTATCCGTTCCAATCCAAAAGCTTAAAGACATCTTCCAATGCAGCGGTAAACAGCTTCGGGGAGATAACATCTCCCTGTCGCACACCTCGCCGCATTTGGATTGGTCTCGTAGTTTTGTCTTGGATACGGACAGACATTGTGGCGTTTTCATACAAACACTTCAACACTTGGACGTACCGATAGTCGATTCGGCATCTCTGGAGCGACCTTAACACAGCCCATGTTTCCACCGAATCAAAGGCCTTCTCATAGTCCACAAACGCCAAGCAAAGTGGCTGGTTATACTCCTCGGTTTTCTGTATAACCTGCCGCAGCGTGAATATGTGGTCTATGGTACTATACCCTTTTCGGAAACCGGCTTGTTCGGGAGGCTGGAAGTCGTCAAACCTACGAGCGAGACGATTCGTTATGACTCTCGAAAACAGCTTATAAACATGATTCAGCAGCGTGATGGGTCTATAATTCTTCAATAAGGTGTTATCACCTTTCTTGAAGAAGAGAACCACCACGCCCCTGTACCATGCTTCCGGCATAGAGCCTTCGTATAGTACGCGGCAATAAATAATGCACATTGAGGCTTTGATAATGAAAATCGGTTAGATTCAATTTCATAGAGCATTGTCTCTGTCGCACAAACTGACGAACCTGTGCGTGACAGAGACAGCGCTCTACGAAACCGAACTGCAGGCCTACCATGAACTCTTCATCATTCTCTTGCCCTTATCCCACTCTGAGCGGGGTCGGCACAACACGTTACAAACATATTGTCACATGATTTGGCTACGTATTTTACGACCGGCTGCCTGTCTGACGTCAACTTACCTTAGTCGCTTTTTACGACACCTCGGTAAGAAATGAGGGTGGCCTTTCTACTCAGCCGGATACCACACGGCACATACCTTAGTCGCCTCGTACGACACCTCGGTAAGAAATGAGGGTGGTCTATTCTATTCTGCCGGATACCACACAGCGTGCCAACCATGAACTCTTATTGCGACTCAATTAAAGACGTAAACTATATTACCCGGCATTAAATAATGAACATTGATGTTTAGAACGATATAGCCGGCCAGTTTGGTTTCGTAGAGCGCTGTCACTGTCACTCAGTTAGTATGTGACGTTTCACACGGTTTCGTCAGTCTGTGCGGCAGAGACAATGATCTATGACGGAGAATCTAGCCGATTTTCTCTCTCTAAGCCTCGATGTGCATTATTTATTGCCGGGTACTATAGTTTACGTCTTCAATTGAATCGCAACAAGAGTTCATGGTAGGCCTGCTGGCCTGCTGTTTCGTTTTAAACATCGAAGTGAATTAGAAGTGCATTATGCCTATTTCTTCATAATAAAATAATGATGTATAATGCAAATCATCTCAAATTCGCAGGAGCATACAGAGCAATACTCCGTTTTCCGTGTTGTCAGGATTACGGGTTATTGAATGCTAATACTCTGAATGTGTAGGGTTCGACTCACAGTACGGCGTGCGCGGTTGCATTGTAATAGACGGCACGATGCAATTATATTCGATTTGATATATTCAGTTCTTGCTTTGTGCTTTAACAGTAAATAAGTTGTTTGTCGGTTTGGGTATAAGATTCTATAATAAAATTACGCAATCAATTTTAGCTTTGACATTACAGCAGTTTAAAAACACTGTTAATAGGAGGCTGGTACAAAAAGCCTACTATACTATTGAGCATATTATAGCTGATAAGAATGCGTAGATATAGGCTATTCCGTATTACAGCTCTACCTAGTAATGTAACTAGTTATAAGAACTATATTTGAAAAGAGCAACCACCGAGTTTCCTTTGGCTCTTCTCGATAGGAACAGCTTTCCGAACCAGCAGTAGAGTTAAAAAAAATATTTTTAATTTGAATTTGAATATATTTCACCTAATATTGTTTAACGGTCAAAGAGTAGCTATGTCCACGCATTATTATCGTCTAAGTAATCCTCAATAGCATCGTATAGTACGCGGCAATAAATTATGCACATCGAGGCTCAGACAGAGAAATCGGCTAGATTCTGCTTCATAGATCATTGTCTTTGTCGCACAGACTGACGAACCCGTGTGTGACAGTGACAGCGCTCTACGAAATTGAATTGAGCGGCTGTTTCGTTCTAAGTTCTCGATGTGCATTATTTATTGCCGGGTACTATAAGTAGGTTTTCTGCAGTAGCCCTCTTTTAATAGTGTTTTTAAATTGCTGTAACAGCAAAACTAAAACTGATTGCGATATAATAACATATGTGGCTAAGTTTATATATATATGTAGTTTATAATATATGCAGCTAAGTTGGCCTGTTATTGGTTTGAAGAAATGTCGTTTCGATTCAATGAAAACAGTGAATCGAGATTAACTCGTTCCGCGTCAAATATCGCGTGGTTTCTTTACAGCTGTTAATGCACTTAGCTGATGCTGGTAAATAATATTAACCCCAGCAGAATTAACGTACTATGATTAGCGGTTGGTAGTTCATTATTTAACTTTGACTAACTTTCGTGTAATGCGCTCTTTAAACGAAGAACTTTATGTTTGAGTTCCAGATTATTTTATTAACATATATATTTTTAAATTTTGTTCTTGATGTACTTGTAAAATTCTTAAGTAACAAATGTACAATTTTTAATACAGATAATATACGCAATATTCAAATTCTTTTATTTAAAAATATTCTTTATTCCAATAAACTTGAAGACAAGTGGTTTTGAATCGTCGACTCTACTGCTGGTTCGGAGAGCTGTTCCTACCGAGAAGAGCCGGCAAGAAACTCGGCGGTTGCTTTTTTGAAACATAAATCTTAAAAGTAGTTACATTTAGTTATTACTGTCTTGTACAGGGTAGAAGTGCACCTATATCCACAGATCCTTATCATCTAAGTAATCCTCAACAGTATAGTGGGCTTTCTGTATCAGCCTCTTTTTAACAGTGTTTTCAAACTGCTGTAATGGCATGGCCAAAATTGATATCGGAATTTTATTATAGAATCTTATACCCAAACCCATAAACGATTTAGATTCTTTTGCAAGGCGCAAAGCAGCTTATGTTGGTCCCTACTTTGTCTATTATATACATCACCTATCGTTTTATAATTCTTTATATTTTTATGTACAAAAATTAAATTGCTTAAAATATAATGTGAAGCAAATGTAAGAATACCTATTTCCTTAAACTTCTCTCGCAGGGAATCACACTGATTTTGCCACGTAAGGCTCTTTTTTGTAATACAAAATTTTTTTCACTATCCGCGCATTTACCCCACAGCATAAAATTAGTTACTATAACAGATAAAATTAGTTTTTCTTATATATGAAGGCTTCCTATCAGTATGACAGACAGACAAGACCTCATTAGCGCCCTCACAATAGCTGCCCATATCGTAAACGAGGGTAGGTGGAACGACGTATGCTGTCCACCGCAACCGCGCAGTTACCGCCTGATTCATGTCCAAGTCACTGACAGCTCCAATACTTGATGGTAACAGAACGTAGAGCTGAGAAGATTCAGAAAATCCTCATAATTTATACTAATTTTCTATCTGTTTTCATACCTGATACATGCAGGATGCGTGAAAACGCATATTCAACCAACCACCACCGCAATATACTCGTAATAAAGGCTAACCGTTTAACTCAGGGCACGCCTGCGAGGTCGCGGGGGTAGGACGATAATGGAGACTGAGTTAGGTTCGAGCTGCGAGCGTCCAGCTGTTTCGGAGTCTATAAAGGACATAGAGACAAACATTTATTTTTATATATAAGATACTAGGATTATAGCAAAACGATTTAATTTTAATTTTGTAGGTATCACAACCTATAATTAAACTGCTAGTTTAAAATAACTACTGATAGGTGGCCGATATACAAAACCTGTCACATTATCGAGGATTACTCTAATAATATAAACGCGTGGACATAACTTATGTTTTGTACATAAGAATATACATAATTATAAAACGATTGGCGATGTATATAATAGACAAAGTAGGAACCGTCATAAGCTTGTGGTTCCTGCTTCGCGCCTTGTAATAGTACATAAGTCGTTTGTGGGTTCGGGTATAAGATTCTATAATAAAATTCCGCAATCTACTTTAACTTTACTATTACAGTAGTTAAAAAACGCTGTTAAAAAAAGGCTAATACAGAAATACTATACTATTGAGGATTACTTAAACGATAAATTTTTTTGGATATAGCAACTCTTCGACCTCTTCTGTACAAGACATTAATAGCTATATGTAACTAGTAACAAGAATTATTATTTGAAAAGAGCAACCGCCGAGTTTCTTGCTGGCTCTTCTCGGTAGGAAAAGCTTTCCGAACCAGCAGTAGATTTTGACGATTCAAAAGCACTTGTTTACAAGTTTACTTGAATAAAGTATATTTAGAATTTGAATTTGCAAAAGTTTTAAATTGAAAACGAAAGTTATAGGAAACTTAAGTAACAAGAATTATAACAATGACTTACATATAACAACTGTAATGTGTAAAAAGCAACCGCCGACTTTCTTGCCGGTTCTTCTCAGTAATAATTTTCTTGACCGCAGTAGAATTAATGCAATTTGTATTCAAAACACAAGCATCATATTATACAAAATACAAGCAGCCGGCTTTGAAGCTTAGAACCGCCACATTGATATTCCTATGGAGTAATGGGGGTGGCCCACAGAAAATATTAACGTAAGAGAAAAGGCAAATAACGGTTTTATTGCAATAACTTTCAATTGGCGAGTCTATACTCATTATAATATAAAGCCCCCAAAAGTTGTGTTTCTGTATGTAATCAATTATCTTAAAATCTACTTAAATAAAATGTCCATCAAAGTTCCAAGATCGCTAAACTTTTTCCGAAATATTCAACTATTACTTTAGTATTTAAATTAATTACCAAAAAACCTTATTCAAATTCAAATTCAAAATATTCTTTATTCAAGTAAACTCGTAAACGTGTGCTTTTGAATCGTCAACTTTACTACTGGTTCGGAAAGCTGTTCCTACCGAGAAGAGCCAGCAAGAAACTCGGCGGTTGCTCTTTTTAAACTATAAATCTTAGAACTAGTTACATTTATTTATTACTTGTCTTGTACAGGGTATAGTGCACCTCTATTCACACATCCTTATCATCTAGGTAATCTTCAACAGTATAGTAGGCTTTCTGGTCCAGCCTCTTTTTAACAGTGTTTTTAAACTGCTGTAATGGCATGGCCAAAATTGATTTCGAAGTTTACGTACTTTTGCTAGGTGCAAAGCAGGAGTCGCAAGCTTATGTCGGTTCCTACGTTGTCTATTATATACATCACCTATCGTTTTATAATTATTTATATTTTACAAAAATTACCTTATTCAAAATATACTGCGAAGCAAATGTAAGAATACCTATTTCCTTAAACTTCTCTCGCAGGGAATCAAATATCTTAAATATCTATCTATTTATCCTTATTATAAAATATTAGTTCAAGAGCTCCCTGTCTGTATGTAATCAATTTTCTTAAACTACTAAACGGATTAATGTATAGTACCCGGCAATAAATAATGCACATTGAGAACTTATAACGAAACAGCCGCTCAATTCAGTTTCGTAGAGCGCTGTCACTGTCACGCACGGGTTCGTCAGTCTGTGCGACAGAGACAATGCTCTATGAAGCAGAATCTAGCCGATTTCCTGTCTGAGCCTCGATGTGCATTATATATTGCCGTGTACTATACAGCTTTAGCTTATATATTACGGTTTTACGTAAATCTGATAAAGAGAAAAATAGGCAGAGATACGCTAGAGTAATGTACTAGAGGATTGTAGATCTACAAAAATACAATAAAAAATTCTGCGACAGCATGTCTTTATCTCTTATGGTCAACTCACAATACATATTTTTATGTTCGATATTTCAATAAAAATATTACGTTATTTACGCGGGCATTGCGTTATTTTCCTGAAATTCGCCAAGTCTATTTGCCGACAGTGTTATGGCGAAACTTGATTGTAAGGTGTCACATAAACTAATCCCCGACTGATATACGCGCCGCCTTCTTATGGTTGTAGCCGCGAAGCACCTTTTGTGGGCGGCCTTTTGTAAATGAACTTACGTTTTTTAATTTTAAAACCCGAGACAAAATTTAAGCCATGACTGCATCTATTCTGCTCAAGGATACACGCTATCACCATAAATTAGTTAACAAGTGGGAACCCAGTTACCGCCGCGATAACGCCGCGTAAAGAGCTCATGAATAAGAGCCCCGTATGGGCTTGAAACTAGTCGGGCTCATCCGATAAAATAAGACGTGAGTATAGCCGGTCTCTCAACATTAATCATTTTTAATGTCATCATAAAATCATTAATCATTGTTATAGCTTTTTTTAGGTGCTCTTTTTTTGTTTTTATTTTTATTTTTTCAATACTTTTATTCCTACACGTTAACGACTAAAACTAATCTATATCCATATCGCCGATTTTTAATATGTATATATTTTTTTAAGGAAAACATCGACGTTGGTGGTTCTGTGTAATCTATCCGCATTGGAGTAGTGTGGTGGATGTAATCTCCAACCCTTATCACCAAACAAAAGTAGAAAGGAGGCGTTGCGCAGACTGCAGGCTAGTAACAGCCTATCGTAACAAAAGTAATACTAAGTTATTTGACTATAATCCGCGATACAGTAAATTGAAAATATATATAGTGCTAAGATCCTTTGCTTTGCGATTTTGTCGTGGAGTCTATCTCCTGATGATGCTTCGGTTGCGGGGCGAAACGATTGTTGAGTTTGCGATAGTGAACGTGTGTAGTGCTTGTGTATTGTGGTGGTAGTGGTGGAAGTTTGTGTGTGTGTGCTTTTACGAGTCCTGCATGTATTGGGTATGGAAAAACAGATAGTCCACTATACGTTTATCACTATATATATTTTTTATTTACTGTATCGCGGATTATAGCAAAATAATTTATTATTATTTTTATTATGGATATACGCTTAATTCTATAAATTAGCCTTTCGTTAATTTTTTTACTTGAAGTAGTATTGCAATAAGAACAAGTATCATACGAAGTGTTGAGACAATTCGCTCTTCCGTTTCGCTATCGCGGTTCGTATCTGCAGGCTGTAAAACACGAGATTGCTTTCGCTAAACTACAGGGAACAAAGCCCATGGGAATTGTATGGGGTTGACGTGTGGTGCGAGTCACCTACTAACGTATATATGTGAATATCTAGATAGATATCTATCCTTATTATAAAATATTTGTCCAAGAGCAGCCTGTCTGTATGTAATCAATTTTCTTAAACTACTAAACGGATTTATGTATAGTACCCGGCAATAAATAATGCACATCGAGAACTTAGAACGAAACAGCCGGCCAATTCAGTTTCGTAGAGTGCTGTCACTGTCATACACGGGTTCGTCAGTCTGTGCGACAGAGACAATGCTCTATGAAGCAGAATCTAGCCGAATTCTCTGTCTGAGCCTCGATGTGCATTATTTATTGCCGCGTACTATACGGTGTTTACTAAAACAATTCTTCCCGAAGGTTTGGCGTATGTATTACGGTTTTACGTAAATTGTGTTGAAGAGAAAAAAAAAGAGATACGCTAGAGTAATGTACTAGAGGATTGTAGATCTACAAAAACACCACAAAAAAGTAGTGACAGTATGTCTCTATCTCTTATGTTCAACTAGAAAAAAATAATTTTGTGTTCGAAATTCGAGTCACCTACTTACGTGATAAAATCGATTGTGAGTACCATGAATTAGGAAAGGAACCGCTGGTTGCTAAGCAACGATTATTATTAGGATAATACGGATTATATTAAAATAATGTGAATAAAATAAAACTACTTTATATTAAGTTTCTTTTGGCTTTGACTCGTAAGTGTATGAAGCAGGCAAAATTCACGTACCTAACAACATGCAGGACAAGTCACCACACGTATCCCAAGACACCTCCACCAGCAACAATGAACACAAGCAATACACACAACCACCACCAAAATCTCTACGATCGTTTCGCTGCGAAACCGAAGCATCTTCAAGATAGGCTCCACGAGAAAATCGTAATGCGATTTTACGATTTTGTCGTTGAGCCTACACACGCGGATTATAGCAAAGTAATTCTGTTATAGTTTCTGTATATTTGTAAAACTACCGCTTATCACTTGCACCTAAGAAGGGTAGTGATAACAATACTGCGCGTAACGGCGGAAGGCAGATCGTCGAGTGAAGCCGAAAGCTTATTGTAAAGTTCTGCCAGCATTGGCCACAAGCTACAATGAAGAAACAATGAGATAAACGAAAAAACTCAAGAAAATTACTGCTAAAATTTAATACGATACCACGTTCTCAAAATAAAGTATCTTTATTTATGACCTAGCACTACTTTTAAGAATATTACTTACTACTACGCTATACTACTTATTACATACTAGATTTTAAAAGAGACCGCCAAAATTTGGCCTGTCCAGAAACCCCACATATCAACGAAATGAGATTTTGAGACTTTTTGGGACTTTGTTTTATAATAATTATATTATAGATAGATATTCGATCCAAATACGACGCAGTTAAAAACACTTCATAATACGAAAAGAAAGCGATTCAGTTTAGGTACCGACTTTGACTTTCATTGCAATTGAATCGTTTTCTAAAAGTTGATGATAGAACTAACTCTCTAACTGACTCTCTGACTTAACCTCTTAGTAAGGCGCATGTTATCCAGCGAGTTGGAGTGGCAAGAGCACAGAAGAAAGTTAAAATACATAATGCTAAAAGGAGAGAAGAGCTAGAGGAAAACGGGCCAGTATGAAGTGATGCTGAAGCGGTTCCATGTTGGCCTAGGCGAGCAGGGTAGGTCGTTTAGTCCGTGCAAATCGGACACTCCTTACCTGCAGGCCTACCATGAACTCTTATTACGACCCAATTGAAGACGTAAACGACGACCGCGAACCGCTTTCTTTTCGTACCATGAAGTGTGAATTGCATTGGGGTCGTAATGTTTGAAAAGGATAACGTTATATGAACTATAGATAACTCTCTTTTACTCACATGCTCTTAGGACGAATTCCGAACGACCATTCGGCAACGACTTAAAGTGTGCGTTTAAGACGTCATGGTATGAAAATGCAAAACAATTTCGTTTACGTCTTCAATTAGTCGCAATCAGAGTTCATAGTAGGCTTGCAGGTACTCGGGCTGGTAAGCGTCTGTTAGGGATTTTTCCTCCCCACGAGAAAAAAAAATCTATCTTTTTTTTACCTACAGTTTTCATTCAAAGTTAAACTTTGTACCATTTATAGTTCCAGTTATATTCGCATAGTTAAAGTTAAACCGCAGCGATGTAACCCTATCCACTGCAATCAAAAGACTATCAATCGGCCGACTGGACAACAAGAATACCAAAAATGAGTTACCAATGATGACAGGCCGTAACCCTTCCAACACGGTTAGTTAGAGATCGGATCGGCCGGTTAGCGCTGCGGTCGCATCTCATGCTATGATATGTGCGTACCGGTAAACAAATAGCAGTAATAGTTAATTTAATAATAGTGATTTAAATAAAACAGCGTATAGTATCCGGCAGAATAGAATAGACCACCCGCCGTTCTTACCGAGGTGTCGTAAGAGACAACTAAGGTATGTGCCGTGTGGTATCCGGCTGCATAGAATAGACCACTCTCATTTCTTACCGAGGTGTCGTGAAAGGCGACTAAGGTAAGTTGACGTCAGGCAGGCGGCCGGTCGTAAAATACGTAGCCGAATCATATGACAGCATGTTTGTAACATGTTGTGCCGATCCCGCTTAGAGTGGAATAAGGGCAGGAGGATGATGAGTTGATTTAAATTTTGATCAAATAGTTGATCAAAACTTAAATTGGAAACCTAATATTGAGCATAGGTATATGCAATATATTAAGAGCGATTCGTTCCAAACTTAACATTTTGCGATTTATAATGATTTATAAACTACCATATAATATCTTAAGAATGATCTATTGTATCTATTAGCTGATTCAATTACAGGGTATGGAATATGTAGTTGTGGTACTTTTAAAAGCAATATTGAACATATATAGATTACAACTTAGCATACTTAAAACAATTTTACCAAAATATATTAAATGTAAGTATAAAGAAGATGAACCTGAGCTTTTTAAGTACTGTAAACTAATATACTTACATGATAAAATTAATGCGCCAATCATTGTGAATGAATACTATAACATAAAGTTTCTGGAAAATAATTTTACACAAAGCTGTTTGAGGCAATTAGTAAATCAACCGCGGTACCGGTTGCCTCAAACCAAAATCATTTATAGCAAAAGAACAGGGGAATATATGTTGCCTGATATTCTCAATAAAATGCCCGACACTATACTAAGTTTTTTTTTTTTTTTTTTTTTTTTATTTATTTATTTGTTCATACATGACAATTTTTTTGAGTTACAGTATAAAGGTGTAAACATAAACTTATTAAAGTTTTACCGCACACCAGAGTCAGTCGACAATTGTGCTAACAAAAACAACTCATAATTTTCATACAGTATACATTAACGTTTACAAAACTATTATAAATATTATTAAAAAAAAAAAAAACGAAGGTAGGCTCTTATAAACTAAAAGAAAGAAAAAAATAAATTGTTGGCGAATTATAATTATTGTCGACAACTGTATTCTTTTGTGAATCTACCGTGCTAAAAATAAAGTAACTACAAACTAATACAGGATGTGTTAATATTACATATTATAAATATAAATATTTTTAAAGTTATGATGTACGTATGATGTTATAGTAAGTATAATATATTATTTTTCTTATTTATTATTTATCTATGTTTTGTAAGTATATTTGTTTATAATATTGTTTAAGCTTGGCTTTAATATTTTTGCGTGAGATTTCATTTCTAAGGGATGCTGGTAGGTTATTTATAAGATTTGGTATAATAAAATTTAAAGTTCTTTTTCCATAAAGATTATTATATTTTGGTAAAAGTAATTTAGGATTAGCGACACTACGGGTTGTTATACGATTTGATTTTGTTGTTCTGACTTTTTTAAGTTTTTCATTATGGAATTCTTCCTTTAATAAAGTAAATTCGATTTTTTCGTGTATAGGTAAAACATTACAAAATAAAAATAATCCTCGATAGTCTTGTTTGTATGTTTCTTTAATGTTATACGGTACTAGCTGCTTTAAGATACGCAACTGTAGTGCATAAATTTGATCAAGATGGGATTTATATGTCCTTCCATAACTTGACAGGCCGTATGATATCACGGATTCTGCTAAGGATTTATATAGCAATAATAGCGTCTTGTATGGTATTTTATATTTAATTAAATAAAAATTGGCTAAAATCCCTCTTAATTTATCACACACTTTCTTGATATGTTCCTTCCAATTGATTCTATTATCGATAACAAGGCCCAAGTAAGTATGTTTGTCCACCAGATCAATTTCATTGCAGTTACATTGTGTTGAATCAGCACTAATTTTTTCATGAAGACACTCGTGACTGTGTGCTTTTAGGATTGGTCTGTATGAGCTTCTGTTTTGGGTCGAACTTATATACAATAATTTTGTTTTACTTGGATTAAGCACTAATCCAACGTCATGCGACCATTTTGCCAATATATCAAAGTCTTCTTGTAAGTGATTAAGTGCTTCATTTATATCTAATCCAGCGGCCACTAAACACGTATCGTCAGCAAATTGATACATTTCGCAGTTTTCAATGGCATTTGAAAGATTGTTCACGTAAGTGAGATAGTGTAAAGGCCCTAGGACTGACCCTTGAGCTGTGCCATCTGATGCACACACAGAAAAGCTATCTGAATCACCAACTCTAACACGGTAAGTTCTATCCTCCAGATAAGCTTTGCACCAGGTAAGTAATTTCCCTCTTATTCCACTATCATGTAAGCTTTCAATTAGTTTGGAATGACGAAGTGTATCAAAGGCCTTGCTAAAATCAACAAAAACGACTAAAACGTGTTTTTTCTTATCTAGATGTTTGTATATACTGTCAGTAAATGCTGATAATAGTTGAGTAGTACTTTTATGAGGTAGGAAACCGTATTGATTGGTGGTAAGTATATTGTTACGTGCATAAAACTCATATATTTGTGTGCTTATATACTTTTCAACTATTTTATTTATGGTCGGTAAAATCGTTATAGGCCTATAATTGTCGTAATCCATATGAGTACCTTTTTTGAAGATCGGTCTCACGATTCCTGTTTTTAATAGTGTAGGATACGAACCAGTTACCACGCAAGAATTAATTAGATTGGCTAGTGCCAATTTAATTTTTCCACAAAGTTCCACAAGTAAGTAAATAGAAAACAAAAAAAAATTGTAAACACTTGCTCAAGTTATATTATTAAGAACACTGTAGTTATGTATATGTAATTTATAGAATCAGGCGTTAATTTGCGGTAATCCATAATACAAAAGTAATAATAAAATTATTTTGCTATAATCCGCGATACAGTAAATAGAAAATATATATAGTGCTAAATTATAGTGGACTATCCTTTTTTTCATACCCGATACATGCGGGATTCGACTGTTGAGTTTGTGATAATAAGCGTGTGTAGAGCTTTTTTATTGTGGTGGCAGTGGTGGATGTTTGTGCATGTGTTTTTTACGAATCCTGCACCGTTATAAATATTAATAAATATTAAACACCGATATAAATATTGAGAAACATTGTAGGACCGCTTTTAAAATAGTGTACTGGAAACGTATTGCGTTTGTTCGATAGCTGCAGTTAGACTGTAGCCTTACACGTAATGGTATTTGAAATAACGCTAAATGCATTCCAATAGGGCCAGAGCTGACTTCAAAGTTATTTTTTGTGGTACCCTTCGCGATAAGTTACTTTCCCAACGACGTCAAACGATGGTTACATTGACTTGCCTAATGAGCGGCAGGATGGGGTTATCATAACAATTTGGTCTGTACTTTAGCTCTGTATTTAAAGTTGATTCACAAAACCATACTCAATAAATTCAAATTCAAATTCAAAATATTCTTTATTCAAGTAAACTTGTAAACCAGTGCTTTTGAATCGTCAAAATCTACTGCTAGTTCGGAAAGCTGTTCCTACCGAGAAGAGCCAGCAAGAAACTCGGCGGTTGCTGTTTTTAAAATATAGTTCTTATAACTGGATATTTATAATTCCAGATAGGCGGTGGGAGATTGTTCCAGCACTTAGATGCAGATATAAGAAAGATTTTTGTTGCCCAAAAGAGAGCCATAAGTGCTATCTATATGAGGCAATGTGAGTCTCTTCGCGAAAAGTTCAAGGAAATAGACATACTTACAGTAGCGTCACAAAATATATATAGTAATATTATTTTCGTACGAAAAAATATTCATATGTATCAGACCAAATTCGATGTGTATCATAGATATACCAGAGGTCACAAAAAGCTTGTAATCTCTGCGTCGCGACTCAGCAGAGTTAGCAACTCATTCGTTGGTCTCGGTACTCGCTTTTATAATAAAATTCCGCAATTTAGATTACATTTATCTAAAGAAAAGTTTAAATTAAGTGTAAAAACTATGTTTATACGTAAGGCATATTACTCAATTGAAGATTATTTGAATGATAAAAATGCTTGGATTTGAAAATCCTTTCAGCTACAAATAAGACTGCAAATAAATAATGTAAATTTAAATGTTTAAAAGATTGACCGCCGAGTTTCGTGCTGGTTCTTCTCGGTAAGAGCAACATTCCGAACCAGTGTAGCTAATTAAATCTAATTATCGATCCTTCACGATTCAAAAGTGCTTGTAAAAAGCCTACTTGAATAAAGATTATTTTGATTTTGATTATACCTGAAACTGCCCTGAAACGCGGCCGTGCGGTGGTGCGGCTTAGGTATGATATATGACGTCACCCTCGTGCCGCGCATAACATAGTAATCATTTGCCCATTTGAGCTTATGATACAGATAAGTAGGTACTCTATACTTAATTATACCAAACAGCAAATCATAGATCTTTATATTTGTCTGACCGTAAGTTTCAATAGTTCTTTATACCCATACCAATGCCCAGGAGCGTGTACTTAACTATACGAATATAACATCTCTGATGAATATCCTGTCTTTCAATTAGGTTTTAGGGTTTGTTGTTTTAGTCCAATTTCAGTAAAGTAAAAAAAAAGTAAAGTAACAGCCTGTTACTATGCCCACTGCTGGGCTAAGGCCTCCTCTCTCCGTTTTTGGAGAGAAGGATTGGAGCTAAGACCTACCACGCTGCTCCAATGCGGATTGGTAGGTTACACATATCCCTAGAATTCTCTAGAGATATGCAGGTTTCCTCACGATGTTTTCCTTCACCGAAAAGCGTGTGATAAATTGCAATTATCAATTAGACACATAAGTTTTAATAGAAAAACCCATTGGTGTCTGCCCGGGTTTGAACCTATGTCGTCTCTAGAGAGTCGCACGGTCTCACCGCTAGGCTATCACAGCTTTTAGTCACAATTTCAGTCATCTTATCTGAAATACATCCCATAATATATTATTCACAAACTAGTTTCACAAAATTGACAAGATTATTAGAATACTAGCAGAAAGACGTGTTGCCATAGCTCAATAAATTTTCGACTTCTCTTGATATTTACATTACGTTCCGATAAAACTTCTTTTTATCTTGTAATTCTTTAATAGAGTACTCTGACAGGCAATTTTTTTGAACAAAAAGCACTGTGAGAGTTTTAGTAATAACAATATTATCTTACAATCGAATATCTTCCAATATTGTCACCAATGCGAAACAAAAGCCCATTTAGATTTCGCCATTTCGAAGAATGAAGAGTTCAAATCTAACAGACGCGCGAAATAAAAGCCGGCAGAAGCTACCAAATACAATGCACCATTTTGTATTTGCGATTTCGAAAGTAAAACCTTTGAGGCTACTGTTGCAACATAGTATGAGGATATTTGCATACGACGCGCCAGTGTTCAGAGGACTATGGTTTTAATGAACGAGGCGATAGGCTAGTATAGGCTTGGTAGGTCATTTTTGAGTGGTGCGTTTATGTTTGCGATGCAAACAATGGCTCGTATCTCAAATGTTGCGTTTTAGTGCGTTCGGATATCTTTAGGTGACACACGGTTAGTGTGAATGATTTGTATGGGGTTATCGGCGTTTAGTGCGCAGTTTGAGCTCTATCTGGGCGGTAGAGTTGCTAATAACGTTCTTGCTTTGCAAAACTATGTGTAGAGTATGGTTTTGCGTTGATTTTCTTACCATACTTTGACTTGTATAATGTTTTTTTTTTAATATATGGGACACTTCGACACACGGTCGCCCATCTCCATAAGTAACTTAATTCTTCTGTTATGGGTAAATAAACTTATATAATTTTAAATATATACCTACTTATCTTATCGGTCGCGTGGTATCCGGCTGAGTAAAATAGACCACCTTCATTTCTTACCGAAGTGTTAAGGGCGACTAAAGTAAGTTGATACGCCGTGTGGTATCCGGCTAAGTAGAATAGACCACTCTCATTTCTCATCACCGATGTATCGTAAAAGGCAACTAAGGCGTCTGTCTGGCAGGCAGCCGATTGTTAAATACGTAGCCAAATCATGCAACAACATGTTTGTAACATGTTGTGCCGACCCCATTTAGAGTGATAAGGGAAAAGGGATAAGGGTAGGAGAATAAGGATTACTTCCAGTAGTCCAGGAAGGACTGCAATAGGGCATTGATCGCCAGGAAGTTGAGATATCACCAAAACAATTTTTTCAAATATTGTCTGATTTAGAAGTAGGTATATAATTTTTAAATTTAAACTATCGTGAGTAGTATTCATAGTTAATATATAGATACCGGCTATACTCACCCACTAGTTCCCGCCGCGATAACATCGTGTAAAGAGCTCATGAAAAAGTGCCCCGGGTAGGCTCGAAACTAGTCGGGCTAACCCGATTTTTACAACCCGAAAATTAGTCGTGAGTATAGCCGGTATCTATATATTAACTAGGTATATGACGTACCAATCAACGGCTTACTTTACAAATCTTGGATAATTCAGAGCATATAATGTATCGACAAACGGTTCGCACTAACTCATACGAACCTAGTTTTCCAAGTGGCCCGTATAACGAATATCCCGGGTGTTATGCCCGGATCGTGTCAAGCCTTCAGCTCGCCCCGGGGGGTGGTGGATCGATGCGGGGGTGGTATCTTTGTTGGGCTGATATAAAATCTTAGAGGGTGTGGTCTGAACGGGGATTCTATCTTCTATGATTTCTAAAAGGGAATATATTTTTCTTTGTCGGCGAAGTTATAAGTTAACTTATGTTATTTTATGTATACGAGTTCCTATCCCTACTACAAACATCTACCTTTAACTGTTTGATTCTGTTTTTTCTGTCTTAAAAAAGGCTGATACAGAAAGCCTACTATGTTGTTGAGAAATATTTATGCACTTCGATCCGCTTCAAGACAGTAATGTCTAAATGTAGCTAGTAATAAGAATTATTGTTTGAAAAGAGCAACCGCCAATTTCCTTGCTGGCTCTTCTGGAATGGCTTTCCAGAAGAGCCAGCAGTTATTTACGACTTCAATAAAGAATATTTTGAATTTCAATTTGGTAACAATGAATGGCTGAAAACTAGCGTTGAGGAACACCTCAACCTTAAAAAACCATTAAAAACGCTGTTAAAGGGAGGCTGATACAAAAAGCCTTCTATACTATTGAGGATTATATAGATGATGAAAATGTGTAGATATAGCTACTTCTCTACCCTGTACAAGATAGTAATAAGCGAATGTAACTATTTATAAGAATTTTATTTTAAAAGAGCAACCAACAAGTTTCTTGCTCGCTCTTTTGGGTATGAACAGCTTTCTGAACCAGCAGAAGAGTTGACGATTCAAAAGCACTTGTTTACAAGTTTACTTGAATAAAGAATATTTTGAATTTGAATTAGAAACTTAAAATTTGGGAAAGGATTTGTGGAGTTGTCGAAAGTTTAGTTAAGTGAAAAGTTACGGTAAGCCTCTTTATAATTCTATGTTGTCTCAACGACTGAACGTAGGGTAACACGGGTAAAGTCCCGATTCAAACCATACTAGTAAAACATCTTGAAGGTTCCTTACAAATTAATCCTCATAAAGGGACATATGATAGGTATTTTAAATGTTACTATACCTATATGTCTAGGACGACTGATATTAGCTACTAGACTAGTGTGATGCGAGGAGGTATTGAAACACTTGAGTGCTGGATATGAACTGTTCTTTATTCTAACGTTACATTTATATTTATACTAAACTATTTATATTTATACTAAACTAGAAATACCTGTAGCTTCGCCCGCGTAAAACTCAGCGTTTAGTTTGTTATAGTAGCTCGAGTCTCGGCATGAGACTGGCTCTCTGATACCCTACACCGCTTTTTGTACCTATTCCCCCCTCACCGGTTTGTTACTACCCCACTAAAAATTATTGTAAAACGACCTCTTCCACTCGATTTACATGAAACGGTTGTGCTATTAAGTTTCGAAGGAATTGCACTACATTTTAGTAAAAACCGTACTTATATCTGTTCAGTAGATTTTGAGAAAATCGATTACATACAGACAGACAGCTTTGGGGACTTTATTTTATAATAAGTATAAATAGAGTAGTACAAGTATAGTTATAGATTTATACCACTACATTAGATTGGAGCAGCTTGGTGGATGTTAGGTTCAAAACAATTGTATGTTTGTGAATGTCCATTTAATATTTTATTTTAGTCTACGTTTTTCTAAGTTACCTCACTAAGAAATGAGGATGGTCTATTCTACTCAGAAAATATATTATCGTTAAATATATTTTCTTTTATCGCAAAACAATTTTTTGCTCCTGTAGTTAGATATTTGAAATGACGTTTAACTAAGGTTTGCAGTTGGGGATACCGACTCGGACGAGTTCGCCAGCTACACCCGGAGTTAATGAAAATGGAAAAACAAATAGCCGTAATAATATATATAAAAAGTAAATCTATTTTAAATTTTCCAATTCCCCGGAAGCCGGTTCACACTACGCAATTATAAAAACATCAATTCCTCTAATCCATCGGCTCAACTAACAACAGAAAACATTTGTACAACACTGGCGTAATCTGTGCGAGCTCACCCCCCGGGAAGGGTTTGGTGGGGGTGAGTTACACGGGGTGTGGTTTGCCGTTCAATAACTTAATACTGTGGAAAGGCTTTCACGTTGAAATCTCGCCGCGTGGTGTAGCTGGAATATGACTTCGTGAAACTTTAAATAATTCACAGAATTAGACATTACTTTGCGGAGATCCATAATACAAAAGTAATAGTAAATACTATAATCCGCGTTAAAGTGAACAAAAATATGTATATAATGCTAAATGTAGAGTGGACTATCCATTTTTATATCCGAAACATGCACAATTCGTTAAAACACATTCACAATCCTCCACCACAATACACAAGCACTACACACGTTCATTGTGACAAACTCAACAATGGTTTCGCCCCGCAACCGAAGCATCATCAGGAGATAGACACCTATATATTTCCTATTTACTTTATCGTGGATTATAGTAAAATAGTTTTATACTTTAGTAATCGGATAGGTTAAATTGTTAAAATACCTTCAAATATTATTCAACGATATCTGCAGGCTTTGCATATGCCGTGTGGTATCCGGCCGAGTAGAATAGACCATCCTCTTTCTTACCGAGGGGTCGTAAAATATGCCTAAGACAAGTTGCCGTCAGGCAGGCGACCGGTCGTAACGAAAAAATCATGTGACAACATGTTTGTAACACGTTGTGCCGATCCCACTTTGAGTGGGATAAGGGCAAGAGGATGATGATTATTTACAGATATGATTATGTGCAGATCATCATCATCCTCCTAGCAAAAGGTCGTTTGTGGGTTTGGGTATATGATTCTATAGTAAAATTCCGCAATCAATTTTAGTTTTGTCATTACAGCAGTTTAAAAACACTGTTAAAAGGATGATACAGAGAGCCTACTATACTGTTGAGGATTACTTAGATGATAAGAATGCGTGGATATAGCTACTGTCCGACACAGACTAAATCTGAATGACTAAATGTAATTAGTTATAAGGTTTTGTTTCGATAAGAGCAACCGCCGAGTTTCTTGCTGTCTCTTCTCTGTAGGAACAGCTTTCTGAGCCAGCACTAGAGTTAACGATTCAAAGCACTTATTTATAAGTTATTCAAGTATAAAGAAAAGTTTGAATTTTGAATTTTAATATAATGATTTGGCATTCAATATATTGGACACTACGAAAACTTTTATAAGATAATCTATATTCTAAAAGCTGTGATAGCCTAGCGGTGAGACCGTGCGACTCTCTAGAGACGATCATGAGTTCAAACCCCGGGCAGACACTTATGTGTCTACTTGATAATTGTAATTTATCACACGCTTTCCGGTGAAGGAAACCATCGTGAGGAAACCTGCATATCTCTAGAGAATTCTAGGGATATGCAGGTATCCTGTTGAGAGGATTCTCGTGCCATTCGCATGTAATTCCAAGTTAGACCTTGACCTCGTCTACTAAGTGCATGCATATGCATGTCGATAACCTATATCAAGTGCACCTGGGCTAACGTATTGTATTACGTAATCGCACGACCGGAACTATTATAATACCTATTATAGTGCGTCAGTCTGTGCGACAGAGACAATGCTCTATGAGCAGAGCTTTTCTGTACGAACTATCATTAATTTTTATTATTTATATTAATTGTAATTGAATATTTCACAGTTGACGACGCAGCAGAACGTTGTTTCTACACTTACATATTGTGCAAAAATAATCAAAAGATTTTATTTGGGTATTTTCTATTATCATTGTTTTATATTTTCTCTGTTAATGTTTCACGACTAACACGGAATAACAATACCATCATCATCCTCCTACCTTTAAACCGCTCTTAGTGGGCACAACATGTTACAAACATGTTGTCACGTGATTTGGCTACGTATTTTACGACCGGCCGCCTACCTGACTCAACTCAACTCACCTTAGTCATATTTTACGACACCTAAGTAAGAAAGAGGGTGGTCTATATATTAATTGTATTAATTTTAATTGAATATTTCACGACGCAAAAGAACATTGTTTTTACAATTACATGTTGTGCAAAAATAATGATAATTATGATTGTTTAAGTGTTCAATGTACCATTAACGTTTTCAAATTAATTTGAAAACTAATATGTTTAATGTTTCCCTGCATCCTTAGAAAAAAAAATCCGTAGAAATATTAGCTAACTTACTTAGTAATTTAATTTATTGCTTCAATCAATTGTAAGTCACATTTAAATAGTTTCAGGTGACATTTGCATGTGGTACCACCACATTTTAATAAGTTTAACATTCAGACTTACTTTCATATTACAATAGAATATGTGTTAAAGCTGATGTTGATCCTAATATATTAATAAAATATAAAAAGTATCAGAACTTTAAACACGGCCTTAACTATTCAATTACGATTTTTACTACAAACAAACAGACACACACATAGTACCGGGCATTAAATAATGGACATCGATGTTTAGAACGAAACAGCCGGCCAGTTCGGTTTCGTAGAGCGCTGTCACTGACACTCAGTATGTGACGTTTCACACGGGGTCGTCAGTCGGTGCGACAGAGACAATGCTCTATGACGCAGAATCTAGCCGATTTCTCTCTACACCTCGATGTGCATTATTTATTGCTGCATACTATACAACATTATTTTCAATCAGTTCTTGATCGGTATCAATCGCCACTGCCGCGACGGCGTTATCATCTCAGTCATACAACCTTCACTACAGCTGGCTCACCGTGAACTCTTATTGCGACTCAATTGAAGACCTAAACTGAATTGTTTGCTTTTTTATACCATGACGTCTTAAAGACGCACAGTTTAAGTCCTAATCTGAATGGCAAACATATTTAATTCACTCTCATTTATATAGTAGGTGTGCGATCCAAATGCAACTCTTAAAAACACTTCGTACGAAAAGAAAGCGATTCAGTTTAGAATTGTATTACAATTGAATCATTTTCAAAAAGTTAATGGTAGGCCTACAGTTCGCCCTAAGCCATGGTCCGACCTCTTGGGAACCCTTAGTCACCCGATGCCAAGCTTATCAGGTTTTTTTCCACATTTCGCAACCCTAACTATGCTTTTGCAATCTCCTGATACTAATGTATTATCGGGCTAAAAACGATAAATATAGACAAAAACAGAAAATATAGAAAAAAATATTCCGCTTAGTATTCAAATTTGAGGTAAATAAGGATCATGTAAACATTGATATTTAGCGATCTAATTAGTTAAAATTCTTATTGCCTGAAATATACTGAATTTCAGCTCAAAAAGTTTAGAAGAAAAAATTAAATAATGAATAAAATAACGTATTACGTAAATATTTGTGATAGTTTGCACTATTTTGATTATTTACAAAAAAGATCATTTAAAATGTTTAATTATTGTTTTTTTTTATAGAGAAGCAATGGTATGTTAGCATACAGCCGAAGACATTTTATTTTATCAACATACTAAAGATTTCTTTTATATAGAAAGATTGATTCATATATAAAATATTCGTACGCGATTTTTATATGTAATTTAATTGTATTTATTTACGTCATTATATATTATTATAATTATTTTGCTCGTCGTCATTACTAGTGAAATATGAGTTTGAAATTTGTCAAAATCACACTGTATATGTTTTAATATATAGATATCAATATGGAATAAAAACTTTAACAAGTTGCAAGTTACGTTAACAATTTGTAAGACATAGAATGTAAATTAAATTAATTATCAAGTAGGTAGGTATGTATGTACATCTAATATCTATGCGTGTATTCTCTTTTATACTTGTCTATTAGAACAGTGTCATTGTTGTTGCATGAATGGATCAATGGATCTATCTGAATTTAATTTCTCTGCAAATTTATTACGTCAATAGATCGTTTTTAATATGAATAATCGTGAAGGTAATTATTTTTGTTAAGACTCAGTTGAAACGTTTACCTTTCATTTCCTTTATATTATACTAGCCGTGCCAACAACGGCTTCGCCCGCGTGAAATTAGGTGATTAACGAAACTTTTCTCGAATTTTTGAAATTTTGAACATAAAAGTAATTATTGTAAGTTACCCATGAGAGATAGAGACATGCTATCGCGGACTTTTGTGTAGTATTTTTATAGATCTATAATTCTCCAGTGCATTACTTTAGCGTATCTCTGCTGGTTTACGCGGCGCACGCGATTAAAGCTCCCAGCAAGCTTCTTAACAACTGCGCGATATCTTCAACACAATTTACACAATACCGATATGAACTATTTACGTAAACGATCCGAAAGTATTGCACTATCATTTGGTGAAAACTGTATAAAAATCCGTTCATTAGATTTTGAGAAAATCGACATACAGACAGAAAGCTTTTTGGGACTTTGTTTTATAATAAGTATAGATAGATGATATTGAAAGGAAAATGATTTATAGAAGCAGGCGTTACTTTGCGGAATTCCATATTACAAGCAATATAACAGAACTAACTACTTTGCTATAATCCGCACGGGTTAAGCGAATGCATGCAAAGCCAATGTGTATGAAGCAGGCAAAATCTACGTACCTTATACATGCAGGACAAGCCACCACATGCACCCCCAAGGCGCAATTCACCAGCAACAGCACAAAAATCGTGCTGATCGACTGCTTGTATGGGTAGCGCGGCGCAGTACGATTTTTGTCGTGGAGCCTATCCTCCTGATGATGCTTCGGTTTCGGAGCGAAACGATCGTCGAGATTGTGGTGGTGGGTGTGTGTGCTGCTTTTGTGTGCGTTGTTGCTGGTGAATTGCGCTTTGGGGTGCATGTGGTGGCTTGTCCTGCATGTATAAGGTACGTAGATTTTGCCTGCTTCATACACATTGGCTTTGCATGCATTCGCTTAACCCGTGCGGATTATAGCAAAGTAGTTAGTTCTGTTATATTGTTTGTAATATGGAATTCCGCAAAGTAACGCCTGCTTCTATAAATCATTTTTATAGATCTATAATTCTCCAGTACATTACTTTAGCGTATCTCTGCTGGTTTACGCGGCGCACGCGACTAAAGCTCCCAGCAAGCAAGCTTTTTAACAACTGCGCGATCTCTTAAACACAATTTACACAATACCGATATGAACTATTTACTTAAACCATCAGGAAGTATTGCACTATCATTTGGTGAAAACTGTATAAAAATCCGTTCATTAGATTTTGAGAAAATCGATTATGTACAGACAGAAAGCTTTTTGGGATTTTTTATAATAAGTATAGATAGATAATATTGAAAGGAAAATATTTGGAAGCGGTCAGATGACTGCTCTCATCAAAGAGATATTCGGTTCGACTCGGAGTGTAAACGAGCCTCGGTCGGCGAGGCGTGCGGCGCGCGGGGCGGCGGGCGCGGCGCGGTGTGCGTGACAGATCATGGCGGCGCGGGGGGGCCCGTTAAACGCGCCCGCCGGATACGGCGGCCGCCAGCCATCCGGCCCCCGGCGCGGCGCGCGCTATTGGCGGGCGGCGGCCAATGGCGCGGCGCCGGCCCGCCCGGCCCGCCCGCCCGGCCGGCCGGGGCGCGCGCCGCCGCCGGCTCACACGGCGCGCGACTCCGGCGCGCACACTCGTTCCGATGCGCGGCTCCTGGGACGAGGCCACGACGGCGGCGCTGCACGCGCGCATCCTGGAGGCGCACCGCGGGCCCGCCGCGCCCGACCGCGCCGCCGAGCCCGCCTGCGAGCCGGCGCCGCTCGCGCTCGCCGCGCTCGAGCTGGCCGCGCCGACGCCGCTGCTGCCGCTGCCCACGCTGTCGTTCAGCGCCGCGCAGGTCGCGACCGTCTGCGAGACGCTCGAGGAGAGCGGCGACGTCGAGCGGCTCGCGCGCTTCCTGTGGTCGCTGCCCGTGGCGCACCCCAACGTGGCCGAGCTCGAGCGCTGCGAGGCCGTGCTGCGCGCGCGGGCCGTGGTCGCCTTCCACGCGGGCCGCCACCGCGAGCTGTACGCGATCCTCGAGCGGCACCGCTTCCAGCGCTCGAGCCACGCGAAGCTGCAGGCGCTCTGGCTGGAGGCGCACTACCAGGAGGCCGAGCGGCTCCGCGGCCGCCCGCTCGGGCCCGTCGACAAGTACCGCGTGCGGAAGAAGTTCCCGCTGCCGCGGACGATCTGGGACGGCGAGCAGAAGACGCACTGCTTCAAGGAGCGGACGCGGTCGCTCCTCCGCGAGTGGTACCTCCAGGACCCCTACCCGAACCCGACGAAGAAGCGGGAGCTGGCCGCGGCGACGGGGCTCACGCCGACGCAGGTCGGCAACTGGTTCAAGAACCGGCGGCAGCGGGACCGCGCGGCCGCCGCCAAGAACCGCTCGGCCGTGCTCGGCAGGGGGTTCGCGTCGTCGTCGACGTACGACGAGGACTCGGCCGACTCGGAGATCAACGTGGACGAGGAATAGCCTCCGCCGGACTGTCAGTGTCGTGGCGACGGACGCCCAGTGCTCGCGGCGGTGTGTGCGTAGTGCAGTGGCCGTGCCCGCGGTGTCCGCGGTGAGTCGCAGCGCCCGCCGGCCGCGCGGTCTCCGCCGGAGTCGTCGGGTGTGACAGGGTCGTTTTAGTTCATGTCCGGGGCACGCCCTCGCCCCCGGAACGGTCAGTACGTAGTTTATTTATTGAATATTCCATTTTATTTATCCTAGATTAGATTCTATTTTATGCCTTCCCGAAGCATTTACCGATACGTTTTTGCTGCCGATTTTTCCTACGAAAGAATTTATTTATCATATCAATTTTTAGTTGTAATATATTATTAGGACGTGTAGATAGTTATGTCTGTGGTATATAAATGTATATTACGGAGGTAAAGTAGGTTTGTACCTGACGTTATACTTTGCTTAGTGGCCAGTTTAGAGTTTCGAACGTTATTTGTAGTGCCCGTCAAATTCTTATTGAAATAGTATTGAGAACAATATTGGCTAATTACATTACTTGAAAATAGTTAATAGAAACAGTATTTGATTGAAAATCGAATCTGTCGTTTTGGAAATTGTAATTTCAATTAATGTAGCTACTTACTTATTTCTACCTACCTATTAACTATTATAAGCAGTATATATCACTCTAAAATCACACATTTATTCAAGACTTACATGGAAACGATATATAAATTGCTATTTATTTTGTAAATATTTAATTAACTATACTTTTGTTTTAAGTAGGTATTTACCTACTAGTACGAAGTAACGATAGGCATTACCTACTAGTTGCAAATAACAATATCTATAAAAAAAATATTTCGTTTTCATTTATTATTTTTTGTTTATATAAATTTTAATCTATTATTTAAATCAAACAAAAATAACGATTTAAATGAATATAAAAAATATTAACGCACAGATAAATAATAAGTGAAATTACAAACCAACAACCAAAAGTCATTTTTATCTATTTGTTAATTCTAATTTTTGTAAAAAAAAAAAATTGGTAGTTTGGAAAAACTGATTCATGCTTTAACAATCTTAATATGTGAAGTGTGAAGAGTTATTAATTAAACTTTTTAATATGTTTAAGAAAAAAGGGTTTTTAATAACTTTAAAAATATGATACATAATTTAAAAAAATTGTTTATTCTAATCTATATGAGTCAAAATTCCTGAAGTTCAGTCCAACTATTTATTATTATTTAATAATACTTTTATATATTGTCGTACATTTTTTGTTATATACATTATATTTAAGCGATAAATATTCGAGAGTACGAATAGATGGAAAGATAATTTGATGGCACTACAAATAATTGTTAGCCTTAAAGAATTCTTCTTGTATTTTAGTAATTTTAAACTAATTGTTAATTATCAAAGATGCTGTAATATACGTTATGGATAGATTCGGGCTTTTCTGATTTGATCGTTTAACAATAATCTATTGCATATATTAATCGAAAGGCTGTTGAATTTTTTTTTAACTCTAATATAAATATATAAAGTGCAAGTTTTGCTGAAAAGTTTCTGCTACGTATGCATAATATTAAGCGCGCAATTTCCTTTAAGATTTTGATATAACTTTTTCGGACTGCAGCTATGCTTGATTTTTTTTTAACTAGTTTTAACGCGAAATTCATTCACGTGAACTTAAACGTTAAACACCTTCAATAATGCGATATGTTGTTTATTGTTCCCCAGAAGATATATAAACGATATAAACGGTATAATTTTATTCTACATGTTACACCGGTGTATGTTTTAATTGTGCCAAATTTTATCAATATAGATCCAGTGCAGCTTTGAAGGCATAACAGACAGATAGACTTTTTTAGTATTTTGAAAAGAGATAACAGTTTAACCGTGTAAACTCTGATGACGGTTAGAGCGTGATAATAAATAAGAGAGTTTCTTGCTGAATCTTCTCGGTAGGAGCAGCCTTTTCGAACCAGCAGTAGATATTGAAAATTCAAATGCACTTGTATACAAGGAGCTGTGATAGCCCAGCGGCGAGACCGTGCGACTCTTTCGAGGGGAACACGAGTTCAAACCCGGGCAGGCACCAATGAGTTTTTCTATCAAAACTCATATGTCTAATTGATAATTGCAATTTATCACACGCATTTCGGTGAAGGAAAACATCGTGAGGAAACCTGCATATCTCTAGAGAATTCTGGAGATATGTGTAACCTACCAATCCGCACTGGAGCAGCGTGGTAGGTCATAGCTCCAATCCTTCTCTTCAAAAACGGAGAGAGGAGGCCTATTCCTAGCAGTGGGATTGTAACAGCCCGCTACTTTACTTTAATTTTACTTGTATACAAGTTTGCTTGAATAAAGAATATTTTGAATTTGAATTTAAACGTTGAGTCACTAGTATAGTTTAAATTTTAAATCACCGATTCCAGTAAAACAATCTCAGTAACTCTAGTATAAACTTCAGCAAAGTGGTATACGATAGGCAATATCAAGTACAACTACTTAACCGAAGTTAAGTGAACACTTATATACACTTGTGTATTAGATGCACCTTCGATTATACACTGTCATCGATATGTTGGCATTTTTATCAATGATAGGTTGCCGTGCTTTTAGCTTCGTCGGTCGCGGGTTTGAGTGCCGCCGAAAGTCTACTTTTTGTATAAATAATTTATTATTAGGTGTTACTTTGCGGAGGTCCATAATAAAAAAGTATAGAAAATATTATTTTGCAATAATCCGCGATAAAAGAAAGTATATGTAATGCTAAATATAATTTATTATCCGTTCTCATATCTAATACATTCAGAATTCCTAAAAACTCATGCACTTAAACGCCGCAATAAACACAATACACGATTCATAACTGAATATATATTTTTTTAATTTTTATTTTAGGGGTTTTTTTCAAACGGAAAATGCCACCCTCATAGTGACTACAAACTAACCTTAAAATTGAATAATTTATAGAAGTAGAAGTTACTTTGCGGAACTATTTACTAATACTATAAATGAGAGTCTGTCTGTAAGTAACGTTTTCATGGTTAATCCGCCGTAACGATATAGATCGGCGTTTCCCAGCCTTTTTCAGTCCACGGACCCTTAGGAAATCAAGCACAGTTTTCACTGACCCCCTTAACAAAATAAATAGCAAAAAAAACTCATTAGGTATTTATTTTAGTTATACAGATATAAACAAAAACAAACAAAAAAAAACAAATACAGAACGTATTTTTTATAGAATTAGGCGTTACTTTGCGGTGATCCATAATACAAAAGTAATAATAAAATTATTTTGTTATAATCCGCGATACAGTAAATAGAAAATATATATAGTGCTAAATGTATAGTGGACTATCCGTATTTTCATACCCGATACGTGCAGGATTCTACAACGTTTCTAATTTAAGCTTGTTGCACGTGTTCAGAGGTAAAATAAAGGGTGGGGATGAATCAAGTACTATATAACCATGCTTGTTCGGTTAATGCTTCGCTTTGCGATTTTGTCGTGGAGTCTATCTCCTGATGATGCTTCGATTGCGGGGCGAATCGATTTGAGTTTGTGATAGTGAACGTGTGTAGTGCTTGTGTATTATGGTGCAAGTGGTGGAGGTTTGTGCATGTGTTTTTACGACTCCTGTAACTGTAAACTGTTTATTATGAAAAATATGAAAAAACAATAATGTGAAGGTTGGTGTTGCTTTTTTGCAACTAAATCAGGGATATTCGGGTTATGTATTTTTTTTAAAATATCGTGTGAAAAATCTAAGATTACATTTTTCTAATAAAACTGTTTTGCTGAGTTTTCGTTTAGCGGCCCTTTTGCATTTAATGAGCGATATACATATGTAGGGTCCAGTGACGACATCGCGGATCCCCATACATATAGGACCACAGGTTGGGAAAAGCGGATATAGATAAAATTGCGTACAATTAAAGCTTACTTATCTAAGAAACTAATTACATAACTAATAATTTCATTTTTCCGTCGGGAAATAGGATTAAAACTTTGATTGGATTGGTTATACAATATTGAAGGTATACAATAAATCAGATAAATCATTCTTTATTCAAGTAAACTTGTAAACAAGTGCTTTTGAATCGTCAACTCTACTGCTGGTTCGGCAAGCTGTTCCTACCGAGAAGAGCCAGCAAGAAACTCGGTAGTTGCTCTTTTTAAAACATAAATCTTATAACTAGTTACGTTTAGTCATTACTGTCTCGTACAGGGTAGAAGCGCAGCTATATCCACAAATTCTTATCATTTATGTAATCTAATAAATCTCTAATAGCCTCTTTTTAATACTTTAGTGTTTTGAACTGCCGTATTGGTAAAGCTAAAATTGTTTGGGGCTTTTATAATAAAAAATACTTTAAATAGTTTAAATAATTTATAGAATTAGGCGTTACTTCGCGGAGATCCATACAAAAGTAATAATAAAATTATTTTGCTATAATCCGCAATAAAGTGAATATGAAATATATATAATGCTAAATGTAGATCGGACTATTCGTTTTCATACCCGATACATACAGGATTCGTAGAAACACTGCACTACCGTCACCACAATACACAAGCACTACACACGTTCACTATCACAAAGTCAACGATCGCTTCGCCCCGCAACCGAAGCATCATCAAAACAATAATGATTTGACGATGCTTTCACTTAGCATTACATATATTCTCTTCACATACACGGATTATAGCAAAATAGCTGTAATAACTTCTGTTCCGTTTGAGCTATTTACTTTCACACCCTCAGCGATATATTAACGCTTGCTAGTATTGTATGACTCTGTTGCGATAGTTTCTGCTATCAGTAGGTATATTGATAACTAAAACCGGAATCAAAATAATCTGTATTCAATGAGCTCTTTCAAGCACTTTTGAATCGTCAAGGATCAATATGATCAATGAACCTACAACTGGTTCGGAATGTTGCCCTAACCGAAAAGAACCAGCGAGAAACTCGGCGGTCAATCTGTACACATTTTCAATTTACATTATTTAACCGCATTGTTTGAAGCTGAAAGGATTTTTAAATCCAAGCATTTTTATCAATATAATAATCTTCAATTGTGTAATAAGCTTTACGTATAAGCACGTATAGTTAAATACATACAACGTTTTTGCATCAAATCAAAATGAAATCAATATATTCTTTATTCAAGTAAACTCTTTCGAGCACTTTTGAATCGTCAAGCACCAATATGATTAATAAGCAACACTGGTTCGGAATGTTGCTCTTAGCGAGAAGAACCAGCAAGAAACTCAATCTCAATCTTTTAAATATTTTCAGTTTACATTATTTGACCAATCTTCAATGACGCTGAAAGGATTTTCAAATCTAGGCATTTTTTCATCCAAATAATCTTCAATTTTTATGCTTTATATATAAGCATACCTCTTACATTTCATTTAAACCTTTCTGTAGACTGGTCTAGTATGGATTGCGGAATTTTATTGTGAATTAAGAAGCGAATACCGAGAACAACGAGGCGTTACACACACGGTCGTTCATCTCCAAAGTAAGTAACTTAATACTTGTGTTATGGGTGACGGACAACTGGTAGATATACTACATATATAGTTTTAAATACATACTTAAATACAAATACACACCTAGGCTCGTTAACCTAGGGCGTTAAGCCGAATATACCATATTAGCAAAGCCATACAGATCCATCGCGTCCATACAGATCTTGTGGTAGCGGAAAGTCTACAAGTGGGACTATAGATTTGTTTTGTAGATTATGTAATTATAAAAAATGGCTATCATTAGTATTCTTGGAATAAGACCTAACTCACCAAGTGCAGGCCCTGCTATAACGGTCGCTACAATGAATTTGTTATGGCGTTATTTGCTTTCGATTTACATTCTTAAATTCGTAATATCTTTTGATTGGGATGTCGGATTTTAATAACTTAAAAAGTATTTTACAGGTATTAAAAAATTTATCAATAAAATATCATTGAATGGGATAAGGATTAATACAGAGATATGAATAAAATGGCTAGATTATTGTCCGCAGTTTTACCAACTTTTACAATGTAAAAAAATGTAAAATATTGGCATAACTATAACATTTAGACATATGGTATCGCGGACTTTTTTGTGGATATTGATACGTTCTATAATACTATAGAATATTTTTTTGTTCTATCAACAATAGTTTCCGCAGCGCACTCGATGAAAGATGTTTACGACTAAATTTTTCCCAACTTATTACAATTTTATTAGGGATCCCTATTTTTTTTTGAAAATGACATATAGCCTTTGTTGCTCAGTGAAAAAGCAGCTTTCCAATGGTGAAAGAATTTTTGAAATCGGTCCAGTAGTTTTTGCGTGAAAACGTAACAAACATACATACAAACAAACAAACAAACAAACAAACAAACAAACAAACAAACAAACAAACAAACAAACAAACAAACAAACATACAAATCTTTCCTCTTTATAATATTAGTATAGACGAAACCTCTTATTACGCCTATTGCGGATTTTTAACGCGACATAATATTGGCGCCCGTGCGTAAGAGGCGTTACTCTGCTGAGTCGCGACGCAGGAATCACAATCTTATTGTGACCTCTCGTATGTCTATGATATACATATATATGATATAACGTGATAATAATATCAAATAAAGTCCATTAAATACTATTCTGCTTATCTTGATAGATTTAATAATTTATGTTTCAGCCATTATCACCTATAAGTGATGACATTAACGAGGGAAAATTATAGTTTGATTACATTTAATCGCATCTTGTTAATAAACAAAGGAAAATCTATTCCACAGATGATATTACGATTAAGTCATTTTTTAATGCCTTTGTTAATTTATAGGAGTAGCCGTTACTTTGCTGAATTCCATAGTACAGAAGTTAAAATATAAATATTTTGCTATAATCCGCGTTTTTTAAGAAAGAGGAAATCGTTCTCGTACCTTATACATGCAGGGTTCGTTACCGCCAAAAACACACTACAGCAGTTTAAAAAAACACTTAAAAAGAGACTGATACAGAAAGCCTACTGTTGAAGATTACGTTATTATTATTATGATAAGAATGCATGGATATAGCTGCACTTCTACCCTGTACAAGACAGTAATGACTACATGTATCTAGTTATAAGATATATTTATTAAATTATATTTTAAAAAGAGCAACCACCGAGAACCTTGCTAGCTTTTCAAACAGCTTTCCGAACCAGCAGTAGAGTTGACGATTCAAAAGTACTTGTTTAAAAGTTTACTTGAATAAAGAATACTTATTTTAAATTTGAATTACAAATACCGTTTCGCTCCGTAGCCGAAGCATCATATAGGTGAGGAGATAGACTCAACCAATTATATCAAATCATCAGATAATGCGCAAAAAATGAGAGCAGATTTAAAGGCTTTTTTACTCTCTTTTTATTCGATGACCACATTTTAGGCTGTCTCCCCTAACCTAGTCATCCTCCTGCTCTTACTCCACTCTAACCGGGGTCGGCACATGTTACAAACATGTTGTCAAATGATTTAAGTACATATTTTACGACCGGCCGCCTGCCTGACTTACCTTACTACCTGACTCAACTTACCTTAGGCGCCTCTTACGACACCTCTGTAAGAAATGAGGGTGGTCTATTCTATGCAGCCGGATACCACACGGAACAATTAAGTGTATTAAGTATATTTTTATGCACAAAAAATAATATTTTGCTAAAACTATGAAGCTAATATAACACCTATTTCTTTAAGCTTCTCTCAGCACGTGTTGGTCTTTTTTGCGATACCAAGATATGTCCAAAATCCCCGCATTTACCCCATATCAGTATTTCATAAGACATAATGCTGTGGAAGTAAGCAAATAAATACGTTTAGCTGCTATCTAGACTAATATTACAAATGCGAAATTCTGTCTGTTTTGTTTTCATGACTATCTGCTTGAGCAATATTGATGAAACTTGGAGAATTTAAAGTTTATATACCGGGCATACGCAAAGGATATGAAATAATTTTTTTTTATGGCAACAGAAAAGAGCACAAAATTAAATTAAGGATATTTTAACATCTATGACATCCTTATCATTTAAGTAATCTTCAACAGTATAGTAGGCTTTCTGTATCAGCCTCTTTTTAACAGTTTTTTCAAACTGCTGTAATGGCATGACCAAAATTGATTTCGGAATTTTATAATAGAATCTTATACCCAAACCCATAAACGATTTAAATTCTTTTGCAAGGCGCAAAGCAGCTTACGTCGGTCCCTACTAGTATCATAACTAATTTAACATGCATTTGACATACACATTTGTTTATGGTTAAAGTCTATGGTAAAATTTAGAAGGGATTAGTATTGTCTTTATTATTATTTATCTATAGTTTTACTTTAACAGCCTGTTACTATCCCACTGCTGGGTGTAGGCCTCCTTCTGACCGTTTTTGGATAGAAGGATTGGAGCTAAAACCTACCACGCTGTTCCAATGCGGATTGGTAGGTTACACATATCTACAGAATTATATAGAGATATGCAGTCTCCTCACGATGTTTTCCTTTACCGAAAAGCGTGTGATAAATTGCAATTATCAATTAGTTTTTACAGGAAAACTCATTGGTGCCTGGCCGGGGTTTGAACTCGTGATCACCTCGAAAGAGTTACTCGGTCTCACCACTGGGCTATCACAGCTGTTTTTACTACTAGTTTTACTGTTATACATACAGTAGAACAGCTGTAGTCAGACCTTTACCCCTCGTACTAACGAGAGGTTTACCGTACGTTAAAAATACGTCGAAATGAAACAAATGTATATCCAGATATATATTCACACGACAGCGCTTTTAAAACGCCTTTAAAGACGCTTTTAAGACGTATTTTTATCGAGCAGTTTTCCATTTTAGGCGTTAGGCGTAGAGCGTTAAGCCGAATATACTATACAAAACTTCTTGTAACGCCTATTGCGGAATATAAACGCGACATATTTTTGACGCCCGTGCGTACGAGGGGTTAAGTGAGAGTCTCCCAATAAATAATGAGGAGTAAGATGTTACTCGCATGTTTCGTCTTTGTCTAATGACACATAAAAGAAGGGACAGATAGATACACCGCCATTTGCTTTTTCTTTATTGTAATATGACATATTTTAGCCTTGCTTCCCTACTCTAAACATAATAACTCTATACACACACACACACAACCGTGCATTAGTTACAGATTTATACTCTTTTGTTTATGGTTAAAAGTTGCGGTCAAATTAAGAATGATTAATATTATTTGTCTATTATATTATTTGTCCAGAGTCTTACGCTTTAAAGGACTATATTTCAAGCCGTAAATAAAACTATTGTATTCACTGAAGGCAAGGAGCAGCGTCCGTGTTTTTTTTTGTTAATGCCGTTTTAATAACGGTGTCGTCTTTGTCTAATGACACATAAAAAAAGAGACAGATAGATACACCGCCATTTGCTTTTTCTTTATTGCAATATGACATATTTTAGCCTTGCTTCCGTACTCTAAACATAATAACTTTATACACACAACCGTGCATTAGTTACAGATTAATACTCTTTTGTTTATGGTGATAAGTTACGTTCAAATTAAGAATGATCAATATTATTAGTCTATAATATTATTTGTCCAGAGTCTTTCGCTTTAAAGGACTTGATTCCAAGCCGTTAATAAAACTATTGTATTCACTGAAGGCAAGGAGCAATGTCCGTGTTTTTTTTTGTTAATGCCGTTTTAATAACGGTGTTGTCTTTGTCTAATGACACATAAAAAAAGAGACAGATAGATACACCGCCATTTGCTTTTACTTTATTGCAATATGACATATTTTAGCCTTGTTTCCGTACTCTAAACATAATAACTCTATACACACAACCGTGCATTAGTTACAGATTAATACTCTTTTGTTTATGGTTATAAGTTACGTTCAAATTAAGAATGATTAATATTATTAGTCTATAATATTATTTGTCCAGAGTCTTTCGCTTTAAAGGACTTGATTCCAAGCCGTTAATAAAACTATTGTATTCACTGAAGGCAAGGAGCAACGTCCGTGTTTTTTTTTATGCCGTTTTAATAACGGTGTCGTCTTTGTCTAATGACATATAAAAGAAGAGACAGGTAGATACACCGCCATTTGCTTTTACTATATTACAATATGACATATTTTAGCCTTGTTTCCGTACTCTAAACATAATAACTCTATACACACAACCGTGCATTAGTTACAGATTAATACTCTATTGTTTATGGTTAAAAGTTGCGGTCAAATTAAGAATGATTAAATTATTTGTCCAGAGTCTTATGCTTTAAAGGACTTGATTCCAAGCCGTTAATAAAACTATTGTATTCACTGAAGGCAAGGAGCAACGTCCGTGTTTTTTTTTGTTTATGCCGTTTTAATAACGGCGCTCTCGATATAATGTTACTGATACAGTTACATAATTACCAATCATCATTCAATTATCTCGTTACTCATATCATGTACTGGTTTGTCGCGGAGTAATGTTATTGCCTTTTGTCACGCCAACTGGATAATTATCAAGAATGTGATATCTTACTAACAGTAACACGGATATAAGCAAGGATTTTTTTCCAGTTAACACATAATATTCATTTAATACATCAATTTACTACATAGTTTTCATACCTGACACATGCAGGATTCGTAAAAACACTATAAACGACTACCACCGGTACCATAATACATAAGCACTACACAATTACAAGTAACACAGGTATTTCCTAGCACAAGTGTTGACAAACCCTTTTCCGAATTATTTTTGCGATTGTTAATTATGTAACTATTATAAGGAAATTGTATCTGTCTGTACCTTACATTTATAAAATTTTCAATAAATAAATAAATTTTTTTTAAAAATATAACGGACAACGCATAGTCCACTCTACATATAGCATCCTACTTTCTACTAATATTATAAATGCGAAAGTTTGTGAGTATGGATGGATGTTTGTTACTCTTTCACGAAAAAACTATTGAACGGATTTGGATGAAACTTACCAGTTATATAGGTTATACATCGGAATAACATAAAGGCTACAATTTGAAATGATTTTATGTAATATAACGATACATGATGAACGATACAATAAAGTCGGAAAAATCTGGCCTCTGAGAGCTATCTTGGCATACGCTGCCTAAACTATTGAAGTTACACAAAGATGATGTATGGTACACCTATGGAATTGTTTGTCTTAAACAGTTCTAAATAAAAGTTCACGATAGCATATATCTACCTTTTATGTGCAAACCACTATGACCAAAATTGTGAATCATAAATTTAATTAAATTAGATACTATTTTACAATGCCCAGTTTAGTATATTTATCAAGCTCTTATAAAAATTAATACATTTGTCCCTTTCAGTATCTGATGTAGATAAACTTTGTCTTTCACACTAAGTAATTTGGCCCAATAGTTTAATAGTTATCACGATATGATTGATTTGAATGGAACGCCATAGAGTGCCTAATATTCGCGGCGGGAAAAGATAGTATGAAATCCATTAGTTTAAATTTAGACATCTGAAATTTTGTATGTACGTGTAACTAAATAAATATATATTTTTCAATATCAAAAATTAAAATCTAAAATTATCTGTCACGAAACTTAATTTGGCAGACTAAATTTCACGCGAGCGAAGCCGCGGGCATAAGCTTATTATATATGTTTCCTATATAGCATTGCACGCATTCGCTTAACCCGCGCGGATTATAATAAAAAACCTGTTATAGTTTCTATAAAAAAAACTTTCTTAAAATAACTTTTCTAGATGTAAGGCTAACAGACTAATATAGAACCTATTATTAATAGACGGCGTTTTTAAATCGCCTACTTTTACCGAAGTAAAAACATGATTATTCTATGTTAGCTTGGTATAAGCATTGATTGTACCAAATTTGATCTATTCAGCGAATTGGCCATGAAAACATAACAGACAGACTTTCACATTTATAATATTATTAGTTTACGTATTTAAGTAAATAACCCATATTGTAATAGCTCAGTTAAATTTATCCAGTAAACAGAAACCAAAATATATAAAAACTTTCTTAAAATAACTCTTTCTAAATAAAAAAGCTTTCATAGGTTAATAGTAGATGGCATTTTTCAACGTCATCCTATTCCTGTTGAATTAACATGACTTCTATAGCCTGTATGTTATCCCTGTCATCATTCTCCTGCCCTTATCCCTCTCTAAGTGGGGTCGGCACGACATGTTACAAACATGTTGTCACATGATTTGGCTACGTATTTTACGACCGGCCGCCTGCCTGACGTCAACTTACCTTAGTCGCCTTTTACGACACCTCGGTAAGAAATGAGGGTGGCTATTCTATGCAGCCGGATACCACGCGGCACTTACCTAAGTCGCCTCTTACGACACCTCGGTAAGAAAGGAGGGTGGTCTATTCTATTCTGCCGGATACCATACGACGACTTGTATGTTATCCCTGTGTACGAGGTATAATGGTGACAAATTTCATCCATATTGATTTAGCGGATTATCGTGACAGACAGACAGACGTTCGACAGACGACGTAATTATAATATTAGTAAGGATAACAACAATAATTAATCATAATATATATAACATTAATGTAAATATGTATACGATGTGATCGGCAAAGTATTATTTTATAATTTATGATCTATCGTTGTCTTTCCTCCATCGTTATTGTTATTTTTTTTTCTGTATTATTAGTCTGTGACTGATGCTGTAATAATTACAATTGAGTTATTATACATAAAAGGGTAGTCATAGGCAGGCCTGTAAGTGAAGTGTTGCAACAAATAATGAGAGGGAAGATAAGACTCATATACTTATCTTTGTCTTATTATCATACATGAAAAAGAAAGTGAATTAATAGTCTCATTTACTTTCCCTTTATTGATTTATAGAAGCAGGCGTTACTTTGCGGAATTCCATATTACAAGCACTATAACAGAACTAACTACCTTGCTATAATCCGCACGGGTTAAGTGAATGCATGCAAAGCTAATGTGTATGAAGCAGGCAAAATCTACGCACCTTACACACGCAGGACAAGCCACAATACGCACCCCAAGGCTCCACCACCAGCAACAAAGCACACAAGCAGCACACACACCCACCATGGAGCCTATCCTCCTGATGATCCTTCGGTTTCGGAGCGAAACGATCGTCGAGATTGTGGTGGTGGTTATGTGTGCTGCTTGTATTCATTGTTGCTGGTGGAGGCGCCTTGGGGTGCGTGTGGTGGCTTGTCCTGCATGTATAAGGTGCGTAAATTTTGCCTGCTTCATATACATTAGCTTTGCATGCATTCGCTTAACCCGTGCGGATTATAGCAAGGTAGTTAGTTCTGTTATAGTGCTCGTTTCCCTTTATTGTCAATTGACACATTTTAGGCTACTCGAGTATCACAGTATATTTTTAGCAATTTAATGTTTGTGCATAAGAATATACATAATTATAAAAAGATGTTTATAATAGACAAAGTAGCAACCGACATGAGCTTGTGGTTCCTGCTTTGCCCCCTTGCAAAAGTAAATAAGTCGTTTGTGGGTTTGGGTATAAGATTCTATAATAAAATTCCGTAATCTATTTTCTTTAAAGAGCAACTACCGAGTTTCTTGCTGGCTCTTCTCGGTAGGAACAGCTTTCCGAAACAGCACTAAAGTTGACGATTCAAAAGCACTTGTTTACAAGATTTCTAGAATAAATAATATTTTGAATAATACCTTTATGATTCACTGCAGCCAAACTATTATTTTATATTCTATGCAAAGAGTATATAAGACATTGTCCTCATTATTTATTTATTTATTCAATAGTCCAACATTAGTCACATTTAAGTATTTACCTAAAATTACATATTCTAAAATAATTTATAAATAATTTATTAATTAAAGGTTATCTCGTCATTCGTCAATTAAAGCTACCGTACAATGTAATGTAATAATGTCAATAATATATACAATGTCAATGTCTTAATGTCAATCATATATACAATGTCAAAGTCTTAATGTCAAGTCACAAAATAATAATTAACACAATCATTATTATTTTTAATTAACTATATTATAAATAACAAGAATATTATTAATTTAGATTATCTAATTAAGATTTAATTAATTTTTTCAATTATTATTTTTATAAATGATTTATAGAAGCAGGCGTTACTTTGCGGAATTCCATATTACAAGCAATATAAGAGAACTAACTACTTTGCTATAATCCGCACGGGTTAAGTGAATGCATGCAAAGCCAATGTGTATGAAGCAGGCAAAATCTACGCACCTTATATATGCAGGACCAGCCACCACATGCACCCCAAGGCGCAATTCACCAGCAACAACGAACACAAAAGCAGCACACACACCCACCACCACAATCTCGACGATCGTTTCGCCCCGAAACCGAAGCATCATCAGGAGGCTATCCTCCTGATGATGAAGCCTATGCTTCACGACAAAAATCGTACTGCAATCGTAATCGGCAATCGTTGTTGCTGGTGAATTGCGCCTTGGGGTGCATGTGGTGGCTGGTCCTGCATGTATAAGGTGCGTAGATTGTGCCTGCTTCATACACATTGGCTTTGCATGCATTCACTTAACCCGTGCGGATTATAGCAAAGTAGTTAGTTCTGTTATATTGCTTGTATTATTTTTATAACTTTTTTTTTTTTTTTATAATTTTTATGCCCACTAATATAAAAATGGACAAAATATTGTCCATTTTTTATATTAGTGGGCATCATTATGACGTAAATCGGTGCAGTTTTAGCGCCATTTCCATGTCTAGGACGCATAATAAATTATTCAATAATCGATTAATTTGAATATTTAATTGCTAAATTAGATGGAAATATGCAAAACACATTACAATCATATTATTGAGCTATTGGAATTAAATTAATTGTTATGTTAGCGAATACAATTGGAATTTTATAAAAAAAACAATGTAGCGATTTGTCAATCATTTAAAATGTAATTTTCAAACTAAAAAAAGGTTATTTTCGATCACGCACACACGTGTTTGCGTTGTGGGCAACATTTAAAACGGTGTCGTGATTATTAAAAATAATTTATTCAATTGATTTTTATATTGTCACTTAAGTTAATTAAATTGTTTTCAATGGACATATTTACCGATAATTTGTATTCAATGTTTTTAAACTCTGATAATAATTGTTAGACATAGTGTCTTACAATAATTATTAATTTTGCATTTGAATCCGATAATAAAATGAAACTCATACTTTATTCAAATTCAAAATATTATTTATTCAAGTAAACTTGTAAACAAGTGCGAATCATTAAATCTACTGCTGGATCGGAAAGATGTTCCTACTGAGAAGAGCCAGCAAGAAACTCGGCCGTCGCTCTATTTAAAATATAATTATTATACAGAGTTATTTTGCTATAATCCGCGATACAGTACGCAACCGAAGCATCATCAGGAGATAGACTCCACGACAAAATCGCAAAGCTTTGCGATTTTGTCGTGGAGTCTATCTCCTGATGATGCTTCGATTGCGGGGCGAAACGATTGTTGAGTTTGTGATAGTGAACCTGTGTAGTGCTTGTGTATTGTGGTGGAGGTGGTGGAGGTTTGTGCATATGTTTTTACGAATCCTGCATGTAACGGGTATGAAAAAACGTATAGTCCACTATACATTTAGCACTATATATATTTTCTATTTACTGTATCGCGGATTATAGCAAAATAATTTTATTATTACTTTTGTATTATGGATCTCCGCAAAGTAACGCCTAATTCTATAAATTATTATACAGAGCAGAAGTGCACTTATATCCACCCATACTTATCATCTAAGTAATCTTCAACATTATAGTAGGCTTTCTGTATCAGTTTTTTTTAACAGTGTTTTTAAACTGCTGTAATTTAAGTTATTGTATATAGTTTGCTTAGATTTGTTTTTACAACTTATCTTTATGTAAAATCTCCACCCTTTAAGTTCTCTATTCCCCTCTTTTCCCAAAAATCTGATCTCCTTCGTCGTACCAGATTCCAATTATTATCCTTTTTTGCGATGTCATCACTTATTTAATCTTTTGCTTATTATATTCAAAAATCCCATGTCAATACATCACACATAATATAAATAATAGACGCGAGTACAACTTTCACTATTAATTATTTTTATATTTTAAGCAATTTAATTTTTATACATAAAATTATAAAGAATTTTAATACGATAGGTGATGTATATAATAGACAAAGTAGAAACCGACATAAGCTTGCGACTCCTGCTTTGCGCCAAGCAAAAGTACGTAAATCGTTTGTGGGTTTGGGTATAAGATTCTATAATAAAATTCTCAAATCAATCTGAAATCAATTTTGGCCATGCCATTACAGCAGTTTAAAACCACTGTTAAAAAGAGGCTGATACAGAAAGCCTACTATACTGTTGAAGATTACTTAGATGATAAGGATGTGTGGATATAGGTGCACTTCTACCCTGTACAAGACAGTAATAACTAAATGTAACTAGTTGGAAGATTTCTATTTTAAAAAGAGCAATCGTCGAGTTTCTTGCTGGTTCTTCTCGGTAGGGAGAGCTTTCCGAACCAGCAGTAGAGTTGATGATTTAAACGCACTTGTTTACAAGTTTACTTGAATCTTAAACTACTGCCCTTATCCCACTCTAAGTGGGGTCGGCACAACATTTTACAAACATGTTGTCGCGTATTTCAAGACTGGCCGCCTGCCTGATGTCAACTTATCTTAGTCGCCATTTACGACACCTCGGTAAGAAATTTGGTTGTCTATTCTACTCAGTCGGATACCATACGGCGGGTAACGACTTACCTTAGTCGCCTTTTACGACACCTCGGCAAGAAACGACGGTGGTTTATTCTACTCCGCCGGATACCAAACGGCGGACATGTCTACTTGAATAAAGAATATTTTGAATTTGAAAGACATAACTGTGGGTATTTCAACACTTAAGTTGAAGCGACGTTACGCGTAAATTTTGTTTCAATTCAATTTGCGATCATCACAGGATGCATTAGTTGCTTTCCATCCGATAAAATTCCAATCTAAGGTCGATCTATTAGCCGAAAAAAAATAATTACATCAGTAGGTAATACTTGCTTTATACTGCAATAATGGATAATATAAATACTATAATGAAGGAAACGTTTACGCCGTGTGGTAGGTATCCGGTAGAATAGAATAGACCACCCTCATTTCCTACCGAGGTGTCGTAAAAGGCGACTAAGCTAAGTTGACGACAGGCAGGCGGCTGGTCGTAAAATACGTAGCCAAATCATGTGACAACATGTTTGTAACATGTTGTGCCAACTTACCACCCACTTACCCACTTAGAGTGGGATAAGGGCAGGAGAATGATGAATGAAGGAAACGTTTCTTCATTACTTCAATATTACTTTGTTGGCTCTTTTACCTTTATTGTTCGTGTCTAAGATACTAATGTTCAAGGTGTGAATTAAAAAATTAAGCAAAAATATGATATTATTGACATGAGCTGTCATAGCCCAGCGGTGAGACGGTGCGACTCTTCCGAGGGAGCTCAGACCCAAGCAGGCACCAATGAGTTTTTCTATTAAAACTCATGTGTCTAATTGATAATCGCAATTTATCACACGCTTTTCGGTGAAGGAAAATATTGTGAAGAAACCTGCATATCTCTTGAGAATTCTGGAGATATGTGTAACCTACCAATCCGCATTGGAACAGCGTGGTAGGTCTTAGCTCCAACCCTTCTCTCCAAAAACGGAGAGAGGAGGCCTATTCCCAGAAGTGGGATTGTAACAGGCCGCTACTTTACTTTTTTTTAATGATATTATTATGATATGTGTAGCATGTTAAGAGGCATTCGCTGGTCGAATATTGATATTTAAGGAAGCTTATTTTTCCTTAGCGAGTCAAACTTATAAAACTATTTTAAAATTAAAACTCGTACCGATGATTATGGATCATTCTTAGAAGAGATTCCTACAAAGTCACAAAGAAGTCAATAAAAAACCTACTTCCACTCCACAAATTTCCGCCGTTTAACGTATATTCCATATATGGTAGGCTAATGGTTTATAAACGGAAATACAACCGTCTCATTTTCGCAACACGCTACACGCGGGTAGAATTAATTCTGATAAACTTAACGATATATACTCAGACGAGATTTTGGAAAAAAATATATAATAGAACTTATAAACTGGTGAATTGATTATAGTTATTTACCACTACCCAAAAGACATACCTACTAACTCAAAAGTAAAATAAAATAAAATTATATTCCGTTTTTTCATACCCGATACATTCAGGATTCGTAAAAACACATGCACAAACCTCCACCGCTGCCAACACAATACACAAGCACTACACACTTTCACTGTTACAAACTCAACAATCGTTTCGCCTCGCAACCGAAGCATCATCAGGAGATAGACTCCACGGCAAATTCGCAAAGGCTGCGTTTTTACGAATCCTAGCAATATTGCTAAATGAATAGTGGAGGATTCGTAAAATAAAACTATATATACATACATATGTATATATAGTTTTATTCACTTCATCGGGGATTATAGCAGAATAATTTAATTATTACTTTTATTTTTTGGATCTCCGCGACATACCTTGTAACTTAAAGTTTAACTATCCTTTAAGCATGAAAAATTTTGAATTCGCAAAAACAAAGAGTACTTACTAATCGAGATTAAAACTATCGTATCATTTAAGTTGCGCAGAAATATAAACTAGAAAATTTCATTGAATTCATTTCAGTATTACTTTTTGTATAATTAATATATATTGTTAATATAATTTTAAATTTATATGTAATAATAAGATTAAATAATAAAATTCCGCAATCTACTTTAACTTTACCATTACAGCAGTTTAAAAACACTGTTTAAAAAAAGGCTAATAGAGAAAGCCTACTATACTATTGAGGATTACTTAGACGATAAGAATGCGTGGATGTACTCTTCGATCCTGTGCAAAACATTAATAACTAAATATAGTTAACTAGTACTAGTAAACTAGTAATAAGAATTATACTTTGAAAAGAGCAACCGCCGAATTTCTTGCTGGTTCTTCTCGGAACAGCTTTCCCAACCAGCAGTAGACGATTCAAAAGCACTTGTTTACAAGTTTACTTGAATAAAGAATATTTTGAATTCGAATTTGTAAATACAAAATTAATATTTCAAATTAAAATAGGTAATAATGATCTCACTCATTTCGATTACAAATTCAAATAAAATATTATACGCCATAATGGAATGAATATTCTGTGTAAGTCTACTTATAAAATGAATAAGCAATGATAAAAATTGTACTCGAATTGAACAGTTGGCACAATTATCGATATGCAATTAATTTAGTCTACGGTTTTTTTATATTGAGAAAATTAATGAAACGGCTTCAACACAATTAACATTAAAACGTAATGCAATATTCACTTAAACCCTATGGGAAAGTTGCACCTACCTTACCTACCACAATACCTTTTAGTAAAAATTAGAAAATCGATTATACAGACAGAAACCTTTAGGGGACTTTGTTTTATAATAAGTACAGGTATAGAAGTACAGTACAGGTCTATGCTACTTTGTATTCAGTTTCTTAAAGAATTGATGAGGATTGAACTTTATACAGCCAATAAATAAAATTTAATATATGTAATAGAAGAAGCTGTGATAGCCTAGCGGTGAGACCGTGCGACGCTCTAGAGACGACATGGGTTCAAACCCCGGGCAGGCACCAATGAGTTTTTCTAATAAAACTTATGTGTTTAATTGATTATTGCAATTTATCACACGCTTTTCGGTGAAGGAAAACATCGTGAGGAAACCTGCATATCTCTAGAGAATTCTAGGGATATGTGTAACCTACCAATCCGCATTGGAGCAGCGTAGTAGGTCTTAGCTCCAATCCTTCTCTCCGTAAACGAAGAGAGGAGGCCTTAGCCCAGCAGTGGGCATAGTAACAGGCCGTTACTTTACTTTTATATGTAATAGATTGATATGCAATAAATTCAATATACGTGTATTACAGCATTTTTGTAAATACTATTTATTTTTTAAACGAATTACAGCAAAATGCAAACAAAAAATTACCGATGTTACTATATTGTTTATAATATTTCCGCTTTTTATATAATTTTGTGCATAAAAGTTTTAAAATGTATAGACTAGGTTTAGACTCGAGAGAGACTTGTAAAAATGTATATTATAAAAGTGATCGTAAATTGTAAATATGATTCAGTACAGTCATAAAAGTAAAATTGTTAATAAAATTATATTCATAAACAAACAACTTTGTATTATTTTAATAACCTGTTTATTTTTTCAGAAACATACCTAATGAAACGGGGAACTATGATGAACTATTTTTTGTACATAATTATAAAAATATAATAGGCAAAGTATATAATAGGCGATGTATACAATAGGCAAAGTAGGAACCGACATAAGCTTCCGGTTCCTGCTTTGCGCCTAGCAAAAGTTCGTAATTCGTTTGTGGGTTTGGGTATAAGATTCTATTTGACTGGCCCGTTGGCGCAGTGGGTACTGATCCTGCCTTTAGCTCCGCGGGTTGCGGGTTCGATTCCTGTCGGGGGCCAACATTTTCTATAAACAATTTGTTGGTTCTTCGAGCCTGGGTGTATTTCTGTATTTAAGTATGTATTTAAAATTATATATGTAGTATATTTACGAGTTCTCCGTATTAAGTATTAAGTTACTTAATTTAGGGATGGACGACCGTGTATGTATGTGTCCCATATATTTGTTATATATTTATTTTTATTTATTATTCTATAATAAAATCCCGCAATCGATTTTATCTTTAACACTACAGTAGTTTAAAAACGCTGTTCAAGGGAGGCTGATACAAAAGCCTACTATACTGTTGAGGATTATATAGATGATAAAAATGCGAGGATTTAGCTACTCCTCTACCCTGTACAAGATAATAACCAAATGTAACCAGTTATAAGAATTTTATTTGAAAAGAGCAACCGCCCAGTTTCTTGGTGGTTCTTCTCGGTAGGAACAGCTTTCCGAACCAGCAGTAGATGTTGACGATTCAAAAGCACTTGTTTACAAGTTTACTTGAATAAAGAATATTTTGAATTTGAATTTGATTTTCGAATATGAAATCTATGAAATTGAAATACTTACAAAACTTGTTCGTCAGCGTCTTTTAAAAGATAGGTTTCCCTTGCAGGCTAAGAAATTTTTATTTCCTTATAAACCACGGGTAGTATAAAATAGGCTACAAGGATTTTATAAAACGATAGGTGATGTGGTATCCGGCAGAATAGAATAGACCACCCTCCGTTCTTACCGAGGTGTCGTAAGAGGTGACTAAGGTATGTGTCGTGTGGTATCCGGCTGCATAGAATAGACCACCCTCATTTCTTATCGAGGTGTCGTAAAAGGCGACTAAGGTAAGTTGACATCAGGCAGGCGGCCGGTCGTAAAATACGTAGCCAAATCATGTGACAACATGTTGTGCCGACCCCACTTAGAGTGGGATAAGGGCAGGAGAATGATGAGGTGATGTATATAATAGACAAAGTAGGAAATCGTTTATGGGTTTGGATATTAGATTCTATAATAAAATTCCGCAATCAATTTTGGCTTTTCCATTACAGCAGTTTAAAAACACTGTTAAAAAAAAGCTAATACAGAAAGCCTACTATACTGTTGAGTATTACTTAGATGATAAGAATGTGTGGATATAGGTGCACTTCTACCCTGTACAAGACAGTAATGACTAAATATAACTGACAAGACAATACTACTGTAGGCTAAATGTAAATGCAACTAAAGCTAACAATATATTCAAATTTAAATTCAAATTCAAAATATTCTTTATGATTATTTTGTAAACAAGTGCTTTTGAATCGACAACTCTACTGCTGGTTCGGAAAGCTGTTCCTACCGAGAAGAGCCAGCAAGAAACTCGGCGGTTGCTCTTTTTAAAATATAAATCTTAGAACTAGTTACATTTAGTTATAACTGTCTTGTACAGGGTAGAAGTGCACCTATATCCACACATCCTTATCATATATTATAAGATTTGTATTTTTAAAAAGAGCAACCGCCGAGTGTGTTGCTAGCTATTCTCGGTAGGAACAGCTTTCCGAACCAGCAGTAGATGTTGACGATTCAAAAGCAGGTGTTACAAGTTTACTTGAATAAAGTATATTTTGCATATGAATTTGAATTTGAAAAGTTGATTCTTCAATTCTGGGTGTATATTTGTATTAAATTTGCCCAACATTTTAAATATACTTACGGTACATTTTTAAGGTATTTTGAATTGATTATCTTACCTTATTTAATTATCATAAGCTGTGATAGCCTAGCGGTGAGACCGTGCGACTTTTTCGTGGGGAACACAAGTTCAAACCCGGGCAGGCACCAATGAGTTTCTCTATTTAAACTCATGCGTCTAATTGGTAATTACAATTAATCACACGCTTTTCGGTGAAGGAAAACATCGTGGGGAACCCTGCATATCGCTAGAGAATTCTGCTGATATGTGTAACCTACCAATCCGCATTGGAGCAGCGTGGTAGGTCTTAGCTCCAACCCTTCTCTCCAGAAACGGAGAGAGGAGGCCTATTCCCAGCAGTGTAACGGGCCGATACTTTACTTTACTTTTCCTTTTATTTAATTACCATAAAAAGAAGAATGTCCAATGAGACTGTCCTTTGATGTTTCATTATGCAATGTATAATTAATTATCTGTTATTCAAGCCAATGAGCCTTATTTGTTAGCTAAAGGAGGTCTGCAGGCCTACCATGAACTCTTATTGCGACTCAATTGAAGACTAAACTATATTACCCGGCATTAAATAATGCACATCGATGTTTAGAACGAAACAGCCGGCCAGTTCGGTTTCGTAGAGCGCTGTCACTGTTACTCAGTATGGGACGTTTCACACGGGTTCGTCAGTCTGTGCAGAGACAATGATGGATGAAGCAGAATCTAGCCGATTTTCTCCCTCTAGGCCTCGATGTAAAGCTGTGATAGCCCAGCGGTGAGACCGTGTGACTCTCTAGAAACGATCATGGTTTCAAACCCCAGGCAGGTACCAATGAGTTTTTCTATTAAAAACTTATGTCTAATTGATAATTGCAATTTATCACATGCTTTTCGGTGAGGGAAAACATCGTGTGGAAACCTGCATATCTAGCGAATTCTAGGGCTATGTGTAACCTACCAACCCACATTGGAGCAGCGTGGTAGGTTTTAGCTCCAACCCTTCTCTCCAAATAAACGGCGAGAGGAGGCCTATACCCAGCAGTGGGATAATAACAGGCCGTTACTAAGCCTCGAAGTGCATTATTTATTGCCGGGTACTATAGTTTAGTCTTCAATTGAGTCGCAATAAGAGTTCATGGTAGGCCTGCTGGTCCAAAAATGCGGGGCCGGCGTTCTTCCAGCCAGTTCGCTTATATGGCCGCCTCACCGAGTGCCTACTCCTAAATGATTAATGAGTTCTCTGTAATTGAATACTTATGTTAATAAGTGGACGGGTAATTAAACAACTTATCTTAATCCCGCTTCCTTACATATACATTGTTGCAGTTCACTTCTTAAGGTAAATTTTTCATTGGGAAAATGGCGCATGTATCAAATTCAAATTCAAAATATTCTTTATTCAAGTAAATTTGTAAACAGGTGCTTTTGAATCGTCAACTTTACTGCTGCTTCGGAAAGCTGTTCCTACCGAGAAGAACCAGCAAGGAACTCGGCGGTTGCTCTTTTTATAATATAGTCTTAAAACTAGTCACATTTAGTTATTACTGACTTGTACAGGGTAGAAGTGCACTTATATCCACACATCCTTATCATTTAAGTAATCTTCAACAGTATAGTAGGCTTTCTGTATCCTCTTTTTAACAATGTTTTTAAACTGCTGTAATGGCCAAAATTGATTTCGGAATTTTATTATAGAATCTTATACCCGTGGGTTTGGGTATGATCGCAAATTGAATTGAAACAAAATTTACCCGCAACGTCGCTTCAACTTAAGTGTTGAAATACCCTCAGTTATGTCTTTCAAATTCAAAATATTCTTTTTTCAAGTAGATATGTCCGCCGTTTGATATCCGGCGGAGTAGAATAAACCACCGTCGTTTCTTGCCGAGGTGTCGTAAAAGGCGACTAAGGTAAGTCGTTACCCGCCGTATGGTATCCGGCTGAGTAGAATAGACACCCTCATTTCTTACCGAGGATAAGGGCAGTACTTTAAAATTCAAGTAAACTTGTAAACAAGTGCGTTTTAATCGTCAACTCTACTACTGGTTCGGAAAGCTGTCCCTACTGAGAAGAACCAGCAAGAAACTCGACGATTGCTCTTTTTAAAATAGAAATCTTAAAACTAGTTACATTTAGTTATTACTGTCTTGTACAGGGTAGAAGTGCACCTATATCCACACATCCTTATCATCTAAGTAATCTTCAACAGTATAGTAGTAGGCTTTCTGTATCAGCCTCTTTTTAACAGTGTTTTTAAACTGCTGTAATGGCATGGCCAAAATTGATTTCAGATTGATTTGAGAATTTTATTATAGAATCTTATACCCAAACGATTTACGTACTTTTGCTAGGCGCAAAGCAGGAGTCTCTTATGTCGGTTCCTACTTTGTCTATTATATACATCACCTATCGTTTTATAATTCTCTATATTTTTATGTACAAAATTCATTATATCTTCAGATGTATACTATGCTTTGCTCTTCGTTGTCCTTGTTCTTCATTAGCGTAGATGACGGTAATTAAAACTGTATTTTAATACAAGAATTAACTACAAAATATTAGGTTTCTTCAATGTCGTATTAGGTAAATGGAATAATGGATTTCTTGAGCTAAGCTGTGTTGTAAGTAATGTGCTGTACAGAGCTAATAACAGGGCGCAAGTCACTGGACTGATCGGTCTCCAAGATTACTCTCACAACATTTTGCTGAATGTTCATTATAGAGAACAGATTGCATTGAATATATATTTTAAAAAATTTAGGTAAATACCAAAGAAAGTGCTTGATAAAACAAAATTTACTAAAAACTTTGTTTTTTTCTCTGGCATACGTACTATATGTTCCAATTTTACTAAAAGTTTTGTATTGTTTTATAGAAATAAAGATTATACAGCATTTAGAAGTCTCCGTCAAGTAATGCACTAAAATGTACTTGCATTTATCGCATTACTTAAAAAAACATAAAAATTTAAAAAAAGTGTTTATTATTTATTAATAACGTCCTCATAAGTCATAGACATAGAACATAGGTTCTATGTCGATGACTTATTAGGACTTATTGTTTTAACAAAGCAATGGTTTTGTGTTGATAGCAACGAAATAGTTGTTAAAGTTAAATCATACTACTCAATAAATATCGTTGATAATAAACACGTCACGGCACTATTTATAAAACAAAAGTGCTCATTGCAGATGTTTACAGTGATTTTTAATGTCACAATTGCGAAACTTTATAAGCGTTTATACGTGAAAACTTAAATAAATAGTTGAAAATACTGTAGTATAAACTTGATCTTGTAGTATGAATTTGTATATAATAGACAAAGTAGGAACCGACATAAGCTTGCGGCTCCTGCTTTGCGCCTTGTAAGAGTACGTAAGTCGTTTGTGGGTTTGGGTATAAGATTCTATAACAAATTCCACAATCAATTTTAACTTTGCCATTACAGCAATTTAAAAATACTGTTAAAAAGAGGCTGATACAGAAAGCCTATTATACCGTGGAGGCTTACATTGATGATAAGAATGCGTGGATATAGCTGCTCTTTGACCTTGTGCAGGATAGCTATGACAAAATGTAATTAGTATTAAGAATCTTCTTTTTTAAAAGAGCTCCACCGAGTTTCTTGCTGGCTCTTCTCGGTAGGACGGCTTTCCGAACCAGCAGTAAAGTTGACGATTCAAAAGCACTTGTTTACAAGTTTACTTGAATAAAGAATATTTTGAATTTGAATTTGAATTTGATCGCAATCTCCACAACTATGTAAACGGCCGGTGTATACCTACAGACATACGTCAATGATATTAGCAACCGATCTATGTAGATTAATTAGTACATAACTTGGATAGTTGTGTTTTTGCGCACACCTCATTACCATATGTTGAATTAAGTTAGCTTCATTACAGAACATTTTAATTACGAAACTAATTATTTTATATTGCAATAAAAGTTTTTTGCGATAAGTTAATAGAAAGGTCGTATAACTTCCCAAATGCTGCCTATAAATGTGTGAAAATGTATTATTTATTTATTTCTTCATTGTGCACACAAATTATTAGAAAAGAGGTAAAATAAAACAGATGTACAAAGGTGGATTTATCCCTAAAAGGGATCTCAGACAACTTTGAGCAAAAGAAAGAAAAAGACAAGAAGTGAAATACAGATAATATACACTTACGAGCAGCCGAATCGACTCACTCATAAAAAGTAGACAAAAAGCGTGTTTTCGTTTAAAACATTTAAAAAAGGATATTAAATGTATTATTTTATCAAAGCCCATTCGTTTAACTTTAAATTAACACATTTATCATTTTAATCCAATCACTACTTTTAAAAATAACGTGATTTGAATGTAAGTGTGTAAAATTTGCTCTTTGCAGTACTAACGAGTTGCGGTATGCAACCCTCTATATAGACCACCCTAAGCAACGCACCCTTATCTGTCGCTTATCAAAAGTTGGCCTGAACACATTTGCGCAAGATACGATTATCAATTCGCCGTCACTATGGATACAAGATCAGAAGAAGTCGCCCAAGTTGTCCTATTGGTACAACAGGGCTTTAGCCAGCGAGAAGTCGCTCGTTGACTAAATCTGAGCCAATCTGCTGTATCCTGGGTATACAAAAGGTTCCAAGAGACTAATTTTTACTCTAGGAGGCCAGATAACAGTCAGCGGAGGTGTACTTCTGAGAGAGACGACCGTTTTATCGCCTCTACAAGTCTCAGAAATCGCTATCTCACAGGTGTTGCTGTGCAGCAGCGGCTGAGAGAGGTTCGAGGAAAATAAAGAAAAAAAAGGAAGCAACGAAAAACTATGTACCTAGATGAATATTTGCACTTGATGACACAGTCATAAATTAATTCTAGTCTGTGACTTAAATGTCGATAGGGGAGATTTGCTAATTGATACTGGTAAATCATTCTGCGTTAATAGTATATTTTTAGCAATTTAATGTTAGTATATAAAAATATACATAATTATAAAAAGATTGGCGATGTATATAATAGATAAAGTAGGAAACGACATAAGCTTGTAGCGCCTGCTTTGCGCCTCGCAAAAATACATAAGTCGTTTTTGGGTTTGGGTATAAGATTCTATAATAAAATTCCGCAATCATATTTATGTTTGCCACTACGACAGTTTAAAACACTTACGAAAAGACTGATACGAAAAGCCTACTATACTATTGAGGACTATCTATATATAGATGATAAAAATGCGTAGATATACTTACTCCTCTACCCTGTACAAGATATGAATGACCAAATGTAACAAGTTATAAGAATTATATTTGAAAAGAGCAACCACCGAGTTACTTGTTGCTCTTCTCGGTAGGCTTACCGAACCATCAGTAGAGTTAACGATTCAAAAGCAATTGTTTCTAAAGAATATTTTGAATTTTAACGTAGGCATGATTTTTATAGTACTAGCGTGTAATTGCATAGACATAACTTGTACCGTTTTAGCCGTGTGGAATAGAATAGACCACCCTCCTTTCTTACCGAGGTGTCGTAAAAGGCGACTAAGGTAAGTTGATGTCAGGCAGGCGGCTGGTCGTAAAATACGTAGTCAAATCATATGACAATATGTTTGTAACATGTTGTGCCGACCCCACTTAGAGTGGGATAAGGGTAGGAGAATGATGAATGATGATGATAGACATAAGTTGTGCGTTTTCGTCATAAATGTAAAAGATTAAATTACATTTTATTAATAAACAATTTACCTAGTTTTTATTAATGTATCATTTAAATTAAGAATTAAATAGAATTCTATAAATTTCGACATTTTAAACATATAAATTTTAATTTAGATTATTTTCATCCGTAACACTAGCAATAAATTTAAAAAAAAACAAACTTTTTATTACTCTATAAAGAGGCAACGTAGTTTTTTATCTGTAGGCCTATTGACGCATTACGTATCGGGTTCCCGCCGTCGCTGTCATACACTTTGACAGCTTGTAACAATTTGTTTTTTGTTTCAAACTTATTCAGTTCACCCTTTTTTTGTTTTTATTGGTTGACAAACTCTTTAGAGATACACGATTAAATCTGTTAGACAGTTTAAATGTTTATTTTTACGTGCTGACGCCTGTCCGTGATAGGCGCCTTGGATATCTAATGAACGCTTATAAAAAGTGTCGAATAGTTTTGGAGATTCGTAGCTTGATAAAGGAGAATATTATTTGTAGATTAATAAACTTAAGAGCATAAAAGGGACAGACATTTATGAGGGGAGGGGGTTTATATTCTGAAATTTAGTGGCAAAAAATCGGGTTATAAAAAATATAAAGAGGAATAAAATTCCGCAAACAATTTTAACTCTCGCATTACAGCAGTTTAAAAACACTGTTGAAAGGAGGCTGATACAGAAAGACTTATATACTGTTGAGAATTACTTAGATGATAAGAATGGGTCGATATAGCGACTAGTAGACCCTGTAATGGTAATGACTAAATGTAACTAATAATGAGAATTTTTTGCTGGCTCTTCTCGATGGGAACGGCTTTTACCAGCAGTAGAGTTGTCGATTTAAAAGCACGTGTTTACAAGTTTACACAAATAAAATTTGAATGGAATTTTGAATTTGAATTTGTGTTCGATATAAATTAAAGATGAATTTTTTTTCAACGTGGTTCCTGCTTTGCGCCCTGCAAAAGTACATAAGTCTTTTGTGGGTTTGGGTATTTACTTTAACTTTACCATTATAGCAATTTACTTTAACTTTACCATTATAGCAGTTTAAAAAAAGGCTAATACAGAAAGCCTACTATACTCTTGAGGATTACTTAGACTTACATAAGAATGCGTGGATATAGCTATTCTTAGGAACAGCTTTCCGAACCAGCAATACATGTTGACGATTCAACAGCACTTGTTTACAAGTTTACTTAAATAAATAATATTCTGAATTTGAAATTAGAATTAGAATATAGATTTTCAATTTAATTTATCGCAGATTATAGCAAATTAGTGTTATTATGACTATATAATGGATATCCGAAAAGTAACGCCTAATTCTATAGTATAATTATAGACCAACATTTAAAGTGTTTTTTATAATAAAAGAATAGCAATGTTTATGTGGGTCAAGCGGCCTTAAACAGGAAGAAATTTTTTTTGGTAATTATGTTCCGGTCCACCCCATGACCGCCGGGATGATTAATGGCGCCAATTTGGTAATCCATCATGTCGGTTCTAACACGCAAAAATGTTATCTAACATAAAAATGCGGTAATTTCTGTATAATATACGAGCAGAGCGCGTTTCTGTTGCTCAGCCTATTTTTGACTACCTCCAAATATCTCCGAAAATATTTAATAAGTTTAATTATTTACATAATATTTGGCCATGCCATTACAGCAGTTTAAAACCACTGTTAAAAAGAGACTGATACAGAAAGCCTACTATACTGTTGAAGATTACTTAAATGATAAGGATGTGTGGATATAGGTGCACTTCTACTCTGTACAAGACAGTAATAAACAAATGTAACTAGTTCTAAGATTTATATTTTAAAAAGAGCAACCGCCGAGTTTCTTGCTGACTCTTCTCGGTAGGAACAGCTTTCCGAACCAGCAGTAAAGTTGACGATTCAAAAGCACTTGTTTACAAGTTTACTTGAATAAAGAATATTTTGAATTTGAATCGAATATATATATAGCATACTTTGTATTCAAGCGACGTGAATAAAAAATGTTTTGTAGTAAATTCTCGCCTAATTCTATAAATTAGCTATTACATAATTGAGTGCACTTAAACTTGGCGCGAATGAAGTTAAGGTACAACTAGCATGTAATCAAACGCTGAGTTTAAAGTGACCAAATTAAAAAAAAGTTGTTTTGTAGGAAATTGCAATATAAGCGTGGCGTAGCGTGTTCAAAACTCGTGATTGTTAAGGAGACCCAAAGCTTGGAAGGAAACAATAGTTTTTTTTATAGTTCGTAGCATGATCCGTTCGTAGCTCTCACTCTGCCAAAGACAGGATGATATGGCGGCGTATCTCTAGAGCAGCAGTGGTACAAAAATCGACCGAAACATGATCACGACCACTCTGTCAAGAGTGCCCGACTTAGAAGAAGAGCATGATCCGCCGTGTGGTATCCGGTTGAGTAGAATAGACCACCCTCCTTTCTTACCGAGGTGACTTAAAAGGCGACTAAGGTCAGTTGACGTCAGGCAAGCGGCCGGTCGTAAAATACGTAACCAAATCATGTGACAACATGTTTGTGTGCATGTGTGTTTGTGGGACAAGGGCAGGAGGATGATGATGTAGCATGTTAGATGGCAAATAAGGATTACATAATTCAAATTCAAATTCAAAATATTCTTTATTCAAGTAAACTTGTAAACAAGTGCTTTTGAATCGTCAACATCTACTGCTGGTTCGGAAAGCTGTTCCTACCGAGAAGAACCAGCAAGAAACACGGCGGTTGCTCTTTTCAAACAATAATTCTTATCACTAGTTGCATATAGTTATTAATGTCTTGTACAGGGTTGAAGAGAAGCTATATCCACACATTCTTATCGTCTAGGTAATCTTCAATAGTATAATAGGCTTTCTGAATTAGCCTTTTTTCAGTAGTATTTTTGCACTGCTGTAATGGTAAAGTTAAAGTATATATATATATATAACTCGCAAATAGGGTAAAACCGGGATAAACGAAATATTTTTTCATTATTCTAACCCGTGCTTTTTAACACAATTGCGTTTTAAGTCCTAGTTTCACGGATCACTTTTTCGTGAATAGCCGATTTCCAGTTTTTGCGGTCTCTTGCGGCTTGCAAGGCATTGTGAACGACCATCGAGTTGGACTGCGGCCTCTCGCTTTTTTTCCTTCCAAAGGGCCAGTGATCATTAGCTTCACCAGGTTGTCTCCAGTCTTCCTGGTAATATGTCCGAAGAACTCAAGGACTCTTTGGAGACACGAATTATATTATGGGTGGCGACTGTTGGGTACACAAACTCACTATCCAAATAAATCTATTTATTTACAGTTAATTATAATTAAAATTTCTCTTATAGTATGTTCTATATGTAAAATAACTAAAGCGTCCGGTCCCACCGATGTTAGGTAGGACAAAGGCGAGGTGGCGCGAAGTGTCTTTCCCAGGCATGGAATGACACCTCAGGTGTCGAGTAGAGTCTGGGAAAGCGGCAAACGCTGAGTAGATGTAACACACGTTGTTCAGAGCCTGGTTCTTACTCCTACTCCTTTGGTGGTTTTAGGAGTAGTAACTACTTAATATTTTCGTTTGGAATTTTTACCTACACGGAACAAAGGGCATCATCCTTCTCAGTATTTTCATGACGGGGCCGCTGTCCATAAGGTAGGCATATATCCTCAAAAAAAAAAGTTCCACGAAAACCTAATTTCTGCGAAATCTGTAGGTTTAAAAGATAATAATTGAACATAAAGGTTTGAAATAGCTACATCAATACAAATAATTCGTATATAATCAATATTTTTAAAATTAGTTATAAGGTGGCTTCTTCAAAAAGTGGGGCGTTTGTCCGTACCGTAAATAGGATAAAAAAAAATCGTTTTTACCCATAGCACAGATGAGAAACACAGTATAAATTTCAGGGTATTTTAACTTTGAAGTTCACGCGTAACAAGTTGCGGGTACATCATGTATATCTTTAATCGTATACCTACGCCGCGGGCATCCCATCAAAAGAGCATCTGACAATTTCACACCCAGTTTTTTTTTTACACAACGAATCTTTGTGAAGGGGGAGCAAAAAACAAGAAGGGAGTCGCATTACGGACTTTATTATGAAATGACATTGAATTAACCAAAAGGCCACCTTGCGGCTCATTAACACAAATGGACTCACGAATCGCGCACGGACAATAAAAATCGCATTTACAAACAAAAAACGAACTTGATGAATGATACCGAGGTAGTTTGCTATACAACGCGTGCAGTGCCCACTGGCGAACACTGGCGGGGGGCACGGCGAACTTTCTAAAACGGCTAGTTACTATCCCACTTCTGGATATATAATAAAGCTGGTGTAGTTGTGGTTATTATTTTCACTTTTAATTTTTACCTCTCTTCTACTATTAATAAGGAATACTAATACGTTAAAGACTACTGATAAAACAATATCTACCAGTTGTCCGTCACCTATAACACAAGTATTAAGTTACTTACTTTGGGGGCGGACGATCGTGTGTGTAAGTGTCCCATATATTTATTTATTTATTAATTTATTTATGTGAATTGAGTTAAAGAGATCGTTTTACAATAATTTTAGTGGGGGTAGTAACGAACCGGTTTAGAGGGGGGAATAGGTATAAAAAACGGTGTAGAGTATCGGAGAGCCAGTCTCATTCCGAGACTCGAGCGACTATAACGCTAAACACTGCATTTCACGCCAGCGAAGCTTCACTTATTTCTAGTAGTATATAAAATCTACTAAAATAATATAATAGGTCGCAGGGAGCCACTGGATCCAGGCGGCGCGAGATCGTGTGGTATGGCGATCGTGTGGTATGGCGATCCCATGAAGAGACCTATGTCCAGCAGTGGACGTCCATCGGCTGACGTAGAAGAAGTAGAACCACTGATAAGTCACAGGGCAAAATAAACCTATAGACCGACTTAGTAGACTTTCCACGACCACGAGATCAATATGACGCGGGTGAAACCGCTGGGCGTTGCTAGTTAAGTATAATTTTGTATTCTGTTACTTTAAAGCGTGCTAGACGTTCTTTACAGCAGTGTGTCGCGCAATATATCAGTAATCGCGCTAGTTGTGTTACGAGGCGAACGCCATTTTAAAGTCATTCGGCTCAAACGCGATGTGCTTGCACTTCCGATAAATACTGAAATTATTTAGAAAGCAATCGCTACGTATTATCGGCATTAATGCATGTTTACCATCTCAATAATATATCATAACCAAGTTCTAAATATTAATATTTAGACCTTTTTGTGGGAGATTAAAAAATAATTTAGGTCAATAGTACATTACTAATTTTATTCCACCGTGTGGTATCCGGTTGAGTAGAATAGACCACCCTCTTTTCTTACCGAGGTGTCTTAAAAGGCGACTAAGGTAAGTTGACCCACTGTGTGATTGATTGACGTCAGGCTGGCGGCCGGTCGTAAAATACGTAGCCAAATCATTTGACAACATGTTTTTATCATGTTGTGCCGACCCCACATAGAGTGGGATAAGGGCAGAAGGATGATAAGTACATTACTTATTTTACTAAATTGTGTTAAAGAGGCTGTGCGGTTGTAAAAAAAGTGCTGGAAACTTTACTCGCATGCGCCGCGTAAAATAGCGGAGGTACACTAAAGTAATGTACTAAAGAATTATAGATTTACCAAAATACTACACAAAAGTCTGGGAGAGCAAGTCTCTATCTCTTATGGTTAACTCACAATAACTACTTTTATGTAAATGATAAGAAGTCTGTAGGAGACTAATCACTGACCGTAACCAGTTGTAAGAATTATAATAAATAATAATAAAAATATGGGACACTTACACACACGGGCGTCCATCCTCAAAGTAAGTAACTTAATACTTGTATTATGGGTTACGGACATCTGGTAGATAAACTACACATATAATTTTAAATACATACTTAAATACAAATACACACCCAGGCTCGAAGAACCAACAAATTGTTTATAGAAAATGTTGGCCCTCGGCGGGAATCGAACCCCAACCTGCGGAGCTGAAGGTAGGGCCAGTCAAGAATTATATATCGAAAAGAGCAAATTTAACACGAATGAAGTCGTGAGTGCAGCTACTAGTTAAGTTTAGTAGTTAAGTTACTCAAAGTCTTTTTTTTCTCAACCAATCATAGTTAAGTTGTTTTTTTTTTATGTCCAAACACCGCTGACCCGCAGTACGGTGGGCGCCAGTTCCCAGCCCGTCTCAACAATATAATGATGGGTTCCGCACACTCAGATGCTTCTGTATAATTGACGCCTTTTTGTACCAGCTATCTCTCTCTTGAGTAGTCGACACTCGTTAGCGTGGGACCTTACAGTTTCTATTATATTCATTTTGTTGTTTATTTATGTGTTTGGTATCAAAATCAAATAAAAATAATCTTTATTCACGTAAGCAAGAAACAAGTTCTACAAAAAACTTTTGAATCGTCAATATGCGAGAGAAGTTTAAGAAAAAGGTATTCTTACATTGGTTTCATGGTATATTTTTAGCAAGTTAATTTTTAAGAAAATACATAAATATAATTGGTGATGTATATAAAAGACAAAGTAGGAACCGATATAAGCTTGCGGCTCTTGCTTTGCGCTTTGCAAAAGTACATAAGTCGTTTGTGGGTTTGAGTATAAGATTCTACAACCAAATCCCGCATTCAATTTTATTTCTGCCATGACAGCAATTTGAAAACACTGTTAAAGAGAAGCTGATACAGAAAGTCTACTATACTATCGAGGGTTATATAAATATCAACTCTTCTGCTGTATCAGAAAACTGTTCCAACCGAGAAGAGCCAGCAAGAAACTCGGTGGTTTGATTGGCCCGTTGGCGCAGTTGGAATTAACCCTGTCTTCAGCTCCTAGGGGTTCGATTCCCGCCGAGGGCCAACATTTTCTATAAACAATTTATTGGTTCTTCGAGCCTGGGTGTATATTTGTATTTAAGTATGTATTAAAACCTATATATGTAGTATATCTACAAGTTGTCCGTCACCCATAACACAAGTATTAAGTTACTTACTTTGGGGACGGACGACCGTGTCTGTGAGTGCCCATATATTTATGTATATACTTATAAAACTCTACCGCTGGTTCGGAAAGCTGTTCCTACCGAGAAGAGCAAGCAAGAAACTCGGCGGTTGCTCTTTTCAAATATTACTCTTATAACTTGTTACATTTAGTCATGACTATCCTGTACGAACAGGGTAGAAGAGTAGCTATATCGACGCATTCTATTTATCATCTATATAATCCTCAATAGTATAGACGAGAAATTTAGAAAGTTCCATTTCCACTCAATCCAGAAGTCCGAAATGGATTCAATAAAGGAGCGGGCTCTCCCAGAGGAGCCCATTGCGTCCCCTGTTATTGTTTTTCGCCGCCCTCGAATTCGATAAGTGAAAACTTTCACATCTATGAATAATTATTTATTTATATTACAAAGTTAACACATTTTTAAAATTAATATCATTTGATATTAATTTTAAAAATGTGTTTCATCAAATGGACTGACGACCTCAAAATGACGGCACGAAATCGTGTCTTGTGGAGATTTCATGAACTGGCTTACTTCCAGCAGAACGTGCATCGGTTGAGAAAGAAGAAGTTTCATCACTACGAGTGTTGAAATCAGATAAGTTAAGATTAGTAATAGATAGTGATGTAGATACAAGTAATCTTATAATAATAACCATATCTTTTATTTCGCGCTTAGCATTACAGCGGAATTAACTCTCTTCTTTTTTCTTTTCTTCTGGACATAGGTTTCTTTAAGGGATCTCGACACTCCCTTGTGCTGCTTTAATCCAGCGGCTCTCCACTACCTTTCTGCCAATTTAAGCTTTTAAGAATACTCATGCAATAGGTGTTTTTACCTCATCTCGGAAGAAAAAAGGGTTTTTTATCTTATATATTAATCCGGTATATAAGCATTAAATATGCAAAATTTCATCAAATTCAAATTAAAAATATCACATGTTATTCAAAGGTTTACTTGAATAAAGAATTTATTAACTAGTAAATAGGCGCTTTGAACCGTCAATTCTACTGCTGGTTTGTAAAGCTTGTTTGTTATACCAGATGAGCCAGCAAGAAACTCGGCGGAGGTTCATTTCAAAATATTATTTCTTTTTTATTTAAATAAATAGGAAGCCAACGAAATGTACAGACTATACAAAATATAATATAAGTACAATAATCTTAATACTTTTTACAAATAAAAAACGCCAGAAAAAAAATACACAAAAAATTAACATATATATCTATTCAAATAAATAACATATACACTAACTAGAGAAAAAAAGAAAAAATTTATATAAATCAACTTCAGAAGAATTTTAAAATTGAACTTTTTCTTATTTGGCTTTTGAATAATATTTTTTTATCCTGTATCTAAATTTTTTGGCAGAGTCTCTAAATATATCAACATTGGCTTCTTAAAAATACTATTATGCAATTTAACCTACATATATATATAGGAGCTGCATTGCCCTTATTTGTTTTTCAAAATGTAGTTTTAAATGTTTATGTTTATTTTTAACTTGAGGTCTTGCATTAATAATTATGTCATATCTCGTCACTAACCCGTAACCAGCACGCTTGTTTGCCATCCTATTTCGTAAAAAAACTTCTATCTAATGAAATTTTAAAAAATCACCATTATTGCAGGTCGCCAGTGGGGGTAGTTAACGAAATGATGGCAGGCGCTCGTCAATTTTTGTCCAATCTGGGGTATTTCCGTTGCCGGCGCTACGTACTGAATGCGGAAACGAATCCAGCAAGCCTTTGATACACCGCTTGTATTGCCCGTTTTAACGTACAACTTCGTTTCATTGAATAATGTGTCGATATATAAATTACTATCTATATTAACATAAACGCAAAAGTTTGTCTGTCTGTTACAATCTCGCGTGTAATCAACTTGACCAATATTGATGAAATTTGTTACAGTAGAACTTTATATACCACTTAACGTGCAGATAGAAGCTGTGATAGCCCAGCGGTGAGACCGTGCGACTCTTTCAAGGGGGTCACGAAACCCCGGGCAGGCAAAAATAAATTTTTCTATAAAACTTATGTGTCTAATTGATAATTGCAATTTATCACACGATTTTTCCGGTGAAGGAAAACATCGTGAGGAAACCTGCATATCTCTAGAGAATTCTGCCAATCCGCATTGAAGCAGCGTGGTAGGTCTTAGCTCCAACCCTTCTCTCCAGAAACGGAGAGAGGAGGCCGATTCCCAGCAGTGGGATTGTAATAGGCCGCTACTTTACTTTAACGTGTAGACCCAGAAATTCCCGTTATATTGTCAAATGTTTTTAAAGAACCTACCACTGATACCGAGAAGAACAAGCAAGAAACTTGACGGATAATCTTTACAAATAAAAAAAATACAATTTGATTGATGGTTACAAATTAATCGTTGCAGCTTGGTGCGTAGCTGACTGCAGTTTAGGTATGCTACTAGCACTCAAATAATCAACAATTGTAAGCTTTATGTAGCAGCATCGTCTAAGGATAATTTCTAAACTAGTGTAAAGGCAAGTCTAGATAATGTTAAGGAATTTAGTTATAAAACATAAGCTTTTACCCGCGACTTCGTCCGCGTGGACCGTAGTCCTGGAATAAACAGGAGCTTCAGTATTATACATTATAATAACTCAGTTAAATGTATACAGTAAACAGAAATCAAAATATATTAAAACTGCTCCTAAAAGTAACTCCTTCGACGTCAACTGAACAACGTGATAAAGAACCTCCCTTTAATTAAAGATTTGACTCATATGAATAGTTGATAATTAAAAAACTTTGATAGGTTGATAATAGATGGCGTTTTTAAATGTCCTCCTGTGAAAATCCTGTAAAATTAACAGGATTTCTATAGCCTATATGTTATTCCGGTATATAAGGAATATTTGAGCTAAATTTCATCGATATTGGTTCAGCGGATTCGCTGTGAAAGAGTAACAAACATCCATCCATACTCACAAACATTCGCATTTATAATATTAGTAAGATAAGAAGTAAGATAAGATAAGATAAGATGTAAGACTAGTAAGATAAGATGTATCGATCTTGCGCAAAAATTCTAGTTCATGATCTCAATCTTACCCGTTGATATTTTGGTCTACACGTTAATAACGATGTCTTCTTTTACACAAAAAGCTCTAGAAGGAACTCTTATACTATCTCTAGTGCTATGTTCGTTTGATATAAAGCGACCTTCAGAGTCCTTGCTAACAATCGAGTTGACTATTGTTAAGTTCTCAAACTTTAATCCCACAGAGATTAAGATCGTAATCCATACAGCCAATTAAAAAAATATTTTATTCTAAATACCATTTTTAATATCTGGAAAGTAATTATTGAAATGAAGCTAATATATTTTTTACATATATTTTATTAATTATTATGTTTACAAAAACGTAATTAAGGAATCTTTATATATTTTTTTGGTCTATTTATACTAAAAACGCTGGAATTCAGCGCTGTTTAGGCAATTAAAAAGTAACAAGTTGTCAATGATACGTTTCGTTTGAAGCATTAACTACTTTAATACCATTATAAATATCATTATTAAATAAGTTTTCTTACATATTCCCGTTGAAAGTTTATAATATTTATAGTTATATTTAAACAGAAAAACCTAAGAATTTTTTGGATGTCCACATGCATCAAAAATTCCTAGTTTTCTTAGGTTTCTGTATCAATTAGGCCCAATTCTGGCACCCTCCTTTATCAAAATGTTATTCGTCTAGCCCCAAAATTCATTTCTAAGCCCTGCATCCTCTTTTTTCTTCAATGATTTGAGACTTTTATAACAGCTATATTTGTCCTTTACGATTATTCAATAAATAAGAAGCAAATTTGACAAAGTCTTACAGCAATTGAAAGACCACAATATATATATATTTAATATTATTGACTTAGCTATTTGAAGGAGGTTGTATTTATAACATCTTGTAATAAGATATAATAAGAATACAAAGGAGCAAATTTGCTTCTGTCAACATTATTCATTCGTAATCCCTTTAAAAGTAACCGTCATTATAAACAAAACTTTCTTGTCGATTAATTGCTGTATGTATGCCCTTGACATTTACTGTAATTAGAAAAGTATCTTATCCCCATATATCTTATCCTAGCTATTATTAAGTCATAACTGACACTATAAAACAACCTCATTAAATTCAATGAGATCCTGTTTATAAAAATGTTAAGGAGTCGACACACACCCATCCAAACACGCATCAGTCTTTATCGTGAGGATGCTTTAACACAGCCTATTTCCAGAGTTAGGTCAGATACGTAAATAATGAAGATACTCGTAGATGCTGTATCATATTCAATCTATTATATATACATAGCTCGTTATATTTTAACCAAAAAGCGGTTTTTTTTTATATAAATCTGCATAATGCTGAGAATTCAAAGGAAGGATTTTACGAAGATATCCTGTTTGTCTGTAATTCATAAAGAACTTCGCCTTCCATGGATACTCCGTACTTCGCACTGCCGATCGCATCTTTAAACGCTTCGCTTTTTCAAAAGTATAATAACTAACTCCATTCATAGCCGAAATCTACTATAGTAAGTCGGAGTTTCAATTATTTATTATTCCAAAAGGTATATCAAGCTTCGTGTGCCGCCACGTACAACATTTGGTGACAATTATAATCAATCAGTGCGCATGAACGGCACAGACGACGGCTCGGATAAGTCTCTAAGAACGAATATATATATCTGAGAACGAATTTTAATACAAAAATTTCAAAAGTTGTTAATTTGCAGTGTAGTGATTTATTTAGTTAGACTTAGGCATTCATCTAAATTAAATCATCTGTATATCGTTAGACACAATCCACTCTAACCAAAAATAGACACCAAAAAAGCTAAACAGAGGCTAGTTTGTAAACGATTACGTGTGTATTGACCCTATTAAGATATTTTAGCTTCAAATTATTTCGCACTTACAAAACATGCTTATGTACCTATGTTAAAAGTGTTATATACTATTGTATATTTTTTAAAATATAACTTTTTTGTTAATGCCTCTTTAGTTGAGGAATCAGCTACCGTGTTCAAGGTAGCAAATATACAAAAAACTAATAGTCCGGCTTATTTTAACGTAACACAGTCAGTAAAAAATTGGGAAAAGTTGAAAATCCTTCATTGAAAGGAACAAAGAAGAAAATATAGGAACAGAAATCAGATTTGTCCGAAATTTGAACACATCATATTAACATATGTTTTTCGCAATCTAGATATAGATCGAATCTAAAATAATGGCGTTTAAGAATCAAATGAACGTTTTCATCGCAATAAGACGGTACTGGGTGCAACCAGGCGTGAAATTGCGTAATGTAACCAGTCTTTAATGGTTTTTTAGTAATTTTTGTAATTACCGACACAACACGAACCTCGCTTGCGTGTTTAAAATGCACATAAATTTCGATTATGTCGTGTAGAAATTTAATGCTAGTGGTCACCAGATAGTCGTAAAAGGGTTGGGATTTCCATCTTTTCACTCAAAGGACTTCGGATTGAAAATATTTGGCATTCTTTAATTTGTAAATCTACAATACATAAACTTAATGTACTGTTGCTCGACAAGACGTAAGATGTATACCGTCATGAAATTATCGCATATGTGCTTACAAAATAATAATCAAACTAATAATAATAAAATAATAATACCAATAAACCTGATATAGTTTCAGCGGATCGGTCAGCGCGTCGGGCAATTATTGTTGATATCACTGTCCCGCATTACGATAATCTCATACGGGCAGAAAAAGAAAAATTAACAAAAGACTTTGGATTTAGCTCATGAGATGACCGCCATGTGGGATATTGATTCAACAATAATTGTTCCGATTGTCGTATCGGTTAGTGGTCTTATCGCGAAGAGCCTCGACCAACATCTCAAGAGGATCTCGCTCAGTTGCTGGATCAAGCGCAGGATACAGAAGGCAGTGTTGCTTGAGACGGCACGGATAGTGGGGAGGTTCCTCACTCTGTAACCCTAACCACCGGGAGCTTCGAGCTCTCCGCTCTCCTTGAATGGCAATTTTTTTATATTTTTAAATGTTTTTTTTAGAAAATATTTAAAAATTTAAATCAATTTGTATATAAATAAATGAGTGATAATCAAACTAATAATTTTATTTTAAATCTAATAATGTATTTTATACTTAAACTATATAAACCTATTTTGGCAAGTCTACGTAATGTTAAATTTACGAAGCGTAATCCGCTCCCTTATACAGGCAGGACTTTTTTCTAAGAACATAATATCTCCTGATCAATCAACGTTAGCTTTGCCATTACATCAATTTAAAAAAATATATAAAAATACGTAGCCAAATCATGTGACAACATGTTTGTAACATGTTGTGCCGACCGCACTTAGAGTGGGATAAAGGCAGGAGGATGATGATGACTATACTGTTGAGGCCTAATTAGATGATAAAAATGCGTGGACATAGCTACTCTTCGACCCTGTACAAGACAGTCATTACTAAGTGTAAACTAGTAATAAGAATTATATTTTGAAAAGAGCAACCGCGGAGTTTCTTGCTGGCCTTTCTCAGAAGAACCGTTTTCCGAACCAGCAGTAGAGTTGACGATTCAAAATCATCTGTTTACAAGTTTACTCGAATAAATAATATTTTGAATTTCGACTTGATGATATATGGTTACAGGTTGGAACAATTGTTGGGATTGCCTAAGAGAAAATGTGCAGTACTTGTGCGGATTACAGCGAAATAATTTTATCATTACCGCAGAATATAACAACTTTGCCAATAGGTATAACTTTGTCCAAATTGTAAGCCGATCTATTTTATTCATTCTACTCGTATTTAGAGCTGTGATAGCCTAGCGGTGAGACCGTGCGACTCTTTCGAGGGGAACACGAGTTCAAACCCGGGCAGGCACCAATGAGTTTTTCTATTAAAACTTATGTGTCTAATTGATAATTGCAATTTATCACACGCTTTTCGGTGAAGGAAAACATCGTGAGGAAACCTGCATATCTCTAGAGAATTCTAGGGATATGTGTAACCTACCAATCCGTATTGGAGCAGCGTGGTAGGTCTTAGCTCCAATCCTTCTCTCCAAAAACGGAGAGAGGAGGCCTTAGCCCAGCAGTGGGCATAACAACGGGCTGTTACTTTTACTCGTATTTGATTGATGAAACTAGCTGTAAAATCTCGCGTTGAAATCAGTGTATTTAATTGAAATTTAAAACATAAAAGTAGTCATTGTGAGTTAACCATAAGAGATAGAGACATGCTGCCGTAGACATTTCTGTAGTATTTTTGTAGATCTACAATTCTCTAGTACATAACTTTAGTATTTGTTGGTTTACGCGGCGCACGCTACTAAAGCGCTCAGCAGGCGAGTTTTTTTCAAAGTGAAATCTTATTAACGCAATATACATAAAATCTTAATGCATAAGTAACCTAAACCTTTCGGAAGAATTGAACTATCTTTTAGTAAAAACCGTACAAAAATTAGTTAAGTATATTATGAGAAAATCGATCACGTACAGCCAGACAGCTTTGTTTTATAATAAGTATTAGTTTTTGCCCGCGGCTTCGCTCGCGAGGAATTTGGTCTGCCACAGTATCTAATTTAATTAAATTTATGATTAATTTATAGAATTAGGCGTTACTTTGCGGAGATCCATAATCAAAATCGCAAAACTTTGCGATTTTGTTGTGGAGTCTGTCTCCTGATGATGCTTCGGTTGCGGGGCGAAACGATTGTTGAGTTTGTGATAGTGAACCTGTGTAGTGCTTGTGTATTGTGGTGGAAGTGGTGGAGGTTTGTGCATATGTTTTTTACGAATCCTGCATGTAACGGGTATGAAAAAACGTATAGTCCACTATACATTTAGCAGTATATATATTTTCTATTTACTGTATCGCGGATTATAGCAAAATAATTTTATTATTACTTTTGTTAAATTTATGATTCACAATTTTGGTCATAGTGGCTTCCACATAAAAGATAGATATATGCTGTCGCGGACTTTTATTTAGAACTATTAAAGACAAATAATAATACGGTACATCATCTTTGTGTAACTCTAATGGTTTAGGCAGCGTACGCCAAGATAGATCTGAAAGGCCAGATAATTTCCGACTTTATTGACATGTATCGTTATGTTACATAAAATCATTACAAATTGTGGGGTGCCAATGTCGGTCGGCCTCCTCGTGGCGCACCCTGGGCAGGTCCTTGGAATGTTGCGGATTACATTCCTTGGGCTTGGCGAACGGACTGGCCCGTAAACCTGGCAATGGGAGCGGTGGCCTTCGGGCTGCGAGGAAGACAACCTCTATACAAAATTACCCGGTGGGTTGGGGCCCCTACCTTCTACCTGACATGGGTGCTTTCCAGACGTGTTGTAGTTCGGGGGGTGTCTGGGGATGGTGGCCCGGCGTGAGTGTCCGGCAAGTGGCTCAATGCGAGCATTCGGTGAGTGTCGCGAATGCGGTGCCGAGGTGTAGGCGCTGCCTCTGCTTGCGGAACGACTATCCTAATTGGACGGTCCAGCAGGCGGAGCTCGTGACACAGGTGGGGAGTGGTATCTTCTTGTCACGGTGGGCAGGGAGCGATCGCGGGCAGCGATGGCCTCCTTCTGCTCTATGGCGGAGGGAGGCGGCGGAGCGGTTCCGGGATCTCATGTTCTGGACCAATCAGCTGCTGGCGAGTCCGGGTGTAGCGACTTGCCTAAGCCCATCGTCTGCCAACTCTGGGATCAGAGTTGCTGTCTCTGGGACCAGAGTTGCTGCTGGTGGGGATGGGGTCAAATAAGGTACCCTGCCCCTGCCGTCAGTAGCGTGGTGGAGCATACAGGTCGTTCTAGTCGGTGCGAGTCCGACATAACCACCGCCCGTCCCCGTCGGGCGGTGGTACCCATAAGGGGTTTTTTCCTGTATTAAAAAAAAACAAATTACAAATTGTAGTCTATATGTTGTTCCGATGTATAACCTATATAACTGTAAAGTTTTATCCAAATCCGTCCAATGGTTTTTTCGTCAAAGAGTAACAAATATCCATCCATACTCACAAACTCTCGCATTTATAATATTATAGTAGGATAGTAGGATATAGTAGGATAGTAGGATATATTCATAGCAATTAATGAATCTGATAATAAGGAAAAATAATTTTCGTTATTAGCATATTTACTTATAAATGATTTATAGAAGCAGGCGTTACTTTGCGGAATTCCATATTACAAGCAATATAACAGAACTAACTACTTTGCTATAATCCGCACGGGTTAAATGAATGCATGCAAAGTCAATGTGTATGAAGCAGGCAAAATCTACGCACCTTATACATGCAAGACAAGCCACCACATGCACCCCAAGGCGCCTCCACCAGCAACAACGCACACAAGCAGCACACACACCCACCAACACAATCTCGCCCCGAAACCGAAGCATCATCAGGAGGATAGGCTCCACGACAAAAATCGTAATATTTGCTTATAACTCACTTTTTTTGGCCTTGACCTTTCACCTTTATAAAGACATGTTCTTTATCCCGACAAACGCGGCGGAGAACTTCTATAGAATACTCTATTATATTCTTCTATATAAGTATAAAGACAACAGTCCGTAGGTAATGTAACTTTTGTACCGAACTTCGTACCGCCGGCTTCTAAAAAGGAGTTTATACTTGTTAAAACGGCATAATAGAGTTAAATTTGCATTTGTTCGGTGCAATAAAAATTTATGTAAATATCTGACATGCTCACTTTGACTGATTACAGCCTGCCTAACCATAAGTTAAAACTTTGTCTTGCTTAGTCATAAAAAATACAGTTTTTGCACTAACGTTTAATTAAATAATTGATGTATGACACCAAATAAAGAAATGCCATGTATGGAAATAATTCGTTCGCAATTTTACTATAGTTGCTTGTATGGGTTTATCTATAATTGAAATACTTTTTGTCTTTTCACTGCCATACCCGGAGCCCGTTGCTGTGACACGGTCTGTTTAAGACTTCCCCACTCCTAATATTTCAAATACAAATTCAAAATATTCTTTATTCAAGTAAACTTGTAAACAAATGCTCTTAAATCATCAACTGTGCCGCTGCTTCGGCAAGCTGTTCCTACCTAGAAGAAGCGCCGAGAAACTCAGCGGTGACTCTTTTCAAAATATAAATCCTTAACATAGTTATATTTATTACTATTCTTATCATCTATATAATCTTCAACAGTATAGTAGGCTCTCTGTAACAGCCTCCTTTTAACATTGCTTTTCAACTGATGTAATGGCAAAGATACAATTGAATTTTAATAAAGAATTCTACTTAAATTATCTTAAATAATTTTTAACTATTTAACGTATCTTATTTATGCTTTTATAGAATAAACATCTAAGGGAGGACAACATTTCCAAGCTGTAGAATTATTACTACTTTTAATTTACAGGCTTAAAGGCCTAAGCTTAGGTGTGTTTCAAATCCATAATTGGTTATATATTTTTCTTTTACAATACTGGAGTAATTAAGTATAATTATTCTTAGCTTTTAGTTATATTGTTACAAACAAACACAAGAATTTATTCACTGTAATAGAGGTAAAAGAAAAAAAAATCTATTCGCATAAAAATTTATTGCGACAATAATGAATTCCTAAGTTTTTATAAATAAAGGACACATCGGAAAGTGTTTATTGGAATAGTGTAGGCTAGTATTTTCTAAATAGTGGTTAAACGATGTTTATTGCCATGTATGAAGACCTCGTCAATAAATAAGCCCCGTTTCCCCCCTAATTGATAGTAAGGTACGTGAAAACATCCGATAACTAATTTTATTGTATTGTATTATCGTATGTTTAATTCAGACCTGGTAACGCTAAATAAGCTTTTTAATAATATCAAATTTAAATTCAAAATATTTTTTATTCAAGTAAACTTGTAAACAAGTATTTTTGAATCGTCAACATCTACTGCTGGTTCGGAAAGCTGTCCCTACCGAGAAGAACCAGCGAGAAACTCGGCGGTTGCTCTTTCAAACAATAATTCTTATTACTATCGATGAGTAGCTATATCCATTCTCACTTACAGGCTTGCCTATGGCTCCCGTACTCTAGTACAATAACTTTATGTAGCTGATAGAATTTTCAGTTAATTTTACAGTATTATTAGACAGCTGTAAATGTAACCAAAATAGTTTTTTTATAATGCGCAAAGAGAGTTAATATATTGCCCAAATTGTTATTTTTACACTGTGCAAAGACTATTAGCATATTGCCCAAATTATTATTTTTACACTGTGCAAAGACTATTAGCATATTGCCCAAATTATTATTTTTACATTGTGCAAAGACTATTAGCATATTGCCCAAATTGTTATTTTTACACTGTGCAAAGACTATTAAGATATTGACAAAATTATTATTTTTACACTGTGCAAAGACCATTAGCATATTGCCCAAATTGTTATTTTTACACTGTGCAAAGACTATTAGGATATTGACAAAATTATTATTTTTACACTGTGCAAAGACTATTAGCATATTGCCCAAATTATTATTTTTACATTGTGCAAAGACTATTAGCATATTGCCCAAATTATTATTTTTACACTGTGCAAAGAGTATCAGACTATTGCCCAAATTGTTATTTTTACACTGTGCAAAAACTATTAAGATATTGACAAAATTATTATTTTTACACTTTGCAAAGAATATCAAAATATTGACCGTTAATTATAACGTAAATCGGTGTAGTTTAAGCGCCATTTCGATGTCTAGGACAAATAATAAATTATTCAATAATCGATTAATACGAATATTTAATTACTAAATCAGTTGCAAATATGCATAAACACACTACAACCATATTACTGAGCGATTTGAATTTAATTAATTGTTACGATTGTAGCGATTTGTCAATCATTTAAAAGTAATTTTCTGATTTAATTGTTTATTTTTTGATCACGCACACACGTGTTCGCGTTGTGGGCAACATTTACAATGGTGTCGTGATAATTACAAATAATTTATATAATTGAATTTTTTATTGTTACTTAAGTTAATTAAATTGTTTTCAATGGACATATTACCTGATAATTCGTATTTAAAGTAATGATTTTAAGCTCTGGCAATAAGTGTAAGACAGCGTCTTAAAATAATTATTCATCGTACATTCGAACCCGAAAGAAAATGAAACTCATACTTTATTAAAATTCAAATTAAAAATAATCTTTATTCAGGTATCTAGTCATCTTCCCTCTCTTTAATTTGTTGCGAAACTTTCACTTACTGGCCTGCCTATTGATCCCCTATTCTAGTTTAATAATTCTATGATGTGCTAGAATTTTTTATTACAGCAGTTTAAAAACACTATTAAAGAAAGGCCAATACAGAAAACCTACTATATCATTGAAGATTACTTAGACGATAAGAATGCGTGGATATAGCTACTCTTCAACCCTGTACAAGACATTAATAACTATATGTAACTAGTAATAAGAATTATTCTTTGAAAAGAGCGACCACCGAGTTTCTTGCTGGTTCTTCTCGGTAGGAACAACTTTCCGATCCAGCAGTAGATGTTGACGATTCAAAAGCACTTGTTTACAAGGTTACTTGAATAAAGAATAATTTGAATTTGAATTAGATTTAGCATTCAAGTTGACGATTCAAAAGCACTTGTTTACAAGTTTACTTGAATAAAGAATATTTTGAATTTCCAATTGAATTTGAATATAACATGGAAGATCAAGAAGACACTAGCTTTTTTTTAATATACTCGTAGCATGATATCATAGATGGCATTGAAATAAGCATCACAATGTATTAAACTCAATTAAGTCTACTTTTGAATTTGGTCACTTTAATAATAAGCGTGCGAAACGTGAACTGAAATCATGCTAAATCTCATACTCCTTTCTGCTTGATAAAAAAATCTAATTCAAAATATTCCTTAATCAAATGCACTGTTTACGGTACTTTTGAATCGACATATGTTTCTAACGAAGCTACCACTGATTCGGAAATTACCACCTACCGACAAGAATCAGCAGACTCTGCAGATAATTATTAATAAAATATTACAATTTAATTGATTAAAAGTTACATTGCAGCATGGTGCGTAGCTGACTGCAGTCCAGATATGCTGCAATCACTTAAACAATCCTCAATTGTATAGTAAGCTTTATGTAGCAGCAACGTTTTAAGATAAGATGTATAAAACAATATATATATATTTGTTATATCTATCTTGATAAAGGCTGTATAAGAAACTAATGTAGGTTGTAACGAGATGGCAATATCCTGCGCCGCCGGCTATGGTATTTGAGGGTGATCTACTTGCAGAACAAATTTCCGATGTACAACCTACTAAATTTATATTTTATGACCTCTGAGGTCATGCGGTTATTAAATTCTTACTTAATTAACACGTAGTCAAAACTAATATAATAATTGAAAACATATATGTATTTGGTCGGATATAAAAATTGGCGTCTGGCTAAACAATAGAGTAAAATAATTTATAGAATTAGCTACTTTGCGGAGATCCATAATACAAAAGTAATAATAAAATTATTTTGCTATAATCCGCGATACAGTAAATAGAAAATATATATAGTGTTAAATGTATAGTGGACTATTTATATTTTCATACCCGATAGGTACGTGCAGGATTCGTAAAAACACATGCACAAACCACCACCACTTCCACCACAATACACAAGCACTACACACGCTCACTATCACAAACTCAACAATCGCTTCGCCGCGCAACCGAAGCATCATGAGGAGATAAACTCCACGACAAAATCGCAAAGCTTTGCGATTTCGTCGTGGTGGTGGTTTGTGCATGTCTTTTTACGAATCCTGCACGTATCGTGTATGAAAATATGGATAGTCCACAATACATCTCACACTATATATATTTTCTATTTACTGTATCGCGGATTATAGCAAAATAATTTTATTATTACTTTTGATTGGAGTAAAACACTTGATAATACAAATATTGTTTTTAAATACATCCAGACTCGAAGAACCTCAAATTGTTTGTAGAAAATATTGGCCCTCGGCTAATCAGTCTTAGGTATTGTAAATTTTTCCGGTAAATTATAATCTGCCAAATTAACATTGAAGCATTTTAGCTTTTTAAAATGTAAATTAACATATAAGCATTTTTCCTTTTTTAAAATTATAATCTGCCAAATTAAAACTGACGCATTTTTTAAATTGAAACTGTTAGTATGCACTGTTAGACGTAGGTGTTTTCACAGAATCTTCGATAGATTTAAAGTTTGCATACCTTGCCCGATGTAAGAAACTTCGCACTGACGAGTTACGAAGTTATTAATGGCGTTGGGAATATTATTCTGGAGTTTGGCATCCTAAGGTGTTGATGGCTTATCCATCTATGATCTTCCATTATATGAATCATGAGTTCAATGGGTTTGATCTGGGTGGGAAGGTCTGATCACATCATGTGTGTAAATTTTCAAGTTTATTAGATCATTTTAGTAAGATGAAAATTACGTTCAATGAATTGTAATTTATATGCTTTTATTACCATAATCTGACATACAATATTTATAAAAGTGCGGGGCATCCCCGAATGTACTTGATGCAGTTCGCGAGGCCGGAGTTCGAAATTAAAATAATAAATAACTGTGGAAATATTAAATAATAATCCCGCGAATTATGCGTGAAAGTCTCTATGTCTATCGGTCTGTAAAGGTTGTGTTAAGGGGTTTTTTTGAGGGTGGTCTATTCTATTCAGTCGGATACCAAACGGCGGGTCTAGTCACCTTAGTCGCCTTTTACGACACCTCGGTAAGAAATGAGAGTGGTCTATTCTACTTAGTTTTTGACATACAAACCAAATTTGGTTTGTATGTCAAAAAATAAAAACTTCCATATCTTAACCTATAATAGCGTTTAAAAAAAAAGGTATAAATACATTTGAAATGAAAATATGAGGTGTGAAAAGGCGAGGGCAAGTAATGCTTGAGGAAAATTGATTCAGACACCCTCTCCGGAAAACTCAATAATCTCGAGTGGGTCTACGGGGAACACCGCAAGTTTTGCGATTGACGATTCTATTCTTTGCAATTGGCGCGAATTAATATTGTAACATCAATATTATGAAACAAAGAAAAGTTTTGTGTCAATTAAAATTAATTTTCGTAAACTATATATTAAGTGATACGAGACCTATAAAAAATTAGTTCATCACAAATTACATTTAATTTTAGTACGCCGGTTATATTAGAATACGAGAGTTCTAAAACAAGCACTAACGCGGACGTATGTACGCAACAATGCAAGCATGCAAATATAGCATAGCATATATCTATACAAGTAACAGCCTGCTACTGTACCCCTGATATCAAATGAAATCGTTTTCGTACATTTATTTGTAGAATAAATCTATAACATATACAGATATATAAACTAAATTATAAAAATATAAAAATGTTAATTATAAAAAAGCTGTGATAGCCTAGTAGTGAGATTGTGTGACTCTCTAGAGACGATTATGGGTTCAAACCCCGGGCAGGCACCAATAACTTTTTCTATTAAAACTTATGTGTCTAATTGATAATTGCAATTTATCACACGCTTATCGGTGAAGGAAAACATCGTGAGGAAACCTGCATATCTTGAGAGAATTGTAGGGATATGTGTAACCTACCAATCCGCATTGGAGCAGCGTAGTAGGTCTTAGCTCCAGTCCTTCTCTCCGAAAAATGGAGAGAGGAGGCTTTAGCCCAGCAGTGGGGATAGTAACAGGCCGTTACTTTTTTTTTATATAAAAAATGTACATAGCGCAGTGCAGAAAAGGCTTTAACTCAGCATAATACTGTGTGCCTCGAAATGAAGTACACAAAACTGATTTTCGTTTACAGCCTCGTGAGTTACATCAGGGACAACAACGGATTGAACTGACTATGTCCAATATATTCATTTATTTAAATATACTACCTGTAATTATGCTCTTTAACTAATAATTACTATTTTAAAAAAGAATAAAAAGTATTATTTAAAATAACAATATACACACAAAAAGTCTCTTTTACTCACATATTCTTAGGACGAATTCTGAACGCTCATTCGGCAAGGACTTAGTGTGTGTCTTTAAGACGTCATGGTATGAAAAAGCAAAACAATTTCGTTTACGTCTTCAATTGAGTCGCAATAGTAGGCCTGAACCCATTTGTTTCATTTCGACGTATTTTTAACGCACGGTAAAAACCTCTCGTGCGAACGAGGGGTAAGGGTCAAATAATGAGTCGAGTTTTAGAACAAGACCTCAATGTGGCAAGCTCCAATTTTACAAACAATTCTCACTCCAAAGCAAGTCCCTACTTTGCTATCGGTCACGTGATTACAGTGTTGCCATTATACAAATACTAAAGAAGCGACATTTTACTATTTCCGTCTCCGTGATATACGATGTTAAGCATTTTCAATCTGGTGATCCCTCTGTGAGTTAAATTAGATATGTAGAGCAAGGGCTCACCGGCTGACCTACAGCCAGGGGGTATGTGTTATGGGGCTGCGATGAAATGGCCTTCACATCTTATATTAATAGATCCGTGAAAAAAGGAGGATATCATTTATGGTATTAATATTGAACACTCACTGTTACAAATAATCTGCCCCTGTGTTGATACGGAGAGTATTCCATTCTCTATAGGTTTGAATACTTAACTGAAAACAAAAAATAAACTCAGTGACAAAAATTATATGGCAATAATATTTCTGCATAAAAACACAGAAAATACTTTTAAAAATAATTTCTTACATTAATTACTAATTATTATTTTTTTATCTATAAATTTAAATATCATTTATCAATGGATGAACATTTCAATGTCCTGCCCTTATCCTACTTAGAAAGTGGGGTCGGCACAACATTTTTATAACAGAGTCATACGGTCTTACCGCTGGGCTACCACAGCTTACCAAATAAAGTAAACGGCCCGTTACTATCCCACTGCTGGGCATAGGCCTCCACTCTACGTTTTTGGAGTAAAGGATTGGAGCTAAGATCTACCACGCTGCTCTATTGCAGATTGGTAAGTTACAGATATATATATCGTTCACCAAAAAGCCAAATAAATTGCAATTATCAATTAGACACGTAAGCTTTAACAAAATAACTCAGCGGTGCCTGCCCGGGAGTTGAACCTGTGTCGCCCTCGAAAGAGTGATACGGCTCGCTGCGGGGCTATAGTAGCGACCTGTTACAATCCCACTGCTGGGAATAGGCCTCGTCTCTCCGTTTCTGGAGAGAAGGCTTGGAGCTAAGAGCTACCACGCTGCTCCAATGCGGATTGGTAGGTTACACATTTCTCCAGAATTCTCTAGAGATATGCAGGTTTCCTCACGATGTTTTCCTTCACCAAAAAGCGTGTGATAAGTTGCAATTACCAATTAGACACATGAGTTTTAATAAAAAAACTCATTGGTGCCTGACCGGGGTTGAATCCATGATCGTCTCTAGAGAGTCGCACGGTCTCACCGCTAGGCTATCACAGCTCCACAAAAGCCTTAATCTGTTGCATATCTATCATAAGCCGGCTGGTGCTACTTACGAATTCCATGCCTTGTGATAAGAACTGCAACCATCTTTGTGTTCAGTTCTATGAACACAGTATAGCGTTTATTCGTCACAGTTGCATGTTAAAGGTTAAAAGGGCTTAATTTGTTTAACCGCGTTTTTAGTTAAATTAAGTGCAATAAGCAATAACAATAAACGCCATCTAAGGACACGGTGCGTTTTAAATTTAAATAGTCCAAAGATAACATCGTCGTTTACGCGTCAATTCACCATACCATCTAAGATGTGAATTTCTTTATAATTGTTTGTTGCCGCGACTGATGGTAAAATGCTTTGTGCGTGCGTTCTAAAAGGCCATATCGTTATTTATAGGTTAGGTATCTAGGGTAATGATAAAAACGTCACTAATTAAAATTATATTTTTGCTATAATCCACAATAAATAAAAATATAAAATAAAAGTAATAATAAAATTATTTTGCTTACTTTAACTTTCATGATAAGGAGACTCAATTGCCAAAACAAATTCTCCTTATCATGAAAGTTACCAATAATAATAGAAGAGATAATACTAGGGCGTACCCCACAAGCGACGCAAAGACTTTAGATGCGAACAACAGGGCGATAAAAGAAGACTGCACTAGGGCGTCCCCCGCAAGCGACGTTATTGACACTCTGAGATTTGCTACGTGGAACTTAGGTTCCCTTACCGGCCGCACTAGCGAACTAAGCGAAGTTCTCAAACGAAAAAACATTGACGCATGTTGCTTACAGGAAACCAAGTGGAAGGGTTCCAAGTCTCGTGATATTGGACTAGGATTTAAACTCATATATAATGGAACATTAACGCACCGAAATGGTGTGGCCATAGCTTTAAACTCTAATCTAAAGAATAGAATTATTAGTATAAACAGGAAATCTGACCGGCTTTTAGCTATAAAACTAGCCCTTGATCACCAGCCACCACTGAACATCATATCAGCATACGCTCCTCAAGTTGGATGCTCTAAGGAAGAAAAACAAGATTTCTGGGAGGATTTTGATGAGGTAATAGCCTCTATTAATATCAGTGGATTAAAACTTATCGGCGGCGACCTTAATGGGCATGTCGGTGATAAATCTCCAAACGGCAGTAAACATCATGGTGGTTATGGTTATGGCAAGCTAAATCCGGAAGGACATAGCATTTTAGATTTTTCAAGTAGACACAACTTTATGATAATTAACACATGCTTTAAGAAAAAGGAAGAGCACCTTATAACTTACAAAAGTGGAGGTAAGAAGACGCAGGTTGATTATATACTGGGAGATAAAAGTTTAATATCCAGATTCAAGGATTGTAAGGTTATCCCAGGGGAGGCATTAACAAGCCAACATCGGATACTTGTTACGAAGTTCAAATTGCGGAAACCCCTGAGACATATCAAAGATAAAACACCAAAAATCAAATGGACTAAACTGAACGAACCAAAAGGACACCAATTGTTAGAATGTATAACGAACCATTTAAAATCTGACTTGGATAAACAGTACCACGATGTAAACGAAATCTGGTCCAAATTCGAAAATCTAACGGTCTCGGCAGCTAAAACCGTACTAGGGGAATCAAAAGGCATCATTGCAAATAAAGACCCGAGTTGGTGGAACGAAAAAGTCAAAGCAGCAGTGCGGAACAAAAAAGAGCATTTCAAGGCTTGGCAACATTCGAAAAGCGACGAGGACCTAAAGAAATATAAAATAACCAAAGCCCACACAAAACTTATAGTTGCCCAAGAAAGACAGAAAGTGAGAGATAATTTCTATAGAATTTTGGATGAGAACACAGACAATAATGACATATACAAAATTGCTAAGAAACGCCAGCGCGGTACTTTAGACATAAACATGAGTAAATATATCAGAGATGTTAACGGTGTCCTCTTGACCTCTAATAATGATATCAACAAAAGATATTACGACGATTTATCCAACAAAGAATTTCCGAGCGAAAACTTACCCTTCATACGTGTGACATCTGGGCCCATCGAAGCCATAAAAGAATCTGAAGTCAAAGTAGCAATACTTAAAATGAAGAACAAAAAGGCTACAGGTCCAGATCAGATACCTGCGGAGATATGGAAACGTGGAGGAAAGGTAGCTAGACAGTGGCTTACAAAACTCCTAAATCTTGTCCTTGCATCCGGTACAATTTCAGATTCTTGGCGGAAGAGCTATCTAATACCATTTTACAAGAATAAAGGAGACGTTTCACTGTGTGGAAATTATAGAGGAATAAAATTAACATCACACACCTTTAAACTCTTTGAAAGAATTATTAATAACAGACTACGATTGCTAACAACGGTTACTGATGACCAATTCGGCTTCACGACTGGTAAATCAACATCAGACGCAATTCAAGCCATGAGAATTATTATAGAGAAACATAGATGCAATAAAGAAGACTTACATATTGTCTTCATAGACCTGGAAAAAGCATTTGACAGGGTGCCACGGAAACTGGTATGGCAAGCTCTCAGGTCTCAGGGCATCCCCGAAAAGTATGTCTCCATAGTAAAAGACATGTACTGCAACTGCGCGACCCAGGTGAAGAGCCCAGCAGGACTCAGTGATCCGTTTGAGGTAACAGTTGGCGTTCATCAAGGTTCCGCGCTTAGCCCATTATTGTTTAACCTCGTCATGCACTACCTCACAAAGGATATACAGAATGACTTACCCTGGTGCCTTCTATATGCAGACGATATTGTTCTTGCAAACAAATCTGCAAATGACATGCAGAGAGACCTGAACCTATGGATTAGGGAGCTAGAATCAAACGGCCTCCGCATAAGTAGATCCAAGACGGAACACATGCACTGTGCATTTGCACCAACATCAACTCAAGACCTTAGTAATCTGAACATCAGTGGCATTCCAATACCATCTGTCACCAAGTTCAAGTACCTGGGGTCAATCTTATCTACAGATGCAGACTCAACCGCTGATGTTAAGAACAGGGTACAAACTGCATGGATGAAGTGGAGAGAAGTGTCAGGCGTTCTGTGTAATAGCCGTATGCCCATCAAGACCAACGGCAAAGTCTACAAAGCCGTTGTCAGACCAGCTATGCTCTACAGTTCGGAATGCTGGACTGCAACTCAGATACACGAGCAAATCCTTCATGTCAACGAGATGAAGATGCTGAGATGGTTAGGTGGTGTCACCAGAATGGATAGAATACGGAACGAGTATATCCGAGGTTCATTTAAGGTAGCTCCGATCTCCAGTAAATTGCAAGAAAATAGGTTGCGATGGTATGGCCATATCCAAAGACGATCGGATGGCCATGTGGTAAAAACTGCCTTAAACCTCCCCGAACGCCCAAGAGGGAGAGGACGTCCATAAGCTACGTGGTGGTCCAATATCAGGAAGGAACTGGAAGCCCTTTGCTTAGATATACATACAACCCAGGATAGAGCGACTTGGAGCAGGTTGATAAGGAGACCCGACCCCAAATAAAGGGAAAAGGGATGGAAGAAGAAGAATAAAATTATTTTGCTATAATCCGCGATAAAGTAAATGTAAATAATTAAATGTAGTACATAAGTAAATGTAAGTATGATTTGCTTTATCGTGTATAAGCCAAAATAATTTTATTATTTTTACTTTTGTATCATGGATCTCCGCAAAGTAACGCCTAATTCTATGATTTAAAAAAAAAAAAGTTTTGAATGAAAAAAATAGCCATACGTGGAATCTATAATTTAAGTTCGCGTTGCGAGATTATTAAACCGCTGTCTTGTATGAACCTGAAAGGATTTCCAAATCCAGGCTTTCTTATCATCCAAATAATCTTCAATATTGTAAAATGCTTTACGTATAAGCATATTTTTTACACCTCTGATCGTCTCTAGAGAGTCACACGGTCTCACCGCTGGGCTATCACTATATATTATAGTAGTTTAGTGAATATTATGAACTTATATTTGAATATAATAATAGATTTTAATTGAGAGTTATTTCCAATATAATTGATATCAAAACAGTTTATATCACAAGCAATATAACAGAACTAACTACTTTGCTATAATCCGCACGGGTTAAGTGAATGCATGCAAAGCCAATGTGTATGAAGCAGGCAAAATCTACGCACCTTATACATGCAGGATCAGCCACCACATGCACCCGAAGGCGCAATTCACCAGCAACAACGCACACAAAAGCAGCACACACACCCACCACCACAATCTCGACGATCGTTTCGCCCCGAAACCGAAGCATCATCAGGAGGATAGGCTCCACGACAAAAATCGTACTGCTAAGTTTATATCAGTTGAGTTTTTGGTCAAGGAGCCAATTCTATGGCGTGTGTTATGAAAATATTTAGAAACGTCAAGGGTGTTAGTGTTTAGTCGCAGAAGTAGGCAGCGTAGGTGTCAATCTAGGGGAGGGGGTTCAATAAAGTTGTTTTGAAAAGAAACACTCAAGACCTTCAGTGCGCCCCTAATGATGGTGGTCTAAGTTACAAGAGGAAAGATGTTATATCGCCCTATAGAAATTCGCTGTTAGAATTATTCCACGATATAATGGGTTTAATCTATCCAACTTTGTACAGGACTGTGAATTAATTATGTATATTAAAAATATTTAAAAGATTGACTGCAGAGTTGCTTGCAACCAGCAAGCATTTAGGTAAAAGCAACATTCAGAAACATGTGACTAGCGGCTAGCGATGTCTAATAAAATACATACATCTTATGTATTTACTGTATCGCGGATTATAGCAAAATAATTTTATTATTACTTTTGTATTATGGATCTCCGCAAAGTAACGGCTAATTCTATAAATTATTTTTTGTACAAAATTGAAATGAAATTTCAACGGTCAACCATCTTATTTTTTATTTATTTCTTTTATTTTCAAAAAGAGCAACAAAGACTCAGTGTTTACAAGCAATATAACAGAACTAACTACTTTGCTATAATCCGCACGGGTTAAGTGAATGCATGCAAAGCCAATGTGTATGAAGCAGGCAAAATTTACGTACCTTATACATGCAGGACAAGCCACCACATGCACCCCAAGGCGCGATTCACCAGCAACAACACACACAAAAGCAGCACACACACCCACCACCACAATCTCGACGATCGTTTCGCCCCGAAACCGAAGCATCATCAAGAGGATAGGCTCCACGACAAAAATCGTAATGCATTACTAATATGCATTAATAATAATTGCATAATAATAATTATATTGCTTGTAATATGGAATTCCGCAAAGTAACGCCTGCTTCTATAAATCACTCAGTAGTTTAGTAACATAAAAAGAAACTTAAAATTATGTTAGTACTTAACCTACTCTTAAACTATTTTAAACTATTTTAAATCTTATTTATTTTTAATCTTATGTATTTTAATAGACATCGCTGGCCGCTAGTCACATGGACCGCGCAAGTCCGTTTTCAATTAACCGCTATTTGTCAAAGAGCGAACAACCACCTAGAGACGGTTAACGTGTTTTCACAGTTGATAGAACATGTCTCGAGGGACGGGGCGAGTCGAGTCGCGAGTGTAGCGTTACCAAATTGCGGACCAATTTGGCTAATTTGCGACCAATCTTTGGATAGAGTTTCAATTAGAAACACGCTTACGGCTGTTTTAATGATGGGTTTTGACATGTTAGCTGAGAGACCCACGTATCGGGTCACGGGTTCAAACCACAGGCATATTCTAAATCTATATATCGACACTAATATAATAAATGCAAAAGTCTGTCTTTCTGTGTTTCCGTCCCATACGCTTTCACAGCGAACGCTAAAACGATATTGAACAATTCGAGCTTATAAACTAGGCTGAATCCTCTATACTTATTATAAAACCTAATGTGGGTAATTGTAGAAATTATTTTAAGCCCAAGTGAATTTAGTTTTAAGTTTTGAATTTAAACTATCGTGAGTGGTATTCATTATTAATGTTGAGAGACCGGCTATACTCACGTCTTATTTTATCGGATGAGCCCGACTAGTTTCAAGCCCATACGGGGCTCTTATTCATGAGCTCTTTACGCGGTGTTATCGCGGCGGGAGCGTAAAGAGCTCATGAATAAGAGCCCCGTATGGGCTTGAAACTAGTCGGGCTCATCCGATAAAATAAGACGTGAGTATAGCCGGTCTCTCAACATTAATAGTTTTAAGTTATTATCTCATGTAAGTGAATATTATTGTTAATGAGAAATAAAGATATCTCAAACCTTAAAAGAAAGTCCCCAAATGCTATCTGTGTCTATGTATCGATTTTCTCAAAATCTACTGAACCGATTTTTGTACGGTTTTTACTAAAAGGTAGTCCGAATCTTCTGATAGATATAGGTTAGTAGTGAATTACGTATATAATTGTGTTTCAGAGGTCGTGCAGTTGTAAAAAGACTCATCTGCTCGGAGTTTGAGTCGCGTGCGTCGCGTAAACCAACAGTAAAGTAATGTAATAGATATGTAATAAATATTTGGAGATTTACAGAGATACTACAAATAAGTCTGCGACAGCATGTCTCTAACTCTGATGATTAACTTACAATACTACTTTTATGTGCAAATATGTTCCGCCGTGTGGTACCCGGCTGAGTAGACTAGACCACCCTCAGTTCTTACCGAGGTGTCGTAAAAGGCGACTAAGGTAAATTGACGTCAGGCAGGCGACCGGTCGTAAAATACGTAACCAAATCATGTGACAACATATTTGTAAAATGTTGTGCCGACCCCACTTAGAGTGGGAATAAGGGCAGTATGTATGTATTTTAATAAAAGTAATAATATTATTTTGCTATATTCCGCGTCAAAGCAATTAGAAAATAAATGTACCTGATATATGCAGGATTTGTAAAACGCACGCACTATAAACTTCAATACGCAAGCAATGCACACATTCACTATCACAAACTCGACAAACGATTCGCCTCGTAACCAAGCATCGCACAGAAGACGCTACGAGAAAATCACAAGGCTCTGCGATTATGTGCATGTGTTTTTGCGAATCCTGCATGTATCAGATACGAAAACGGATAGCAAGTACACTACACTTTGTATTACATATATTTTCTTTTATCGTGGATTACAGCGTATAATTAATAATGTCACTATTACTTTCTTATTATGAATCTTCGCAAAGTAATGCCTAATTCTATAAATTATTCATTAAGCTACATCTAACTTGACTATATCAACATTCAATGTTAGTTTTGATATAGTTCGCACTGAGTTCCCTTAATAGAGCTTCCCGCTGTGCGCCTGACGTATATCGACGCCGGTCGCGGGTTCGATAAATTGAATCGCCTCAGAACTTGTCTGGGGTGGACCCTGACAGATAATGTATGAGGGTCAGCTGGCCTACCATGAACTCTTATTGCGACTCAATTGAAGACGTAATCGAAATTGTTTTGCTTTTTCATACCATGACGTCTTAAAGACGCACACTTTAAGTCGTTGCCGAATGAGCGTTCGGAATGCGTCCTAAGAACATGCGAGTAAAAGAGACAAAGTTATCTATAGTTCATATAACAAGCAATATAACAGAACTAACTACTTTGCTATAATCCGCACGGGTTAGGTGAATGCATGCAAAGCCAATGTGTATGAAGCAGGCAAAATCTACGTACCTTATACATGCAGGACAAGCCACCACATGCACCCCAAGGCGCAATTCACCAGCAACAACGTACGCAAAAGCAGCACACACACCCACCACCACAATCTCGACGATCGTACTGCAGTACGATTTTTGTCGTGGAGCCTATCCTCCTGATGTTGCTTCGGTTTCGGGGCGAAACGCTCGTCGAGATTGTGGTGGTGGGTGTGTGTGCTGCTTTTGTGTACGTTGTTGCTGGTGAATTGCGCCTTGGGGTGCATGTGGTGGCTTGTCCTGCATGTATAAGGTACGTAGATTTTGCCTGCTTCATACACATTGGCTTTGCATGCATTCACCTAACCCGTGCGGATTATAGCAAAGTAGTTAGTTCTGTTATATTGCTTGTAATATGGAATTCCGCAAAGTAACGCCTGCTTCTATAAATCAGTTCATATAACGTTATCCTTTTCAAACATTACGACCCCAATGCAATTCACACTTCATGGTACGAATAGAAAGTGGTTCGCGGTCGTCGTTTACGTCCTCAATTGAGTCGCAATAAGAGTTCATGGTAGGCCTGCAGGCCTCGCTTGCGATCGGTCGCTTACAAGTGAGAGCAATGACAGACTGATAGGCAAACGCTTCGTAATAAAATACACTACCTGTGCTTAGAGATTCGCTTGCGTGCGCCTCTTACGACACCTCAGTATTACTTTTATTAAAATATTAACGATATTTGCATTTCAATCCAATTTTTTTAAAAAAAAATTTGTATTAAAATCTTATATTAAAATTCTACCGAAAAACCATTCCCCTTTACTTATAACTGAGCAATGCCGACAAAGAAATTCAGTAAATTAAGGTTTCTTTACGTTAAAATATATGTATATGCTTTATGTTGTATATGCATCTATATTTTCAATTAAGGCGCTGAACAGAGCCAAATAGGCTGACTTTAAACACGTTTTTAACAAAAGCTATAGGGATGACGATTAAAAGAAAAATATATTTTAATATACATCATATCTCAGAGAGAATGTAAGATTTCAAAACATGATTACGATACTTTTTTTCGATAAAAAAAATTGGTAAATAGACCTCTGATTTTTACTTTGATCGTAAATATCTCTAATATTTATCAACAAAAATTGGTAAAATTAATAAGACTAATAAATCATTATAATATAAAGAGAATGTAAGATTTAAATTTTGAATTAATTAAGATATTTCATTCAAATTAAATATTTTTTAGAAAATAGCAAAACTGAAACGAGTCATCGTCTCGCTTCTCTTTTACATCTACGAATATAGACAGTGATCGCTGAGGCGCGCTGCTATATGGACGTGTGTCGCTAGCTGCCGCCTTTTGTGACTATTCCTTGTTGATAATATGTCTTTTTTTAGGTGTTTAGTTATAGTTTCAGCATACTTAGTTTTATAAGATTAATTAGACATAAGTTTTTTAAATAAATTGTACAAAAAAAGTTTGGATAACATAGTGTACACCTACAATGGGTGTTAAAAAATTAATTTTGTCGCTACGCCGTCGCAGAAATTGTGGGCGTGGCTTATATGCCGAAATCTGAATTTGCGCCAGCTCTGTTCAGCGCCTTAAAAATAAGTTGTTTTTATCGAATTAGAAACCAATTATTTGTTTTCAATAAGTTTTTGGAACGTTCTAGCTCTTATACAGCACGGTTCCGCGCCCTGTTATAAGTTTAACTATACGTAATGTAAGGTAAGGTTACACGCAGGGTCCGTAAAAAGCTCCTAACGAGCAGAGCCAGCAAGAAACTCAGTGGTGGCTTTAGCTTAATATTGTAGTTCAACAATCTCAGTTAAGTTAACTTCAATATCAAGATACAAAGCATCTCCACAAAAACTTCACTACAATTGTTACAGTTAGCTTACCATTAACCTTTAGATAACGATTCAACTGTAATTGGGTTCGAAGTCGGTACCTAAACTGAATCGCTTTCTTCTCGAACCATAAAGCGTTTTTAACTGAGTTGCATTTGGATCGCACACCTACTATATACATAAGAGGGAATGAAATATGTTTAGGATTTAATTCGGCAACGACTTAAACTGTGCGTGCGTCTGTTTTACGTGCGTACGAAGAGTAAAACAATTCAGTTTAGGTCTTCTATTGAACCGCAGTAAGAGTTCATGGTAAGTCTACAGGACACAAAATATAGCGACAAATAATCACGATCAAGTACGCACTAAAAATTAAATTAAGCTTCCGGTTCCGCGAAATCTAATCAAAGTGGCCGTTAAATCTCAAGATTATCCATGTAATAAGAAGAGGTCACGTCAAAAGTGGACTTTCCGTAGCTGTCTACTTTAGAGGAGAGAATTTTGATTCTGTTCTGGCGCCACAGAGGTTCTATTACGTAAAGCAATTGAAATACTGCAATTATACAAACCAGACAACCGGCTCATCATCATTCTCCTGCCCTTATCCCACTCTAAGTGGGGTCGGCACAACATGTTTTAACCATGTTATGACGTGATTTGGCTAGTTATTTTACGATCGGCCGACTGCCTGACCTCAACTTACCTTAATCGCCTTTTACGACACCTTGATAAGAAATGAGATTGGTCTATTCTAGTTGGCCGGATACCACACCGCGGAACAACTTTCCATAGTCGCCTTTTACGACACCTCGGTAAGAATCGAGGTTGGTCTATTCTACTCTGCCGGATACCTCACGGCGCGTCAATTTTCCATAGTCGCCTTTTACGACACCTCGGTAAGAAACGAGGCTGGTCTATTCTACTCTGCTGGATATCACACGGCGCGTGAACTTTCCATAGTCGCCTTTTACGACACCTCGGTAAGAAATAGGTTGGTCTATTCTACTCGGCCGGATATCGCACGGCGCGTGAACTTTCCATAGTCCCCTTTTACGACACCTCGGTAAGAAATGAGGGCGGTCTCACTGGCAATCGACTCAATGGTTCTAAATTAAAATGTGGCATTGTAATTGCAGTATGTAAAATAACTACTGACAACTTCAACCATTTAACTAGTACGATATTTCAAACATAATCATATCATACATCGTACGCCTAGTATTAAAGTGACCTAGTTCCAAAAAAAGTTGTTTTTTGGCAAATTGCAATAAAGCGTAGCGTAGCGCATACAAAACTCGTGATTATTAGAGAGGCATAACTTGGAAGAGCAAGAACACTTGTTTTTTCAATAATTCGTAGTTTTATGTAATAGATGGCATTGAAGTAAGAATAACATTGTATCAATTTAACTTTTTTACTCAATTAAGTCTAATTTTAATTTATGTCACTTTAATATTTCACTTTACATTCCAGCTGAGTAGAATAGACCACCCTCATTCCTTACCGAGGTGTTGTAAATGATGACAAAGGTAAATTGACCCACCGTGTGGTATTTGATTGCGTAGAATAGACCACCCTCTTTCTTAGGGAGGTGTCGAAAATACGACTAAGGTATGTTGACAGGCAGGCGGCGGGTCGTAAAATACGTAGTTAAATCGTGTGACAACTGTAACATGTTGTGCCTACCCCACTCCGAGTGGGATAAGGGCACGAGGACAAGGACTCCGAGCTGGAAGAGATCTCTGCCATAAGTTGAGCTTTGTACACTTTTTTATTAATAATGTTTTTCTTAAGTTTTTGATGAAACATAAATATAAATAAATACATATAATTTAATAGGCTTTTATCGCGGATTATTGCAAAATGAAACTATTAATTTTGTTAAAATATTATCGCTATTTGCATTACTATCTAAAAAGTATCCGTAATACGTCAGCGAGCCTGTCCGTCGTGTCCGGGATCACCGAGATTTACTAACACCCATTTGAATATTCAATTTCACCTAACAACCAAACTAAGCGTACAATTTTCATCCCCATAAACACCAATCTTCTATCCCTCTCTCACTGTCACTTGTTTGCAAGAGAGTAAAAAAGACGGTAGATTGTGGAAAGTCGAACAAAGAGTCCCGAAAGGATCAAGGAGGGTCGAGTGGACCGTGCGTCTGAAAAGTTAATGCTGTATTTAGTCTTGATATTTGCTTTGAGGATTTTGTTATAAATATTTGATTCGGCCAAAACCTGTGTTAATCAGTGCCCGTAAACAAAATTTTTTAATTTAAGGTTACTTACGCTGGGCAGAGAATCCTCATTTAAAATAACTAGATGACGACTCTATTTTATGTTAATTTCATCAATCAAGTATTAGTCTATATGACGGCTTAGGCTTAAAGTCTCGTCAAAACATTTTAAGCAAATATCCATATCTTTATAGAGACTCAGAAAAAAAATGCGGTCTACATAACAGACAAAGTAAAAACTGACATATGCGGCTCCTGCCTTGCGCCTTACAAAAATCGCTTGTGCGTTTTGGTATATGAGTGTATAGAAAATTTCCAAAAACAATTAAGTAGTTTAAAATAGCTGAAAGGAGATTGATACAAAATGGCTGTTATACTTGAGAATTACATGGATGATAAGAATACGAGGATATATCTTGCAAAACATAGCAACATAGAAGAACAAACACATCAGAAGTGAGATCGTGTTCTGTATTCATATTTATAAAGCAGATGAAAACAATTGTATTGTCTCGTAAATAGTATAAATACACGAATACTAACACTTTAAAAACACCAGAACAACGGGCAAGGTGTCAATATTTACATTTCACTCGAGTTCCTGCTCCTAAAAGCGCAACAATGGCTCCGAAAAGGCATCCATTACTGTAAGAGCTAAGACAATGAGAGCCCTTTGTCCCCCGAGCCCGCGACATGCTACTTCATTGTAGTCCTAGAGCCTAAAGTTTAAAATTTAACAGAACAAAAGATTCATTCAGAATTTTGATGTTTCTTCTTCGAAATACACGTTTGAATGTTAACCTCATTAAAAGTAATGACAAAAATAATTATAACAGTAATAATTAAATAATAGCAAATAACAACAATAGGATGATAGGTTTTGATTACCAACTAAGTTACGCAATAATGTGTGCCGATGGCATTTTTTGAGAGTAAATTGTTTAAATCTAATCTATATCTATATGTAGTTTACTAACTACTGATAATTATATATAATTATATATATATATATATATACTATATATATATATATATATACTAATAAAAAATATAAAGCTGAATATTAATATATAAAGCTGAAGAGTTTGTTTGAACGCGCTAATCGCAGGAACTACAGGACCGATTTGAAATTCTGTGAGTTTTAGATAGATCATTTATCGAGGAAAGCTATAGACTATATAACATGACGCTAAGATGAATAGGAGAGAAGCAGCAAAAAAAATATTGTGGAAACGGCGAAATTCAAAGCTTTACCGCATGCAAGGAAATCTTAAACGGTGAAAGTTATTCAAAAATCATGTACTACAAAATTGTTCCCTTCTAAAAGTTCTAAATATAAGTCCGCGAAGGCATATGTTAACCTACCTTTTCAAATTCAAATTCAAAATAATTTTTATTCAAGTAAACTTGTAAACAAGTGCTTTTGAATCGTAAACTTTACTGCTGGTTCGGAAAGCTGTTCCTACCGAGAAGAGCCAGCAAGAAACTCGGCGGTTGCTCTTTTTAAAATATAAATCTTAAAACTAGTTACATTTATTTATTACTGTCTTGTACAGGGTAGAAGTGCACCTATATCCACACATCCTTATCATCTAAGTAATCTTCAACAGTATAGTAGGCTTTCTGTATTAGCCTCTTCTTCACAGTGTTTTTAAACTGCTGTAATGGCATGGCCAAAATTGATTTCGGAATTTTATTATAGAATCTTATACCCAAACCCACAAACGACTTACATACTTTTGCTAGGCCCAAAGCAGGAACCGCAAGCTTATATCGGTTCCTACTTTATCTATTATATACATCGCCAATCCTTTTATAATATGTGTATTCTTATGCAAAAAAATTAAATTGCTAAAAATATACTCTAAAGCCAATGTAAGAATACCTATTTCCTTAAACTTCTCTCGCAGAGAATCACGCGAACTTAAATTGTAAATGCCACGTATGGCTTGACATTTGACTGGACATTAAAGTTTAGTTACAGTTGTAGTAATTATTTTCGATAATATCTGCAAAAATTACAATCCTAGGCGAACAAAGCAGTGTAAGTCACTCGTTCATAATCGATAGAAACATCGATTAACTCGGTAATATCCCCGCTTATCGTGTTTGCTCTGTCCACTAAAGGTCAATCAGTCGGACGTCACTTCCGACAATACGGTACACTAATCCGTGAGGTGCTTGAGGAACTGCTCCCTCTCTTTGAACAGAGGGTGCTAAACTCCTTACTAAGAAAATTTTGAAACACAACTCAAAGCGATCGTCAAATTCTCTCCTTTACTTTTATTGAACGTTAGAGAGAGATGGAGATAGATTTCAGTTTTGTAATGCAATCCGTAGAATGTCGTGGTACGGAGAAACACAAGGGTCGTAGTATTAACTGTGAACACAAGCAATTAATCGATTTCTTAAAAGTTGTGGTGAAATCGTTTCTAGTGATTTTTACGGTTCAAATCTGTTTTCGAGTGGATGGGTTTTTATGATATTTCTTTTAAATTTCAAACATTGTTTCAGAAAGTTCGTAGATCGTTTATGGGCTTCGGTATACATTTTTATAATAAAATTCCTGAATATATTTTGGACTTAACTTGTTTAAAGCTGTTGAGGAATATGGTAATGATAGAAAGCTTGGATTTTAATTGCGACCAGCTACGCACTAGATTATATTATTCTTCTGTTTATCTCTTTTGTTTATTTTCTGTATAGCTTATTAGATATTGTATTGCATCTTCAGTTTTTGTAAAATGTATATTTTTGTCCCCACAAGATGAATTGGGTCACTGTAAGGTCTTGTGGGTTAAGGTTTTTGTTAAATAAATAAATGAATAAATATTGTAATTTTTTTAACGATTAATTACAAATACAATATTGTAATACTTATTTTTGGAAAGAGTGGCCGCCGTGTCGCTTGCTGGTTCATCTCGGTTAGAGCAACTTTCCGACCCTTGTAATTTATAATTTGCCGATTCAAAAGTGCTTGTAAAGGCCAATTTGAATAAAAAATTATTTGAATTTCGATCCTAAAAGCTATTAACTCTTCTAATTTTAATTACTCAGATACATTTTCTTCTCGTAGTAGACCGTATATCGCATTTAGTCGCAGTTAAATCGCGCAAAGGTTGAAACGACTGGTACTTTCAAATTGTTCCACCCAGAAGAAGAGCTCCTGAATGCTTCTCGTAACGTTCCTAAAGAGGCAAATATATTCTCCCGATGTTCTGCGCTGTCGAAACCATACTTTAAATACTGCATTGTCAGAAGTATAGGCACATTAAATTATTTGTAATCGTTGTTCACTTAAACTTATGAGATAATAGACCTAGCAGCATAAATAAGATAAAAATATATTCTTCTATCATGAATCTTGTATTAAAGTGGCGGCCTGTTGCAATCCCACTACTGGGAATAGGCCTCCTCTCTCCTTTTTCTAGAGAGAAGGGTTGGAGCTAAGACCTACCACGCTGCCCCAATGCGAATTGGTAGGTTACACATATCTCCAGTATTCCCTAGAGGTATGCAGGCTTCCTCACGTTGTTTTCCTTCACCGAAAAGCGTGTGATTAATTGCAATTATCCATTAGACACATGAGTTTTAATAGAAAAACTCATTGGTGACTGCTCGGGTTTGAGCTCGTGTTCCCCTCGAGAGTCGCACGGAATCTACTACAATCTTGTAGTTTCAAGCAAATCATTCCCATTTACACCTAATTATAAATACGGCTTATGAGAAGGTTCTATGAAATAAAGCAGCGTCCAATCGCTATCACGCTACTAAACAAAGCCATCTCTGATTTTAGGAACAGTATAATAGCTCTAACGCTGCTCTTATGCGGTTTGCAGTGGGTTTGGGTATAAGATTCTATAATAAAATTCCACAATCTACATTAACTTTACCATTACAGCAGTTTAAAAATACTATTTAAAAGAGGCTAATTCAGAAAGCCTATTATACTATTGAGGATTACCTAGACAATAAGTTTGCGTGGATGTAGCTGCTCTTCAACCCTGTACAAGACATTAATAACTATATGTAACTAGTGATAAGAATTATTGTTTGAAAAGAGCAACCGCCGTGTTTCTTGCTGGCTCTTCTCGGTAGGAACAGCTTTCCGAACCAGCAGTAGATGTTGACGATTCAAAAGCACTTGTTTACATGTTTACTGGAATAAAGAATATTTTGAATTTGAATTTGAATTTGAATTTACGGGTAACAAATTAACCAGCAATTCTCTATGGATTAACAGGTTTCTTCGCGATGTTTTAGCAAACCGATTTCTATGTTCTCTTTTAGAGATCTTGATCTACATATTCTCCACTGTTACATTTGTCTTTTGACAGGTCGAACTTAATGTCTTTTCTCTGGAACCTTTTCATCGTCTTACATCAGGCTAATAGGTTCATCAGGCCACCTGTGCAGCTATTGAAATCGACACATTGATTCAAGAGTCAAGATCTCTTTGACCACTAGCTTGGTGTAAGTAATAGGATAGCACTGTTCTTAAATAAGCAATACGTATATTTTTGATAATTTGCAATGCTTCGGTTTTATTTATTTGGACTTGCTCGAAAGTTTTAATTAAAGTTAAACTTTAACCATAGGTTGCAAATACATCATCCTCCTGCCCTTATCCGACCCTTAAGTGGGGTCGGCCCAACATGTTATAACATGTGGTCACGTTATTCGGCTATGTATTTTACGACAGGCCGCCTGCCTGACGTCCACTTACCTTTGTCGTATTTTACGACACCTCGGTAAGAAATGAGAGTGGTCTATTCTACTCAGCCGGATACCACACGGCATACATACTTATAATATAAATGCGTAAATCTGCCTTTCTGCCTTTCTGTCTATCTGTCACGCTTTCACAGTGTATTGGGCCAATATTGACAAAATTTGGTACGACTGAGTGTATATACCGGTACATATACGATAAAAGAACGTTTTATTTATGGGGAACAGAGAAAAATTATAACTACACACATATTGCATTATTAAGGGCATAAACGTTTAAGTTGGCGCGAGTGAAATTTCAGGTACCACTAGTAGAAGAATAATAACAGTTTACTTTATAAATTAACAAGAAATATGTGCAGCTTCGCCCGCGTTAATTTCAGTGTTCAGCGTGTTATAGTCGCTCGAGTCTCGGCAGGAGACTGGCTATTTGATACCCTACACTGCAATCGACACCGATTTGTTACTACCCCCACTAAAAATTGTTGTAAAACGAGGTCGTTTCAACTTATTTTACATGAAACGGTTATCTGCTATTAACCTAAACATTTAGGAGGAATTGCACTACATTTTAGTAAAAACCGTACTAAAATCCGTTCAGTAGATTTTGAGAAAATCGTTTACATACAGACAGACAGCTTTGGGAACTTTATTTTATAATAAGTATAGATTATGCCGAAATACGATCAATTTGAGTAGACGTTGAACTCAACGATATATGCTCAATACACTCAAAACGCCATTAATATTTTACTTAATAATATTACTACTTAATATGACATTGACTGCTTTAACTAAGCAGTCAATTAATGGCATATTTATTTATTTATTCCATAGGTCCGCCGACAGAGTATCCCTTCAGTAATTGTCAACTTAATTAAAATACACTTTGTAACAGTCTAATGCAGTAATTCCCAAAGTGGTCTATATCGACCCCTAGGAGTATATGACAACCTGCAAGGGGTCTACGTTCAGCGAAAAAAAATTTGAGGTCCATGAAATGAAAACGGGGGTCCACGATAGTGGCTCTCAACACATACACTGATAGTACTTATTTACTTACATCATACTATCTTATAATATCAAAACATAAACATTATTTATAAAAGTACCTATGAAGTAAAAAAAATATTATATATGTTTATAAAATTGAAGGATGTTGGTATTCGCTTTCTGGTCCCAATACATTTTGAACTTGTAAAAACCTGAGAGTCGCAGTCTCAGAGCTTCGCTACCTTGCACTAACTTGTTCAATTCGTCACTCTATACATACGATTGTGGGATTTATTTAATGTTACGTATATTTTACATAACAGATTCATAATTTTATTTTGAGTAGTTTTAATTTAAATTCAATTAATAAATGTATAAATTACACATGTTTTTACTTTAAGTTTTTAACACTAAACTTCACTACAGTTAGAAAATTTAGCGGAAATCAATATCAGGTAATTAGGGGTCTACCCAACACAGAAAAACATGGCAAGGGGTCTACGACACAAAAAAGTATGGGGAACTCTGGTCTAATGCCTATTTATAGGTGGATACAAAATGCTTAAAAGAAGAGAGTACATTTGGATCATTAAATTAATACGAACATATTAAAACATCTTAAAACAAAGCTCTTACTTCAGTACCATGTACCGCTCATGGCTTGTGGCAATCCGTTGCTATATTAGCTGTCAGTAGCAAGAATCGCGCGCTTGATTAATGGCGGGGAGGCCCAGGTGAGCGCTATTGCTATACTATGTTAATTGTGCGCTTTATTCGCCACTCGCAATCCGCCACAATGTAGAATGCATCCAGCAAGCCTACCATGAACTTTTAGATAACGATTCAATTCAAAGTGAGTACCTAAACCGAACCGCTTTCTTTTCTTACCATGAAGTATGGACTGCATTGGGGTCGTAATGTTTGAAAAGGATAAAGTTATATGAACTATAGATAACTCTGTACTCTTACTCACATGTTTTTAGGACGCATTCCGAACACTCATTCGGACTCTCATTAAAGTGTGCGTCTTTAAGACGTCATGGTATGAAAAAGCAAAACAATTTAGTTTACGTCTCCAATTGAGTCGCAATAAGAGTTCATGGTAGGCCTGCAGGAATCCGAATCGCTAGAAATATTTAAACGTTGAGCTTAGGTAATATATGTGCATAAGAATATACATAATAATATAAAGATTGGCGAAGTATAATAGACAAAGTATGAGCCGACATAAGCTTGCGGATTCTGCTTTGCGCTTTGCAAAAGTAAATAAGTCGTTTGTGGGTTTGGGTATAAGATTCTATAATAAAATCCCGTAATCGGTTTTATCTTTTTCACTATGGCAGTTTAAAAACACTGTTAAAGGGAGGCTGACACAAAAAGCCTACTATACTATTGAGGTTTATAGAGATGATAAAAATGCTTGGATATGGCTATTCCTCTACCCTCTACAAGATAGGTATGACCAAATGCAACTACTAATAAGAATTATTTTGAAAAGAGCAACGACCGAGTTTCTTGCTGGCTCTTCTCGGTAGGAACAGCTTAACGAACCAGCAGTAGAGTTGACCATTCAAAAGGACAAGTTTACTTAAATATAGAATATTTTGAATCTAAGACTTATATATAATATATAACTTTACAAAAAATATTGGCGATGTATACAGTAAAAGTAAAAAAGATCCCTTTTTCTACACCTAAATCTTATGTAATCGGAAAGCATTTTCCATTTTATCGCGGAGAGTCCTATTTCTTAATGATGCTTAAGTTAGGGAGAGATGACTGTAGAATCTGTGATAGTGAATGTATGCAGAGCTTGTTTAAAAGTAAAGTAAAGTAGCGGCCTATTACAATCCCACTGCTGGGAATAGGCCTCCTCTCTCCGTTTCTGGAGAGAAGGGTTGGAGCTAAGACCTACCACGCTGCTCCAATGCGGATTGGTAGGTTACACATATCTCCAGAATTCTCTAGAGATATGCAGGTTTCCTCACGATGTTTTCCTTCACCGAAAAGCGTGTGTGTAATTGTCTTGATAAAATTGCAATTATCAAGACAATTAGACACATGAGTTTTAATAGAAAAACTCATTGGTGCCTGCCCGGGTTTGAACTCGTATTCCCCTCGAAAGAGTCGCACGGTCTCACCGCTGGGCTATCACAGCTTGTTTATTGTGGTGGAATTGATACAATTAGACGTTACTTTACGGTGATCCATAATACAAAAGTATTAATAAAATCGTTTTGTTATAATCCGGAATAAAGTAAATAGAAAATATATATAAAGCTAAATGCAAATGACTATCCGTTTTCATACCTGATACATGCAAGGTTCCTAAAAACACGTACACAAACCTCCATTCTTTATCATTGATTATATAAAAATAATATTATTATCTACTTTGGCAGCTGCATAGTTAAAAGTGAGAGGCTGGCAATCACGGTTGCTTACACATAAACAAATTGTACACCGGCTAACAGTCACTAATCTCTCTACACCGCATTAATATGCATTAATGTATGAAAGTGCAAAGCGCGTGTTGACTCGGGCGCGGCAGGTTCTGTATCGATGTCATTGTAGCAATAAATTATAGGCATAGGCTAATGCCAATAATTATTATTAATATAATTATTACCAGGCATTAAATAATGCCTGGTAATATAATGCCTATAATATAATAAAACATCGATCTTTAGAACGAAACATCCGGCCAGTTCGGTTTCGTAGAGCGATGTCACTATCACTCAGTTAGTATGTGACGTTTCACACGGGTTCGGCAGTCTGTGCGACAGAGACAATACTCTATAAAGCAGAATCGAGCCGACTTCTCACTGTAAGCCTCGATGTGCATTATTTATTGCCGCGTACTATAACATAATTTATTTATTGTATTAAGTTTATAATATGTATTACTAACCTATATAAAGGTATTTGGGTCACAAGAAGAAAATTTAGAGGGGGGTTGATTAGCGGGTGTATGTTGGCTATAGAAGGCTAAATTTGAAAGAAAGAAAAATATTTATTTAAACACTAAGTAAAACATAGATGAATACAATACATGAATACAATTGAACATTTAATCTTAATTTTAAACACAATAAAATAAGGCAATAGAGCTAGGCATGAACCGAATGTCGTTAGCAGTGACACTCGGCTCCGATTTTTAGCGGCATGAATGACGACTTAACTCCTAATGGGTCCCGCCACCCGACGGGGTTGGGCGGCGGGTGTGTGGCATTCGCACCAACTAAATCAATCTGAATGCTACTATTGGACACATTGCCAGCATCTCCACCAGCACCAACTGAACCCCAGAGTGCACCACTTCTGAGTAGGTGATTCTCGAAAAGTGGCCCCTTCTTCCGTAATTGATGCATCAGGAGCACCACATGTATCTACCGCTTCGTGGACCTTATTTATTTTATTTATAAATTTTATTGAGCAACTACAATATATGCATATGCAAATAATTGCACAAACGGCGGGCTTAATGCTTTAAGCATTATCTCCCAAGAGATAGGGGCCTTCAGGAGTGACTAAAAAACGTATGTAGGCGTGTTATAATAGTATAAGGAAATAGTAATCATATTGTACATATTGTTCTATGTACAATATGATTACAATTATATTATATATACAATATGTATATATAAGTCATGTGTGCATATGAGTATGAGAATCAATAATGGCATTAAAAACGTAAAATAAGAATTAATAGGTTATATATAATAAAATAAATTAAATAATTAGAATATACCCCATTTTTTAAAAGTCTGTCTTATAGAAATAGAAATACTCTGTATTGCACACATAAACATAATAAAAAACAAACGAAAGAAACATAAAATTAAAATTTAGCCTACATATAAAAAGATAAGAACATTGAACCAAAAATCAAGTAATATAACAGAAACAACTACTTTGCTATAATCCGCACGGGTTAAGTGAATGCATGCAAAGCCAATGTGTATGAAGCAGGCAAAATCTACGCACCTTATACATGTAGGACCAGCCACCACATGCACCCCAAGGCGCAATTCACCAGCAACAACGAACACAAAAGCAGCACACACACCCACCACCACAATCTCGACGATCGTTTTGCCCCGAAACCGAAGCATCATCAGGAGGATAGGCTTCACGACAAAAATCGTACTGCGCCGCGCTACCCACACAAGCAGTCTTAAATAGTTCAACTCCCACCAATACCCTCCCCTCCGAACACATGCAGCAAAACGGAATTAGATACATTTACTTGCTCGTTAATTAAGTGACCATTGTTATTTTTTATTATCTCAAGATGCTCTAACGTATTGAGGCGGAGTCCCTTATCACAAGTGTGGAGAATATGATATGAATGGTCATTAGGCACTTTATGACCGCTTTCTAGCAAATGTTTTGCAAAATTAGAATTTTGTGGTTTATTATTCCTAAACGCAGCCATATGTTCCCGGAATCGAACCGCAAAACTTCGGCCAGTCTGACCCACATATGTACCGTTGCACATATGTGGTATAAAGTAAAGTAAGTCAGACTTACTTTACTTTACTTACTTTGGAAAATTAACAGATCGAGTGGCAAATATATTTAAATCAAAATCGGGTACTAAACTCTCTTTTAAAACTAACCAATCGCTTCGTAGTTTGTTGTGTAAAAATAAAGATACATTAGATAAGGGTAAAAAATCTGGGGTTTATAAAATAGATTGTCCTGAGTGCAACGGTACATATGTGGGTCAGACTGGCCGAAGTTTTGCGGTTCGATTCCGGGAACATATGGCTGCGTTTAGGAATAATAAACCACAAAATTCTAATTTTGCAAAACATTTGCTAGAAAGCGGTCATAAAGTGCCTAATGACCATTCATATCATATTCTCCACACTTGTGATAAGGGACTCCGCCTCAATACGTTAGAGCATCTTGAGATAATAAAAAATAACAATGGTCACTTAATTAACGAGCAAGTAAATGTATCTAATTCCGTTTTGCTGCATGTGTTCGGAGGGGAGGGTATTGGTGGGAGTTGAACTATTTAAGACTGCTTGTGTGGGTAGCGCGGCGCAGTACGATTTTTGTCGTGAAGCCTATCCTCCTGATGATGCTTCGGTTTCGGGGCGAAACGATCGTCGAGATTGTGGTGGTGGGTGTGTGTGCTGCTTTTGTGTTCGTTGTTGCTGGTGAATTGCGCCTTGGGGTGCATGTGGTGGCTGGTCCTACATGTATAAGGTGCGTAGATTTTGCCTGCTTCATACACATTGGCTTTGCATGCATTCACTTAACCCGTGCGGATTATAGCAAAGTAGTTGTTTCTGTTATATTACTTGTAATATGGAATTCCGCAAAGTAACGCCTGCTTCTATAAATCATTTGAACCAAAAATCAATTTAATGGTACAAATGGCGGCCTTATGGCTAAGCCAGCGATCTTATCAGGTGGGCAAACGATAAGATCCCGCCTAACCTAACCTAACTCTTAAATAACCTATATAAATTAATTTATAGAATTAGGCGTTACTTTGCGGAGATCCATAATACAAAAGTAATAATAAAATTATTTTGCTATAATCCGCGATACAGTAAATAGAAAATATATATAGTGCTAAATGTATAGTGGACTATACGTTTTTTCATACCCGTTACATGCAGGATAGGACAAAATCGCAAAGCAGCTTTGCGATTTTGTCGTGGAGTTTGTCTCCTGATGATGCTTCGATTGCGGGGCGAAACGATTGTTGAGTTTGTGATAGTGAACCTGTGTAGTGCTTGTGTATTGTGGTGGAAGTGGTGGAGGTTTGTGCATATGTTTTTTACGAATCCTGCATGTAACGGGTATGAAAAAACGTATAGTCCACTATACATTTAGCACTATATATTTTTTCTATTTACTGTATCGCGGATTATAGCAAAATAATATTATTACTTTTGTAACCTATATAGAGTTTTCAACCAACACTCACGGAACCCTAAAAACGTTACGATCCATCAATGTCCAGGGTAAAAGAAAGATTCAGATCGTTTCCGCTCTTAAGACGCTGAGTGACATTTGATAGGCCGGTTGTGTTCGCGCTAAGCGTATTCAAAATTCAATTAATTCGTCACAACAATTAATCACTTGGTTGGTCTAAGTAGGTTTCGTATTAAGTGATTAGAAATTTGTAAATTTTGAAAAACCATTTAAACTGCATTTGCTCATTGATGTCGTAAACTAATGTGACGAGTTTCCTAAGCAAGACAAATGATTCAATGATGGTGAGACGCAAGAGCATCTAACAATACTAATGGGTCAACGTTCAACTGAGATAGATGCATTACTTTTGCTAGCTATTAGTTTATTAGGTATCTGATTCACACTTCTGTTCTTATTTTTCTAGTTCTATCATACTTATGAGAATATTGTTAGTAAATAAATCTTAAACAATTATATTTCAAATAAAATAATATTATATTCATTTAAAGGTGTTAAACATATACATATAATTTATTTGATATCTGAGTATATATAGAAGGTTCTTATGAAAGAAAAAACATTGTACGTTTTAAGAAATTTAAGAAAGGAAAATTAGAAGGTTCTTACTTAAATAGTTAAGACAGGACAACTTCTCTCGGATCAGCTAGTCCTACTGTATAATATTATAAATGCGAAAGTTTGTAAGTATTGATGGACGTTTATTACTCTTCCACGAAAAAGCTATTGGACGGATTTAGATGAAACTTTACAGTTATATAGATTATATATCGGAATAACATATAGGCAATTTGTAATGATTTAACGGAATATAACGATACAGGTCAATAAATTCGGAAAAATTCTAGCATCTGAGAGCCATCTTGGCGTACGCTGCCTAAACCATTGGAGTTACACAAAGATCATGTACCGTAGGTTGTCTTGAATAGTTCCAAATAAAAGTCCGCGACGGCATATATCTACCTTTTATGTGAAAGCTACTATGACCAAAATTGTAAATCATAAATTTTATTAAATTTGATACTCTGATACTATTTTACAAAGTACATTTTAGTATATTTATCAAACTCTTATAAAAATCAATACATTTGTCACTTTCAGTATTTCATGAAGACAAACTTTGTCTTTCACACCAAGTAATTTGGCTGAATAGTTTAAAAGTTATCACGATATGATTGACTTCAATGAAGCGCCATAGAGTACCTAATGTGCGCGGCGTGCGAAGATTGTTTGGAATCCGTCAATTTTAAAGTTAGCCATCTGAAATTTTGGATTTAGCAACAGCCTGTTACTATGCCCACCGCTGGGCTAAGGCCTTCTTTCTCCGTTTTTGGAGAGAAGGATTGGAGCTAAGACCTACCACGCTGCGGATACCACCAATGCGGATTGGTAGGTTACACATATCCCTAGAATTCTCTAGAGATACATATGCAGGTTTCCTCACGATGTTTTCCTTCACCGTGTGATAAATTGCAATTATCAATTAAACACATAAATTTTAATAGAAAAACTCATTGGTGCCTGCCCGGGGTTTGAACCTATTTCGTCTCTAGAGAGTCGCACGGTCTCACCGCTAGGCTATCACAGCTTTGAATTTTGGATTAGCTGAAATTTTGGATGTACTAGTAATTAAATATATGTTTTTGAATATTTTTTTTTTATCTAAAGTGATCTGTAACGAAACGTAGTGTCGCAGAGCAAATTCCAAGCGAGCGAAGCTGCGGGCAAAAGCTTGTATTTTATAATGTTCTCTCAGATTTCTATAAAAAATTAAATACATTTCTTATCAAATTCAAATTCAAAATATTCTTTATTCAAGTAAACTTGTAAACAAGTGCTTTTGAATCGTCAACATCTACTGCTGGTTCGGAAAGCTGTACCGAGAAGAACCAGCAAGAAACTCGGCTTTTGCTCTTTTCAAACAATAATTCCTATCACTAGTTACATATAGTTATTATTGTCTTGTACAGGGTTGAAGAGAAGCTATATCCACGCATTCTTATCGTGTAGATAATCTTCAATAGTATAATAGGTTTTCTGAATTAGCCTTTTTTTAATAGTATTTTTAAACTGCTGTAATCGTAAAGTTAAAGTTATCCTTAGTGCTCTTAACTTGCGCCAACCATAACCGGGGAATCCTATACCTTTGAAATATCAGTGATTTGCGGTAACGTTACCCGATCAAACACTCGCACTAATTATTTTATTTACTCAGCTCACCTTTGTCTCGTCTGTATGCCGGCGACGTTCATTCAGCCAGTGAATGAACGGTTTCATGTGAACGAATGTAACACGATACGCGAATAATGCCAGCTAATGTGCAAATACTCGATCTGAAATGTGACACTGAAATTATTGTTCATTAGGCTTTTGAATTCGGATCCTTGTTTTTTTCGCGGACAGGATAATATGGGTTAATGCGGCTTTGTAGACAGACACTTTATGAGACGAGACAGCGTAGTGGTGAGACCGTGCGACTCTTTAAAGACGATCACGGCTTCAAACCCGAGTAGTATCACACGCTTTTTGGTGAAGCACATTTGAGTAAATCTGCATAAAAAGTAAAGTAACGGCCTATTACTATCCCACTGCTGAGCAAAGGCCTCTTCTTCCCACTGCTGGGCAAAGGGTTGGAGCTGAGACCTACTACGCTAGTAGGTTACACATATACTCAGAACTCTCTAGAGATATGCAGGGTTCCTCATAATGTTTCCCTTCATTGATAAATTGCAGTTATCAGTTAAACACATAAGTTTTAAGGTATTTTTTTAAATATTACGTACACGGTCGCCTACCCCCAAAGTAAGTAACTTAATACTTGTGTTAAGGGTGACGGACAACTGGTAAATATATTACATATATAATTTTAAACATATACTTAAATACAAATATACACCCAGGCAGGTCCGACAAATTGTTTATAGAAAATTTTGGCCCTCAGCGGGAATCGAACCTGCAACCCGCGGAGCAGAAGGCAGTCACTACAGCGCCAACGGGTCAATCAAATTCTTTGGTGTCTGCTCTGAGTTTGAACCCGTGACCGAAAGAGTCGCACGGCCTCATCGCTGGCCTATCACAGCTTTAACGATGCTTTATCCTGATGATGCTTCGGCTAGGGAGAGAATCGAGTGAACGTGAGCAGTGCTTGTGTATTTTTTTTGTTGTTGATGACCGGTAGTGGGTTCTATAAACGGATAGTACATTACATTTAGTATTACATACATATATTTTCTTTTATAGCTAATTGTAGCAAAATAATATTTTCATTACTTTTGCATTATGTATTTTCAGAGATAAGTAACGCTGAATTCTATAAATTAGAAAAATACTAAATTATCTTATTTTGCTATAGTTTTTGACCATTGAAATCTGCAACACATAATTAGCACATTCTGCACCATCAATAGTAACCAACACCTATTGTAGTTCAAATAAATCACACAATTCACATCTCTTTGATTTCTCGTCCAATTAGTAAGAAAAACTATGGGCGATACAAAACAATACGCTGACGTATTATTTCGATTTAGCTACCAAAATAATATACTATGGATACATTTTCTTCAATGATACAACACCTATATAACTGAAATAAAATTCTTATCTTATCGAAAAAGTTATAAGGTATAAATTGCATTAAACTTTAACGGTGTTTAAGTCTCTCTGTCTACGCTATAACTTATAGATTTCCCGATTCAATAACAATTACAATGTTCCAAATATATTAGCAAAAGAACATCTTATTAATAATCGTATAAAGTCTACAATTGTGTGTATTTGATTGAGCGACCTAACATACTATGATGGGACCAGTGTACGAGACACACGGTGTGGAAAATAACGTTTCAATCAAAACAATGTCTTATTTCTTATCAAAATAAAGTCTAAAATTATATGCATTTTAATGCTGTACGCAACTTACTATGATGAAACTAGTATACGACAAAATTAATTTGTCTAAAATAATAATTCAATCAAAAGAATACCTTATGACGTAAAAAATATGGTCTAAAATAATTTCAAATTGTTATATGCTGTAGCGTGCATTGGTGGGACCAATGTACGAACAGTAGGAGGCTTATTATAGCAAAGAAAGGCCTCGTGAGAAGAATGAGTGTATTTGACAATCGTCTGACCGCTGCTTTGTCTGAATGATTGACCGATGGGTGTTATGATTGCTTGCCGTAATAACTTGGAGCGGAAAAATAGGTATAAGTGAATAGAAAAATGAATCTATTCTGATAAAGCAAATTGAGTCTATTCATTTTGGTGTGGAAATAAAGGAGAAACATTCGTTCATCTGTCAACGGTTAATAAACTGGATTGTTGCAAAAGTAATAATAAAATTATTTTGCTATAATCCGCGATACAGTAAATAGAAAATATATATAGTGTTAAATGTATAGTGGACTATCCGTATTTTCATGCCCGATATGTGCAGGATTCATAAAAACACATGCACAAACCTCCACCACAATACACAAGCACTACACACGTTCACTATCACAAACTCAACAATCGTTTCGCCCCGCAACCGAAGCATCATCAGGAGATAGACTCCACGACAAAATCGCAAAGATGGATTGTTGCAATTCAGGTGTAAATATATATATAAATCTCATCGCAAATTCCAGTTTCCCCTTTTTCACTATATCATCCCTAATTTATACTTTCTTATGATTAACTCATGTGTATAGAATATATCAATATATTATTTATATAACAAACTACCTGTGCTTGCGGAATTGCGTTGAAATCAGTGCATTTATAATAATTGCAATTTTGAACATAACAGTAGTTATCGTGACTTCACCATAAGAGATAGACACATGCTGTCGCGGACTTTTTCGTAGTGTTTTTATAGATCTACAATTCTCTAGTACATTACTTTAGTGTAACTCTGTTGGTTTACACGGCGCACGCGACTTGAACCTGAACTCCTGTCAACTGTACATTTTACCTGCTTGACCGTGTAAGCAATTAAAAATTATTTATCTCTATTTTGTAGAACAATCAGTAATTACTTTTCCGAATTAAATTAAGACTTAAATAAATTGAACTTAAAATAAAGAATTTATAAAACAGGAGCCAATTAATTTCTGACTCGGCACTTTAACAACCAACCACAGACCGCAAATAAACCGCGAGACCTCTTGAACACAATTTGCATAAAACCGTAATGTATTATTAACCTAAATTTCGAATTGCACTACATTTATTAAAAACCGTTAAAAAATCGGTTCAGTAGATTTTGAGATAATCGATCACATTCTGACAAATAGCTTTTGGTGACATTGTTTTATAATATGTATAGATATAAAAGCTGTGATAGCCCAGTGGTGAGGGCGTGCGACTCCCTATAGACGAACATTGGTTCAAACCCGGGCAGGCACCAATGAGTTTTTCTATTAAAAACTTATGTGTCTAATTGATATTTGCAATTTATCACACGCTTATCAGTGAAGGAAAACATCGTGAGGAAACCTGCATATCTCTAGAGAATTCTAGGGATATGTGTAACCTACCAATCCGCATTGGAGCAGCGTGGTAGGTCATAGCTCCAATCCTTCTCTCCAATAAACGGAGAGAGGAGGCCTATTCTCAGCAGTGGGATATTTACAGGCCGTTACTTTAAGTATAGATAGATAGATAAATAGAGTTAACACGGTGGATTTTTGGATCTTAAGGTTCTAGAAAAGCGATCCTAGGAGGTAAACTGACGATCTCAAAAAGGTTGCGGGTAGCCGCTGGATCCAAGCAGCGTAAGATCGTGTGTTGTTGAAATCCCTTCAAGAGACCTATAATATATTGTTTTTATAATAGAATTCCTCAACATTATCTAGACTTGCCTTTACATAAGTTTAGAAATTATCTTAAAATGATGCTGCTACATTTTAGCTTTACTATACAATTGAAAATTATTTGAGTGATAGTAGCATATCTTAACTGCAGTCCGCTACGCACCAAGCTGCAACGATTAATTTGTAACCATCAATCAAATTGTAAAAAAAAATATTTAGAAAAAATGGCCGTCGAGTTCCTTGCTGGTTCTTCTCGGTAGGAGCAAACTTCCTAATCAGTGGTAGCTTCTTGAAAACATTTGACGATACAAAAGTACTGTAAAACAGTCTACTTGAATAAGAAATATTTTTTGTTTCAGTATGTCTAGCAGTGGGCATCCATCGGTTGAAAAGAAGAAGAAGACTAGTCAGTTTCCTAACTTACATGCTAAAGGTTGTGTCGGACATAATGGGAGAGAAAGAAACGGAGGAACGGGCAAGAAATAGACACCGGCTACGTTGAAGCAATGTCGAAAGGTGGTCTGCCATAGAAGGGAGAGGGGGAATGCCATAGAAGGGAAATGAGAAGGGGTTTTACTCCGTCGGAGTCGGACACCCCCATGTGTAAAGTCCGCAGGAAGTCCATAAAGGATTTCCCCTCCTATTGAAAAACAAGTTAGTTTCCTAACCAGTCTAATACAGTTTAATACACAAATCATTTCAACTTGTTAAACCATTAGTGAGCGAGATTCAAGCTAAGCCGACTCACACGTTACAGGCCAATAAATCATTCCTCTCTCCGACGCCCGCCCCCTGATTTAATATTGTCATAATAATAAAAACGCGAGTTAACGCGTCTCTGTCATATACCAAAAAGTTGCAGACCTTCCATTTATCGAACCGAAGAATCGAAAGTGAGAAAACGTTTAAAAATATCGAATTCATTCTTTTCATGTCTTATGCTGAACGTAAGCTTTTTTTACGCAATACTACTTATTTGACATCGTCTAATTGATACGAATATACAATTATTGTTAAATAAAAATAGAAGAGACAAGGGAAAACCTTATAACTCATTGCTTAACATATAAGTAACGCCAATATAGAAATACATAGTAAGTAAAGTAGCGACCTGTTACTATCCCACTGGTGGGCATAGGCCTCATCTCTCCGTTTCTGGAGGGAAGGATTAGTGCTAAGATCTACTGCGCTGCTGCAATGCGGATTGATGGATTACACATATCTCTAGAATTCTCTCGACATATGCAGGTTTTCTTACGATGTTTTTCTTCACCGAAAAGCGTGTGATCAATTTTAATTATCAATAAAACAAATAAGGTTTAATAGAAAAACTAGTTTTTTATGTATCATAAGCCGGATACCACACGGCTGAGTAGAATATACCACCCTCATTTCTTACTGAGGTGTCGTAAAAGGCGACTAAGGTAAGTTGACGTCAGGTAGGCGGTCGGTCGTAAAATTCGTAGCCAAATCATATGACAACATGTTTGTAACATGTGCCGACCCCGGTTAGAGTTGGATACGGTAGGAGGATGATGATAATAAAAAATATTACTGAAAAACCAATACTTTCTCTGTTAAAACTTGTATCTAATTAATAAATACTAATTCTCGCAAGCTTGTCGGTAAAGGAAAACATCGTGAGGAAACCTACATATCTCTAGAGAATTCTAGGGATATGTGTAACCTAACAATCCGCATTGGATAAACGTGGTAGGTCTTATCTCCGACCCTTCTCTTACAACGGGACCATTACACACACGGCTGTCCATGCCCAAAGTAATTTAATACTTGTGTTATATGTGACAGACAACTGCCAAATATATACATATATAATTTTAAAATATACACTTAAATACGTAAATACACCCAGATTCGAAGAACCAACAATTATTTTTAGAAAATGTCAATCCTCATCGGGGCTCGAATCTGCGACCCGTGGATGTGAAGGCAGGTTAACCGCTAACTGCGCGATCGAACCATATATAACAACTTAATGGCTGTAGCCGGCATATTAACATATATCTTCATTTCCGTTTCCACATCAAAAACAATGAAAGGCAAATAATGTAACAGATATTCTACTTTTTCCAAAGCTACCTTTAAAATTTTTGCATAATAGCCATTGCAGTGTATAATTTCCAGTGTCCATTGTAAGGTGAGGTATGAGCTGTGATAGCCCAGCGGTGTGACCGTGCGACTCTTTCGAGGGGAACACGAGTTCAAACCCGGGCAGACACCAATAAGTTTTTCTATTAAAACTCATGTGTTTAATTGATAATTGCAATTTATCACACGCTTTTCGGTGAAGGAAAACATCGTGAGGAAACCTGCACATCACTAGAGAATTCTGGAGATATGTGTATCCTACCAATCCGCATTGGAGCAGCGTGGTAGGTCTTAGCTCCAACCCTTCTCTCCAGTAACGGAGAGAAGAGGCCTATACCCAGCAGTGGGATTGTAACAGGCCGCTACTTTTATTGTAAGGTAGATAAGTAGAATGTACTTATAAACGACCTCTAAAGAATTTGTTACCATAAACTTATTAAAATGAATGATAATAACTTATGTCACAGCGCAACAAGTAAATGTTCGTAATACATCACTTGATAAAAAGGCTATTGAGGCATCTGCAAGGTTAATCTATGCTCGAGATCGCACACGTTTTATGTCTGATGACCTTTTTTGTGGCACTCCGGTGTATCTTTTGACACCTGCGCGATGGCAACTTTAATTTGCCGCGGGGGTGGTGAATGTTGCATTAATAACACTTAGTGTCCACACGGCGGTCTCACAGACCTCGTAATTAGGGGTCAAAATTGATACGTTAAGCCACACGGGATATATAAGATGATATCGATGCGAAATATATCGATTTTAATTTAGATTGCGGGTATTTCGCGTAGGATAGAGTCATCAAATGGAAAGTCCGTGCAGATAATGCGATAGGATTGTTTAGATTATTGCATTAATTGAGTTTTTTTAAATAAAAAAGCTTACAAAAGTAAATTATTTTTTTATTTACGTATTTTTATTACATAATTATTGTGTCCAATGCTGGGCATAGGCCTCCTCTCCCCGTTTTTGGAGACAAGGATCGGAACTAATAACTACCACGCTGCTCTAATGCGGATTGGTAGGTTTCACATATCCCTAGAATTCTCTAGAGATATGCAGGTTATAGTATCACAATATATTTTAAACAATGTAATTTTTGTACATAAAAATATAAAGAATTATAAAACGATAGGTGATGTATATAATAGACAAAGTAGGAACCGACATAAGCTTGCGACTCCTGCTTTGCGCCTAGCAAAAGTACGTAAATCGTTTGTGGGTATGGGTATAAGATTCTATAATAAAATTCCGAAATCAATTTTGGCCATGCCATTACAGCAGTTTAAAACCACTGTTAAAAAGAGGCTGATACAGAAAGCCTACTGTACTGTACTATACTGTTGAAGATTACTTAGATGATAAGGATGTGTGGATATAGGTGCACCTCTACCCTGTACAAGACAGTAAAAAATAAATGTAATTAGTTCTAAGATTTATATTTTAAAAAGAGCAACCGCCGAGTTTCTTGCTGGCTCTTCTCGGTAGGAACAGCTTTCCGAACCAGCAGTAAAGTTGACGATTCAAAAGCACTTGTTTTCAAGTTTACTTGAATAAAGAATATTTTGAATTTTGAATAACGGCCTGTTTATATCCCACTGCTGGGAATAGGCCTCCTCTCTCTGTGTTTTGGAGAGAAGGATTGGAGCTAAGACCTACCACGCTTGCCCCAATGCGGATTGATAGGTAACACATATCCCTAGAATTCTTTAGAGATATGCAGGTTTCCTCACGATGTTTTCCTTCACCGGAAAGCGTGTGATAAATTGCGATTATCAATTAGACACATAAGTTTTTAATAGAAAAAGTCATTGGTGCCTTCCTGGGGTTTGAACCCATGATCGCCTCTAGAGAGTCAAACAGTCTCACCGCTGGGCTATCACAGCTTATTTTTTTAATTATTATTATTGCGAGACCCACTTTTACAAAATTATACTGATATCAGGTAATCATTTGGCCATAGAACTCGGAGGATATATGCCGTACGGTATTCGGCTGAGTCTAAGTAGGCCACCCTCATTTCTTACCGAGATTTCATAAAAGGCGACTAAGGTAAGTTGACCCGCCGTGTGGTATTCATTTGAGACGAAAAGACCACCCTATTTCTTACCGAGGTGTCGAAAAATACGACTAAGGTAAGTCTACGTCAGGCAGGCGGACCATCGTAAAATACGTAGCCAAATTATGTGACAACATGTTTTTAACATGTTGTGCCGACCCCACTTATAGTGGGTTAAGGGCAGGAGGATGATGATGAGAACTAGCCGAATATCTGACTCTTAACTAAGATCCTTCTGTTTAGGATATCATTTCTGCAGACTTGTTTTTGGCTTACTTTGTAGATTGACTAGATAACAAGAATATTTAAAAATACCATTAATATGTGCATTAAGTATTAAGTACTATGAAAAACCAATAAAGTATTATTCGCTATTCTTTAAGATAAAATTGATACTATTAATGACAATGACAAATTTATCGCGGATTATAACGAATAATATTTCCATCAATTTTGTATCTCCGTAAAGTAACGCCTACTTTTATAAATGATCCAAAATTATAAAACACAAAAATTTTTATGGTTAAATACAAAGAATTCGTTGCAGAATAGACCTTAGCGAAGCCTTTTCTGATAGGTCTTGTAAACTAATAAGTTACGTAACAAACAACGTTAAAACGAAATAGTTAAACGCCAAAAAAAACTTTTACTCATTTTAACCGCACTAGAACGAAGTTAGAAAATTTTCATTATTCAGTGAAATTACGATTAGCCGTTGGGTAGCACAAAGTTAATGATGGACTATTTCTGCCAGGATCCAGTTTTTTTTTTATTTATAATTACTTATAATTAAGATGTGGCTAAGAACAAAAGGATTCATTCCTTAGTTTTGAACTTTTAAATTCCGGTAAGAAATTTCGGAATTTTAGAAATATCATAGCAGTTAAAAACTTCTACTCAACACGTGTCACAAAAGCACTTTTAATTTGTATAACCCTATTAATGACCAATAAATTGGCAATAAATGGAATTTTAATCACATAAAATACACATTAATTAAAAATTAGTGAATTCACTCTAAGAAATCGGGCTTAAAATAAAAAATGGCAAAAAGCGACGTTGAAAGGACAAAGCCGAATCGCCAGTTAATTAATCAAGAACATAATAACACTGACAAAAAGGAAAATTTCTCTTCAATATCAAAGACACTGAAATAAAACTGGTCTGTGGCAAATTGTAACGAACGTCTGTATTAAATTTCCCATCAGACGTTCGCAACATCAATCAGATCCGTCGAAAATCAGATATCATCTATAAAAATTATGACCGGTCCATTTGTATGTGTTTCGGAATGTGTGGGGAATGTTGCGGTCGACAACATGTATCAAATTTGATACACGGACTCGTTACACGCTCGCGGTAAAAACTTTGGATGGCTTTCGAACGTTTGGTATACGTCATAAGCCCGTAGAGGGAGAGAATATATTTTTGATCTCTTTTGGCACACACATTTACGTAAGGCCTTTTAAACCTTTGTTTAACTTGTCTTATATGTGAATTGTCTCTTGTATGTATGAAGACCAAAGTCTTCGAACAGCGCGTGTTGCCAGTGATGACGTACGGATCTGAAACGTTGTCGCTATGGGCCTCATAAGAAGGCTCAAAGTCGCTCAGTGGACGATGGAGCGGGATATGCTCGGAGTGTTTCTACGTGATTAAATTAGAAATGAGGAGATTCGTAGGAGAACCAGAGTCACCGATATAGCTCAGCGTTTCGCGAAGCTGAAGTGGCAAAGGGCTGGGCACATAGTGCGGAGAATCGTTGGGGTCTCAAGGTCATTAAATATAGTACGAATTACCTATAAAAAAAATTCAACCACTCATAGTAGTTTTTAGTTTATTCTTATTTTACATCACTCTTGCTGGCTAAGATTTATTTTAGTTTGTTGAATTTTAAATAAGCATGATATCAGTTTTTTAAATTATCTTTGACGACTATTTATAAAATATTGCATGTATGAGCAGTCTTGATTAAAATTTTACTTTGCTAATTTTAATCCGCTCAATTTTTTTAACACAAAAAAAAACAAACTTATCCATGTCTACCTTTTCGATTCACAACCTCACTAACTCAAGACGCAACAATTATTGACAAATGATTTATAAATACATTGCATCCAGACTCCCACAAACTAGATTACTAAATCGCTCTACTTTTATGATTTGTACCATACACCTCGCTAATGACCAGTTTGGGAAAAACGTTTAACACTGCGGCTTGTGGTTCATTTTACAATGCATTATTCCCACTGGACGACAGATAGTCTACTGTACTTGGTGACATTTTTGAAACGTAAAATATTTAATCTATACTTATATAAAATTGAGTCCCAAAAAAGCTGTCTGTCTGTATGTAATCGATTTTTTCAAAATCTACTGAACGCATCTTTGTACGATTTTCATCGAAAGATAGTGCAATACTTCCGGATAGTTTAGGTAAATAGTACATATCGGTACTATGTAAATTCTGTTGAAGAGATCGCGCAGTTGTTAAAAAACTTGTTGCTGAGAGCGTTAGTCGCGTGCGCTGCGTTAACCAGCAGAGATACTCTAAAGTAATGTAGTTATATAAAATACTACAAAAAACTCCGCGATAGCATGTTCTATCTTTCACGGTTAACTCACAATAACTACTTTAATATTCAAAATTGCGGAAATTCGAGAAAAGTTTTGTAAATCATTGAATTCCACGCGGGTGTAGCCGTTGTTGGCTAATAACTTTATATTAACGATGGTAAAGATTATGTATTGTTAAAGTAGAAACCGACATAAGTTCAAAAGAACGTAATTCGTTTGAGGATTTTGTTGTGTCTTCTTCTTCTCAAACAAAAGAAGTCCACTGCTGAAAATAGGTCTCTTCCCATGATCTTCATAAAACATAAAAATTTTGTTATGTAATTCTGTAATAATATAATTTATCAAATCTTTATTTAAGAAACAAACAACGGTTCTATTACTATATAAATATTTAAACATAAATCTAGCATACATCAATCAAGTTTCCACTCAAAAAAGTATATGTATAATCAATTTTACCCTTTGCTATGGCAGCTATTTAAAATAAAATTACAGAAGATACGGGAAGCCTTCTATAACGAGGATTAGATATACGATGAAAATGCAAAGATTTTACTATTTTTCTATCCTGCGCAAGATATTGATGAGCATTCGATTCATAGATTTTAAATATTTGAGGATTATAGCCAAATAAACATATATTTTTTAAACTATTTCGTGTTTGAAATTCAATTCAATACATTTAGTTATTACTGTCTTGTACCCCTGTACAAGACAGTAATAACTAAATGTGCACTTCTACCCTTAGAAGTGCACCTATATCCACACATCCGTATCATCTAAGTAATCTTTAACAGTATAGTACACTTTCTGTATCAGCCTCTTTTTACAGTGTTTTTAAACTGCTGTAATGGCATGGCCAAAATTGATTTCGGAATTTTGTTATGGAATCTTATACCCAAACCCACAAACGATTTACGTACTTTTGCTTGGCGTAAAGCAGGAGTCGCGGGCTTATGTCGGTTCCTACTTTGTCTATTATATACATCACCTATCGTTTTATAATTGTTTATATTTTTATGTACAAAAACTACATTGTTTAAAATATACTGTGAAGCAAATGTAATACCTATTTCCTTAAACTTCTCTCGCAGGGAATCAGCAGTAATTTATGTAGCAGCATCGTTTTAAGATAATTTCTTAACTTGTGTAAAAGCACGTCTAGATCTATATGATAGTGCCCTACACATCAGTGAAGGATTAAGTGTGACTGTGTCTAGTCTCCACGCATTCGGATGAGCGGCTGGAAGCAACAACAGCTCGTCTTTTATGTTATTACGCGTTTCTGGTTCCCATGGCCTCGGTAAAAGACCACAAAAGCAGTATTTAGCCATAATGTTCACATATCACAATGGAAACCGCTAATTGGTACGGAAATAGCTTTGAGATCATCGCTGCTCATCTCGCGGACATCATTAGACGTGCGTCATTCGAGTTAAACTGACGTTTTTGTGCACCAAGTTACAAATCACTTTACAAATCCATTAGGAGATTAGGTATTTAGCTTGAAAAAGATGTTTGTTGATGTATTTTAATAAAAATCGCAATTACATTCACGTCAAATTCAATGTTGGAATACCTTCCATCAATTGTGATTTTATTGTTCCCGATAAAACCGGAAACTATTTTATTCAATACTAGCTATGCCGGCGGCTTCATCCGCGTGTAAGTCGGTGTGTCACCCCACCTTAAATTTTTAACTGGTGATCTGTAGGCCTACCATGAACTTTTAGATAACGATTCAATTCAAAGTCAGTACCTAAACCGAACGGCTTTCTTTTCGTACCATGAAGTGTGTTTTAAAAGGATAATGTTATATGAACTATAGATAAATCTGTCTTTTTTACTCAGATGTTTTAGGACGCATTCCGAAAACTCATTCGGCAACGACTTAAAGTGTGCGTCTTTAAGACGTCATGGCATGAAAAAGCAAAACAATTTAGTTTACGTCTTCAAATAAATCGCAATAAGAGTTCATGATAGGCCTGCAGCTTTACGCACTTGTTTACAAGTTTACTTGAATAAAGAATATTTTGAATTTGAATTTGAATGCTTCATGCCACTTCTACGAACTTTTAGTCGTGTGTTCATGTCTTATCACAAATGCAATAATCATACAAATTATTTTTAACCAAGCAGCTGTGAAACGGCAACCGTCTGGTCTATTAAATACGAGTAATCTGATCATTCCGGTTCTAATTAATGGTTATATGTGTCCTAAGATAAAATACTTTACTTGTATAAATAATAAAATAAATATATGGGACATTTACACACACGGTCGTCCGTCCCCAAAGTAAGTAACTTAATACTTGTGTTATGGGTGACGGACAACTGGTAGATATACTATATATATAAGTTGAAATACATACTTAAATACTAATACACACCTAGACTCGAAGAACCAACAATTTGTTTACAGAAAATGTTGGCCCTCGGCGGGAATCGAACCCGCGACCTGCGGAGCTAAAGGCAGGGTGTTGTATAGTGGATAACGCAACGGGCGTGGGGAAAAAAAAAATGTTGTTATCTCCTAAACTAAAATAGCTGCTATTATAAGCCCGAGAGTCTTTATTAAGTTGGGTAATATTTAAAATAACTTTGTCGCTCATAAGCCAGCGAAATACTTGCAAGTTGGCAATAGACGCCGTCGAGTTTCTAGACGAGATTAATGCAACTGCAAAAAAAGAGATGATAACAATAAATTTCAAACGACAGAAAGGCGTGGATGTAAATAGACTACCACCTTGCACTAGGTCACAATGAATAAATGCTAGGTACAAGAATTATATTTTGAAAAGAGCAACCGCCGAGATACTTGCGTGTTCTTCTCGGTACGAACAGCTTTCCGAACCAGCAGTAGAGTTAACCATTCAAAAGCATTTGTTTACAAGTTTACCTGAATAAAGTACCGGCCTGTTACAATCCCACTGCTGGGAACAGGCCTCCTTTCTCCGTTTCTGGAGAGAAGGGTTGGAGCTAAGACCTACCACGCTGCTCCAATGCGGATTGGTAGGTTACACATATCTCCAGAATTCTCTAGAGATATGTAGGTTTCCTCACGATGTTTTCCTTCACCGAAAAGCATGTGATAAATTGCCATTACCAATTAGACACATGAGTTTTAATAGAAAAACTCATTGGTGCCTGCCCGGGTTGGAACTCGTGAAAATTTCTATTTATTTACTATATTAATTATTATTAAATTTACTATATTTATAATATTAAGTTATAATCTATGTCTTCAGTTTTGTTTTAATAAATTTGTCATTTTTACTTCTTTATTTTACGTTTTGTAATTTGGACACCCATAATTGAGGCTAAGGTCTACTCCATGTTCTTCCATTTTTGCCTATTTTGGGATGTTCGAGACCATGTTAGTCAAGTTATGTTTATTACATCGTCATCCCAACGTGTGCTTTGTAGTTCTCGTGATCGTTTCTCATCTCTGGGGTACCAACTTAAGATCTTCTCTGTCCAACGTCCATACGTGGGTCTCGCGATATGGCCTGCCAATTTCCTAAATGGTTTTAATTAGAGTTTCTTGAAAACTCATTGTAGCTACCCCGAAGTTTAAACTTGCCTAATAAGGTTCGTAGAGTGTTACCAATAAAGTATCAAGGCCTATACGTAAATAATATGAATTTTATAAGCCTGACATCAACAGAAGCGTCGGCATTAGGCCGAAAGTCGCTGCGGGAGTTCCTTGTTAATTAAGCAGGTCTTTATTCGGCGACCACAAAGGGATCGGGTTACGAAGGCCGGCCTGATACAATCGGCCGCCCTTGTATCGATTGTCAAGCGTTTGTCTTACATGTGGTCAGCAATAGATTAATTAAAACATAGATGGCGCTTTACGAAATGATCTCACGCTATTGGGTATACTGTTAATACTATAAGTAAGGAGGACAATTACTTATAGTATTAAACAATTGTGCCGTGTGGTATCCGGCTGCATAGAATAGACACCCTCATTTCTTACCGAGGTGTCGTAAAAGGTGACAAAGTAAGTTGACGTCAGGCAGGCGGCCGGTCGTAAAATACGTAGCCAAATCATGTGACAACATGTTTGTAATATGTTGTGCCGACCCCACTTAGAGTGGGATAGGGGCAGGAGAATGATGAAAATGATGAAGTAAGGAGGACAATTTTGTGAAAACAAGTTCCAATAAATACCACTGCAGTCCATTCTTTTGGTATCATAAGGTCTTTTATGTAGTGTATCGTGTATCTAGTGATATCGCCCAGTCTTACACTACGGGGGTGGGCAGTATTAAATACATTTGGTAGATACTAGTGATAACCGAAACTTCGTTCGGGCCAATAATGAAGTATGTGCCTTTTCTTTGTTCCCTAAGGAAAAACGGAAATTTTATTTTTTTAATATCACAACCCGTTTGAAAGGGTTCATAAGACATACTAAGTTTCATCAATATTGCTACAGTGGATTAACCGCGAAGGCGTAACAAACAGACAGACCAACCTTGGCTTTTATAATATTACTCAGTGTAATCGGTGTGTCAAAAGATACAAAAATATTAAATGTGAGCTATATACGAATAAGAGACAGAGACATGCTGTTGCGGACTTTTTTGTACCATTTTTGTAAATCTACACTTCTCTTGAACATTATTTTAGTGTAACTTCGCTGGTTTACGCGTGCGCCTTTACCTTTAATTCCAAAATATCTTAAAGAGCGTTTCAACTTCTTGTCGGATGTTGGATGTGGCCGGCTAAGATCTATAAATACTGCTTGCGATTTGCGATTTTGTCGTGGAGTCTATCTCCTGATGATGCTTCGGTTGCGGGGCGAAACGATTGTTGAGTTTGTGATAGTGAACGTGTGTAGTGCTTGTGTATTGTGGTGGAAGTGGTGGAGGTTTGTGCATGTGTTTTAACGAATCCTGCACGTATCGGGTATGAAAATACTGATAGTCAACTATACATTAAACACTATATATATTTTCTATTTACTGTATCGCGGATTACAGCAAAATAATTTTATTATTACTTTTGTATCTATAAATACGTTAGAGCTCGCCTTCCCTAAATGCTCCTCACTGACTTACTCGAGATCATTAAGCTTTCAAGGTGTAAAGCTGTGGAATGATTTACCTGTATCAATCCGCAAATCTCCTTCCCTATCAGCATTTAAGTCAGAGACTAGAAAATATTTGTCTTAAGTCATTTAAATTAAATTTAGTAGCTTATTATCAGTATTAAATTAGGAGATGATGTATCCACTAATTAAATCATTACATTTTAATTAATTCAAATAATCACTATTATCTATTATTTTATTCATTCATTTTTCATCTTTAATCTATGTATATAGTGTTTCATTATTTTTCTTTTTCTTCCTTCCTTGTTATTTCATCATCCATTTTTTTTATTTCTTTCTGTTACTCATAGGTTGGCTGGTAGAGATCCCTTTTAGGGATAGGTCCGCCTTTTGTTTGTACAATAAATAAATAAATAAAGCTCCCAACAGACTTTTTTTTACGATCACGCAACTTTTTCTACACAAATTAAATAAAAAGATAATTAAAACTTCCGGAAAAATGCACTACCGTTTAGTAAAAACCGTAACATAATCTGTTCAGTAGATTTGGAGAAAATCTATTACATACAGCTTACAGACAGATTACAGACAGCTTTTGCGAACTTTGTTTTATAATAAGTATAGATAATGATATCATAATGTTCACTTTCCATGCGCTAATAAATAAACATTTAACGCCATAAGTTAATGCCTATTAATGGGGAGAACAGCAAAAACTAGAGTATAGAATATTATATTTCTTATAGCTAATTAAGCGTTAACTTGTTATACACAAGCTGTCAGTTTTTAACATATTAATTAAATACTATGGAATTGTGGCCAGGTGGCTAGATCTTCGGCAGTATTAAGTTACCTACATGTCTACTTTACGTTTATGTTTTTTTGAAGTTAAAACTTTTTTAGCGGTACAGTAAATCTGCCTCTGGTCATTTTCATGGTCATTTGCCTAAGCCATGATATTTGGCTGAAAGGAAGTGGTATCATCGTTCGTGTTCCTCTAGTGTCCCCGCACATCAACGATGGCTAAATCATCCTTTATATTCACCAATTATGGCGCTAGTCCTTTAGAATGCATGTCATACTTGAATACATATTGCATTTTTTTTTGTCCTCCTCTAGTCGAATATCTATCCACGTTCATATTTAATAATCTTCTGGTCACGTAACAATAATCCTCATTATATTTCTATGCCTCATGCTTAGACATTTCATCTTTTCTGTAAAGGACACATTTTTATCATTTATGCAATCCTCACGCTGAGTATTAAAGTGAACGAATTAAAAATTAGGCTTATTTAAGTTGGGTATATTGTTATGTTCACAGATTCAATTAATCTCTTTTAAGGCCTCCTTATTTTCAATTGTGTATAGCGATGCAAAGCGAATGCATTTCTCTAATGTTTAATATGTCACGCTTCGTTTGTCAGAGAGTAAAGAATAAAAGTGTTATAGTCTATGCCATAGACTAACACTTTTTTTTTACTCTAGATATATACTCTCACATACTCTACTCTATGGTAAAGTTAATAAAGTTTTAAATAATTTTAATTAAGTAATATTTATATTACAACCAAAGGATGTGATATAAAGGAAAGTAAAACTTTAAGTGCCAAGTGATAATACTGTTCTTAATAAAGTCATATAAAGTGTTCGATAAACAGGTTAAGGTATTGATTTAATAAATGGTAAATTAGTGTTTGAATGGAAGCCGCCGCTCATTCAGGCGGTTGTCAGACCTGGAGGCAAGAATAAAAAGCCCCAATACCATATCGGGTTACCGGGTGTACCAAAAACGGCAGTTTTCTGCCTACAATGCGCTTGCCGTTTCGCGGTTTAACATTTTGTAGTGTGTGGTTCGAGTTGCAAGATGTCATACGGCAAATAGTTTTTTTGGGACAGTTTCAATCACGGTCGTCCGTTCCCAAAATCAAAAAAATAAATCAAAATATCATTATTCAAATAAACCATTTCAGGTACTTTTGAATCGTCAAGCATCAATATGACTAATGAAGCTACAACTGGTTCGGAATGTTGCTCTTACCGAGAAGAACTGGCAAGAAACTCGGCGGTCAATCTTTTTAATATTTTCAAAAGTAAGTCCCTTACTTAAATATTTTTGTTCTAGGTGACAGACAACTGGTAAATATATACTTATATATATAATATATAAAAATATATGTATACAACCAAACTCGAAGACCCGACTAATTGTATTCAGAAAATATTCACCCCGAGTGGGAATCGAACCCACGGAGTTATTCGTACAAGCTGTACCCGTGACTTAATTTGTGTCAATATAAATGTTAAAGTATCTGCAATTATGTGACAGTCAAGTGGTAAAATATCAAAAGGAATTGTCATCTATATAAATTATTTGTTCCTTGCTTTTAAAGCGATATCCGATCAAATATCGACACTTATAGTACATAAATTTATTACTCTAAAATCTAAATAAATCAAACATATTCTATTATATTATCATTAATAAAAAAATATTACTGCCCGTTTAAATTTTAGGAAGTAAATTGTCACTTCTGTTTCTTTGATCGTTTAAAAGTTGGTACAGGCGAATCTATCGAGCTCAATATCTCATTTTGTTCGTAACAACTCGGCCCGCTTGCGCTCGTCGCTCGGACCGCGGTAACATAATACTAGTCCGACTTTAGACTGGTACCCTAATTTTGCAGCTCATTAACCAATCCGTGGGCCTTTCGCAACGTAGGACGCACCGGTGGTTCCAGCAATAATCTTATTGTGGTCATTTGTAGCGTGAACGCTGGTATCGGTTACTGTAATTATAATATTGCTTACACGTTTAAAAATTGCCGCGAAACCGCTCGATTGGGTTACACGGTGAATCTGCCAGCCGGGATATCTTAGGGCTCGACCGCATACGCAACTTTCATACTAAAATGGAGATAAAACTTCATATCCCTTTATAAATCAATTGCGCCCTTGGTGGTCTGAAGATTTGGGAAAATGAAAATTGTTACACCTTGTACTAATGTAATCTAGCAGGTTATAGATCTCTATAATCTGCTAGATATATATTTATTTTGCTTTATTAATTTTGCACGGCCCCATCATACCAGGAGTTGTATGATGAGGCCGTATCTCTCTCGTGGGGGGTCTTAGGTACAAAATAATACATTAAACTTATGTGGCTAGTTGATATTTGCATTTTATCACCCGCTTCTAGGGGAAACAAAACATCGTGAGGAAACCAGCATATCCCTAAAGAATTCCTGGTATATCTGTAACCTATTCATCCGCATTGGAGCAGCGTGGTGGGTCTTTTGTCCAAGATTTCTCTACAAATAAGGAGAGAGGAGGCCCAGCAGTAGGGCAGGACGTAGTAATAAGATGTTACTGTACTTTTTTTTTATCAAATCAAATCAAAATTATCTTTATTCAAATAAGCCCTTTCAAGACTTTTTTGAATCGTCAAGGATCAATATGAATAATGAAGCAACAGCTGGTTCGGAATGTTGCTCTTATCGAGAAGAACCAGCCTGAGACTCTTCAGTCAATCTTTTATATATTTAAAATTTTACATTATTAAACCAGTTGGTATCAGGATTGGATCCAGATGAGGGAACTCCTTAACAATAGGGACATTAATTTTTTTAAAAAGCTTTTTTAACTTGATCTGTAAAGATGTTTCACACCAAAATAAAGTTATAATTAATTTTTGCAACAATCGCATCATATTATTGCAAACAATCTCTGATATATATACCTTTAAAATCTTGCCTGTGCGTTTCGTTCCTAAAACCGCAGAGGTTATTTTTCAAGTTTTTTTGTATTGCTTAATTATTTGTAAAGAAACCACGCAAAGTATCGCATGACACTACGGACGGGCGTACTATTATGTTAGACATGAAAATATTTTAATAGATGTGTAATAGATAGTTTTTTGAGAGCTGTGATGGCCCAGCTATGACTCCGTGCGACTCTATCCAGGAGGTCTTGAGGTCAAACCCCGTGGTTTTTTCACGAGTCCAAACCACTATGTTAGCTGAGGCACCAATAAGATTTTCTATAAAAATTTATGTATCTAATTAATGATAATTGCAATTTGCCACACGCTTTTCGGTTAAGGACACTAGGGAATTCTGGGGATATGTGTAACCCACAAATCCGTATTTGGAGCAGCGTGGTAGTTCTTCTCCAACCCTTCCCTCCAGAAACGGAGAGAGGAGGCCTACGCCCAGCAGTGGGATCGTAACAGGCCGTTACTTTACTTTAATAGATAGTTTTTTGAACTATGTCATATCAAGCTGTACCCATGACATTTTGCACGTCATTTGAATGTACGATACTCTCAATTATGTAAAAGTAAAAAAAAAATAATAATTTATAAGCTTTTATTTTAATTTATAGTGTCTAAGTCCCATAAGCGTAATATAGATACGTTTACTTTGTTTGCAGAATGGAAGCCCCTTAAACTGCTTTTAGAAGGAACACATTTTTGTAACTATGGTTAATGGACAAAGACTCGTAACTCAAAAAAGCTCATAAACAGTTTCAAAAAAGTTCGTAAGAACCTTGATAAAAGCTCCAAAAGGACTTTGAAATAATATATTTTAAATAGGGTTATCCAATATGATGTAGGTCGATTCCAGATGCCCTGGAAACCAATGCAGCGTGAAGTTATGAAAACGATACTGCACGCTACCACCGGCGTCTGATACATGATACAGTCCGCGTACACTGCGTGCCACATTAATTGGATAACAAATTATTTATGCAGGCAGGACAAACTTAAAACGCAGGCTAGCAATGGATTTTTAATAAAAAAGTTATGTAAATCATAAAATTTAGAATTTAATTTAATTTTTATGAAACGCAAAGCAAACAGCCTAATTATGCTAATTATATTGATGAAACGAAAATTCATTATTATTTAGAATAAAAACTTTAAAATAAGTCTCCATTATTCTCTTGTGTTAATTTTTATAAATGTTATTAAATGTAACATAGTAACTTATAATTGTGACACTGTGACCAAGAATGATGAATTGATACTACATAATTAATTCAAGTAGATTAATTTAAATAGAGGATATTATAAAGATTATTTAATATGTAATGCCGTTGAAGATTTGAATAAAAATTTAATAAATAAATGATGCGTAAAATTTATTATGTAAACATGGTAATACCTGCATATCTCTGAACAATAACTGGGATATGTGTAAGCAAGAAGTTCGCATTGAGCAATGTGGTAGGTCGAAATGGCATGGCAACCTCAGGAACCTCAATTGCTAGGACATCTGTACCCTAACGATCCAGATTAAAGTGGCGTGGTGTATTTAGACTAAAATCCTTTAATAAATAACGTGAACAGTAACCGTCAAATTAAACTGCCCACATATAAAAATATATAAGGTGTACCGTTAAATGCATGCATGCGTTGTACGTAGCTAATGAAGCAAATACAACGCGGGGCAAGAAAAATGTGCAAATCGGAGCCAAACTTGGGTCATCTTGCGCTCGTCGAGAACAGTAACCGCCCGCCCAAAGAGCGTTTAACTTTTTACTTTTATATAAAGTGCATTGAAAAATGAAGATTTAGAGGAGGTGTTCCTCATCCATAATGGTATATTTAAATACTTAAGTCAGTCTGTCAATCTTTCTGTTTGTTAAAGTACGTAAGTCGTGAGTTTGGGTATAAGATTCTATAATATAATACTGCAATCAATTTTAGCTTTGCCTATTACAGCAGTTTAAAAACACTGTTAAAAAGAGGTTGATACAGAAAGCCTACTATACTGCTGAGGATTACTTAGATGATAAGAATGCGATCTTGTACAAGGCATCAATGACTTATACAAGATCGCACGAATGACTTGTACAAGATGGTATCAATTACATGTAACTGGTTATAAGAATTGAGAAGAGTTTATTACTGGTAGCAACGGCTTTCCGAACCAGCAGTAAAGTTGACGATTCAAAAGCACTTGATTACAAGTTTACTTGAATAAATAATTTTGAATTTTAGCCTTTCACGGCAATATTATAGAAATTTATTAATTATATGAACTTTATGAAATTTCTAGTATTTGTTATTACTTATTGATGGGTAAAGGAATTAATTGTCTTTCAGTAAGAAGTTAGTTTTGAAAATAATTTGTGAATTTGTTGTACTGTCTACTTAGCTTTATTTTAGTAATTTTAGGTTGAAGTAATAGTAGTAATTTTATTAGAAAATAGGTACTGTTATTCAAATCCCAATATATAAAAATGATTGTATATCTGTATGTCCTTTATAGACTTCGAAACGGGCGGACTGATTTTATTGAAATTTTACACAATCTTTAGAATGACCCAGCAGATGATCATTTAAGGTATGGTGGTGATCGGAGCATTTTATTAACTGTTTAGTTTAGGGAATTCGAAACCAGACTGAGCCACATCAACGCGTGGCCGGACACATGGTATTAAAATAAAAATAAGAAAATATAAAATTTACGGTAATTTAAACGCTTAAGTTGTTACGAATGGAGAACGCGCACAATTATGCAATTCTATTATGAAGGCAGGCAAAAGCTGTGATAGCCTAGCGGTGAGACCGTGCGACTCTTTCGAGGGAAACACGAGTTCAAACCCGGGCAGGCACCAATGAGTTTTTCTATTAAAAACTTATATGTCTAATTGATAATTGCAATTTATCACACGCTTATCAGTGAAGGAAAACATCGTGAGGAAATCTGCATATCTCTAGAGAATCTAGGGTTATGTGTAACCTACCAACCCGCATTGGAGCAGCGTGGTAGGTCTTAGCTGCAATCCTATCTCCAAAAACGGAGAGAGGAGGCCTTAGCCCAACAGTGGGCGTAGTAACAGGCTGTTACTTCACTTTACTTTATTATCAAGGTCTCAAAAAAAGGATAGTAATCAAAGAAACAGTCAACGAGTTCGCTCCCCGCGCGTGTCACTGCGCTACATGAATTAATGTCAATACAAACAAACACCCAATCCCATTGAAGGAATTATCTCCAAGTGGGTAACGTCGCTCGCAATTACATGCACGTCACTTGGACGAGCTGAGTGTGCCACAGCCTAAAGATTCAAAGACCGCCTATAGACAGAGAGTTTAATATACCTATTTAGAAAGAACAGCAATATTATCTATACTTATTAAAACTAAAAAATTAAAATAAAATCACAATAGCTCTCTGTCTGTCGATTTTCTCAAAATCTACTGAACGGATTTTTGGAATATTTTTACTAAAAGGTGGTGCAATTTCTCCGAAAGGTTAACTGGAGTTGATGATGTCATTTTACAAAAAAAATAGTGGGGTAGTAACAAATCCGTGTCGATTGCAGTTTAGAGACGGGAATAGGTATAAAACTAACATGCTAAACACTGATCCCAACAAAGTCCCGAAAAGCTGTCTGTCTATGTACTCGATTTTCTCAAAATCTACTGCATGGATTTTTGTACAGTTTTTACTAAAAGATATTGCAATTAACTTAAGGAAGGTTAAGGGTAATAGTACATTATTGTTTTATGTAAATTGTGGTGAAAACCACCTTAAGAATAGAAGTTATTCCTGTCATCCTAAATAATGTTTATTTTTGCGTTGAAAAGTAGTTATTAAAAGTAATATATGTATAGTTTTTTTTAATTCCTTTAAAAGAAATAAAGAGGTATTAAATGTTGTACAGAATGTTATTAATTTTATGATACAAACAACAAATAATAATAAATAATATTAATAATAAATATATGGGACACTTACACAGACGGTCGTCCGCCCCCAAAGTAACTTAATACTTGTGTTTTGGGTGACGGACAACTGGTAGATATACTACATATATAATTGTATATAGAAACTTAAATACAAATATACACCCAGGCTCGAAGAAACAACAAATTGTTTATAGAAAATGTTGGCCTTCGGCGGGAATCCGCGACCTGTGGAGCTGAAGGCAGGGTCACTACCCACTGCGCCGACGGGCCAGTCAATAAGATAAAAAACTGAATTCGACCCTACAGAGGGTTAATTTGTAGTTTTAAACGATGTATTGCAAGCATAGTTATACTAGAGTGGGCAAGTCATAGGCAAGTCTGGAATGAGAGTGTCACAATAAATAATGAGAGGGAACATAAGACACATATACCTTTGTCTAAACACACATAAAAAAGAGAGACAGATAATGTACGTGAAAAATTGTTTAAGCCTACCTTCTTTTTTATTCTGTGCGCTCAATATTATCGTTTCGGACAAACTAATTAAGCGGCAACGCACCAGAAGCCGAAATATAAACATAGTTGTTTATATTGACAGATTGAGATGCGCCCGTCGCGGTACAAACATCCCTACAAATTGTGTTTTAATTTTTTAGACCGACATCACTAAAGTTATAGGCCTGGAGACAGCCGTTATATTTGACTTTCAACTAATACATCTTATTAGTGCCGTGTGGCATCCAGCTGAGAAGAATAGACTAGCCTCATTTCTTACCGAGGTAACGTAAAAGGTGACTACGACTGAGGTGAGTTGACGTCAGCAGGCGCTCGGTCGTAAAATACGTAGCCAAATCATGGGACAGCATGTTTGCAACATGTTGTGCCGACCCCAGAGGATGATGATGATCCAATGATCATACAACTGTACTGTACAATTACAGTCATCAATATTGTATATCAATATATTTATAGATCAGTTTAATGTCGTTAATATTATATACAGAAATGGACATTGTAATTTATAAACCCAACACATTTTATGAATTTTTTGAAATTTTATTGATCGTAGGAGTCCGGAAAGATAGACGCAGGAATTCGAAATATTAGCCGTCCGCATGAGAAACGATGAGCCAAAAGCCGTTTAGTGCATATTTTGGAGATATTAACTGTGTATCGGTGGAGCCCTTTGCGGTGTTTGGTCGCACTTTAATTCAAATTCAAATTATTCTGTATTCAAGTACTTGTAAACTTGTAAACAAGTACACAACTCTACTGCTGGTTTGGAAAGCTGTTCCTACCGAGAAGAGCCAGCAAGAAATAAGGTGGTTGCTCTTTTTAAAAATATATTTATATTTTTTAAAAATCTTGTAACTAGTTACATTTAGTCATTACTGTCTTGTACAGTATAGAAGTGCAGCTATATCCACCCATTCTTATCATCTAAGTAATCCTCAACAGTATAGTAGGAAACAAAAGTAATAATAAAATTATTTTGCTATAATCCGCGATACAGTAAATAGAAAATATATATAGTGTTTAATGTATGTAAGTGGACTATCAGTATTTTCATACCCGATACGTGCAGGATTCGTAAAAACGTGAGTGACTTTGCGATTTTGTCGTGGAGTCTATCTCCTGATGATACTTCGGTTGCGGGGCGAAACGATGGTTGAGTTTGTGATAGTGAACCTGTGTAGTGCTTGTGTATTGTGGTGGAAGTGGTGGAGGTTTGTGCATGTGTTTTTACGAATCCTGCACGTATCGGGTATGAAAATACTGATAGTCCACTATACATTAAACACTATATATATTTTCTATTTACTGTATCGCGGATTATAGCAAAATAATTTTATTATTACTTTTGTATTATGGATCTCCGCAAATTAACGCCTAATTCTATAAATTATCTATAAATTAGTATAGTAGGCTTTCTGTATCAGCTTCTTTTTAACATTGTTAAACTGCTGTAAGGGCAAGACCAAAATTGATTGCGTAATTTTATTATAGAACCTTATACCCAAACCCATGAACGCACGTCGCCCTAAGCCGTGGTCCGGCCTCACTGGAGGCACCCTTAGGACGACGTTCCCCGACGCTAGTAGAGCTTCTGCGCTCTACTCCCTGCATTTCGCAACCTCGGCGATGCTTCTGTGCTCGCCCGTCCCGTCCGGTGACGCTGTAAAAGCCATTAGGGCTAACAGCATACAGTCAGTTCGAAAAAAAAACCCATGAACGATTTACGTACTTTTGCTAGGCTTAAAGTGCCCGTGGTCTCTCTGTGTATGACACCAGCAGCGGGCACACTCGGCACCAATCGGGGATGCGCGCGTCATTTATTTTAATTTGTCTCCGTGTTGTGACACACGTACGTCTAAGGCTCGGGCGGTTACGGCCCCACTTAATTGAGCCGAGAGATTATGGAGTGACGCAATGCTGTTAACGATTTGTACTAGCGGGATGGAATTGTTTATATTGTGTTTAATAACGTGTTAAAAGATTGTTAACGACGTCTCGATTCCATGATTCGAAGGCACAATTGTAACACGCGTTCGGAGATTTAGCTGTGCCGTATAAAAGTCGATTATACAAATATTATTATAAGTTTATCCATTTATATGGCAAAATATTTTAAAAGAACGATGGTCTAGTAAAATTAGCACAGCTCAGTAGTTATTGCAAATATTAATTAGGTACAAAATTAGACAGATAAGGAAATCGTTATGAAGAAACTTAGACACGTAAATCGGCAGTTTTAGTGATATAAGGATTTTTATTGAACTAAACCAAGAATAATTTTCATGGTTTTAGTTCTGCTGATTATTTATACAAAGTTAATTTAGGCCACAGGAGGTTTTAAATCAAAGAAAACTCCACAAAAAATTTAATAGCACTAAATGTGCCTATTTTCTATATAAGTATATAAGTACATACATCTGTTATTTAAAAATACTAAATTTGGAGGTCAAAATGACCTTGAATTCGGGTTCACTGGGTCGAACGAAATACGTATCCATAGGTCGGTCCGGTTTTTTGTTTGTCGGTGTTATGAATTAGATAAGTTTACTAGAATAAATTTACATCCCGTGGTTTGAACCCTCGACCCTTCGAAAATGCCGCACGGTCTCACCGCTAGGCTACCAAAGTATGAATATAAATATATCCACTAGCTAACTTTTCTCAGTCAGGTTTTGACTTTGACTTTGTTATTTTGTCATATTAATTATTTCTGTTATTTCTAGTGTACTTTATAAAAAAAATGTTAAGTGTGGTTGGTTACAACAATTGTCACTTAGGGGTTTGAAAAATAGATAGTAGTCGCGATTGTCAGACCTACTGAATATGCATATAAAATTTCATAAAAATCGGTCCAGCCGTTACCGAGGATTATGATAAGTAACATTGTAACACGAGAATTTTATATATGAGATGTTATTGTATGCCCTTATAATATATTGAACCATGTCATTGAAATTGAAATTGAAATTAAACGCCGTGTGGTATCCGGTAGAATAGAATAGACCACCCTCCTTTCTTACCGAGGTGTCGTAAGAGGCGACTAAGGTATGTGCCGTGTGGTATCCGGCTGCATAGAATAGACCACCCTACTATCTTACCGAGGTGTCGTAAGAGGCGACTAAGGTATGTGCCGTGTGGTATCCGGCTGCATAGAATAGACCACCCTACTATCTTACCGAGGTGTCGTAAGAGGCGACTAAGGTATGTGCCGTGTGGTATCCGGCTGCATAGAATAGACCACCCTACTATCTTACCGAGGTGTCGTAAGAGGCGACTAAGGTATGTGCCGTGTGGTATCCGGCATAGAATAGACCACCCTTCTTTCTTACCGAGGTGTCGTAAAAGGCGACTAAGGTAAGTTGACGTCAGGCAGGCGGCCGGTCGTAAAATACGCAGTCAAATCATGTGACAACATGTTTGTAACATGTTGTGCCGACCACACTTAGAGTGGGATAAGGGCAAGAGAATGATGATAATGTCATTGGAATTGAAAAACAAATAGTTATATAAATCATTTACACATAACAATTATCATATTAGGTCCTTACATATGAAATTGGCGTTTTGTCGTACTGGCCACTTTGATCTCAAATATTACCTTTATGGTTAGGAATTCCAAATTCAAATTCATACAGCTATTTACTCATGCATTTGTGTTTCAAACCCCCTAATTCATTTGTTTTTTCTTCTTTTGTTTTTTTCCTTGTGTCACTCTGTTTACAAAATGGAAAACATGAAATATCGCGTTATTTACGAGTATGAGTTCCACCGTGGCACCAGTGCTGCAGAAACGGCTCGAAGGATTAATGATGTGTATGGTGACGGTGTCGCAAAAGAAAACACAGTGCGTTTTTGGTTCCAACGTTTTCGTTCTGGAAATTTCGACCTGCAGAACAAGCCTCGTGGACGGCCGGAGACCAAAGTTGATAATGAAGAATTGAAGGCTATCGTGGAAGCGGATCCATCGCAAACCACGTTCGAGCTAGCTGCAGGCTCCAGTGTTAGTGATAAAACTATTCTAATCCACTTGAAGCAAATTGGGAAGGTGAAAAAGCTTGAAAGGTGGGTACCTCATGAATTGAGTGAGGCAAACCGACAAACGCGCGTCGACTGCTGCGTTACGTTACTCAACCGGCACAATAATGAAGGAATTTTAAATCAAATCATTACCTGTGATGAAAAGTGGATCCTCTACGATAATCGGAAGCGCTCATCGCAATGGCTGAACCCTGGCGAACCAGCCAAATCCTGCCCTAAGCGAAAATTGACTAAAAAAAAGTTGCTTGTAAGTGTTTGGTGGACTAGTGCCAGTGTCGTTTACTACAGCTTTCTTAAATCTGGCCAGACGATTACGACACATATCTATTGTCAGCAACTGCAAACCATGATGGAAAAGCTAGCTGCTAAACAACCGAGGCTGGTCAATCGCTCTAGGTCACTGCTGCTTCAGGACAACGCTAGACCACACACTGCACAAAAGACGGTTACCAAATCAGAGGAGCTTCAATTAGAATGTCTTAGACAACCACCGTACTCTCCGGACCTTGCTCCAACAGATTACCATTTTTTTCGCAATTTGGATAACTACTTGCAAGGAAAAAAATTCAACTCCGATGGGGCAGTCCAAACCGCCTTCAAAGATTTTATTGATTCCCGCCCGAATGGTTTTTTTAGTAAGGGGATCAATGAACTACCTATGAGATGGCAAAAGTGCATACATAGCAATGGTACATACCTTGATTAATTAAATATATTTCATTAAAAAAAAACGACTTTATGTTCCTCCCATAGAAAACGCCAATTTCATATGTAAGGACCTAATACATAACTAATGCACTTGTTTTATAAATAGCCCTCAATCCAAAGTAGGTATGCCCTATAAAAAGTTCGCCGTTATGTCTGTCTGTAATAATTATTAGCGACGTGTGTCACAAGAGGTTGATTGATATAAAGGTGAAACAATACTTGAATAAAAAAACGTTTAAGAATACGGCCCTGGCGCAGGTGGCACTACTGGTTTCAGGTACGGGATTCGCGGGTTCGATTCCCGCCGATGACAGCTTTGTTAAAAACACAAAAATGTTTCTAACCCAAAAAATTGTACTAAATTAATTTATAGATTCTTGCGTCACTTTACAGAGGTAAAGAATATAAGGTAATGAAAATATTATTTCACTATAATCCGCGATAAAAAAATATATGTAATACGAAATGTAGAGTGTACTAACCGTTCTCATACCTGATGCATGCAGAATTCCTAAAAACTCATGCACTATCCACTATGCAACGATACACTTTAAAATTCACTACCACATTCTCAACAATCGTTTCGCCCCGTAACCGAAGCATCGTGAAGAGATAGACTCCATGACAAAATCGTGCTAATCGCAAGCTTATCTATACTTATTATAAAACAAAGTCCCTTAAAGCTGTCTGTCTGTATGTATTGGATTTTCTCAAAATCTACTGAACGGATCTTTGTACGGTTTTCACCAAAAGATAGAGCAATATCTCCGGATGGTTTAGGTAAATAGGACATACCGGTATTATGCTAATTGTTTTGAAGAGATCGAGCGGTTGTTAAAAAACTTGCTTGCTGCTTGCCGCTACGTAAACTAGCAGAGATACGCTAAAGTAATATACTAGAGAATAATAGATCTACAAAAATACAACAAAAAAGTCCGCGACAGCATGTCCCTATCTCTCACGGTTAACTCTCAATAACTACTTTTATGTTCAAAATTTCGAAAATTCGAGAAAAGTTTCGCTCATCACTGAATTCCATACGGACGAAGCCGTTGTTGGCACAGCTAGTAAATAATAAATCAGAACGTTCAAATTTATTCATAGAAAGGAGATCTATGCCCAGCAGTGGGAAAGTAACAGGCCGTTTGAGTATGCCCAGGAATTGCTCATACTATGACTGAGAAACCAAATTTTGGTTTGATAAATGACTATTCAAATCAAATTAAAACATGATTATTCAAATATGTTTTTACAATCACTTTTGAACCGTCTAAGGTTCGTTAATTGGTAATGAAGCTACCACTGGTCCGGAACGCCGCTCCTACCGGGAAAAATCAGCAAGAAACATGGCGGTCAATCTTTAAATTGTTTCATTTACATAATTAATACCGCTGTTTTGTATGAAGCTGGATGCTTTTGAATCCACGCTTTTTACGGATTAATCGCGGCCACGCTTTGGCGTGACTCTGTTTGAAATTCCCCATTACCGTGGGAATTTCGGAATACGAATTAGTATCTACATATACAACAAATTCAAATTCAAAATATTCTTTGTTGAACTAAACTTGTGAACAAGTGCTTTTGAATTGTCAACTCACACACTTTACCGCATATTTTTGACTGGCCCGTTGGCGCAGTGGGACCCTGCCTTAATCTCCGCGGGTCGCGGGTTCGACTCCAGCTGAGGGCCAACATTTTCTGGAAACAATGTAAATCTCTAAAGAATTTTAGAGATATAACACATATCTCCTACAAAACTACAAATCCGCAATGGATCAGCGTGGTAGGTCTTAGCTCCGATCCTTCCGAAAAACTAAGAGAAGGCTTATGCGCTACAGTGGAATAGTAAAACACCGGTACTATAAGAAGCAGGCAACATTCACATAACTTATACATGCAAGACTAGTCACCACACGTATCACAAATCCATTGCTTGGCATTACGATTTTGTCGTGGAGCCTATCCTCCTGATGATGCTTCGGTTTCGGGGCGAAACAATCGTAGAGATTGTGTTGATGGCTTTTTCAGCATTTTGTGTGACACGTATGGTGACTTGTCCTGCATGTATTAGATATGTAAATGTTGCCTGCTTCATACACTAAAGCATAACATAGATTCTCTTAACAAGCGCGGATTATAGCAAAATAATTCTATTGTAACTTCTTTAAATAATTTGGTGATAAATATTTATAATTGTGTGTACGTGCTTTGACGATTGTATCTTTAATAAAAGTTCATTCCAGAACTATCCAACTCTAACGGTAAACAACGCCCTATAAAAATGTTAATATTACGGCGTATTTGAAGCGACCACATACTGATAGCAACGCTCTATCGGCGAACGGGGCGAAAGTTATATAAAAAACTGATACAATTCCATTCTTGAATTTATGATAAAAAAATACATATATTAATATTAAACTACTTGAGCCGCGTATAAAAGATAATTACGAACGCATCGCATACAAAGTTACAAGCACCACTTGAAATGCGTTCAAATCCACAAACAGACTCAAAAAACTCTGCACTAAAGGCCATCGTCTATTGTATGGAGTGTTTTCAAGAAAGGGTTGAGCACGTAATGATAAGAAATAACTTGATGCGCATTTAAGTTTGTTGCTGCCTGATAAGGGTACGTTCCACTAGGCACGTAAATTTCTTTATATGGTGATTAGACTTTAATGAGTTTTCTAGAGCGTTAATGCGTTACTATTAAAATTTATTTGTGTTTTCAGGCAACTACTACTACTGTGTATTATTTTAAAAATATAATTTCAATAATAAGATAAATTTCACCATGATCTACAAGCATATAAATAGGTGGGAAATCGGTCCCGTAACCAAAAACTCTCCGGTGCGTCTCTAGTTTGATGATTGTCCCCTTTTTTTTCAATTTATGTCTTTTGTGAGAATAACTATTATTGGGAACCCTTTATCACTGCAACTAAGTATATCTTAAATCTACTTAAATCGGTCCCTCTATACTGAGGATCGTGGTCACCTGAGCCCTTCTTTCGTACGATCTGCCTCCATTTATTCCGGTTTGAACTACCCCTCACCGCCTGATAGAATTTGCATGAGGGAGGTGGCTTCTTTCACTTGGTCAGACCATCGTGTTGGCGATCGGCCTCCTGGTCTCTTGCATTCTGTGTTGCCAAAAATGACCAGCTTTTCAAGATTACCATCTCCTCTTCGCATTATGTGGCCGAAATATGAGAGTATGCGTTGAAGACAGGTGCTGGACAATCGGGTTTTTATGTTGAGTTGAGAAAGAATCTTATATCAATAATATATAAAGAACCATCATGGTTCATCTAGCTACTTAAGTTGAAAGAAGTTACGTTTTCTAGGAAATTGGTTCCAACTGGATTTTATGAAAGCCATTTGGCTGTGACTTAAGTCTGTTGGCTTAAAGCTATTACCCCGTATCACTGATTAAATAAGCGTTTTACTCTACGAAAATTAATAAAAAGTAGCGGCCTGTTAATATCCCACTGCTGGGAATAGGCCTCCTCTCTCCGTTTCTGGAGAGAAGGGTTGGAGCTAAGACCTACCACGCTGCTCCAATGCGGATTGGTAGGTTACACATATCAACAGAATTCTCTAGTGATATGCAGGTTTCCTCACGATGTTTTCCTTCACCGAAAAGCGTGTGATAAATTGCAATTATGAATTAGACACATGAGTTTTAATAGAAAAACTCATTGGTGCCTGCCCGGGTTTGAACCTATGTTCGTCTCTAGAGAGTCGCACGGTCTCACCATTGGGCTATCACAGCTTGAAAATTAATAAAACGTAATTAAAAATAAATTATAAAAAATATTGTTAATGATAGATTAAGAAAAGGCGGATATAAGATTGTCATCGAGAAGAAGACTGATATCGGAAGAAAATTTAAAACCTGCCAAAACATAGTAGTAAACAATACAATAAATTCTTTACATAGTGGAATCGAACCTTAATAATTTTATATCAACGTTTCACAAAGCGATGGCACTTCAGAAGGTTATTTTTCATATAACAATAAATATACTTGTTGAGGTGATTTTATAAAGGGAATCGGCGTGCGATAATGGCGGCAGGATATGAATGCTTATGATGGTCCTCTTTCAAAGGACTGTTTTACTTTATACAGGCCGAATGATGTTTCGCTTTGCATTGATGGGGAAGTAATGAATGAACAATATTATAACGAACTTTTGACTACGGTGCTCACGGGTTCCATTCCCGCTGAGGGCCAACATTTTCTAAATACAATTTGTTGGTTCTTCGATTCTTGGTGTATACAATATGTGTTTGTGGGTCTGGGTGTAGATCCTATTATAAAATTCCGCAATCGATTTTATTTCTGCCACTACAGCAGTTTAAAAACAAAAAAAATAAAATAAAAGTCTACTATACTATTGAGGATTATATAGATGATAAAAATGTGTGGATATAGCTACTGCTCTGCCCTGTACAAGATAGTAATGACCAAATGTAACAACTAGTAATAAGAATTATATTTGAAAAGAGTCGAGTTTCTTGCTGGCTTTTCTTGGTAAATAGACACAAACAAAACACAATCCGACATTCTACTGTCGCACTAATATGTCCATAAATCGTGCATATATAGGTGACTCCAAAATACCTAGCCAAATCATGTTACAACATGTTTAATACATGTTGTGCCGACCCCACTTAGAGTGGGATAAGCGCAGGCAAATGATGGTGATGATTTCTATCATTACTTCTGTACTATGGAATTCTGCAAAGTAGAAATATAAAATTAAATAAAATTATAAAATTAATTAGTGCATTTATTAATATTTGTATGGATATGGATTAATAGATCTATGAAACCTTTTTCTTACTGCGATCACTACTCACACGGGTAACGCGGGAAAAAGCTCTTTCTGATTAAGCTAAATACCAATGACCGATAAAGGGCATCTGCATTCAACCGATAACAAAGGAGGCTATCGACTGCAATCTGCACCGATAAAAAACTATTATGAGGCATGCCTATATAGAACTCAATCATCTATAAAATATGCCTATATCGAACCTCAGCATTAAACTAGCTTTGGCGCACGACTACGTCGTTGCGATATGACTTGGAGTAGAATAACAAACAACAATAGAGGTGTCGTAAAAGGCGACTAAGGTTTTTTTTTAAGCCGTTATGGGTCATCACCGCCCGACGAGGACGAGCGGTGGGTATGTCGGAATCTCACCGACTAAAGACCTGACAGTGCTCCTCCACGCTGCTGGTGGCGGGGACAGGGTACCGTTGTGCACATTGCCCCCACCCCCGCCAGCAGCTGCTCTGTACCCCGGAGAGCGCCACATCCGGGTCAGGGCCTCTCTAAGCAGTAGCCCCTCCCTCCGCTAATCGATGCATCGGGAGCATCAGATGCATCGACCCTCCCCTTTCTCGAACTGACTGTATGCTGTTAGCCTTAATGGCTTTTACAGCGTCACCGGGCGGGACGGGCGAGCGCAGAAGCATCGCCGCATGAACCACGGACACCCAGTGGCTATCCGCATAAATCGGTTCTGAGATGCATCGACCGCCTCGGGGACCTAACTCCAGCGAACGTCCGATTAACCCTGTTTGGAACGCTCGGAGGTCCCCGTTAGGGAGGCATGCGATGGACTTCGGCGAGTCGTCTGCGCCCCGCTCGGATCCCAGGACTCGACTTCCCGGATCCGTCCTCCTTTCGCGAGATAACGTCCTCGCAGAAGGAGAAGGTAGGTTAACTCGCCGTGTTATGTCTGGCTTAATAGAAAAGACGACCAAAATATTTTGAATTTGAATTTAACTTTGTCTACTAATTTTTATTCCGAAAATCTCACGGTGACGGAGTAGCGGTGAATTCGCATTGGAGTAGCTAACTGAGTCTAAACTCCAATCTCTCTCCTTTAAATAGAAAGGAGGCCTATGCCCTGCAGGGATATAGTAAAAGGTTTTAGACTGTAATTACTCTTTATCACATAATCGTTTTGTAAAATGACATTCGACTAAACTTTAACCAAAAATATTATAGCCCATGATAGCTAAATTGTCCGGTAAATGGGGTCACCATCATGTTAATTGGTAAAATATAGTCCTGGTACAAACACGTATTAAGTCTAGTAAAATTGACAAAAAGCAAAAGTGGAAGAAAATGAGTCAGAAAGATAATCCCGGGTCTCCGGGACAACGCTAAAGTAGAAAAAGAAGTCCTGGAACAAAAACAGACTAGGTTTCACATTTCTTATATTTAATTTATAGAATTAGGCGTTACTTTGCGGAGATCCATAATACAAAAGTAATAATAAAATTATTTTGCTATAATCCGCGATACAGTAAATAGAAAATATATATAGTGTTTAATGTATAGTGGATTATCAGTATTTTCATACCCGATACGTGCAGGATTCGTAAAAGCACATGCACAAACCTCCACCACTTCCACCAAAATACACAAGCACTACACAGTTTCACTATCACAAACTCAACAATCGTTTCGCCCCGCAACCGAGGCATCATCAGGAGATAGACTCCACGACAAAATCGCAAAGCGAAGCGTTATGCAAACATGCATTGTTATATAGTAATCGGTTCATCCCCACCTTTACCTCTGAACACGTGCAACAAGCTTGAACTTGAAACATTTATCTGCTCGTTAATGAGGGTGCCATTGTTATGCTTAATGATTTCTAATTGTTCCAAAATATTCAATTTTAAGCTTTTTTCGCAGGTGTGCAGTATTTCGAAACAATGGTCATTAGGAACTTTATGACCGCTTTCTAACAAATGTTTCGCGAAATGTGTTTTTGTTTTGTTTTGTTTTTATTTGACAAAGTCAAATATAAAATTAGGTTTTAAAAGTAATAACTGCTTAAAAAAGATATTATGCAATAATAAAGACAAATTAGAAAGCCCAAAAAAGAGTGGTATTTACAAAATAAAATGTCCTGAATGCAATGATACATATGTGAGTCAGACTGGTCGTAATTTTGAAACCCGTTTTAAAGAACATATGGTCGCTTTCAGGAATAATAAGCCACAAAATTCACATTTCGCGAAACATTTGTTAGAAAGCGGTCATAAAGTTCCTAATGACCATTGTTTCGAAATACTGCACACCTGCGAAAAAAGCTTAAAATTGAATATTTTGGAACAATTAGAAATCATTAAGCATAACAATGGCACCCTCATTAACGAGCAGATAAATGTTTCAAGTTCAAGCTTGTTGCACGTGTTCAGAGGTAAAGGTGGGGATGAACCGATTACTATATAACAATGCATGTTTGCATAACGCTTCGCTTTGCGATTTTGTCGTGGAGTCTATCTCCTGATGATGCCTCGGTTGCGGGGCGAAACGATTGTTGAGTTTGTGATAGTGAAACTGTGTAGTGCTTGTGTATTTTGGTGGAAGTGGTGGAGGTTTGTGCATGTGCTTTTACGAATCCTGCACGTATCGGGTATGAAAATACTGATAATCCACTATACATTAAACACTATATATATTTTCTATTTACTGTATCGCGGATTATAGCAAAATAATTTTATTATTACTTTTGTTTCTTATATTTGATCCGGCTCTGTATTTTTTCCAGGCCAGTAGTAGTTTCATTAATTAATATTGATCCTTGATGATTCAAATTGCTTTGATTCTTTACATGAAGATCCGTTACCGTATAATTTTCGAAGTTCCTTAAGTTTAAGAACTGACACAGAGTACAATCGACCTACAAAATCACCACATCACTGAGCACCGATAGTCGATTTCATGTCGGAAAAGGCATCATTGGTAATTTCCCCTAAGTAAAGTTTATTCCCAAAACGATCACAACCAGCCGCTGTTATACCCAGTGAACGTTAATCAGTTAGCGAAGTAGAATATTCCTCGTAATATTCACTAGTGATACATTCAGTTTTCTTTGTAAATGCTTTATGAAATTTATTATTATTTGGATTATTCTGATATGTATTACACGGAAAGTATAGAATCATAAGAAATAATTCTAAAAACAATAGCGCTACTATCTACGTAAGAATATTGCAGGAATCGGCAACCTGCTGCCCCCGTTTAGCTTTGTACGCATAAATTTTTTCAATTATATCGTCATTGCAACTAATTTCTTTAGTGATTTATTAAAAATCTTGTAAATCTTCTCTTATAGCATTCTAGTCTTAAGAGTTTGCCGTCTCCTGGTATGTTGGAACCAGGTTTAATCCGTACAAACCGCCAAATATGGTCACCGAGGCTACAAGAATCCGCAAGTCACCGCAGACATGTGGCGACGTCGAAATTGAAACTTGTATTTTTTTCCCAACAATCGAGTCGCTCATTAGATCGTAATACATAACGGTCGCAGTTTTTGTCGAAGGGTCAGGTGGGGCTTAATACATTTTAGTAGTTATCAGCGCAAAAAATATAACCCCACTTTTGCGGTAGGTTGCACTTGATTATAATTACTATTTTGTATCAACGCTTTATAAAAAGCTAGATATCGTTGTAAATCTTAAAGATTTAAAACGATATCTAGCGTATGTAGCCCTTAGAGACAGCAAACTCAATTACAAAAGAGGTTACGTATTTTAAGGATTCTATCGCAGTGATCAAGCATAATTATAAATATACATAATTAAAAAAAAACATAAACTTTAAAAAACAATCAAGGAGTGTGCGTCATGATATGGATGATATACTCGTCAAAGTCAAAAGTTAATGAACTTTCCAATAATTAATAACATAATTAAGAATAAATAATTAAAAAATATAACTCATTTGTACTCATCTCAAAATAAATCTTTAGATATAAAGAGAATATAAGAGAATGTAATTTAAAAAAGAAATTATTTGTGCATATATTATTAAAAGTTGTTAATTTTCTGAGTAGAAATCTATAAAAGAATAGACTATACCTAACAGTCAATATACATCGGTTAAGGCGCTGAACAGAGCCAAATAGGCTGACTTTAAACACGTTTTTAACAAAAGCTATAGGGATGACGATTAAAAGAAAAATATATGTTAATATACATCATATCTCAGAGAGAATGTAAGATTTCAAAACATCATTACGATACTTTTTTTCGATAAAAAAAATTGGTAAATAGACCTCTGATTTTTACTTTGATCGTAAATATCTCTCATATTTATCAACAAAAATTGGTAAAATTAATGTGAATAATAAATCATTATAATATAAAGAGAATGTAAGATTTAAATTTTGAATTAATTAAGATATTTTATTCAAATTAAATATTTTTTAGAAAATAGCAAAACTGAAACGAGTCATCGTCTCGCTTCTCTTTTACATCTACGAATATAGACAGTGATCGCTGAGGCGCGCTGCTATACGGACGTGTGTCGCTAGCTGCCGCCTTTTGTGACTATTCCTTGTTGATAATATGTCTTTTTTTAGGTGTTTAGTTATAGTTTCAGCATACTTAGTTTTATAAGATTAATTAGACATAGGTTTTTTAAATAAATTGTACAAAAAAAGTTTGGATAAAATAGTGTACACCTACAATGGGTGTTAAAAAATTAGTTTGTCGCTACGCCGTCGCAGAAATTGTGGGCGTGGCTTATATGCCGAAATCTGAATTTACGCCAGCTCTGTTCAGCGCCTTAAATAGGGGAAGAAGCGGCAACTCTGTATCGCAGTTTCCAATCAAGAAAACCTTTGCAAAATGAGATGTCAAAATCTATTTGAATAGCATCAGATTGTATTCATATCCATGAATACAAAAACTCATTAGGAAGATCACAATACGTCCTTTGCCTCACACTCGATATTAAAAAAAAAACTGTTTTTTTTATAATTTTTATTGAGCCGTATTCAGAAATCGATATTAAAACACTAGCCGAAAAGACCCGAATCATCGCCGCGTGATCTGTTTTTAAAAAACGAAATAGATCTCGCAGCATGGCGTAATTACGCTGTTAATAATTACAATGGGCCGAATGGAATCAATGGGCCATCATTTGCTGACATTTCAATCAACATAGCATTGTTTGTATTATATGTTTAATATCCCTAGATTGTGTTATCGATATACGCTTTTTTTACCCGCTCCGACGCGATGACCAGCGTTTTCTGGCAATCCGTCTTAGATATTGAGATGTCTTATAATTTGTTATTGAGTATCCGTTGAACGTACCAGCGGAATTGAAAAACACGTTCCAAAAGATGTTGGCGGTTTTTTTAGCTTTAGATTGCCTGCCTCGATTTAATTCGAAAAGTCAATTTTATCTTCGCTATACATCTAAAGATATGATTTTAGTGTTTGTATTATATAATAATTTAAGTTACTATTGTTTCGCTGCGTGGGTTTAGTTTTTGATTGCTATAGAATGAAATATGTTGAGTTCGTTACGTCAAGTATATCTTTGATAGGGAACAATTAAATCCATACTATTAATATAAATGCGAAAGTCTGTACGTTTGTCTGTTAGTCTGTTACGCTTTCTCAGTTAAACCGCTAACCCAAAATCGATGAAATTTGTTAACATTAAAATTATACACTGAAGTTACTTAAAATAAAAAAATCTCATTTTTCTTTCGGGAAAAGGGAAAAAAACTGCATTTTTGAGAGTTCCTAAATGCTTGACGCAAACGAAGTTAAAGGTAGCACTAGTAATCAAAACTAAAACTAGACTTAGTTTTAATCAAATCAATCTTTGTAAAACAAAATATCGTTTTAAAAAAATAATCAATTTCTTCAACTTTCAAGTTTATACCGAATAGATATGGGAAACTTTCCAAATACTTGATAGGTTGATATCTACTCGTATTTAGATTAATAAAGGAATCAATCCAGAGTAGGTAAATTCAAAATCTTATTAATTTAATAAGTTTTATTTGATTAGGACCACTAACAGAAATACATGTATTTTAAATTGGTGGTACCAACGATTTCGTTTGCGATTGTAGTGTAAGTTATTTCCTGTTCCCGAACGACAAGCGGGAATGACGTCCTATATAACCTAACATATACGAAAAAATCAGGAAAAAACAGTACATAATAATGATGATGATAATATGGTTCTTTAACTTTTGAATAACAAACAAAGTCGCGGTTAGCTATATATTTTTATTGGTAAATTATTCATTATCGATACGCCTGACCGCGTCATAATATAACGCATTACTTTTAAACACTTCATTCATCACCTATCAGCTGTAACAGTGGTCGAGCAAAAACTTTGATGTTTAGAAAAATAATCGCGTTACTATTAAATTGACTTTGAACGTTTATGGTAAATTCAATTTTAAACGTCCCAAACAGACCGTTTTTACCGAATCACCATAAGCACCAGCGATTTATCTACTCGAATAAGGCATAGGTAAGTGGCATTATTTATGTGCAATAGGCGATATAATCGACGTAATTTATAAGCTCTCCAAGCTGGAACACCGTGAGCTTAAAAAAGCTGTATGCCCTTATAGAGCTGAATAACTGTTTTGACGAAATCGGCACCGCACTGCAGCTTGACTCGTTAGAGATTTGAAGATCCATATGTTAGCTACTACCGGAATTTTGACTTATGATTCTAACGTTCTCACGTAGAAAATGTTATAGACCCGGCATAAAAATAATGCACATCGATGTTTAGAACGAAACAGCTGGCTAGTTCGGTTTCGTGGAGCGTTGTCACTGTCACTCAGTTAGTATATGACGTTTCACACGGGTTTGTCAGTCTGTGCGACAGAGACAATGCCCTATGAAGCAGAATCTAGCCGATTTTCTCTCTCTAAGCCTCGATGTGCATTATTTTTTTCCAACAATGCGTTAATAAAAGAAAAACGCACAGCTATAACATATGGAACACGCCAAACAAGTATGACAGGTTAAGTTAATAATAATTTGGAATTATTAAGCCAGGACAATTCTACCATCAGTTCGGAACGCTGTCGTCCACTGAGAAGAACTGGTAAGAAACTCAATGGTTGCTCTTATCACGAATATTATTCTCATTTATTCGGTTTTATTCCTCCAAATGACAGACAATATAATATTTTAGATAATAATTTTAGACAAAATATTCCATTCATAATAACGCATCCATTTACGAATATCTATAGTTAGAAGTAAAGAAAAAGTAACAGCCTTACTATGCTCACTGCTGGGCTAAGGCCTCCTTTGGAGCTAAGACCTACCACGCTACTCCAATGCAGGTTGATAGGTTACACATATCCTAGAATTCTCTAGAGATATGCAGGTTTCCTCACGATGTTTTCCTTCACCGAAAAGAGTGTCATAAATTACAATTATCAATTGGACACATAAGTTTTAACAGAAAAACTCATTGGTGCCTGCCGGGGAACCCGTGATCGTCTCTATAGAGTTGCACAGTCTCACCGGTAGGCTATCACAGCTTTATCTATACTTATTATAAAACAAAGTCCGATAAAGCTGTCTGTCTGTATGTAACTGATTTCTCAAAATCTACTGAACGGATTTTTGTACGGTTTTCACCAAAAGATAGCGCAATACTTCCGGATGCTTTACGTAAGAGTTCATATCGGTATTATGTTAATAGTGTTAAAGAGATCGCGCAGTTGTTAAAAAACTTGCTTGCTGAGAGTTTTAGTCGTGTGCGGTGCGTAAACCAACAGAGATACGCTACAGTAATGTACTAGAGAATTGTAGATCTATAAAAATACTAAAAAAGTCTGAGGTAGCATGTCTCTATCTATATATATCTCACGGTTAACTCACAATAATTACTTTAATGTTCAAAATTTCTAAAATTCAGGAAAACATTGTGGGCACAGTTAGTCATATATAATTCACACCTGATTATTATAATTATATTTTACAATTATACAAATTATACCGTGCAACAGCACTCATATCTGACAATATCTAACACATACTAATATTATAACTGCGAAGGTCGGTCTGTCTGTGACGCTTTCATGACTAAACCGCTACAGTTAGAGCTCACCCGAAAAAAACAGTTTTTCTTTAGAAAATGGGAAAAAAATAATTTACGAGTAGTACAAAATGATAAAACATTATTCTCCTTAAATGGAGTCGGCACAACATGTTTTAAACATGTTACATGATTTGGTTAGGTATTTTACAACCGGCTGTCTTCCTGATGTCAACTTACCTTAGTCGCTTTTTACGACACCTCGCTAAGAAATGAGAGTGGTCCATTCTACTCAACCGGATACCACACGGCGGGCCGACTTAACTTAGTCGCCTTCTACGACACCTAGGTAAGAAATGAGGGTGGTCTATTTTACTCAGCCGGATACCACACGGCATATCTATAAAATATTGTAAGTGAAATTATTTATTAAAAACCCCATCACGTCGAGCAAAACACCCCACCCACTCTACCATACATCACCAATAGCTTAATACTTTCTAAAACGCAATTCACCAACAGGCATCTATATCTAACCTGCCCACATTAACTTGCACAAGACCAAGTTACAAGACAAATCTGTCAATAAGTTACAACCATCGATCAATATAAAGTTACATCTTCATCACCAGGAACCGTGCTATCAGGAACAGATGAAACAATCGCCAGAGATAAACATCTGGGCCGTCATCTCAGCGTGACTTCCACGGATTGATTTGGGTCTTGCCTAATACACTTTAATCGGACGTCGACTGACGTCTTGTTTGGATGATCGCGATTCAATATCACGATTTGAGCCGTGGGGGATTTTTGTTCGTACATATTGAGTTAAGCTGTGATAGCCCGGCGGTAAGCCTACTCAAAAGTAATAATAAAATTATTTTGCTATAATCCGCGATACAATAAATAGAAAATATATATAGTGCTAAATGTATAGTGGACTATCCGTTTTTTTTTCATACCCGTTACATACAGGATTTGTTAAAACATGCACAAACCTCCACCACTGCCACCACAATACACAAGCACTACACACGTTCACGCCCCGCAACCGAAGCATCATCAGGAAATAGACTCCACGACAAAATCGCAAACCTTTGCACTTATATATATTTTCTATTTACTGTATCGCGGATTATAGCACAATGATTTTATTATTACTTTTGTATGATGAATGTCCGCAAAGTAACGCCTAATTCTATAAATTACCGTACTAATACTCTTTCAAGGGGTCATGGGTTCAAACCTCGACAAGTTCGATGTTTGAACCCATGACCTCAATGAGTTTTTGTATGAAAACTTATGTGTCTAATTGATAATTGCAATTTATAACAAGCTTTTCGGTGAAGGAAAACAACGTGAGCAAACCTGCATATTTCGAAATAATTCTAGGGATATGTGTAACCTGCCAATCCGCGTTGAAGCAGCGTGGTAGGTCTTAGCTCCAATCCTTCTCTCCAAATAAACAGAGAGAGGAGGCCTATGCCGTACTGTGGATAGTATCAGGCCGTTACTCTACTTTTGTTTTTATATTGACTTTAGTCACGTATACGCCTATGTAGAGGAAACGATTTTTGGGTCCAATTGTAATATCTTGAGGTATGGCTAAAGAAAAGCAGTATATTTTATTATTTTGAAATATAAAAAATTTGACACGATTTGCAATATGGAAATTGAAAATCTTTAAACATGTTTTTGGCACAATTACATCGATTTAAGTAAACGAAATCTTCAAAATACAACAAAGATTACATACAGACAGACAGTTTTTGGGGACTACGTATTATAATGAGTATAGATGAAATTCAAAAAGGAGTAAAACAAAGTCACGATAAAGTCGCATTTTATTTCTTAAAATCGCATTGCTCATTTATACGCATTCTAGATATATGTAATACTATTATTACATATATCTAATTTATAGACTAAAGTAATATAATCTAGTCGATCTAAAGCCACATTAAGTAGTTATCACACCGTTCACATCTGACACGTGTGTCAGACGCGCTGACACCGATAAGATGCCCTGACGCCGACGACGTGCTATGTAAATACTTATCAGCGATACTTATTAGTAACAGGTACCTTAAGGAACATAAATAATAAGCTGTTATAGTCGAACTCTAAGACCGTTCGACACCTTCCAAGGAGACAACGGGTTCAAACCCTGGGCAAGCACCAATAAGTTTTTCTATTATGTGCCGAATATTAGATTGAATTGTTAGACAGGGTTTCAGTTAATCTTGAAGAAGAAGGAATCCATTTGTCTGGAGAATTCCTGGGATATATGTAAGTCTGTCTATCTGTCACGCCTTTACGGCTAATCCGCTGTACCAATATTAATGAGATTTTGCAGAATTTAATAGAGGTGTAAGAGTAACGACAAAAAGCGTACCCGTACGTGTTCGTTACTACAACAAGTAGTACTCGTTACTATCGTATCGGTACTTTATTCGTTACTTTTGATATCATAGCATTAAAGTAACGTCTCGAGTCGTATTCCCGTATGGTATGATATCGGCGCGACATATTACTTACTTACTTGCATACCAGACTGCATAAGGCAAATTTTTTCATTTTTTTTTACAAAATCTTGATTTAATAAATAATTGTACAATAATTAAAAGTACAAGTAAATTGTAACCGGAATCTACTGGATTTTGAAATGGATTTATTATTCTAACTGTGAGAATAAAATATTTATTATAAAAAAAATATTTTAAAGGAGATTTCAAATAATTTAAAAATATTTATTTTAAGGGGCATAATAAACAACAATAAAAAAAAACATTGTTCTTAGTAAGGTTCATTTAAATTCACCGACAGCACACATTCACAGATTAGGTACCGTATTATGTAGTTACTAATACGTACCGATACGAACGATGCGAGTAACTAGTAACGAATAGCATTCGTGAGTAACGATTCGGTACTCGGTACTAGATAGCCGCACTTATACTTAGTACCGAATCATACGGTTTGCTTACGGCTTTACAATTTAAGCTTATACAACGACGTAGCACATAGGATAAACATAAAATTTCATTTGTAAAGGTGGGAGGGTTACATTACACACCAATATCCATCAACAAAATTGCCTAAACATTAAGCTGGGTTCTGCGTATACGGTCCTTCGAGCCGGATATGAATATATATCCGTGAAGTAAAAAATTTCGTAGTTAAATAAAGAAAATCTCGCTCAAAAGCTCATATGGTCCTTCAAGCCGGATATTAATAAATATATAAGCAGTTATAAAAACCACCAATGGATTGCAATAAAAAAATTGTCTCCCTACTCAAAATATCCCGATCTGACTAACCAAAATGCGACTTGTAACTTTCCCCACTTAACGTGTTAATGGTGGGAACGCGGAATGTCCTGCGTGGAGATCGGCGGGCGCCGCGGAGCGCCGGCGCCGGACGAAACTGCCGCGTCACCGTCGTCAGAGCACCCGGGGCGCGATTGTGGCCCGCTTTATCTGGATTGCATCACTATCGGTTACACAGCCTCCCGAGACCTCTGAAGCTCAGTGCTGAGATAAACGTAAACAGATTCAAATTATAACATAACGACTGGCCCGTTAGCGCCGTGGATAGTGACCCTGACTTCAGTTTCGCGGGTCGCGGGTTCGATTTCGAACCCAACATTTTCTTTAAACAATTTGTTGGTTCTGCGAGTCTGGGTGTATATTTGTATTTAAGTATGTGTTTAATATTATATATGTTGTATATCTACCAATTGTCCGTCACCCACAACACAAGTATTGAGTTACTTACTTTGGGTACGGACGACCGTACCGATCGTACTTACACACAAGTGTACCATATACTTATTTATTTATTTATTTTAAGTGAATGCACCGGGAATGCATTCTCCTATCCCAGTCTAAATGAGGTTGGCACAACATGCTTACGACCAAACACCTGTCTGTCGTCAACTTACCATAGTCGTCTTTTACAGCACTAAAAACCGCGTTCAATTCTATAAAATGATCTCAGGGCTTCAACCAGTCAGTTTCAGCTGACCGGTAAGTCCGTTTTCTATTTAAAAATATTCTTTATTAGAATAAACTTGTAAACAAGTGCTTTTGAATCGTCAACCACTGCTGGTTCTGATAGCTGCTCCTACCGAGTAGAGCCAGCAAAAATTTTGGCGGTTACTATTTTCAATATGTAATTATTATAAATACTTAGATTTTTCATTGCTATTTTGTACAAGGTCCAAGAGTATGTATAAAGACTTATTCTTATAATATATGTAATACTCTATAGTATAGTAGACTTCCTGGATTAGCCTCTTTTGATGATTTTTTTAAATTAATGTAATGGCAAAAGTTAAAATACGATTTCAATGTGAATATTTATAAAGTACTAGCTCTTGGTTCAATTTTAATGTAGCGCAACTAGATTAAAAGAATACAAGTCGATATCGATCGGTCAAACACAATTGCCCCTGTAATCGACGCATGGATACCTATTTATCGGTTTGAAAAAACTTGTTATGCATTTAAAGGGTTTATTTGTTTTGAAAAGGCTCCAGTTTGAGACTCACTAATAATAATTCCCTGCGAGAGAAGTTCAAGGAAACAGATATTCTTACATTAGCTTCACAGTATATTTTTAGTAATTTAATTTTTGTACATATGTATATTCATAATTATAAAAGGATTGGCGACCTATATAATAGACAAAGTAGGAACCGACATAAGCTTGCGGTTCCTACTTTGTCGGCATTTGAGCAGCAATTTTTTAAAGAGTTTTCCATTTGACAAGTAGATTTCACATTATTTATGGTTTACCTACTGTGTATATGATGTTACCCCAGTTTTTAAAGCATACACATATAATATATATATAATAAACAATGTAGGAACTGACATAAGCTTGCAGTTCCTGCTTTGCGCCTTGCAAAAGTTCGTGATTCGTTTGTGGGTTTGGGTATAAGATTCTATAATAAAATTCCACAATCTACATTAACTTTACCTTTACAGCAGTTTAAAAATACTATTAAAAAAAGGCTAATTCAGAAAGCCTATTATACTATTGAGGATTACCTGGAAGATAAGAATGCGTGGATATAGCTTCACTTCAACCCTGTACAAGACATTTATAACTATATGTAACTAGTGATAAGAATTATTGTTTGAAAAGAGCAACCGCCGAGTTTCTTGCTGGTTCTTCTCGGTAGGAACAGCTTTCCGAACCAGCAGTAGATGTTGACGATTCAAAAGCACTTGTTTACAAGTTTACTTGAATAAAGAATATTTTGAATTTGAATTTGAATTTGAATATTGTGTGTTAGTTTATTTTGTCAATATAAACTATTATATTTTTATGTTTATTTCTAACAAGTTAGATCCACGGCTTTGTTCCCGTCACGTCGCGTTCCTGTTAAATGTAACGTGTCAAAAAACTGTTAAAAACAGCTTTTAACTAAATTTCATGTCCCTACTGTTAACCGTTGAGGAGTCCTCTTATCTGGAGCCAATCCTGGCAGCAACATCTGTAGGCCTACCATGAATTCTTATGCGACTCAATTGAAGACGTAAACTATATTATCTGCCATTAAATAACATCGATGTTTAGAACGAAACAGCCGGTTTCGTAGAGCGCTGTCTCTGTCACTCAGTATGTGACGTTTCACACGGGTTCGTCAGTCTGTGCGACAGAGACAACGATCTATGACGCAGAATCTAGCCGATTTTCTCTCTCTAAGCCTCGATAGTTTACGTCTTCAATTGAGTTGCAATAAGAGTTCATGGTAGGCCTGCTGGTCATGCTTATCATAAATATGCATTGTCATCGGGACTGCAACAGTATATAAAATTGCAGCTCAATCAGACACTGGAAAGTGGGTCAAATTTAACTTTCAAGATTCCACCTTCACATACATACCACACGACGGATCAACTTACCTTAGTCGCCTTTTACGACACCTCGGTAAGAAATGACCGTAGTCTATTCTACTCCGCCGGACACCACACGGCGGGTCAACTTACCTTAGTCGCCTTTTATGACACGTCGGTAAGAAATGAGAGTGGTCTATGTCTATTCTAAATGATTTATAGAAGCAGGCGTTACTTTGCGGAATTCCATATTACTGCAGTACGATTTTTGTCGTGAAGCCTATCCTCCTGATGATGCTTCGGTTTCGGGGCGAAACGATCGTCGAGATTGTGGTGGTGGGTGTGTGTGCTGCTTTTGTGTTCGTTGTTGCTGGTGAATTGCGCCTTGGGGTGCATGTGGTGGCTGGTCCTACATGTATAAGGTGCGTGGATTTTGCCTGCTTCATACACATTGGCTTTGCATGCATTCACTTAACCCGTGCGGATTATAGCAAAAGTAGTTGTTTCTGTTATATTACTTGTATGTCTATTCTACTCAGCCGGATACCACACGGCGGGTCAACTTACCTTAGTCGCCTTTTACGACACCTCGGTAAGAAATGACGGTGGTCTATTCTACTCAGCCGGATACCACACGGCGGGTCGACTTACCTTAGTATCCCTTTACGACACATCGGTAAGAAATGACGGTGGTCTATTCTACTCAGCCGGATACCACACGGCGGGTCAACTTACCTTAGTCGCCTTTTACGACACCTCGGTAAGAAATGAGGGTGATCTATTCTACTCAGCCGGATACCACGCGGTGGGTCGACTTACCTTAGTCGCCTTTTACGACATCTCGGTAAGAAATGACGGTGGTCTATTTTACTCAGCCGGATACCACACGGCGAATCAACTTACCTTAGTCGCATTTTACGACACCTCGGTAAGAAATCAGGGTGGTCTATTCTACTCAGTCGGATATCACGCGTTGAGTCGACTTACCTTAGTCGCTTTTTACGACACCTCGGTAAGAAATGAGGGTGGGCTATTTTACTCAGCCGGATACCACACGGCGAATCGACTTACCTTAGTCGCCTTTTACGACACCTCGGTAAGAAATCGGGGTGGTCTATTCTACTCAGCCGGATACCACGCGTTGAGTCGACTAACCTTAGTCGCCTTTTACGATACCTCGGTAACAAATGACGGTGGTCTATTCTACTCAGCCGGATACCACACGGCATTCAAACATTTTAATATGTTATCGTAAAATTTACATTCCTGAGTGATGTTGATACAAAGTTTAATCAAAGCCGATCTCGGTCTAAAACAAATCCCGCATAATCTCAACTAAGCTGCGTGTTTCCATCAACTCTACAGCTGCAACTTCACACGCACTGAATAATATCAATGTTAGGAAAAATAATAACTCTTCTAAAGTAACAGCCTGTTACTTTCCCACAGCTGGGCATAGATATTCCCTATCCCAATCAATACTCCATCCTCTATCTTTGCGATTTTGTCATGGGGTCTATTTTCTAATGATGCTTCATGTGCTGCAGGTTTTTTTTAACTAATCTATACTAATATTATAAAGAGGAAAGATTTGTATGTTTGTATGTATGTGTGTATGTATGTTTGTAATGTTTCACGCAAAAACTACTGGACTATTTTCAAAAATTCTAAGTCGCGTAAACTCACTTGCAGAGTTACATCCACCATGTTACGTCTACTCAGCATTTGCCGCTTTCCCAGAATGTACTCGACACTTGAGGTGTCATGTTCCATTCCTTGGAAAGACACTTCGCTCAACCTCGCCTTTCCCTACCTAACTTCGGTGGGATCGGACGCCATTAGTATTTAAGGTTTTAGCATAGTACATAGTATAAGAAAAATTATAATTAATAACTGTAAATAAATAAATTTAATTGAACTAACCAAAGTGAGTTTGTGTACCCAAAAGTCACCCCCCATAATATAATTACCAGCAACATTGCACACAAGCAGCACACACAACCACCACCAAAATCTCAACGATCGTTTCACTCCGAGCAGATGGAGCCTATCCTCCTGATGATGCTTCGGTTTCGGAGCGAAATGATCGTCGTGATTTTGGTGGTGGTTGTGTGTGCCACTTGTGTGCATTGTCGTTGGTGGAGGGGTCTTGGGGTGCGTGTGGTGACTTGTCCTGCATGTGTAAGGTGCGTAAATTTTGCCTGCTTCATACACATTAGCATTGCATGCATTCACTTAACCCGTGCGGATTATAGAAAGGTAGTTCTGTTATAGTGCCTGTAATATGGAATAAAATAACGCGTGCTTCTATAAATCATTTATTCACGCCCGTTACGGATATATTGATATGTAAAATTACAGTCTAAAAGATTGGCGAATATACGAAACCTTCTAACCTAAAAGTCATACCGTTTTTAATACAGCTAAACATTCAAAGGAACATAAATTGGAATGAACAATAAGAACAAACAATAAATTGTCGTAATTTTAAATTCACAGATAATAAATCTACATCAAGACATTGTTGCAAGGGTAATATATTTTATTTTTTTTAACTAGTAACATTTTCTAATGAATGCAGGATATAGGGCGTTACATTGTAATTTACAATTACAGAACTCTCCCCAACAAATACTTGAAATTACAATTTTTTTAATGACCGCAGTGCATTCGTATTGTTTTTTTTTATTGCTGGAAAATTGAAGAAGTATTGTATTGCAATTGATATGTACATCGCAATTTATTCCGCAACGTTCGTACCGCACGATACCGTACTTGTTTTATATTCGTAGTGCATTAGGGTTGCAACACCGAAGAATGTTTTATTTAATTTTAAAATTTTGTTTTTTAAATATATATTCAGGTAGGGTAAACGAGTCGCGCCCAGCGTGTGCTACACGCATTTCCTGCCGCAATAACGCCGCAAAAAGAGCTCATGAATAAGAGCCCCGTATGGGTGTGAAGTGAGTATAGCCAGTCCAGGAATGCCTAATCGATGACTACTGCTCATTTAATTAAAATGTAAAAAATAGTATAGCTTAATATATTCTGTAGAGTAGTGCTAGGTTACAAATAAAGTTTTCTTCTTTCTTTCAGTCTCTAAATATCCTACTTCCTACTTATTTATATTATAATTTTATTTATAATTTCATATTATAAATGCGAAAGTTTGTGAGTGTGGATGGATATTTGTTACTCTTTCACGAAAAAACTATTGGACGGATTTTAATGAATGTTTACAGTTATACAGGGTTATTATAGGTTATACATCGGAATAACATATAGGCTACAATTTGTAATGATTTTATGTAACGATACATGTCAATAAAGTCAGAAAAATCTGGCCTCTGAGAGCTATCTTGGCATACGCTGCCTTAACTATTGGAGTTACACAAAGATGATATAGGGTACACCTATGGAATTGTTTGTCTTAAACAGTTCTAAATAAAAGTCCGCGATAACATATATCTATCTTTTATGTGGAAACCACTATGACCAAAATTGTGAATCATAAATTTAATCAAACTAGATACTATTTTACAATTCACATTTTAGTATATTTATCAAGCACTTATAAAAATCAATACATTTGTCGCTTTCAGTATTTGATGTAGATAAACTTTGTCTTTCACACTAAGTAATTTGGCCGAATAGTTTAAAGTTATCACGATATGATTGACTTGAATGGAGCGCCATAGAGTGCCTAATATGCGCGGCGCGCAAATATAGTTTGGAATCCATCAGTTTTGAGTGTAGACATCTGAAATTTTGGATATACGAGTAACAAAATAAATATATATATTTTAATATTAAGTAAAAAAATATATTTCAATCTAAAATGATCTGTCACGAAACTTAATGTTGCAGGCGAAATTCCACGCAAGCGAAGCCGCGGGCATAAGCTTGTTAATAAAAAACAAATAATTGTAAATAAACAAGGTCTATTAAAATGCATATTAACGTTTAGTTAACAATTATTTTAAAAATTCTCACAACATTTTACGGAATGTTCATTTAGTGATCAGATTGCATTGAATGTAACAACAAAAATTACTAATTTAAAAAAAGAAAGAAATAAATTTTATAAGACGCTTCTTTACAGTCCATTATCATCATCATCATTCTCTTGTCCTTATCCCACTCCAAGTGGGGTCGGCACAACATGTTACAAACATGTTATCACATGATTGGCTGCGTATTTTACGACCTGGCGTCAACTTCCCTTAGTTGCCTTTTACGACATCTAGGTAAGAAATGAGGGTGGTCTATTCTACGGAGCCGGATGCTACACGGCACTTACCTTAGTCGTCTCTTACGACACCTCGGTAAAAAGGATGGTGGTTTATTCTATTCTGCCAGATACCACACGGCAACACTTCTTGTGTCCGGTACAGACCGGTATTACCGAATTATACGGTAATTTTATTACATATTAAAATCTACTTAAATAAGTCGTTGTCTGTTAAGCATTCCCGGATAGTTTTAATTTGGAAATGTTATTATATGAGATGTTTTTGTCTTTGTATCACTTGCACTCCAACAGCTGAACGAATTTTTGGGTAATATTTTGAACCTAAATTAAGATTATTATTATCCCAGACAAAACCATAAATTTAATCCTTTTCTTCAAGAAGAGAGGTCGCTGAGCAGCAGTGAGATAGTAACTTTTTTAATATCAGGTTTAATTCACACAGGTTTATAGAATGAGGCGTTACCTTGGAGTTAAAAACACTGAAATCGCGATTGCGAATTTATTCCAAATCTTTGCGAATTTGTCCTGGAGTCTATCTCCTTATGTTGCTTCAGTTGCGGGGTTGCAATTCGGATCGGTTCAGTTTCATGATAGTGAACGTGTGTAGTGCTAGTGTATTGTGGTGGCGGTGGTGGCGACTTATGGAATGTCCACTCTAAATTCAGCATCATATATATATTTGCTATTTACTCAATATACGGATAATAGATTGATATATTTCATTTATCCAAGGCACAATTCAAAATGGAGTTAATTAAACACAATCGCAAATGAATAATTAATAAAATTCAAAACTATCATGCACTCCTGCCACACACGCAACACTCCCACATAGACACACACAACTAACGCACGAACACGCGCACGCGCGCTTAAGTCACGTCGTTGTATAGCTTCCCTACATTTTTTATTAATTCTGTTAAGCAAAATTTAGATTAAATATACATATTTAAATTAAATTATGTAATCAGTTTGGTTTTATTAATAGACTAAGATTTTTTTAAGTATATATATTGTATAGCTATAGATTATATAAACTTAAATAAATAAATAAATAGCAAAATAATTATATTATTACTTTTGTCAAACAGGTTTAAAAATTAATGTGGTGTGAAAGCCCTAGCAGACAATTCCGTTAGGATGTGGGTTGGAACGAGCATTAATTGGCAAGCAAAGATACTCTGCAAAAAGTTACGTCGGGAAAAGAGTTGATCGTGTAAACATTGTTCCATAACACGACTTCGCCCATTCGCTCGCAAACCGCTATGGCCGAGCGGTGAAGACACGTCAGCATTTCCGAGAGTTTGCCGGTTCAAACACCGTGAAGGTACGAGTTGTCCATCAGACCATGTGCAAGTGATTGCAATCAAAGAAAAACATAATTTAAATTACCTCGGTTGATCGCCTCTTCGGGTGACAAGAGGGCTGGCTCCTTATTTGCGCAAAGAATCAGCTTAGCGATTCAACGCCGAAACGCTGCCAGCATTCTTGGGACAATTCCACGTGGGCATAATTTGTATTTGTAGCGTGTAAGTAATTAAAGATAGATAGATATAACTTTTGTTGTAAAAAAAAATCAAAATATGATTTATTCAAGTAAACTTCTAAACAAGTGCTTTTGAATCGTCAACTCTACTGCTGTTTCGGAAAGTTGTTCCTACACCGAGAAGAGCAGCAAAAAACTCGGTGGTTGCTCTTTTCGAATATACTTCTTATAATTAGTTACATAGTTTGGTCATTACTATCTTGTACAGGGTAGAGAAGTAGCTATATCCACGCATTTTTATCATCTTTAAAATCCACAATAGTATAGTAGGGTTTTTGTAGCAGCCTCGCTTTAACAGTGTTCTTAAACTAATAATAGGATTTGTGTTGTGGCAAGAAAGGATAAAATACGAAATGAGTATATAAGGGGAAGTATGAAATTTCTTCCATTATAGAAAAGATCACAAATGCAAGATGGTTCGGACATATAATGAAGTAAAAAAAGTTAAGTAGTAAAGATGAGGAAGGATGAAAATCATGTGACCAAACGAGTGTTTATTTAACACTCAGCAGAGTTAGCAACTCATTCGTTGGTCTCTGTACTCGCTTTTACAATAAAATTCCGCTATCCATATTAGACTTACCTACAGAAAATTTTAAATTAAGTGTACGAACTATGCTTATACGTAAGGCATATTGTACGGGCTAACACGTACATTTGCACCATCGGCATTGATGCCATATTTTTAATGTCGCATAAATTTGAAATCAGTACGACGTTAGCGGCCGCTCGTGCTCAACCTATCAAATCATAAGAATTAATATCAATTAAATAATTATATCAATTAAGAGTCGCAGTTATCAATCTATCAACAAAAGATAGTACAGGGTAGTAACAGCCCGTACACATATTACACAATTGAAGATTATTTGAATGATAAAAATGCTTGGATTTAAAAATCCTTTCAGCTTCAAACAAGACTGCAATTAAATAATGTAAATTTAAATATTTAAAAGATTGACGTATCGATCAACGACTCAACGATCGTAGAGATTTTGCTTATTGCTTGTGTACATTATTGCTGGTGGAGGCGCCTTGGGATGCGTGTGGTGACTTGTCCTGCATGTGTAAGGTACGTGAGTTTTACATGCGTATTAACCTTTCATGAATTCGCTTAATCCACGCGGATTTTAGCAAATTGGTTATGTTATAGTTTCTGTATATATTTAAATTTCGTCAACCACTGTTTATAATCGAGAAAAATATATTAAAGGAACGTATACCCTTAAATACGTGTAAGTTATAAATCAGTATTGGTGGGTCTATGTTCCAATATGTTTTAATTAAAGCATGAAACTACAAAATACTTCACTCCATCGTTTGGTAGAACTTTATTCTTTTGACGTGAGCTTAACCAAATGATTAAATAAATAACTATATGGAGCACTTACACACACGATCGTTCGTCCTCATAGTCAGTAACTTAATTCTTGTATTATGGGTTACAACTGGTAAATATAGACTAATATAATTTTAATTTTAAAAATACACCCAGGTTTGAAGAACTAACAAATTGTTTATAGAAAATGAAGGTAGGGTCACTGTTAAATGCGCAAACGGACCAGTCAAAGGTCGTTGTTGAAATTGTTCACACACAGTTCACAGTGTTAGTAAACTAATGAATTCCGCGCCATCTTATCGCCGTAAGTCCTTTGACACCGGGTGCGAGCCGCCCCGCTCTCCAGAAAACAATCTGATAGCCGTTCCGCATAAACTTAATGCTTTACAGCTCCTGTACTAACTACACACGGCTGAATTAAAATGATACGTGTTTTTTTCTAGTTCCATGTCGTGTGGTATCCCGCTGAGTAGAATAGACCACCCTCTTTCTTACCGAAGTGTTGTAAAAGGTGACTAAGATAATTCGACCTGCCGTATGGTATCCGGCTGAGTAGAATAGACCACCCTTTTTCTTCCCGAGGTCTTTTAAAAGGCGACTAAGGTAAAACGACCTGCCGTCTGGTATCCGGCTGAGTAGAATAGATCACCCTCTTTCTTACCGAGGGGTCGTAAATTACGACTAAGTTGACGTCAGGCAGGCGGCCTGTCGTAAAAAAGTACATAGCATAACATTATGAACATTATATATATTTTCTATTCACTTTATCGTGGATTATAGCAATAATTTTATTATTACTTTTGTATTATGGATCTCCGCAAAGTAACGCCTAGTTATATAAATTATATAATAATAGTTAGTACGTATGGATAGATGGATTGAGTTTTTCGATGTTGGTTCAACGAAAGGAATGTGTGTCACGGCGTACTTGCAGTAAGCATGTAGCTAGTTAACAATTAACATTCGCCCGTGCCGATGATCTGGTGAGATGTCCGCTCTAATATGGTGGAAGCACTTAATAACGAGCGCGGCGCCTTTTGTGGCCCTGTGTGTGTGTTTGTGCCCAGAATAACAGCTAGTCTAGGACAGGAATCGGCAACCTACGGCTCGCGAGCCTTTCAATTTAAAGTTGCGGCTCTTTTCTTCAGTAAATAAATAATTATCGTCATCCTCCTGCCCTAATCCCACTCTCAGTGGGGTCGGCACAACATGTTACAAACGTGTTGTCACATGATTTGGTTGCGTATTTTACGACCGGCCGCCTGCCTGGCGTCAACTTCCCTTAGTTGCCTTTTACGACATCTAGGTAAGAAATGAGGGTGGTCTATTCTACGGAGCCGGATGCTACACGGCACTTACCTTAGTCGTATTTTACGACCCCTCGGTAAGAAAGAGGGTGCTCTACTCCACTCAGTCGGATACCTCACGGTGAGTCATCCTACCTTAGTCGCCTTTTAAGAAACCTCGGTAAGAAATGAGGGTGATTTTCTATTCAGTCGGATACGGATACGGGTTAGCCCGACTAGTTTCGAGCCCATCCGGGACATTTATTCATGAGAACTTTACACGGCGTTATCGCGGCGGGAACTGATCGATTTTCTCAAAATCTATTGAACGGATTTTTGTATGGCTTTTAATAAAAGATATTGCAATTCTTGTAGAAGATTTAGGTTGATAGTATATTCTTCGGAAAAGCTAAGTCAATTTCGATGGGACTTTCACTGAACGACAGCGAATTCAAATTCAAATGAGTATTTGTTCAAATTGGCTTTTACAAGCATTTTTGAATTGTCAAATTAAAATTAAAATGAATTACGACTGGTTCAGAAAGGTGCTCTAACCGAGAAGAATCAGCAAGAAACTCAAGTAATTTGTTTTTTTTTAATTACAATATTGTGTTTGTAATTGTTAAAAAAACGTAGATTACCATCTAGTGCGTAGCTGGTCGCAATTTAATTCCAAGCTTTCTTACTATTAACATAGTCCTCAACAGTATAATAAGCTTTATTAATGAGAGTCTTTTTAATGGAGAAAGTTGTGGAGCAACATATGAACTACTTTTTACTAGCTGCGTGTACAATCCTACTAATCCTATTCTATCCTACTTCCTACTAATCCTACTAATATAATGCGAAAGTTTGTGAGTATGGATGGATATTTGTTACTCTTTCACGAAAAAACTACTGGACGGATTTGGATGAAACTTCACAGTTATATAGGTTATACATCGGAATAACATATAGGCTAATAGAATAATTTGTAATGATTTTATGTAATATAACGATACATGTCAATAAAGTCAGTAAAAATTCTAGCATCTGAGAGCCATCTTGGCGTACGCTGCCTAAACCATTGGAGTTACACAAAGATGATGTACCGTAGTATTATTATCTGTTCTGAATAGTTCTAAATAAAAGTCCGCGCCAGCATATATCTACCTTTAATGTGAAAGCCACTATGACCAAAATTGTGAATCATAAATTTAATCAAATTAGATACTATTTTAAAATGCACATTTTAGTATATTTATCAAACTTTTATAAAAATCAATACATTTGTCGCCTTCAATATTTCATAAGCTTTGTCTTTCACACTTAGTAATTTGGCCGAATAGTTTAAAAGCTATCACGATATATAATTTATAGAATTAGGCGTTACTTTGCGGAGATCCATAATACAAAAGTAATAATAAAATTATTTTGCTATAATCCGCGATGTATCGCGGATTATAGCAAAATAATTTTATTATTACTTTTCTATCACGATATGATTGACTTGAATGGAGCGCCAAAGAGTTCCTAATATGCGCGGTAAGCGAAGATTGTATGGAATCCGTCGGTTTTGTAATTAGATATCTGAAATTTTGGATGTACAAGTATCTTAATAAATATATATTTCTTTATATTAAGTCAATCTAATCTGTAAAATCAATCTAAAATGATCGAAACTAAATATGGCTGGCCAAATTCCACGCGAGCGAAGCCGCGAGCAAAAGCTTGATTTTATAAAAGTCCCTATTAAATAAAGACAAAAAACAATTTTGTCCTTACAATCTCATCTAACTGACCAAGTGCCTAATAGCAAATGCTTATTGCAAAAAATCAGAATCAACAACATTTCATATATCATCGATGCTGGTCTTGATCCGTTACAAAAACAATTTGGCGAGAGTTCATTGAATACTTTCAGTTTGTAGTTTTGCAGATTAAAATTAACCGTACGATATAATAGATATAAGTTACAGTTAATGTATAGATATGCAGTACTGTGTTGGTTGTTGCGTACATATTGCTGTATGAAAGACCAGTGCCGATTAAGTTGTATTTAAACCCTTGATTTGTCTCAAGCCATGAGAGCTCGAGTATAATTCTAGTAATAAACTAATGCAGTATTTTTTTTTGTTATAACAATTAATTGTTCTGTTACCTAACTAAACTTAGGTCTTATATATCATAATATATTTTCATATATTTTGGTTACGTAGATTCTCTTTTTCAACCAATGGATGTCTACGACGTTAAATATGCATGTGGATATGTGACTAGAGGGAGGTCAAAAAACAGATAATCGATTTTCTCAAAAACTATTGAACGGATTTTTGTACGGTTTTCACCAAAAGATAGTGCTATACTTCCGGATGGTTTCGGCAAATAGTACATGTCGGTATTATGTAAATTGTGTTGAAGAGATCGCGCAGTTGTTAAAAAACTTGCTTGCTGGAAGCTTTAGTCGCGTGCGCTGCGTCAACCAGGAGAGATACGCTAAAGCAATGTAGTAGAGAATTGTAGATCCATAAAAACACTACAAAAAGTCCGCGCTAGCATGGCTCTATCTCTCACGGTTAGCTCACAATAACTACTTTTATGTTCAAAATCTCGAAAATTCGGGAAAGTTTTGTAAATCACTGAATTCAATGAGGGCGAAGCTGTTGCTGGCACAGCTTTTCTACACACGGGTGGAAGTTAGGATATTTAATTGGAATTTTGAACACAAAAGTAGCTATTGTCAGTTAACCATAAAATATAGAGACATGCGGTCTCGGAATTTTTAGTAGTATTTTTGTCGATCTACAATTCTCTAGTACATTACTTTAGTGTATCTCTGTTGGTATTACGCACGCGATTAAAGCTCTTTGCAGGAGTTTTTTAACAACAACGCGATCTCTTCGACACAATTTACATAATACCGACATGTACTATTTACCTAAACCATCCAGAATTATTGCACTATCTTTTGGTGAAAACCGTACAAAAATCCGTTCAATAGATTTTGTGAAAATCGATTACATACAGACAGACAGCTTTTGGAGACTTTGTTTTAAACTAAGTATAGATAGTTCAATCATTACTTCGACCAGATCTAATAGCTTGTCCCGCGGCTCGTGCCCACCAAGCCACTATATCATAAGTGCGCGTAACAGCGGCGCCTGCGCACGCCAATTTATAGCGGCCGTAACATTTAATTCGGACATAATTTAATTTGAACACGCCGTGCAACTTAATTATGATATCTCGGGCCCCGTGTTCGCCTCGCGCTTGATTAATGGCGCTACGGGCTTTTGGTATCGACACCTTTAGCAGTTCTCGGTATCCTTATACGATACTAGCTGTGCCAGCGGCTTCGCCAGCGTGGAAATCAGCGTGTCACAATTTTTTTCTAGAATTCAAATGTTTAAATATAAAAGTAGTCGTTAACAATAACAGATAGAGACATGCTATCGAAAACTTTTTTGTAGTATTTTTATAGATCTACAATTCTCTAGTACATTATTTTAGCGTATCTCCGCTGGTTTACGCAGCGCACGCGACTAAAGCTCCCAGCAAGCAAGTTTTTTAACAACTGTGCGATCTCTTCAACACAACTTGCATAATAGCGATACGTACTGTTTACCTAAACCATCCGGAAGTATTGCACTATATCTTTGTGAAAACCGTACAAAAACCCGTTCAGTAGATTTTGAAAAAAACGATTACATACAGACAGATAGCTTTTTGATCTTATTCATAAAAAGTCACGCTTATACGCTCGCTATAGTACGTTTTTCAAAAAGTGTTATTCATAAACTCATATTATCTGTGGGGAACTGGGTATGATCGGGCACTTGGTCGCCAGATTTCTTCATAATGGTAACATTCGGATTTATAAACGCATTTTTTCTATAGATCAATTATAGAAGGTTTATGAATAAACAATTTTATGGAACTTTTAAAAGCTTATAGACCGTTTTAACTAAAGTGTCTAAAACCTTCTACAAGCTATTTTTATGAATAAGACCGTTTATCTATATCTATGCTTATTATAGAACAAAGTCCCCAAAAGCTTTTTTATGTATGTGATCGATTTTCTCAAAAACTACTGAACGGATTTTTGTACGGTTTTCACTAAAAGGAAGTGCAATCCTTCCGGAAGGTTTAAATTAGTAATACATTACTGTATTACGTAAAATGAAATAGGAAAAACTTTCCCATACACTTATTTCCACTCTGGCACAGCTAGGTAGAAATATAGGTGGTTGAAAAACACCATTAAAAAAAAGGCTTATATAGAAAACTTACTATACTATTGAGGATTACTTAGACGATCAGAATGCGTGGATATAGCTACTCTTCGACTCTGTACAAGACATTAATAACTATACGTATCTAGTAATAAGATTTATAGTTTGAAAAGAGTAACCGCCGAGTTTTTTGCTGGATCTTCTCGGTAGGAACAGCTTTCCGAACCAGCAGTAGATGTCGACGATTAAAAAGCACTTGTTTACTTGAATAAAGAATATTTTTAATTATGTTTGAATATAATAGTGAAATAAATAAGTGTTTCTTTTTATACAAGGTACAAATTTTAAAACAAATTCCGCGGTAAAGTTAATCGGGCAAAAGGAAAGGTTAATTTGTTGTAAGCAACTGCAGACCGAATTATAGAATGATATTATATTATTGCGTGAAAAATTTATAATTGAACCTTCCCCAGCTGTAGACATGTCGCCCTCCGGCGATGTCCGTTTAGTTCTTATTAAATTTTTATAAAGGTGTCCTCAAAAATGCGACTTTGGCGAGCCTCGCTGCTTTAATGAGGAAAGCTTGTTTGGACATGTGCAAAGAATTGCATCTTCACCTTTAAGCTAATATCTGAGATACAGTCAGCATTGGGTAGCCCATCTACTGAATAAGGTAATCTACTTTATATATATAATAATAAAGCTTATTTGACATTAAGCCCAATACAAACATTATTTAACCCTGTGATTCCTAAAGAGGTCTATATCGACCCCTAGGGGTCTATGACAACGTGCAATGGGTCTACGTCAGCGAAAAAAAAATTTGTGGTCCATGAAATGAAAATTGGGGTCCACGATAGTGGATCTCAACACATACACTGATAGTACCTATTTGCTTACATCATACTATCTTATAATATCAAAACACATACATTATTTATAAAAGTACCTATGAAGTAAAAAATTATTATATGTTTATAAAATTGCGTAAGTTGTAGGATGTTGGTGTTCGCTTTGTGGTCGCAATACATTTTGAACTTGTAAAAACCTGAGAGTCTCAGAGCTTCGCTAACTTGCACAAAATTTTAATAGTAGTTTTAATTTAAATTCAATTAATAAATGTATAAATTAACACGTGTTTTTACTTTATGTTTTAAACACTAAACTTCGCTACAGTTAGTAATTTACAGGAAATCAATATCAGGTAAGTAGGGGGGTCTACCCAACACGGAAAAACATGGCAAAGGGTCTACGACACATAAAAGTTTGGGGAACTCTGATTTAACTTATAAAAGATTTCTATTTTCTAAAATCTTATATTAAGTTGCGCTTATAAATATTGACCCTGTCTTTCAAGCTAGGATAAAACTATGTTTTATCTCCTTTACATATATAGTCCATTAAGACATTATTTTTTTAAGCGATTTCAATATCAGTGTCTCATTCAATTTAAATCCTATACGGCCTTTTTGAATTCAAATTCAAAACTCAAATTATTCTTTATTCAAGTAAACTTGTAAAGAAGTGCTTTTGCATCATCAACTCTACTGCTGGTTTGGAAAGCTGTTCCTACTGAGGAGCCAGCAAGAAACTTGGCGGTTGTTCTTTAAAGTCAGTCGTAGTGTACACTCACACTACATTACATTTTCCTAAACAGATCCAGTTTATCAATACCTTTATATCTTAGAACGACATCGCTATCTTTCTTTGGCCTCTCTCATGATCATTTTGCCTGCAAAAGGTTTTTTTATTAGTCCTTTCTTCGACTTCAAATCAAATCAATAATCTTTTATTTACAGAGAAACACATTTAACTACGTATATAAGACAATAAAACAATACATAAAACGTACATAAAGTATAAAAATCAGAGTTTTACAAAAACAGTAAATAAGGTACGCAAAGAAATGTGACCCTGTAAAAAGGAACACCACTCAGCGTAATTTGAGGGGGTACCTCAATGCTGGTTTTCAGTGGCGACCTCTACTTAAGATTGATAGACAAAAATCTTAATACAAATTATGTTAATATACTTTTCCAGTTCCAGCTCGTTTCTGACTGTATCCATATCATCAGATCTCCATATTATTGAGGTTGCCTGAATCGCGAACAATTAAAAGTCAGGTATCCATTCGAACCAGTTCCCAAAACCAAATAACTCCATTCGATACGTGATAAACATTCTTTTGGACATGAGTAATTATTTCTGGTAAATTGGCCTACAATTATTGTCTGATATGTTGGTTATTTTTTGCAAGTTAACTTATAAGGCGAACAGTCGGTCAATGGCTTTATCGGTTTGTTATATTTTACTGAGCTCTTTATGATTCAGGGTCGGTAGTAAAAAAATCTAAGAGATAGATATTTCTAGAACCTCTTTCAATCTCTTCTACATCATCCTTTGTCTGTTATTCTAATCCTTATCCTCTCTTCTTTTATCTAGTTCTCTGTTTATTTCGTCTTCTTTATAGACTCTTTTATATCCTCTATTTCACTTTCTCTTACTCCGTCCTCTCTCCCTCATACTTCTTCTTAAATTCCTAAATTCCATCAACATAATTTTATCACCATTTAAGAAACGCAGCAGGCGATGAGAAGATTAAAATGGGACGAAAGAAATCGTTAATCTTAAAAAAAACACGAAATGTAACATAAATTATTTATCACGATAATAAGGTGACCCTGGTCTATTCGTGTACACTAGGAGTTTCTAATGAATGAATGAATAAATGAACAATACTGCAAAGTAAAAAATTAAAAACAGATCAAGGATTGAGAAACATTAATTTTGATCGTAAGACATTCGCAGATCGCAATCACGAGACCGCGTCCGATACAACGGCCGTACAAACACAATCCAGCGCTGCACATTAATTAATTAACAGGCCATTATCTCGCTTCTTATTATCTCTTTAGGATTTCGCGTCTTTTCTTAACACCGCTCATTGTTATCACTGATCATCGCAAAAAGTCGTATCGCGCCGACAAAAGCCGATACAGTAACATTGCTGGCAAGGAATCTGAAGGAACCCGCGCTCATTAACGCTTCTCATGCGCGACTGTACACCACGATCCGAGACGTTATATCTATACTTTCAGTTTTACTTAATAAAATAACTTACTATCTAACAAATAAAGTTCACTTTGAAACAACAGCACGTTTCCGAGTAGATTAAACTAAAATGCTACAAGATAATCGGATTGAAAAAGCGACTCAGTTACTTTATAGAAAAGACCATTCTCGTCGTACATAAAAGGCGATATAAAAGACATTATAGTGACAATTTTGAAATTGCAACGACATCGTTGTCGATCTAAGTACGCGAGGATTTAGAATAGAATTACTACTCAGAGTAAACGAAGATAAGGCTCAATTTTGCTTACCATTCAAAGGTACTTTGATCATTTTGAAAGATTTAAAATCGGATGGTGTGCGATTAGTGTTTTTGCTTCGGTCGCGTAATTAGGGGCTATCGGCGGTGCGTATGAAGACATAAATAAAACCAGCACTCCTGAATTAGCTGCTGTTGGTAAGGCAGTACACGTTGCTGCCAATTTAGACCTTATCACGTATGCAGTAAGTGCTACAGATTTGTCGAATCGGCAACGGTTACATGAAAGTTCGATCGATCGAGATATTTCTGTCTCCGGTGAAAAAGTCAAAAATTTTCCATTAAACTTTAAACAATGCAGATCGTCTAGTGGCTTACAGAATATTCGCAATGTCCTCTGCTATAAAATATTCGATGCATTTAAAAGGTTAATCATTCTATAGCTTGCAGTGTTTAATGATATAATTACAACGCAATTATACCTGAATAGCATTTGCTTATTTTATACGCCTTTTTTGCTTGAAAATCGTTTTCGGTTCCTACAACATTTAGTCTATACATCATATAATATGAACATCTATGAATCTTATAAAATACTAAGTTACCAAGTTTAATGAAATAGTAGATTATACATATTACAATAGTGATTGCCCAGCGATGAGAACGTGTGACTTTTTCGAGAGCGTCACGAATTTTTCTATTACAACTCATGTGTACTTTAAAATTATTATAATTGTTATATAAATACGTCCCGAGTAGAATTGTTAACAATATCTTTATAATAACGACACATTCTAATACCGCCACGTGGTATCCGGCTGAGTAGAATAAACCACCCTCTTTTTTTACCGAGGTGACGTAAATGCGACTAAGGTAAGTTGATCCGCGCTGTGGTATCCGGTTGAGTAGAATAGACCACCCTCTTTCTTACTGAGGGAACGTTAAATACGACAAAGGTAAGTTGACGTCAGCCAGGCCGTCAGTCGTAAAATATGTACCCAAATCATGTGAAAACATGTTTGTGACATGTTCTGCCGACTCCAGTTAGAGTGGGATAAGGGCAGGAGGATGATGAATTATTATCAAATACGTCCAGAGCGTTAAGCTGTGATAGCCTAGCGGTGAGACCGTGCGACCCTCTAGAGACGACATAGGTTCAAACCCCGGGCAGGCACCAATGAAATTTTCTATTAAAACTCATGTGTCTAATTGATATTTGCAATTTATCACGCGCTTTTCGGTGAAGGAAAACATCGTGAGGAAACCTGCATATCTCTAGAGAATTCTAGCGATATGTGTAACCTACCAATCCGCATTGGAGCAGCGTGGTAGGTCTTAGCTCCAAACCTTCTCTCCAAAAACGGAGAGAGGAGGCCTTAGCCCAGCAGTGGGCATAGTAACAGACCGCTACTTACTTTTTTTTTACGTCCAGAGAAGAATTGTTAACTATATCTTTGTAATAACGACACATTCGAATAATTGGATTATTAAGAGATATATTAATGGAGAGAACAGGGTAGTTAAAGGGATTATTGCGCAATGGTTGCGCTTGCGTTGAGCCTTTATAGGCTGCTCCGTTGAGATAATTAAAAGACTTGTGAATACTGTTACTACTATATTGAAGCGAGTTAAAAGTAAAGTGAAGAAAAGCTATGCGTGAGTCAATGCATGTCTTAAGGATATGTGTGTTACATAGGGTATAATAATTTTAGAAAGCCTTAGATGGGACATGGCACAAAAAACATTAACTGACACTGTTCTAACCGATTTGGCGATCGTGTTTGAGGTATATTCACTTAATAACTACCACCGAATTGGGAAATCGATAACTTTTCAATTTAAATCTATAAAAAATGTAAAAAAGTCTGCAACGCTGCATTATAAAGGTAACAGTAAATTTCAAATGGAAAGATACATAATAAATAGTAATTATGTATTCATAACGTGTAGCTCTACTATCATGTGAAACTCGCCTACTTTTTAGTTCCTAAGGTTTCCATCAAAGTGTAAGCGATCTTTTGATTTCTTTCTACTAGAAAGTTCCAACTGGTATACTGGTAATCTGAGGGCTAGCTAAGAAAGATAAGTTTATACACGATAAAGGATTCTGAAATTATTATTATTCCACGTAATATTTTAATATATCAAATAATGTGCGATAATACACTTTATTGACCGATAATACAATCACAAATCAAATCAAATCAAAATAATCTTTATTCAAATAAGTCTTTTCAAGCATTTTGAATCGTCAAGGATCAATATCATTAATGAAGCTACAACTGGTTCGGAATGTTGCTCTTACCGAGAAATATCAGCAAGTCAAACTCGGCGGTCAATATTATACCGCTGGCTTGTATGAAGCTGAAAGGATTTTCAAATTCAGGCATTTTTATCATCCAAATAATTTTCAATTTTGAAATATGCTTTACGTACCTTTCAGTAGACTAGTCTAGTATGGATTGCGGAATTTTATGATAGAAGCTAATACCGGGACCAACGACTGAGTTGCTAACTCTGCCAAGTCACGACACAGGAATCACAAGCTTTTTGTGACCACAGTTAATCTAACTGAGAAGATAGTATACATAAAATATATAAATATAAATAAATATATATATTTGGGACAATTTTACACAAGGTCGTCCGTCCCCAAAGTAACTTAATACTTGCGTTATGGATAATACTTATATCACAGTTAATACATACATAAATACACCTAGACTCGAAGAAACAACAAATTGTATTTTAGGAAATGTGAGCCCTTGGCGGAAATCGAACCCGTGATCTGTGGATCTAAAGGCAGGGTCATAGGGGCTACTGCATAAACGGGCCAGTTGCAATTTAAGAGGCATTATTGTCCTTCCTAAAAAGTTTGAAAAATGGACTTCAGCATATTTGGTACATCTTTGCTTAATGTAATATGTAATAAAATCAGTTTTCTCTTTTAATAGAAACTTTGCTGGATTAAGAAAATATACGCTAATTTATCTAATAACACACACATTTACATAAAAAAAAATGACCTAAGGAAAAACTTTTGTAGAGAAATTTATAGATGGGTGCTAGGTAAGAATTATGGACTATAACCGCTACACCATTACAACTTAGAAAGAAATCAAAAAGAATTCGCTTAAAGACGAAGCGACAAGCGAATATTAGAAAAATCGCTCCCGCTTTGACGGAATCTTTATTTAATTGATGCCACTTACATTTTTTTCCTTATCACTACTAAAAGTTAACACGTTTAATTAATCTTCGCCTATAACGCGTAAATGTCAGTAATTTATGTAAATATGCTTGTTTCATATTTATTAGCAATTTGCTTTGCTAAAACGTCCCACCCGTCTTACCGAATTCAGGAGTGAATTCATTTTTTTCATATTTATCGCTATTTACTTGGCATTTTAAATACAGAACTATGGCCATTTTATGCAATCGAGGCGTCGGATTCATGGTTGCAAAAAGAATGGGGTACCGGGCAAGAGCACCGTGACAATTTCTTTGACACGGTGGAGTGAGTAAAATTGAAGTATTGTTAATCTATACTTATTATAAAACAAAGTCCCAAGAAGCTGTCTGTATGTAATCAATTTTCACTAAATCTACTGAACGGATTTTTGTGCGGTTTTCACCAAAAGATAGTGCAATACTTCCGGATAGTTTAGGTAAATAGTACATATTCGTATTATGTAAATTGTGTTGAAAAGATCGCGCAGTTGGTAAAAAACTTGCTTGCTGGGAGCTTTAGTCGCGTGCGCTGCGTAAACCAGCAGAGATACGCTAAAGTAATGTACTAGAGAATTGTAGATCTATAAAGATACTACAAAAAGTCCGCGATAGCATGTGTCTACCTGTCATGGTTAACTTACAATAACTATTTTTATGTTCAAAACTTCAAAAATTCGGGAAAAATTTCGTAATAAAGTGAATTCGACGCGGGCGAAGCCGTTGTTGGCACAGCTAGTAGTTAATAATAATATCATCCTATCCCCTTCTCCCAATCTAAGTGGGGTCGGCACAACATGTTACAAACATGTTGTCAACTAATTTGGCTAGGTATTTTACGACCGGCCGCCTGCCTGACGTCAACTTACCTTAGTCGCCTTTTACGACACCTCGGTAAGTAAGGAGGGTGGTCTATTCTATTCTGCCGGATACCACACGGCGTAACAGTTAATACACTATAACAATTCCAGATATTTGTTTAACTTTTGACATATACGCATATGCTTATGAATTTCCGTAATTATAATATTAAAAAACCACAGTAAACAAATGCAATGCTGGGCAAGTATTTTTTTAAATAGTGATGTGACGTTCTAATTAGCACCGATATTTATTTAGCCGACCTAATTGAGTAGAATGATTTAAATTTAACCAACTATTTCGTTGTGATTGACTCAAAATGGCTGTTGATTTGTTGGCGAAGGATATAGTCTTATAGGATATAGTCTGATTTATGAGAGTGTTATTGATAAACAGTGAATACTTTTTTCGTTGTTTCATTGTTGTCATGTTTATATAATTCATTTTATATATTATTTTATAGTAATGCGATAAATATAAATAGGTATTTATTTTAACATTCAATATGGTCATTCAAAATTCAAATTCAAATTCAAAAATTTCCTTTTTTAAATTAAACTTGCATACAAGTGCTTTGGAATCGTTAACTGTACCTACTATACTATGCAACAAATGCCTGTTTATTTCTATTAAACAATACAAAACGTTGAATAAAAAGAGAATATAAACATATTAAATCGATTAAAATTTCTATGTAAATAAAATCTGGTTTTGGAAATCGAGTCAAATATACAAATTTGATACTACTTAAGCTGTTAAAAGTTAAATAAGTGCTTGTAAAGATTATAGTGCGTTGCTAATGCCTATTTCTTTTAAAGGGTAGGATTGTGCTTTAAACCCACCATTCTGTTCCAATGTGGATTGATAGATAACACTGTGTTATACCCGGAAAGACAGGGCTATTGCTGGTTTACTCACGATGCTGGAAAGCGTGTGGCAAATTGTAAATATTAATGAGGTTTTTTGAATTCATTGGAACCAATCCGAAGTTTAAACCCGCAATTCTCTCGTAAGTAAGACACAGTGTGTGTACCATTCACCTAAATTGAAATAAAAGTAATAATAAAATTATTTTGATATAATCCGCGATAAAGTAAATAGAAAATATATAATGCTAAATGTAAAGTGGACTATCCGTTTTATCATACTAGATACATGCAGGATTCGTAAAAATACATGCAAAAAGCTCCACCACTCTACTCACATAAACTCTTCAACTTAATTTACATAAAGCCGTTATATACTATTATCCTAAAGAATACCTTCCGAAAGAATTGCACTACCTTTTAGTAAAAACTGTACAAAAATCCGTTCAGTAGATATTGAAAAAATCGATCACACACAGAGAGACAGCTTTGGCGATTTCGTTTTATAATAAATATATATACTCAAAGCCATCGCAATATGCCGTATGGTATCCGGCTGAGTAGAATAGACCGCCGTCATTTCTTACCGAGGTGTCGTGAAAGGCGACTAAGGTAAGTTGACCCACTGTGTGGTATCCAGTTGAGTAGAATAGACCACCCTCATTCATACCGAGGTCTCGTAAAAGGCGACTGAGGTAAGTTGACGTGAGGCAGGCGGCCGGTCGTAAAATATGTCAAATCATGTGACAACAGGTTTGTGATATGTTGTGCCGACCCCAATTAGAGTGGGATGAGAGCAGGTGGATGATGATGATCCATCGCGATATATTTCTTACCCAGTATTATTTCTACTTTATTACATAACACCGTTGCTCAGTTGAAAATAATTCCTCATATTTCTAAAACTTCAATAAAAACATTCACGATATTCCAATATCTTATTTCTTGTAGAATCGTTAATAAAACGAGGATTGTTTCAACCTCCAGTCATGCATGACAGCACTCGACTTGATTACTAATTACAATTTATAACTAATCAATACAGTAGCCGGTGCACTTTTTAATTAAATTAATGCTGCTCATGAAAAAACTATTTTTGCAGTATCGTATCGCGTAACACATTGCGTAGCTATTACCGCCACTTTGAATATGAATAAGAATACATGGGCGTCTTGAGCTACGGGCAAGGGAGGGCAGCTGCTCCCCCTTACACTGAAAACTGTAACCCCTTGTTCGCACGAGAGGATTTTTACCGTTTTTTTTTTATGTCAGGAAAACCCGTTATGGGTCATCACCGCCCGACGGGGACGAGCGGTGGGTATATCGAACTCTCACGACTAAAAACCTGACAGTGCTCCTCCACGCTGCTGGTGGCGGGGACAGGGTACCAGGATTTTTACCGTGCGTTAAAAATACGTCGAAATAAAACAAATGGGTATCCAGCAGGCCTACCATGAACTCTTATTGAGACTCAATTGAAGACGTAAACGAAATTGTTATGCTTTTTCATACCATGACGTCTTAAAGACGCACACTTTAAGTCTGTGCCGAATGAGCGTTCGGAATGCGTCTTAAGAACATGTAAATAAAAGAGACAGCTATCAATAGTTCACATAAATTGCATTGGAGTCGTAATGTTTTAAAAGGATAACTTTTAAAACATTACGACTCCAATGCAATTCACACTTCATGGTACGAAAAGAAAGCGGTTCGCGATCGTCATTTACATGTTCAATTGAGTCGCAATAAGAGTTCATGGTAGGCGTGCAGGTTTCTTGTTCAAACGACAGCGCATTTAAAACGCGACGTATTATTATCGCGCAGTGTTCTATTTTAGTCTTTAGGGTGTAGAGCATTAAGCTGAATATACCATACGAAACTTCTTATAACGCAAATAACGTAACGTTAGAGAATTTAAGAAAACAGTCTTGTTTGAATAGTCAATCAACTAATATAGTATAAAATCATAATTAAATAAAAACAAATCACCAAATTACAAATCGAAATTTAGCAGGAGGACTCGTACTAAGAAGACTTGTGCTATTATCATCTAAAACTAATGGTATTAAATAACAGAATTCTGTAGTGCAAAAGTAATGATAAAATTATTTCATTCCAGGGTCTTTTTGCTGTTGATGCTTCCGTTACTCGCCGAAATGATCTTTGAGATTGTCTTAGTGTGTATGTACAGTAAACAGTCCTCATATATAAGGTATGAGAGATCGGGAAAAGCCATTCGATCCAAGCAACAAAAGATTGTGTGACGTGGAGATCCCTTGTAGAGATCTATGTCCAGCCGTGGACATCCATCGGCTAAAGAAGAAGGTAAGAAAATGTATTCTAAAATGATCATTACATAGCTTTCTTTCATTGCGGATTTTAAAAATTTATTTTACCATTATTTTTCTGAAACAAAATTTTTCTCGAAATAAAATTCAAGCATAAAAATAGTTCTTGTGAGTTAACCAAAAGAGATAGAGACATCCTATAGCGGACTTTTTTGTAGTATTTTTATAGATCTACAATTCTCTAGTACATTACTTTAGTATATCTCTGGTGGTTTTGCGCGGCGCACGCGACTAAAGCTTAACTGCTGGCAGTTAAGTTTACAACCGCGAGACCTCTTCAAACCAATTAACCAAATCTTTCGGAAGAATTGCATCTATTAGAAAAAACCTTACAAAAATCGGTTTAGTAGATTTAAGGAAAATCGATCATATACAGATAGACTTTGCAACTTTGTTTTATTATAATTAAAGAAGGTCAGAAAAATTATACTGACAAACCATTTAAATAAACAACGGTAAAAATTACTCCATATGAATCCTATAACGTGAGTAAAATGGTATCGCGGACGATGTTCCTCAGTATTGTGTTGAAGTATTATTTATAAGCGAAACTGTAACTATATGAGTTAACTTAATTTATATATTTATTTATATTTTCACCTCGGTTAATTGCCAAAGAATCACCTTAACGATTTAACGCGGAAACGCTGCCAGCATTCTTGGGACCATTCCACGTTTAAGTAATTTAAGATAGATATAACTTGTACTTTTTTATTGTAAATATATATATTTACAATGTGTATATTGGTATATATATCACTACTAATTTATCATAATTTCTTAACAAATTAAATTGAAATATTCAGTATGCAATTTTTTTTTATTATGTTCAAAATGAGAATCCTAAAACGGATTAAATGTATTGCAGAATTTTTATATTGTTCAAGCATTTAAACACTCTCATTCTTCTTAAAACAAATTCTATAATTGTAAAACAACTATAGAAATGCGTGATATCCTAATAGGAGTTAATTACTATTCATATTTATAAGATTAAATGAGAAAAAAAAATTTTTGATTTTGTGCCGCGTACATCTATGTCTTAGGTCGTCCATCTAACAATCTAGACACTGTTATAAACTCTAGAATTCAAACCAGATAAGGAACTCACTTTAAAAATGATACCTTATAAATCAAAGTAATTGAGATAAAAATGAAAATCTTTTCACCGTTTTTGCTAAATCTAGCTCCAAATTAATCATGCTAAAACCATGTTAAAAAAACCTTAACTTATTGCTTCTTTTTTGCACCCCATCTATTATCTATTTACTTCATCGCGAATTATAGAAAAAAATTATCACTTTTGTATTATCCGATCTCCGCAAAAGTAACGCCTAATTCTATAAATCAAAACAATTGAAATCAAGAGAAAATCTTTCGGTCGTTTCTCCCTTCCTAACCGCAATTGAAAATATTCTTTCTTTTTATGATACTATTCCTTTTCTTTAAACCCATATAAAAAACCCTTGACTTATTGCTTCTTATTTGCATCCCATCTTATACAACGCTGCGTTGTCGCGAAGTAAGGAGAAGAAATCAATATTTATTTGCAATTTCACATCTTCCTATATACATAAGAACTGTGATAAATTTAAGTATAAATCATTGTTTCAAATTGAATGCCTATAAATAGAGAAATCATATTAAATCATTTTTTTCTAATACTTGGTTATAAAATAAATAAATAGTCATTAGCAAGTACAAAAAAGGGAAACTTAAGACCGTATTTGGTTAATGCAATGTTCATATGATACGCTCCGAGTGATTATAATATTGCAATTTGCAGCTGTTGTGAATTTGTAAGAACGTTTTTAAATATTTATACAATTCAAGAGTTAAAATATCGTGTGCAAATATATTTCTACGAATGTTTTATTATGTTGCAAATAGAGAAAAGTAAGAAGTGAGTTTATTACATACTGTAGGCCTACCATGAACTTACAGAAAATGATTCAATTCGAAGTAAGTACCTAAACCCAACCGCTTTCTTTTAGTACCATGAAGTGTGTTCAGACAACGTTATATGAACTATAGATAGCTCTGTCTCTTATATTCAAATTTTTTTAGGACGCATTCGGAAAGCTCATTCGGCAACGACTTAAAGTGTGCGTCTTTAAGACGTCATGGTATGAAAAAGCAAAATAATGTAGTTTACGTCTTCAATCGAGCCGCAATAAGAGTTCATGGTAGGCCTGCAGGACTAGCTACGTTTGCGGCGTCGTCCGCGTAGAAATCGTTCCATTTAATTGAAAGTTTGAACATAAAAGTAGTTATAGTGTGTTAACCATAAGAAACAGAGATATGCTGTCGCGAACTTTTTTGTAGTATTTTAATTGATCTATAATCCTGTAGTACATTACTTTAGTGTATCTTTTCTGGTTTACGCGGTGCAAGCGACTAAATCTCCCAGCAGGCAAGTTCTGTTGTTGTAGTTGTACTGCACGACCTCTTTAACACAATTGACATAATGTACTATCAACCTAAACCTTCCTTAATTTTATGATATACTTATTATGTTTTATAATAAGTATAGTTTTCTCTTGCGTGAACCTAAAATTTGTTAAACGCTTTTTTTGACTGGGCTTTTTGAATACGTGGCAGTGACCTTGCCTTCCTATCCGCGGGTCGCGGGTTTGATTCCCACCGAAGGCCAACATTTACTAATAACAATTTGATAGTCCTTCGAGCCTCTATGTTGGTATTTAAGTATGTATTTAAAATTATATATGTATTTATTTACCAGTTGTGTGTCACCCATAACACAATTATTAAGTTGCTTTCGGCGGTTACTTTATTATCAAGGGAGAAACATCGATTAGTTACCAATCGTAAATATTAAACTTTCGCGATTCATACTTATTATTATATAAATAAACGGGTGACTGAGTCAGTTCGTGACCATGGCGGATGCAACTCTGCCGAAACGTCGAACCTTGTAAAAAGGTAACTCGATTTTGCCGCGATATGACCCGTTTATTTATATAATAATAATTACCAATCAACTTCAAGACACATCCTTAGTATTTGAACCTGTGACCATCGCCAGAGAGTCACACGGTCTCGCCGCTGGGTTAATACAACTTGTAATGAACTGAGAATGCCTATATAAAGTTACAATTCCCTTTTATCACTCTGATTTATATTTCTTAGAACCCGTTGGTTGCATTAGACAATTTTTTGTCAGCTATCCATTAGGCATAATACCATGTAATTATTCGTTAAGCACATAAACAAACAAGTATCGAATCAACGTGACGTCGTATCAGGACAGCCAACGTTACGTTTTAGCTTTCGACCGAGGCATGTTATTTTCTAATTACATTTTGACAGTTGGATGCGGAGTGATTAAAGGTAGGTCAAATTACCAGCGAGTTGTATATTGTTTTTGTCAGCGATGAGACCAGAGGACTCTCTCATGAAGCTTACCGATGCAAACCCCGGGAAAATTACCAATAAGTGTTTTTAAAAAGAATGTGTACTTGTGTCTAATCGATAATTGCAATTTATATATACGCTTTGCGGTGAAGGAAAATATCGCGAAGAAACCTGTATATCTCTAGAGAATTCTGGAGATATGTCACCTACCATTCCACATAGGAGCAACTCAATGGGTAGCTCTAACCTTTTTCTATAAAAACAAAGTTAGGAGTCCTATGCCCAACAAGGTAATTCTTTTAGTTTAAGGTCAGTTTATACTAAATCTTACTTTTTTTACTGTTATTAAGGAGCTTACGTAGCTCCGTATTTTCAGAAATCTTATAATATCATTATTTTAGCTGTACATCAGCAGAATGTTACTTAGGAAACTTGCGCAAGTTGCTGTGTGTCACCTAAATTTTCTGTTGTGACATGTGGCATACACTGAGCCATTGCTTTTTGTTTGTCATGTGAAATCCATCCATATCGATTTTTTTAAATCTACTTAACGGAATTTTAAACTGTTTTTTAAGAAAATATAATGCAATTCTTCAGGATTAAAAGTACATTACCGTTTTATGTAAACTATGTTGAAGTGGTCACGAAGTCATTAAAAAGTCCCAGAGCTTTACTCGAGTGCGCCGCGTAAACCAGCAGAAATACAGTAAAGAAATTTATAAGAGAATTATAAAAATACTGCAAAAAAGTCCGCGGCAGCATGTCTCTATATCTTATGGCTAACTCACAAAATTTATTTTATTTTCAAAATTTTATTTCGGGAATAATTTTGTGACACGCTGATATCCACACGGGCGAAGCCGGCATAGGTAGTTTGGAATAAGTTACGTTAACTGCCTGTCTTCGTTTCACATGTGGAAGAAATAAACAGACTTTATTCCACATTTCTGGACAATTCCTTATATGTGCTTAACATACCAAGTCTCATTCTAGAATCTTGGTGGATTAAGACGGAAATTCTTTTTTTCAAAGAGAAAATATAGCCATAGAGTTGATACTTTGCTACGCTTTTCTCTCCTGTTACTATTACCAGCCGTTACTTTAGCCCAATCAGTACCAAAGAATATCGCTACCGCTTGCGCGCATGGGCCCGTTATCAATCTTACAGTACCCCTAACATTAATACGCGGGCATTGAAGCCGTGACTGACTCTATCCGAACATAAAGACAGCATAATTAATCTCCTTGCAAGATAATTGATGTCTAATACGATCAATAGGTACACAATTACAAGCGAGTTAACGGCCAGAAAAATTTGACTTTAATATATTAAAAATTGCTTAGGATTAGTATACAGCAAATCGTGCAGTTCGTTTTCAGATCTTGGTGAAACTTTTTTTGGAATTTAAAACATTTAAATAACAATACATTCTACAATTAAATTATAGAAAGGTTCCATCATCGTTTACCTAAATAAATTTTGTTTTGGTTCGTGCGAACAAAATTTTTTTGAGAAAAAGTAACTTCCTTCGTAATGTTTGGAACTTAATCTATACTAATATATAAAGCTGAAGAGTTCATTTGTTTGTTTGATTGTTTGAACGCGCTAATCTCTGGAACTACTGGACCGAAGTGAAAAATTATTTGAGTGTAACAAAGTCCATTTATCGAGAAAGGCTATAGACTATATAACATCACGCTAAGATGAATAGGAGAGGAGCAGCAATAAAAAAATATTGCGAAATGGCAAATATATTTCCTTGCGTCACTAAATAAACAGTGAAAGTTATTCAAAAATAATGTATTTCAAAATTGTTCCCCCTAATAGTTCTAAATAAAAGTCCGAGACAGAATATGTGTAGCTTTTAATCTTAACCCACCTTAACCATAATTAGTAGTATTACGGTTTACTTAAATAATAAGACTGAAGTCCACGGGAACGAAGTTGCGTTTAAGAATTAGTATATTATATTTAACTAGCTGTGCCAGCGGCTTCGGCCGCATAGAAATCTGCGTGTTAGAATTTTTTTCTAGAATTCAAATTTTAAACATAAAAGTAGTTATTGTGAGATAACCATACGAGATAGTGACATGCTATCACTGACTTTTTCGTAGTATTTTTATAAATCTACAATTCTCTAGTACATAACTATAGCGTATCTCTGATGGTTTACGCACGCAACTAACGGAATCGAACCGCAAAACTTGCAACGGTACATATGTAGGTCAGACTGGCCGAAGTTTTGCGGTTCGATTCCGGGAACATATGGCTGCGTTTAGGAATAATAAACCACAAAATTCTAATTTTGCAAAACATTTGCTGGAAAGCGGTCATAAAGTGCCTCATGACCATTCATTTCATATTCTCCACACTTGTGATAAGGGAATCCGACTCAATACGTTAGAGCAACTTGAGATAATAAAAAATAACAATGGTCACTTAATTAACGAGCAAGTAAATGTATCTAATTCTGTTTTGCTACATGTGTTCGGAGGGGAGGGTATTGGTGGGGGTTGAACTATTTAAGACTGCTTGTATGGGTAGCGCGGCGCATTACGATTTTTGTCGTGGAGCCTATCCTCCTGATGATGCTTCGGTTTCGGGGCGAAACGATCGTCGAGATTGTGGTGGTGGGTGTGTATGCTGCTTTTGTGTGCGTTGTTGCTGGTGAATTGCGCCTTGGGGTGCATGTGGTGGCTTGTCCTGCATGTATAAGGTACGTAGATTTTGCCTGCTTCATACACATTGGCTTTGCATGCATTCACTTAACCCGTGCGGATTATAGCAAAGTAGTTAGTTCTGTTATATTGCTTGTAATATGGAATTCCGCAAAGTAACGCCTGCTTCTATAAATCAGTATTTCCAGAAATGGAAGCCTAGTTATCTAGAACTGTTCATGAAAATAAAGCTATTTGCAGAGGTGGCGTGCATCATTACGGCAAAAGTACAGCGTGTAGAAAGCAAGAGTACTGAACGGAGTCGCGTTCAGAAACTATTGAGGCTATAAACGTGTTAATGTCTTTATTATGATTTCACCGTATATTCATCGAGGAAACCGCATAACAAGTACACCATTAGACTTTTTGTTGCAGCAATGACTGATGGGTAAGAGTCTCAGTGGCAGTTATAGATGAGTTACGGCCGTTGACTAACTTTATTATCTATTCTTTATCACTTCAGTAATGATTCGAAGCATATGATTACCATATTTGGCGGTTTAATGACATGTTTGATGAAGAGAAATTTTCAATTTCACTGACTAATAATGCAGTCCTTTCGAATGTAGTTCGCTGTCTAAAGTGCTGATCTCACCTGCCCTTTAAACTGCTGCTAACCGTTTATTTTATCTATCTTTGTTTAGTGATATACTGCGGAATATCCAATATTTCTCCAAAGGTTATAATTAATAATTAATTATTAGCCGTGTGGTATCGGGCTGAGTAGAATAGACCACCCACATTTTTTACCGAGGTGTCATAAAAGGTGTCTATGGTAAGTCGACCCGCTGTGTAGTATCCAGCTGAGTAGAATAGACCACCTTCATATCTTACCGAGGTGTCGTTAAAAGCGACTAAGGTAAGTCGACCCGCCGTGTGGTATCCGGCTTAGTAGAATAAACCGCCCTCTTTCTTACCGAGGTTTCGTAAAATACGACTAAGGTAAGTTGACGTCAGGGAGGCGGCCGGTGTTAAAATACGTAGCCAAATCATGTGACAACATGTTTATAACATGTTGTGCCGACCCCACTTAGAGTGGTATAATCGCAAGAGGATGATGAAGTTATTATTAATAATTATATTATATTTGTCGACGTCACCCCTCGGAAGGCCTCTGAAAATCAGCATAGGGCTCACTGTCCTTATAAATTTGAGTGGTTATTCTATTTTTCTTTACAACGTTACACACCGACTGGCCCATTGGCGCAGTGGGTTGACCCTGCCGTCAGCTCCGCAGGTCTTGGGTATTTTTTAAATTCTTTATTGCACTACTAAGATAAAAGGACAAAAGGCGGACTTAACGCTAAATTAAGCGTTCTCCACCAGTCAACAAAAGTAAGCAAACAAACAGAAGAAGAAAGTGATGATAGGCGTAAATATTTACAGAAATGAAAGTCAATAAGGTGTAGCGACGTGGGTTCGATTTCCGCCGAGGGCCAACAATTTCTATAAACAATTTGTTGGTTCGTCGAGTCTAGAAAATATATTTCATCCATTAACCAGCTCGGTGAGGGTCGTTTTATAGCGGGATCTTAGACTAGAAGCATCATCAGGAGATAGACTCCACGGCAAAATTGCAAAGCGTAGTTTGTGCATGTGTTTTTACTTATCCTGGATGTATTGTGTATGAAAAAACGGATAGTCCACTATACATTTAGCATAATGTAATTTTCTATTTACTTTATCGCGGATTATAGCAAGATAATTTTATTATTACTTTTGAAAAAAAAAAGACTATATATTCAAATTCAAATTCAAAGTATTCTTTATTCAAGTACACGTCTAAACAAGTGCTTTTGAATAGTCAACTTTATTGCTGGTTCGGAAAGCTGTTCCTAACGAGTAGAGCCAGCAAGAAACTCGGTGGTTGTTCTTTTTAAAATATAAATCATAAAACTAGTTACATTTAATTATTACTGTCTTGTACAGGGTAGAAGTGCACCTATAACCACACATCCTTATCATTTAAGTAATACTTAACAGTATAGTAGGCTTTCTGTATCAGCCTCTTTTTAGCAGTCTTTTTAAACGGCTGTAATGGCATGGCCAAAATTGATTTCGGAATTTTATTATAGAATCTTATACCTAAACCATAAACGATTTACGTACTTTTGCTAGGCGCAAAGCAGGAGTCGTAAGCTTATATTAACTTATCCTTTATTTCAACAGTTTCACAATCAATAATATAAACTTTTAAGACAAAGAAACACTCAGCACTTGGTTATGAACTTCACCAATCTTTCCGGAACAAGAGAGCGAGTCCCGCGCTCCGCCTTGGTTATATATCCTCTCCACGTTTTCCCTTCCATTCGCGCCATTTAGTGTGGTCATTATAAAATATATGAATTTTACAATTAATTATAACAGCAACGCTAACACTTATGTCGGTTCTTAATATGTTTATTATATACATAACCTATCGTTTTATAATTCTTTACATTTTTATGTACAAAAATTACATTGCTTAATATATTTTTACTATATATTTGCTGACGTCTGTTCAACTTTAACATAACACAAGTGGTTTTGGATAAAAAACAAATATAAACGTACCTACTATAATTGATTTCATTCCCATCACAAGTTCACCTAAACCGCATAAACAAGAGTATAATAAGGCGTAGTCGATCACAGAGTCGGGGTCCAATTAATGGAAAAAAATCGCAACCAAACATTCGATCGGCGGTAGTCTGCAAAGTGGCAATGCCGGCTATGCGCCCGCGCCGGCTACAGGGCCATCTTCCTCGCATTTAATTGCACTGTATCATCGCATACTGAAATACCCTTTAATTTTTTCCCGAGACGCTCGTGTAATGACATAATCGGGCCCCAGTTTATCGTGCCGCTTTTTACCGGACGATCCCGATGCATTTTTATTTAATAGCATTATGTTAGCCGCCTGCATTACTTAGAAAAGCGTCAGTTAAATTAGATTCGATCGAGTTTCGTGATGTTGACAAGTGATTTATAGAAGCATGTGTTACTTTGCGGAATTCCATATTACAGGCACTATAACAAAACTACCTCGCTATAATGCGCACGGGTTAAGCGAATGCATGCAAAGCTAATGTGTATGAAGCAAGCAAAACTTACGAACCTTACACATGCAGGTCAAGCCACCACACGCACCCCAAGGCTCCTCCACCAGCAACAAAGCACACAAGCAGCACACAACACCACCACAACAATCTCGACGATCGTTTCGCTCCGAAACCGAAGCATCATCAGGAGGATAGGCTCCACGACAAAATCGCAATGCATTGCGATTTTGTCGTGGAGCCTCCCTGTTTTTTGTTTTGCCTGCTTCATACACATTAGCTTTGCATGCATTCGCTTAACCCGTGCGGATTATAGCGAGGTAGTTTTGTTATAGTGCCTGTATGTTGACAAGTATTGCATGCAAAGTAATTAGTCAATACAAAAGTAATAATAAAATTACTTTGCTATAATCCACGATAAAGTAAATAGGAAATATTTATATACGATCGCAAAACGTTGCGATTTGTCGTGGAGTCTATCTCCTGATAATGCTTCGTTGCCCACATTAAATAAATAAAAATCAAGAGAAAGCAAATGTGTGATTAGAAAGAGATAAATATACGTGGTTCATCTTCCCTCTCATAATATATTATGTCACTTACTCTGACAGGCCTGCCTATGGCTCCCCTACTAAAATATTAATAACTCTATGGTTTAATTTGAAAATTTATCGGTTTGATGTTTTTTTGTCTGTGGTGTCTAGGCGCGTTTGCTTTAAAAAAATTACATTTTAATAATGCCACTACGTATATGTAATTGAATATATTTAGAGGTTACTGACAGCAAAATTTTTTGTTTACCTGAAATTTGTATAATTTTGATATCAATGCATAAAAAATATATATCAGTATGTTGTTTGATTTAATCAAACCTCGGACTCTGCAGCGATTTTGCAATCTTTGATTTATTAGACAATTATAACATAAATATTATTTTTGACATTTTATTACAGGCCAAAGTAATAATGAAATTATTTTGCTATAATTCGCATAAACTAAATCTCTTCTTTCTTTCTTCTTTCTCCTACCCTTATCCCACTCTAAGTGGGGTCGGTACAACATGTTTTTCTCTTCCATTCTCTTCTATCATTCGTCAACTCTGGCGCTACTCCTTTTATATGCATGTCATACTTCAAACAGTCCAACCATCTCTTTTTAGGCCTTCCTCTAGTCACATATCCATCCACATTCATACTCCACACTCGTTTGATCACATGATTTTCATGTCCATAAACTAAATAAAAAATATAAAATGCTAACTGTAGAGTGGAATATCCGTTTTCATACCTAATATATACAGAATTCGTAAAAACACATGCACAAACCTCCGCTACCGCCACCACAATACACAAGCACTACACACGTTCGCAAAATCAACAATCGTTTCGCCCCGCAACCGAAGCATCATCAGGAGATTGACTCAACGATAAAATCGCAAAGCGATTATATTATAGGTTTTAATTTTGAATGTGTTACATAATTGAATAACTAAACGTGGTTCAAATGCAACAAAAACCTCTTTAGTAATATAATTCCAGATACAATCGCAAATGCGGATCTACTCGAGTGTTAGTGTGGTCACAGCCTTACAGAGGGCTATTAAATAAATCATTTGACAAAATGATAGCCGTATAATAACACGTTTCAGTTCTTTTTATCGGTGAAAAATCGTTTAGCAAAAACTCGTGAATAAACACCGCCATGTTCCGCCGCCATCTTGCCAACGTATAGTAATTACACAAAATGGCGTACACGATTGGTTGGCGGGTAAAAAGCTGAGAAGTGTTAATCGCTCCAGATTCGCCGTTAGCTTCAGGATAATTAACCGCTTCGGTACTTACATGTGATTAGTAGTAATGAGGCCGATAGCGTGGGATAATTGTGAATCTTACCTATAAAATTAAAGTAGCGGCCTGTTACAATCCCACAGCTGGGAATAGGCCTCTTCTCTCCGTTTTTGGAGAAAAGGGTTGGTACCACGCTGCTCCAATGCGGATTGGTAGGTTACACATATCTCCAGAATTCACTAGAGATATGTAGGTTTCCTCACGATGTTTTCCTTCACCGAAAAGCGTGTGATAAATTGCAATTATCAATTAGACACATGAGTTTTAGTAGAAAAACTCATTGTTGCCTGCGCGGGTTTGAACTCGTGTTCCCCTCGAAAGAGTCGCACGGTCTCACCGCTAGGTTATCACAGCTTATCTTCTTAATCTTACTTATATAAAGCCTTTAAATCTTTCAGTTACAGCAGTTCAAGACAACTATTAAAAGGTGCCTGTCAAAAGCTTACTATCCTGTTGATAGTGGATGTAACTACTCCTCTGCTCTGTATAAAATGGATGACTGAATCTATAATTAAAGCAATTTATTTTTAGTAATCTAATATTTGCATAAGAATATACATGATTATAAAAAGATTGGCAATGTATATAATAGACAAAGTAGAAACCGACATAAGGTTGCAGTTCCTGTTTTGCGTAGTCATTTGTGGGTTTGGGTATAAGATTCTATAATAAACTCCCGCAATCGATTTTATCTTTGACACTACAGCAGTTTAAAAACGCTGTTAAAGGGAGACTGATACAAAAAGTCTACTTACTATACTATTGAGGATTATTTAGATGATAAAAATGCGTGGATTTAGCTACTCCTCTACCATGCACGAGATAGTAATAACCAAAAGTAATAATCAAATAACCAGTTTTAAAATTTTTATTGAAAAGAGCAACCGCCGAGTTTCTTGCTGGCTCTTCTCGGAAGAAACAGCTTTCTGAACCAGCAGTAAAGTTGACGTTTCAAAAGCAGTTATTTGCAGCAAAGTATTCTTGAATAAAGAAAATTTTGAATTTGGATCAGAAATTATTTTTGTATTCTATTCTATCTCATTTCTCCTAGCGTCACCCTCTAAGTGACCTCTGGGCTTTTTCATGAGGGCGATAGTCAGAGAACATGTTTCGAATCGATATGTAATCACTAGCAAAACGCACAGTTCGAAGGTCTTCGAACAGTGCGTGTCGGCCGTTGGTCGTGTCGTGTGCTGCCTTCAGGCACTGAGGTGTTTTGTCAAGTTTTTCCCGCGTAAATCCCGATCCCGCAGGAATATTTATCGTAATGTGCTGTCAATCTAAACCTTCCTCAATAGCTGCACAATCCTTCTGTAAAAAAACAACAAAATACGTTGAGTAGATTTTGGGACAATCGATCACAAAGATATTGCCATTTTTGGGGATTTCGTTTTATAGCATGTATAGAAGTAATCTCATTGCTACTTTCAACATTCATCAGGTTTTGACTGATTTAAACTTCAGTATTCAACCTGTATTAATTGGTTGTTTGTGGTGTGACTTACTTACTGACCATAAGGAAGAAGGTTACCGAAAAGTTTGTGCCATTCCTCGGTCGTGTCGTGTGTGAGGTATTTTGGTCGAAAAGATCTCGCGTTACTTTCCAAACGCTGCCCATCCGAGTTTGATTCAAAATTCAAAATTCAAAATATTCTTTATTCTAGTAAACTTGTAAACAAGTGCTTTTGAATCGTCAACTTTACTGCTGGTTCGGAAAGCTGTTCCTACCGAGAAGAGCCAGCAAGAAACTCGGCGGTTGCTCTTTTTAAAATATAAATCTTAGAACTAGTTACATTTATTTATTACTGTCTTGTACAGGGTAGAAGCGCACCTATATCCACACATCGTTATCATCTAAGTAATCTTCAACAGTATAGTAGGCTTTCTATATCAGCCTCTTTTTAACAGTGTTTTTAAACTGCTGTAATGGCATGACCAAAATTGATTTCGGAATTTTATTATAGAATCTTATACCCATACCCACAAAGGATTTACGTACTTTTGCTAGGCGACTTTCGGCGACTGACCTCTTAATTGGACCTACCTAACTTACTCATCATCATCCTCCTGCCCTTATCCCACTCAAAATCCGGCAACATTCAAAGGCCGGCACATTAGTTACAAATATGTTGTCACATGATTTGGGTACATATTTTACGACCGGCCGCGTGACGTCAACTTACCTTAGTCGTATTTTACGACCCCTCGGTAAGAAAGAGGGTGGTCTATTCTACTCAGCCTGATACCACACGGCATACTTACCTAACTTACTCATATATAACATTAATAAGCATGGTGTGTTGTATCGATTTCGACACAAAGCACGTAATAAAAGCCTTCGGGAGGAGGCGCCGCCGGCGGGGAGTTATTTATTGAGAGCGCGATAACGAAATATGTTCATTAGTAAATAACACTGTCATAGTTTATTGGTAAGAGGTTCTTTATAAACTTTCAACAGGTTTGAATTCCTTTTCAGAACGGGTTAGGGCTAGCTTACTTTTTCGTGATAACATAAGATTCCTTTAATATTTCCAGTAATTTCCCATGTGTACAATCTTAATGTAGTACGTGTTCAGTAGAGTATTACTTATCTAGCATATAGGAGGCACAAGCTGCAACCGCATCATCCTAAGTGATAAAATTACCTTTAATTATGTACTATTTGTATTACATGTAAAAATTTAACACTTCAGGACGATTTCAATCCAATCCAATTTGCGCGTCGTCTAAATGAAACAGCAGGTGCAGGCATACATTTTCGCTGCGCGGTAGAAAGAGAGCGAGATACTTCCTCTCCTACGCCGCACGGCAGTCTTCGCTCCCTCCGTCTTGCGAATTTTCGATCAGATCACGTCCCATGACGGGAGTTTCGTCATTTTTTACCCATCACAAAAGTGCACCACGCCGCTAAGGAAGTTTTCACTTTAAAATTAGTTTAATTTATTTTGTGGTGGTAAAAAAACAATTCACGATTGAGTGTATTTTATCAACAAAGTTATCGCGAATAGAGTCGCGAGCACAGATTGTTTAAAATACTTTTAGATAGTAAGTACGTAACGCTTGCTCGATGCAATCTATCACATCGTAATATTCCACAATCTTTACAAAGCGGTCTAATAATTTAGGGTTTCGTATAATAGGGCGGGGTCACTTTATATTTTAATGGCCGGTAATTATCAGTGACGAGACGTTTTTATGATAACTACCTTCAACTTTGACTCGTTTTACATTTGTTCCGGGATAATCAGTGCAACGACTTTATTAGTGACCATATTGCGGAACGTGATTGCGATCGCTTACATATGACTAATTCTGACAGACGCGATCGCAATAACCGCGGCGATTGAAAAGAACTTTCACTTTACCATTAAAGCAGTTTAAAAATACTATTAAAAAAAGGCTAATACAGAAACCCTACTACACTATTGAGGATTACTTAGATAAGAATGCGTGGATATGGCTACTCTTCGACCCTGTACAAGACATTAATAACTATATGTAACTAGTAATAAGAATTGATCTTTGAAAAAAGCAGCCGCCGAGTTTCTTGTTGGTTCTTCTCGGTAGGAACAGCTTTTCCAGCAGTAGAGTTGACGATTCAAAAGCACTTGTTTACAAGTTTACCAGAATAAAGAATATTTTGAATTTGAATTTGAATGAAGTATTGTAATGAATGTAAGGAATAAGCTGGATAAATAGTGATGAAATTTTATATATATACGATTGTAAAATTTCTAATTCACAGAATTAGTCGTTAATTTGCGGAGACCCATAATACAAAAGTAATAATAAATTATTTTCCTATAATCCATGATGAAGTCCTCCGCCGTGTGGTATCCGGCTGAGTAGAATAGACCACCCTCATTTCTTACCGAGATGTCGTAAAAGGCGATCAAAGTAAGTTGATCGAACATGTGGTATGCGGTTTAGTAGAATAGACCTCCCTCTTATCGAGAGGTCGTTAAATACAACTAAGGTAAGTTGACGTCAGGCAGGCAGCCGGTCGTAAAATACGTAGCTAAATCATGTCACAGCACATGTTTTTAAAATGTGCCGACCCCACTTAGAGTGGGATAAGGGCAGGGGGATGATGAATCCATGATAAAGTCCATCGCAAAAACTTCGTGTAGTGTATGTGAATAAGAATAGAAGTTTTGATGGAAGGTAGATTTATAATAAAGGAGGTTCTGTCGTCTCATGCCTGCACACCGCGCGTTATACTAGTGGGGCGAGGGAAGAGAATTACTCACTTTCACTACGACCACGGGTGAGGACGGACGCGCGTGCGGTGTGTGAAGCAGAGAGCCGATATAACGCTGTCGGGTGGAAGTACGAACAGTACATTGGCGACGAGTCTGTGAGTACTGTTGTAAATTTATTTCAATTGTGATACTATGGAAAAACTGTCACGTTTAGTAGTAGCTAAACGCGAAAAAAAAAGAAGATGACGGTAACAGTAAAATGGAAATATTATACTTGGTAATTAAATAATAAGTAACTTACATAATGGTGTAGAAAAATTTGAAATATGTTATATATATTCAGAGCAGGTTGAACGTATTGAATTTGTTATGTCAATGTCGTAGGGGTCAATTTTGTTATTGTTATTTGAACGCGGTAACGACAATCGCTGGGACATTTTTTATTGTAGTGTTTGTGTGCGGAGTGTTATAAGATATGCTCATAAAAATAATAAAATTGTTAAATTAGTTTCATAAACTAGAAATAAGTGCATATACTTTTTATAATATTACTAGCTGACTAAGCAAGCGTTGTTTTGCCGTGTGAGTTGTTTCTGGGAGATTTCTAGTGTACATTATATATATACTAAGAGTGAGATTTGATTACTGAGAGTGCAAATTAAGTTTCATGTAAATCTGTTTTTATTTATACGAAAATGTCACTTTAATTATATTCAGTGATAAATCAGTCGTGTATAAATAAATATGCACGTATATACATATATAAATACATAATTAATGTGTCGATACGATAATTATATATGATTAATAAATAATTGTAGAAATAGTGGATGATAGATTAATAGAAAATCTTGAGATGAATGATGCTCATCTCTAGATGAATTGTTTGATAAATTCGGGGAAGTTGGTCAGGAACGGATGATGCCGTTACTTGATGTAAAGTTAAATGATTGAAAAAGTTGTTCAAGAACGGATGATGCCGTTACTTGATATAAAGTTTGATGATTGAGGAAGTAAGTCAAGAACGGGTGATGCCGTTACTTGATATTAAGTTTGATGACTGAAGAAGTTGTTCAAGAACGAATAATACCGTTACTTGATGTAAAGTTTGGTGATTGAGGAAGTAAGTCAAGAACGGGTGATGCCGTTACTTGATATTAAGTTTGATGACTGAAGAAGTTGTTCAAGAACGGATGATGCCGTTACTTGACGTAAGGTCGTAATGCTCTTAATTTATGTGAAGTTTGATGATTAAATAAGCTGTTTAATAACGGATAATAAACGGATAATTATTAATAATGTTAATTTATGTGACGGTAGATTTAGATTTAGGTAGATTTATGTGAAGAAGTTGTTCAAGGACGGTTCACGAACGTTTCTTGATGGGAAGTTGGATGGAAGTTTGATGATGTAGGAAGCATGTCAAGGACGAATGACGACCGTCTCTTGATGGAAGTTGAATGGTGATTGAGGAAGCATGTCAAGAAAAATAACGATCGTTTCTTGAAATAACATAGTTTGCTGTCCCTGGTAAATTTGGCAAATCTTACAGTGGAAAAAGTCGGATGCGAATTGTTATGTACGAAATTGAATATGGAAAAGGAATGGGGATATTTACTTAGAAGCTGCCACCACACCTGCTCAAAAGAGAGTGCATATTTTGCATTGGGGTAGGTCGGAATAACAAGTATTTTACAATATTCCCGATACGCACTAAACTAACAATTCCGAAGCTGAAACTCTCATCTTCATGATTAGAATGATGTGTTGATGACTAAAAAATAAGATGAATACTTAATGAACCAGTATATTTGAATGAAATAGTAAAATATTTGAAAGACACGCATTTCGACAAGAGAAACAGGAAGAAAAGCAGAAATTTCAGAAATTCATTGTTCGGTCATGACAATAAGTTGTTAAATATTTAACTTCTAGACCAAATTGCTGAAAATGTAGCTCAGACAGTAGAAAAAATAATAAATTAAAATCAAATGAGATACCGACGATTGAAGACCTCATTAATGGCCGAAGCTTATTCATTGGAGGTTATAAACAAATGACTTTGTTTTTAAAGATAAAATAACCAGGATATGAGCCTCTGCTCAGAAGAAGAAGAGACAACCGGAAATGTAAATCAGAAAATAATAAAAAGACATTTCAATTGTGGTAGTTGCAAAAAACTTAATATTTGATGAGAAATGACCATGACAAAATCTATGCAAATGAAGAAAATCAGACACTTTAAACTGCAGTATAATCGCCTATAGAAAAAGATAGATGACACGGTGCAAGCACAGAAGACTCATTCCAATTCCCTTATAGGAAAAGATGAATACTATAATCAATTAAGTCCTTCAGAAAGATAACAGTGTAAAAGTAGATGGCCTTTTAGACTGGATCTCACTTACAGTGCCTATCTTAAAAGAGAACTGTGGTATCCGATTTTGTGTTAATATGAGATGGGCAAATTCAACAATTCGAAACGAAAATCACTCTGCCTCCGATAGAAGAATTAGACTAAGATTAGAAAGGTTGCTAAAATTCGAGATCCGTAACGACCTTTAAATCCACCACAGGACTTTATCAATAAAAACGAATGTTGTCTGGTAGAATCCTCTGAATTTGAGAAATTGAAGACGTGATCAATTTATTGAAGACATTCTTATGTTCAGAAAAGACCAAATAGAACATGACGCTAAACTGAAAAAGGTCATTGAAGTTTTACAGGTAATTAAGGTTGTGTTGAGAAAAGGAAAATGTATCTGAAGGTTCCTAGACCACAAACTTGCAAAACAGAAAATAAAATCATTAGAAAATATCTGAATACTGAATATCTATTCAAAAGCTGAAAGCCTCGATAAGCATCACAGATTTATTAACCTTCCTGGGATTAATAAATTAAGTGGGTAAGCCATGAAAACAGATCCCTTAAAAGAAGTGATCTGTCAGAAAATTGGAATAGAAAATTGGACTTAGAAATCAAAGTATTTAGCGGTAGAGCGATAGTAGATTTTACAATACAATTCCGCAATCTATATTAGACTTATCTACAGAAAAGTTTAAATTAATTGTATATGTTTACACGTAAGGCATATTACACAATTGAAGATTATTTGAATGATAAAAATCCTTTCAGCTTCAAACAAGACTGAAAATAATTAAAGTAAATTTAAATGTTTAAAAGATTGACTGCCGTGTTTCGTGCTGGTTTTTCTCGGTAAGAGCAACATTTCGAACAAGTGTAGCTTAATAAATCTAATTGATCCTTGACGATTCAAAAGTGCTTGTAAAAAAGCCTACTTGAATAAAGATTATTTAGACTTAATTTTATAAATTACAAATGAACTTGCTATTATGAAGGAAACTTTTTAAGAGAGACTAAAATAGTTATATCTAAGGGATTGTGAGACAGAGAATTATTGACAGCACATGAGGGCCATCCCGGTATTGTGGCCATGAATGAAAAGTTTGGCGGCCCGAGGATGTTACCCATAAAACTGATGACATGGGTATTCGTGATAACAGGGAACTAAAAGAAAAAGGAAACAGTACGCAAACGGGAAAAAAAAGCGAATAATAGAAATTTAGGATCAAGATATAAGTGTTTATTTGGGATACAAATAAGGAAAATAAACTAGGTGCAATCTTTGAATACATCGAATAGACAGCTAAACTACGATTGGGAGGTGACATAGAGATTGAAAGTGACGAAACTGGACAATAGTTGAGACGAAATATTTTACACGAAAAAAGGAAGAGGAAGAATGGAAGGTAATAAATGGCCAAGAGATGCAGGCAACGACAACAAGGAACAATAAGGAGGAATGAAGGACGAATGGAATGCAGGAGTGCCGGAAGATGTATGAGGCAACCGAAGTGTGGGAAAAAGGAGAATACAGATGAGTGAGGCATTTAGTGATATCTAATATTAAAATAGATGTGAAAGAAGCAATTAGAAAATGAGGTCCAGATAAATATAATACTTAGCTAAAAGAAGTATAAGTGAAAGGAATATATTTAGTTAGTGAGAAGCGAAGGAAGAATGGAGTTAGGAAAATGAGTGAACTACATAGTTGTAGGATTAGTGATTTTTAGACTTCAGAAACGAAGATGTGTTATGGTGATTGATCAATGATGTAATAAAATGTTTTAAATGATAACCACTGATCTACTGAAAATAAACAAGAATAGAAGTTTTGATGGAAGGTAGATTTATAATAAAGGAGGTTCTGTCGTCTCATGCCTGCACACCGCGCGTTATACTAGTGGGGCGAGGGAAGAGAATTACTCACTTTCACTACGACCACGGGTGAGGACGGACGCGCGTGCGGTGTGTGAAGCAGAGAGCCGATATAACGCTGTCGGGTGGAAGTACGAACAGTACACTTCGCAAAGAAAAATCGCAAAGATTGACGATTTTTCGTGGAGTCTCCTCGTGACGTTTCAGTTACGAGGCGAAACGATGGTTGAGTTTGTGATAGTGAACGTGTGTAGTGCTTGTGTATCGTGGTGGCGGTGGTGGAGGTTTGTGCATGTGTTTTTACGAATCCTGCACGTATCGGGTATGAAAAAACGGATAGTCCACTATACATTTAGCTTGATAAATTATGTATTTTCTTTTTACTTAATCGCGGATTATACCAAAATAATAGTATTGAAAAATAGTAGTACTTTTGAAATATCTGTTTTTTCTTTTGAAAACGGGTTTTTCGGAATTGCGATTGTTAGGAACACAAACACGTAGGTATCGAAGGTGATTTTCCTTAATAGAGCACCGAATGCAGCGTGAACCATTAGTGAGCAATTAACGGTGAAGTAAGTCACCCGACAAACAACCAATTAGTACAGGTTGAATGAAGTTATCTGAGTCAAAACCAGACGAATGTGTTGTGGAAAGGTGCGATAACATTACTTTTAACATTTATATAACAGCTATGTATTGTAAATTGTTGCTGGCAACATTTTGCAAGTGTAATATGATTATAAAACAATTCCCCAAAGAACCTGTCTGTTTGTTCGCGATAAACTCAAAAACTACTGAACGAATTTTCATACAGTCTTCTTTAATAGCTAGAAAAATTCATAAGAAAGTTTAAGTATATAATTTGTTAAGGTTTTGTGAAAATTGTTTGTTTGTTAGTGAAAATATGATGATAATTGTTGACAACATCCGAAAATATAAGCCGCTTTATAACTTTTGTCAAAATCTCTGCTCAGTCTATTTGAGATATCACAAAACTATGTTTAGTGGAATATTCCTTTTTTATATTCCCTTCTTTTTTAATTCAAAAACATTTACGAATGCTGTATTAATTGTTATTAAATTAATATCAACTTAAAATATTATAGTTACCTAAAGTATGTAAGTAAAGTAAAGTTGACGATTCAAAAGCACTTGTTTTACAAGTTTACTTGAATAAAGAATATTTTGAATTTGAATTTGAATTTGAATATCGATATCGAAATATTTTATATATAAAAGAACAAAAGTTATGATAAAATTATTTTGCTATAATCCGCGGTTGTAAAGATAATCTATGTAATGCTAAGTGTCGGAAGCAGGCCACGTTCACATACCTTATACATGCAGGACCGGTCAACAAACGTATAACAAAACGCTGCCACCAACAACAAACCACAAAAGCACTACACATGCTCACTACGGCAATCTCGACAATCTCTACAATCGTTTCATACCGTAACCGAAGCATAGAGATAGGATCCACGACAAAATCGCAAAGACAATGGTGTCTACATTCTCCCCTATAAATTATTTCATTATTGAGAACTTTATTTTTTATTTAAGGGTAATAAAACTTGCGGAACGTTTCGCATAAAACTTGCACTAACATGTCTTTACTGTCACCCGATATGTCGATAAAATAACCCTATTCATCGCCCTTATCACGTTATACATGCAAATGTGATAGTCTCGTTGATGGACAACTAAGGTGGTGCAGTTAAATTTAACAGCAACACTTAATTAGTACGTCACCAATTACGTGAAGTGAAAACAAATTCTATATAAATATCATTAACAGTAATTTTTTTTTATTAAACTATCCTGATTAGTATTCATAGTTAATATGTAGACACTGGCTACACTCACGTCTAATTTTATAGGGTTAGTCCGACTAGTTTTGAGCCCATCGGGGGCACATATTTATGAGCTCTTTACACTACGTTATCGCGTAAGTGTATATATAAGAATAATGTACTATTAATCAAAAACCTTCCGAAAGAATTACACTACCTTTTAGTAAAAACCGTAAAAACACCGTTCAGTAGATTTCGAGAAAATCGATCACACACATACAGCTTTGGGAACTTTGTTTTATAATTATTATAGACTAGCTGTTCCAATAACGGCTTCGCCCGAGTGGTAATCAGTGATTTACGAAACTTTTCCCGAATTTTTGAATTTTTGAGTTATTGGAAGTTAACCGTGATAGGTATTTTTATAGATCTACAATTCTCTAGTACATTACTTTAGCGTCACTATGGTTTACTCTGCGCACGCGACTAAATCTCCCAGCAAGCAAGTTTTTTAACAACAGCGCGATGTCTTCAACACAATTTACATAATACCGATATGTCCTATTTACCTAAACCATCCGCAAGAATTGCACTATCTTTTAGTGAAAACCGTACAAAAATTCGTTCTGTAGATTTCGAGAAAATCGATTACATACAGATAGCTTTTTGGGACTTTGTTTTATAATAAGTATAGAATTAAATATATAGATTGTCAAATATTTTGGCGGTAAAATATAAGGGGCGTATATCCGATACGTGATTATGAGTGATACATATATAGAAGGCGGGGTTCTCAGAGAAATAAATACAGCCAGATTGAAATCGAGCACTGCGGCTGAGGTTATTTTACATTTCTTTTATGATACGCCATTTAGTAATTACGGGTTGAAGTAACAATCATTAATGTTAGTATCCCACTTCGGGATACCTCCACTCTTCGTTTAGAGAAAAGGTTTATCTCATATCCAAATCGCTGGTTACACATATCCCCAGAATCTCCCTATAGTTATCCAAGTTTCTTGACGAAACATTGCATTTATCAATTCTTAGTCCTTTAAATTAAAAGTCCTTTAGCTTTCAGATTTAGGTACAAATATATTTTCTTTTATCGAGCTTTTATTCACAAAAAATCATACTTTTATCAATTTTATAGAAATAGGCGTTACTTTGCGGATATCTATAGTACAAAAGTATAAGTAATCGCAAAGCTTTGCGATTTTGTCATGGAGTCTATCTCCTGATGATGCTTCGGTAGCGGAGCGAAACGATTGTTGAGTTTGTGATGGTGAACGTGTGTAGTGCTCGTGTATTGTGGAGAAAGCGGTGGAGGTTTGTGCATGTGTTTTTACAAATCCTTCACGTATCGGGTATGAAAATACGGATGGTCCACTATGCATTTAACACAATATATATTTTCTATTTACTGTATCGCGGATTATAGCAAAATAATTTTATTATTACTTTCATCAATTTTGTACTTTTGTTGTTCGTTCGAAGTTATCAAGTCACTTCAACCCGTTCAGTTGTACGAGTGGGACAGAATGATCGATATCGACAGTCTAAATACAGGCCTCGGTAATAACGTTGTAAGACACCCGACGGCAATTAACTCCAAATGCCATACATTTGAACGCGGCCTGTAATTTCGCCCGCAAAGGTGTTAATACGGCCACGGGTTTAGCCTCGGGGTTAAATGGTTTTATTTAACCACGATATTGATTTTTATCTTTGTGTTCAGTTAACGAGGGTAGTTATATCGCGTTTGAAATATTGAATTATCTATATCTATCTAATATTAATCTATACTAATATTATAAAGAGGATGTATATGTTTGCATGTATGTATGTATGTTTGTAACGTTTTCACGCAAAAACTACTGGACTGATTTCAAAAATTATTTTACCACTGGGAAGCTGCTTCTTCACTGAGCAACATAGGCTATATTACATTTTCAATAAAATAGTGATCCGTAACAAAATTGTAAAAAAGGTGTGAAAAATTAAGTCGTAAAAATCTTTCATCGCGTGCGCTGCGGAAACTATTGATAATAGAACAAAAAAAATGTTCTACAGTATTATAGAACATATCAATATTCACAAAAAAGGCCGCGATATCATATAGATAGTTATGTCAATATAACTACTTTTTACATTGTAAAAGTTGCTCAAAGTTCTGACAATAATCGAACCATTTAATTCAAATCTCTGTATTAATACTTAACCCATTAAATGATATTTTATTAAAAACTGTTTCAATACCTGTAAAATACTTTTTAAATTATTAAAATTCGACATCCCAAACAAAAGATATTACGAATTTAAGAATGTAAATCGAAAGCAAATAATGGCATAACAAATTCATTGTAGCGACCGTTATAGCAGGGCCTGGCATTTGGTGAATTGGCTCTTATTCCAAGAATACTAATGATACCCATTTTTTATAATGAAATAATCTATAAAATAAATCTATAGTCCGACTTCGTAGACTTTCCACTACCACGAGATCGGTATGGACGCGGGTGAAACCACGGGGCATTGCTAGTACTTATTATAAAACAAGTCAAGTTAAGAATGCTTTAAAAAAAGCTTTTCACAATATTTCATGTCCCTACTGTTAACCGTTGAGGAATTCCTTCATTGAAAGCCAAATTTTGGCAGCATTATAATGCTTATCATAAACATGTCATCGGGACTGGACCAATATGTAAAATTACAGCTAAATCGTACACCGGGAAAAGGGTCAAATTTAACTTGCAAGATTCCACCTTCACATAAATACACGGCAAGTTAAAAGCTTTTAAAAATAACCTTTAAAATATCTTATATTTCTTATTTTCAGGCTCACGAAGATCCAAGTACCAAGGGAAACTCACAGACCGCTCGTGGCCGTTTCTAATGATCCAATATTAATTACTTATATTATGAATTGTCCTTACTGATATTATAAATGCGAAAGCTTACTAATATATAATGCATACACGGCAAAATGCCCAAAAGCTGATCGATTTTCTCAAAATTTACTGAACGGATTTTTATACGGTTTTTACTAAAAGGTAGTGCAATTCTTCCAAAAGGTTTATGTTAATAGTACGGTTTATGTAAAAACCGTTTTATGTGTTAAAACACTTAAATAATGTACATGTATGTAAAAAACACTTAAATAATGTACTAGAGAATTGTAGATCTGCAAAACTATTACTTAAAAGTCACTAACAACATGTCTCTATATCTTATGGTTAACTCACAATAACTACTCACATGATCAAAATTTGATTTCGGGAAAATTTTTGTGACATACTGATATCCACGCAGCCGCCGTGTGTTATCCGGCTGAGTAGAATAGACCACCCTCATTTCTTAATAATGTGTCGTAAAAGGCGACTAAAGTAAGTTGATCCACTGTGTGGTATCCAGTTGAATAGAATAGACCACCCTCTTTCTTACCGAAAGATCGTAAAATACGACTAAGGTAAGTTGACGTCAGCAGGCGGCCGGTCGTAAAATACGTAGCCGAATCATGTGACATGTTTATAACTTGTTGTGTCGACCCCACTTTGAGTGGGATGAGGGCAGGAGGATGACTGATTTCTTCGCGGAAGAAGCCACTGGCACAATACAATGTGATACAGGCTTACGTATTAAAATTGCGAGTTTATCACTCACACAGTTTATTTGCACAAAATATTCTCATCTCGATTACAGAGAAGCAACTAGAACCTGTCACAGCTTTCAACGAAACGTGTAAACGAAAAACGTTTAAAAGAAATATATAAAAAATGTTTTATACTTAAAAATAGTAAAATTTAATCGCCTTGCAATATTTTTATAAAACATTTATTTCTAACTATTCTGGAATGTTCCACAGTTTATTCGGATACCAGAAATCGAAGTGTAAAATATTGTAGCGAATGTTTACAGCGAAATTTAAAATATAAAATTATAAAGAATAAATGAAATTGTGAACGATTTTTATAGAAAAGGTATTAAACATATTGAATTATTGATAAAAGGCAGTAATACAATTCACACGAATGAAATTTTCTTCGAATGTTTGTTATTTCAGAGAAATATTTTTTGTTGTAGATGCAAAATTAATTTGACTCTTGTTTTAACTTACATGTAAGGAGTGAGTTATAACATAAGAAAAAATATTTTCAGCAAATTAAAATTGTAAAAGCGCATTTTAATCTATCTGATTTACCAAAATATTTGCCCGCTGTTTCGGCTAATGTTAAAGATCCTAGTTATACTTAATGTCAAATAAATATTTGGTTAATTGATTGACTGAATACGACTTAGGCTGTATCCCATAGAGAAACAGCTGCCAGCGACGCAACTTTAAATTCTGTTCATTGTCTACTAGCGGCTTATAATTACCCACACACACTACGTAGTCACACAGAGAGTCACAGAAACACACGTTAATAAAAATCTGGACCTCTAGTAGGCAAATTTATTAAAGCCCAACATTTATACTAAGCTGATTTCGGTTGAAACCCCCCGAGGTGTTTTGACGACATGCAGGCGGCCGTTCATAAAATACTTGCCACATCTAACTACAACATGGTTTAGAGAAGAACATGTTGTGCCGACACCATTTAAAGTGAGATGAGGGTAGGACAAAGAAGATTCCTAGCTGACTGGCTTTGAAATTCTAGAATGTCTCATTAAACCTCTTGTAGTATGTTAATTTTGATCATGACTATCCTAAATTTATTGAATCACTTAACATCATCATTCTCCTGTTCTTAACCCTATCTAAGTTGGGTCGGCACAACATGTTTTTCTCTTCCAGTCTCTCCTATAAACTACTCAACTCTGCCACTAATCTTTTTTATGTGCATGTCATACTTCACACAAAACAACCATCTCTTGAATCTTTTGAATTTGGTCATTTTAATACTAAAAGTGCGATATGTTCCATTATAACGTCATTAATCAACGCATAATTGGCAAGTGGCAGTCGATTGACAGCAGGAGGCAGTGTCCCATCCGCCTCGGCCTCTTGGGTCAACGATTGGCACTCGGTCTTAATTTGTCAAGAGCACTTGGTGTTTCCTGACTTACGATGAATGAGCCATTTATATTGACCGAAATTAATATAAATCAAACGTTCAGTTTAGATATGAGCATAAAGATTTTATACTAGAGTAGGAAAGCGAACGTTAAATGTGCCCTACGACAATAAAGAGAAGTAAAGTGCAAACAAATGAGACTGCATCTATCTCTCTTTTTTACGTGTGATTAGACAAAGATAACATATTCAAAGTCCACTGTTTTTTATTACATAAACATTATTGCGAATGTATTAATTTTTTTTTTATTATTTATTTTATCTCAGACATATTGTCCATAATGTTAGTAAAAAAATAGGTTAGCCTATGTAAGTAATTACAAAAGATATTGACAATTTTTTTTAATTAAATACATAATCACGTTTGTTATTCTTCCTGTAAAATTGACAAAAATAAGATGGGACAATGTGCCAGTTCACAGGCGATATGTCTGCAACGTTTTTCACGGCCAATTCGCTGAAGCAATATCGATGGTATTTGGTAAAATTAATGCTTATTCACCAGGTAACATACAAGTAACATGCCATATAACAGGGTGACTGATTAAACACTTGCAATATTCAAGGATATAATAATTGTTGTAAAATGTCCATAAACTACAAAGAAAACATTAATTAAGTTAATGCCAAGATTCACAAACTATATATAATACAACCTACAACGCACGGATGGTTCCGAACGCTCTATGAGCGGCAAGTGAGTATGAAGCAGTGACCTTTGATAAGATATTGTAATGGAGATGCGGATATCCTTCATACTTTTCTGGCTCTTTACGACAGGGAAAAATAACAGAATAGGAAGTACTGAACAGATTAATTTTCTTATAAGGTATTTAGAAATTTAGTGTATCTCGTAAAAAGAGGAGTAATTACCTGCTTCGGTATTTTGGCGTGTTTAAAGTATTGTTCTGGAACATTTCCTTTGACATGCACTATCACAGTAAACTGCACAAATTCCCATAAACATTGGTTTATCATAACTAAACGAGATCACTGCACCAACACTCAGCGAGTATAATGAAACCATTTTTCAGTATTCATCATTTGTAAACGACATTTTGTTTCAATCACAATGCAATATTTTCATTAGGTGTAATGACACGACGCGCTCTTTGTTTTGACTAATCACGTGTGGTGTAGTTTGCGGGAGTTTTAAAGGTTAGAGGGGGGCTGGGATTATTTTTTTCCGCAGCCGACGAAGAGATATTGTAAACAAATAGTATACGCGAAAATAATGCTCAAATTCAGTACGATTTTTGTCGTGAAGCCTATCCTCCTGATGATGCTTCGGTTTCGGGGCGAAACGATCGTCGAGATTGTGGTGGTGGGTGTGTGTGCTGCTTTTGTGTTCGTTGTTGCTGGTGAATTGCGCCTTGGGGTGCATGTGGTGGCTGGTCCTGCATGTATAAGGTGCGTAGATTTTGCCTGCTTCATATACATTGGCTTTGCATGCATTCACTTAACTCGTGCGGATTATAGCAAAGTAGTTAGTTCTGTTATATTGCTTGTAATGCTCACAATTAAAACTTTTTCTGGATAATTAGGTAAAATTTTAAGTACCTATTTTTTAGTACATATTTAGAACGAGTATCGAATACTGAATACTGTCTATCAATATTGCAAGTGTTCAACCAGTCACCTGTATATCTATAGAAATCCTGTTAAATCAACAGCAATAGGTTAAACATTAATTTCCCAAATACTAAAAAAAAACTGGCCCGTTGGCGCAGCGGTTAGTTATCCTGTCGTCAGCTCTACGAGTCGCGGGTTCGATTCCCGAAGAAAATTTGTTGGTTCTTTGAGCCTGGGTGTATATATGTATGTATATTTTTAGTAATTTAATTTTGTACACATTAATATAAATAATTATTAAAGGATTGGCGATGTATATAATAGACAAAGTAGGAACCAAAATAACCTTGCGGTACCTGCTTTGCGCCTTGCAAAAGTTCGTAATTCGTTTGTGGGTGGGTATAAGATTCTATAATAAAACTCCACAATCTACTTTAACTTTACCATTACAGCAGTTTAAAAATACTATTTAAAAAAGGCTAATTCGGAAAGCCTATTATACTATTGAAGATTACCTAGAAGATAAGAATGCGTGGATATAGCTTCTCTTCAACCCTGTACAAGACATTTATAACTAACTAAATATGTAACTAGTGATAAGAATTATTGTTTGAAAAGAGCAACCGCCGAGTTTCTTGCTGGTTCTTCTCGGTAGGAACAGCTTTCCGAACCAGCAGTAGATGTTGACGATTCAAAAGCACTTGTTTACAAGTTTACTTGAATAAAGAATATTTTGAATTTGAATTTGAATTTGAATTATTTAAAGTTATATATATGTAGTATATTTACAAGCCGGTGTATTCAACGTGAATTGGACGGTAACATTCAACAGAGCGAAATTCGTTAAATCGAGAAATTAAGTGGATTGACCCGTTGGCGCAGTTGTCGAATCCTCGATCAGCATGTCGCGGATTCGATTCCCGCCGAATTTAAACATTTTCTGAATACAAATTATTGGTTCTTCGCGACTGAATCAATATATGTATTTAAGTATCTATTTCACATAATATATGAATACCAGTCTATCACCCATAACACAAGTATTAAGTTACCTACTTTGGGGCTGGACGTGTGTGTAAGTGTCCCATATATTTATTTATTTATATTTAAAAAAAAGCTCCCGACAAAGGAGTTTTTGTACAGCCGCGCGACCTCATCAACACAATTGACACGAAAGGATGTACTAGAACCTAAACCTTTCGGAGGAATTGCACTACCTTTTAGTAAAAACCGTACAAAAATCCGTTCAGTAGATTTTGAGAAAATCGATTACATACAAACAATTTTTTGGGATTTTGTTTTATAATAAGTTAAAAGATGTAGAAAGAGAATTCCGTCGTTTGTTATAGATGTACTAGACTTATAAAGGCACCCCAGGCCGCCCCGTCATATTATATCTTTATTGAATCACGGCAAGGTAAAACGCAATTTTGATTGCGCGGCCCGCGTCTGCTATTTTGTCGGATTTCGAATGAAGGATATGAAATGGGATAGGAAATTCGTGAACGTAAATTGATATAGTGCATAACTTGCGCGCTATAACAAGAGAACCGTGTGCAATGCGCCTTTCCAATAAATACACTGTTTTTTTTTCGAACTGACTGTAAGCTGTTAGCCCTAACGGCTTCACCAACGGCGTCACCGGGCAGGACGGGCGAGCGCAGAAGCATCGTCGAGGTTGCGAAATGCAGAGAGTAGAGCGCAGAAGCTCTACTAGCGTCTGGGAACGTCGTCCTAAGGGTGAGTCCTGTGAGGCCGAACCACGGCTTAGGGCGACGCGCAGTGGAGGGCTGATGTATGATTTTAATAAGTCATTGCGACGTCGGAAGGGTGGGGATAAGCCACGACCGACCGACGTCAGAAAACTGGGACCTCGTCTTTGCCGACGAAGATGCTGTGTGTGTATTACGTGTTTCTGTGTTTGCGATCGTTATTTGATCGTCAGGGTCGTATAGGACGCTTTTTGGACGCCTATATTTTCGGTGGTCAGACCTAACTGGGATGTAGGTTGAAGCAACTGAAATAAGGGGATAAATACACTGTCCGCGAGCGCGTATAGAACGATGAACCATATTATTTCATTATTGATTGCTCATTTATATAGTCTTTACGTGGTAAGCCACGGTATAATTGAACTACCGATTAACAAACATTTATTTACTGTACACTGGTAGTGTACAGTAAATAAATGCTTTTATTTTATTTAAGGGAAACAAACGGTATAGTAAATCATAAAAATTACTACGTTAAAATATAATACAAAATCCAGCAAAGTTTCCACAAATTACTTGACACAAATAAAAGTAAACTAGCTTTACAAGAATACTGCAAAATTTAAAGAAGAATTAGTAGGCATAAGTCGTAGAAATTAAGGTTAGTTTGTACAAAAGTAATAATAAAATTATTTTGCTAAAATCTGCGATACAATCGATCATGTATCGCGGATTATAGCAAAATAATTCTATAAAAAGGTTAGTTTGTTGTTAAGTACTATAGGGGTGGCATTTCCTGTTTGAAAAAACCCCCTAAAATAAAGATTTAAAAAAAATCTCAAGGACCACTGGACCGATTAAAAAAAATATTTGTGTAAGATATTTCATTTATCGAGGAAAGCTGTAGACTATATGACATCACGCTTAGATGAATAGGAGAGGAGCAGAAATAAAAAATATTGCGTAAACGGCAAAATTTAAAGATTTCCTTGCGTGCTTTAAGTAAATTAAAAGTAATATTTTAAAAATCATGTACATTAGTACATGATTTTTAAAATATTTAGGGGAACAATTTATTAAAATTGTTCCCCTCTAAAAGTTCTATATAAAAGTCCGCGCCAGCATATGTCTGCTTTTAAGGTTAACCTACTTTAACCATAATTACTCCAATAATAAGACTCAGTTCATGCGTACGAAGTTGCGTTTAAAAGCTAGTTATTAGTAACTAGTAGTTAACTAAGCTAGTTATTAGTAACTAATAATAATAGGGAATTTAAATTCTATTTGCTTTTATCGCGGATTATAGCAAAATTGTTACTTTCGTATTATGAAACTCTGCAAAGTAACGCCTGTAGGCCTACCATGAACTTTTAGAGAACGATTCAATTCAAAGTCAGTACCTAAACTCAACCGCATTCTTTTCGTACCATGAAGTGTGGATTGCATTGGGGTCGAAATGTTTGAAAAGAAAACGTTATGAGCTAAAGATAACTCTGTCTCTTTTATTCAAATGTTTTTAGGACGCACTCCGAATAGTCATTCGCCAATGACTTAGTGTGCGTCTTTAAGACGTCATAGTATGAGAAAGCAAAATTTAGTTTACGTCTTCCAATGAGTCGCAATAAGAGTTCATGGTAGACCAGCTGATTTTATAAATGCTTGTTATATTATAAAATTAACGAAGCTTACAGACAGAGCCATCAGTAGCTATGAGTTTCGGCCAAAATCGAGTTATCTATGGTACTCAGGAAGGAGCCGCTACAGAGAAGCTTTGAGCTCTAATAGGTGCCCTCGGGCCGAGGTTAGTGTAATTTAAACGTTCATGAGGTCGTCTGTGTACAAAGGACTCGTTTACGTGATATTCGACGGTATTTGGGTCGGGAATAATGAGCTTTTGGGGGTAAATTACAGGGTAATCGGATTGTGTTCTGTTACCATTGCTCTTCGGGAGGGAGATTAGTGTTCAGGCAAGTTTGTTGGCTGGTAAACGCTAGGGGCGGGTGCAACTTTTGGAAGATTGGGTCTGGTATTAAAAGCATACATACATTCATCCTCCTGCCCTTATCCAAGTAGTGTCGGCACAACATGTTATAAGCATGTTGTCACATGATTCGGCTACATATTTTACGACCTGCCGCCTGCCTAACGTCAACTTACCTTGGTCCTATTTTACGACACCTCGGTAAAAAATGAGGGTGGTCTATTCCACTCAACCGGATATCACACGGTGGATCAACTTACCTTAGCCGCCTTTTACGACACCTCGATTAGAAACGAGGGTGGTCTATTCTAGTCAACGGGATACCACTCGGCATATCAACTTGTCATAGTCGCCTTTTACGACACCTCGGTAAGAAAGAGGGTGGTCTATTCTAATCAACCGGATATCACACGTTGGGTCAACTTATCTTAGCCTCCTTTTACGACACCTCGGTAAGAAATGGTCTAGTATTAAAAGATAGAAATTTATTTTTTATCTATTTATTAACTCCAATGGAATAACCATCAAGGACAACAAATAGACGGCCAGGACGAATATCGCATTTATAGTATAATATTGGAATTACAAATGGCAATGTATTTATTAATACGTGCAGAAAAACCCGCCTGCTGTGAGCTTTAGCCTAACAAAGACACATTAAAATAATGTACTAGAGAATTGAGATCTACAAAAATGCTATAAAAAAAGTCCGCGACAGCATGTCTCTATCTCTTATGGTTAACTTATAGTCATTAATTTTATGTTCAAAATTTAAATCAACACTAAGTCCAACTACGTCGCAGGTACAGTTCGAAACAACGTTATCTTAAGTTTAGGGTATTAGGTGTTATGTTGCAGCTGTTTTAATTGAGATCAGTTTTAAAACTAATGACCGTTGCAGACGTGAAGAGTCCATTGTTGAAATCAAGAGGGCCTCGTTAGCGTTTTACATGAACAGTTTGGGCACACGACTGTATTCAAAGGTTAAATTTGGCAACTAAACTTATATTTTTGGATATCATTTTAACGTTGATTCAGTGCATCGTCAGAAAAGACAATAAATTTATCCAAGCTTAGGAATGCTATGAAATTATTTATTATACCAATTTATATTGACAACAATATAATTGATTGTAAAAATAAAAAATATTCTATCCATCTTCCACCACAACTATGCTATACTAGCACTGCATATATTCACTATTACAATATACTACTACATATACTAGCAATCGTTTAGTAATTGAAAGAATCATCAGGAGATAGACTTCACGACAAGATCAAAAAGCGACGCATCAACCAAACAAGCATCTCAGAATTCCCGGAAAATTTTAACTACCAATCTGCATTGGAACAACGTGGTGGATGTTAACCTCAATCGTAATCCCTAAGAAAGATATAAGAATTTTATCCATAAATAGTAACATTAGCCTTTGACTATTTTTTGTCGACACTAAAAATGTAATAGTGATTATGAAATTCAATTGGAAACAAGTCAAGTAAAACAACCTTTAAAAAAAATCCATGATCCCATCATTAACCGTTGAGGACCTCCCTCGTCTGGAGCCAACAGCTGGCAGCAGCATCAGGTCATGCTATTCATAAACATGCATTGTCATCGGAATTGGATCAGTATGTATAATTTCAGCTCAATAGAACACCGGTAAGTGGGTCACATTTAACTTGCAAGATTCCACCTTCACATAAAAACATACTGTTACGAACATGCGAAAAGAGTTCGTTATGCATATGTCATAAAGTTCAAATTGAACGGGGCAGTTTAAGAACATTATATGTTCAAAATTATATGTCATAGAGTTCAAGTTCGCTTAACGCTAATTCTCTGGAACATTAGACATGTATCAAAACATGTTTATCGGTAAACATGTTTACGATGTTTTCAAGGTCTCACGAATGTTCTCGAAATCGGTTCGTTCGATATATAAGCAGACGTATCGTGAGCCTCGACATTCAGTTTGCGAATTGCGATCAAGAGCGAATAAACATGCGAAAATAAAAGCGAAATATTAGTGACCTCGGCATTCTTATTGGACAACGAACTGTATAAGTAAGTAAAGTAAGTAGCAGCCTGTTACAATCCCACTGCTGGGAATAGGCCTCCTCTCTCCGTTTCTAGAGAGAAGGGTTGGAGCTGACCTACCACGCTGCTCCAATGCGGATTGGTAGGTTACACATATCTCCAGAATTCTCTAGAGATATGCAGGTTTCCTCACGATGTTTTCCTTCACCGAAAAGCGTGTGATAAATTGCAATTATCAATTAGACACATGAATTTTAATAGAAAAACTCATTGGTGCCTGCCCGGGTTTGAACTCGTGTTCCCCTCGAAAAAGTCGCACGGTCTCACCGCTGGGCTATCACAGCTTCACGAACTGTATAGATACTGCAAATACTATGTTTTTAGTAACAAGTTGACTAAAGTGATATTAACGAGTCACCAGGTACGTACGTACTGTTACAACCCTATTCAACATGGGCATATATTGCTGACTTACGGACCCGGTTCCTACCTGCCGGCTGGCTTCAGCAATAGACTAAGTGACCATATACTCCGGCTCCAACCCGCTACAAGGGTTTCGCGCAATAGTAGTCCAAGTACCAGTAGTGTTTGGTTTAAATTAAAGTTAATAAGTTCAGTTTGTGTGTTTCTATATATATAAACCAAACTGGACGGTCTAACAGTACGTAACGGCCTGTGACTATGCTCACTACTGGGCTAAGGCCTACTCTCTCCGTTTTCGGAGAGAAGGATTGGAGCTAAGACCTACCACGCTGCTCTAATGTGGGTTGATAAGTTACACATATCCCTAGAATTCTCTAGAGATATGCAGGTTTCCTCACGATGTTTTCCTTCACCGAAAAGCGTGAGATAAATTGCAATTATCAATTAGACACATAAGTTTAAGTAGAAAAACTCATTGGTGCCTGCCCGGGGTTTGAACCTATGTCGTCTCTAGAGAGTCGCACGGTACCTCACCGCTAGGCTATCATAGCTTAAGTCACCAGGTATTTTCATCCAAATCCACGAACCTGTACGTAACAATACATACAAGGCAAGATAAATAAAAGCTTTTAAAAAGAACATTCAAGAATCTAAATAGCGATTCGTTAAAAAATTTAAACAAAGGCAATTTAATAATAAACTGTACGTAATTCATTAGTCTCGGAAATTAATTTACTATTTTAAAAGAAAATCAGAAAGCCCCGTCGGCGCGCAAATATTGTTGAGCGCGGGTCCTGTCAAAAATACGACTAATTTTAATTGTAGCGCTGATGGACTCCGCCATTATCACGTTATTCCGCCGCCTGCGCCCCCCACCGTCTACCTATTGTATTTTTAATTTGCTCAGTTCTGTTCATAGAGTTATTATATTCAAATTCAAAATATTCTTTATTCAAGTAAACTTGTACACAAGTACTTTAGAATCATCAACTCTACGAGAAGAGTAGCAAAATACTCGGAGGTTGCTCTTTACAAATATCGTTCCTACAACTAGTTACATGTTGTCATTAATATTTTCTACAGGGTAGAGGAGTAGCTATAGCCACGCATTTTTATCAAATTCAAATTCAAAATTCAAAATTCAAATTCAAAATATTTATTTGCATGATTGTAGGTGTAAAAGATATTAAATTACATATTTTCCTTACTACAGTCTGCCATAAAATGGCGTGCAATCATGGTATCATCTATGTAGTCCTCAATAGTATAGTAGGTTTTTTGTATCAGCCTCCCTTTTACAGTGTTTTTAAACTGCTGTAGTGGCAAAGACAAAATTGGTAACGGTTGCGAAAATTTTTATTATAGAATCTTATACCCAAACCCACAAACGACTTATTTACTTATGCCGGTTCCTACTTAGTCTATTATATACGTCGCCAATCTTTTTATAATTATGCATATTCTTATGTATCATTAAATTGCTAAAAATATACTGTGAAGCCAAAGTAGGAATACCTATTTCCTCAAACTTCTCTCGCAGGGAATCAAGCGAATTTAAATTATGTATACGGATATAAATGTCACGTATGACTCTTTTTTTAATACAAATACTACCAAACAATACTAGACTAAGCCAGCCTAAAATGTGCCCCATTACATTATGCCTGCCTATGCCTTACTCTAGAAAAATAACTTTCACAAATCACAATCACCGGTTTGTTTTTCATTAGTTTAATTAACGGTATGGAATTAAGTCCTTTAAGATCTGTCATAATATTTTTTCGTTTAGTAATGTTGCTACATTTCTTACTTGATTATTACAAAATAAAATAAACAATTCTTTATCCATTTTTGTTACAATCGCCAGTTGGTTCGTTTTCTAGTGTTGCTACATTTCATATTTTAACCTTAGGTCGAACAAAATTAATAACTCTTGTTTTTACACATTTTTTAAAATAATTACAATAAATAGTCTTTCTGACAACTTACTATACTTAATTATTAATAAATTCTTTATAATTTATATTTATTTTATATTGATATATGATTTTTAATTAATTACACAAAAATATTCCGTATAGACGATAAAAAATATATAATTTCGTTTCGTGCATACTCCCGTCTACAAAGGATTTTAAAAAATCAGATTCGAATCAGATGTTTTTTGAAAATAAGAAAAAACAATATATAGTTGAGAGTATTTACACACTTAAGATAAAAGACCAAAGTCGCACGCACAAGTAGTATATGTTATACAACGATCCAATATTGTTTGTCTATATCTCGTAACGAATAAACCTGAATAAGATCCTATCACAGACAATGAAACAAAGAGATTTAACAATGATCGTGAAGGCATATCCCTATCCGGGATACAAAGGGATTGTCGGAACGGATCGTCAGACAATATGTCCCAAGGACTGGCCCTGATTCGATTTACTGCGTTGATTGATACAACGCCCTTGTCGACTGTGTTTTGGGATTGAATATTTCATATTGCAGTCAGAGATTTGATGTACCAATTATTTCATTGTTCTAAACTTTTGCAACAGTCCTTAAAATGCTACAGGTTTTTTTAATATTCCACACTCTAAGCTATCTTCCTGGATAATTTATAGAATTAGGCGTTACTTTGCGGAGATCCATAATACAAAAGTAATAGTAAAATTATTTTGCTATAATCCGCGATACAGTAAATAGAAAATATATATAGTGTTAAATGTATAGTGGACTATCCGTATTTTCATACCCGATACGTGCAGGAAGTGAACGTGTGTAGTGCTTGTGTATTGTGGTGGAAGTGGTGGAGGTTTGTGCATGTGTTTTTACGAATCCTGCACACATTGGGTATAAAAATACGGATAGTCCACTATACATTTAACGCTATATATATTTTCTATTTACTGTATCGCGGATTATAGCAAAAAATTTTATTATTTTTTTTCTATCTTCCTGGCTTAATATTTAATTTCCGAACGCAACCTGTTTGACAGGTCCATAAAGTTTCAATGAGAAAATAAAATGGATTACTTTCTATTTCTTTCTTCTACTACAATTTCTTGCTTCTTCTAGAATTATTTCAAAAACAAAAGTTAGACAAGTAAGGTTACCATTTTAGTTTAACGATTGGGAAAAGTGCCCTGGTTGGTGGGATTGAAGATTTTATACTATTTTCTATTTTTCTAGGCAATGCACAATTATCAAAAGCAAAGCACCACCTACCTTTCGATGTCGTTGTACTGCCACCCTGCACTGGAAAGATCGTGGTTCTTGCTATGCACCGGCGGCCGGCCGTTTCTTGTGACGCCTAGGAAAATTGGTTGGTTAATGGTTGTTAATGGTCGCCTGGTTTATATTTATAATATATTATACTATATATAAAAATATATATTTATTAAATGATTTATAGAAGCAGGCGTTACTTTGCGGAATTCCATATTACAAGCAATATAACAGAACTAACTACTTTGCTATAATCCGCACGGGTTAAGTGAATGCATGCAAAGCCAATGTGTATGAAGCAGGAAAAATCTACGCACCTTATACATGCAGGACCAGCCACCACATGCACCCCAAGGCGCAACCCACCAGCAACAACGAACACAAAAGCAGCACACACACCCACCACCACAATCTCGACGATCGTTTCGCCCCGAAACCGAAGCATCATCAGGAGGACAGGCTTCACGACAAAAATCGTACTGCAGTACGATTTATTAATATATTTATTAACATATAAGTTTATATAAATTAAGATACTATTAGTAAATATAATTTGAATTCATAGTTTTTGTTATCTACGTACCAAAATTATTTCACTATAAATTGTCTCACTTCGTAGGTTAGCTGAAAGAGATCTCTGTCAAAGGGTATAGTTGACCTTTGTACACTGTTTTTTAATAATGTTTTTCTTAAGTTTTTTTATTGTACATAAACGTATAAATAAATAAAACGGTTAGTACGAACAGTAACACTATAACGAGCCCAAAACTCGACGCGACACTTTAAAAATTAAGACAGCACGTGATATCGCAAGACCCAGACGAATTGTTAATGTTTTACAACGAATTTAACACGAATTATGTAAAGCGATCGAGCGGCCATTAACGAACGTTCAGCGCGCACGTAAGATACTCGCACGGCGACACACACGTTGGCGAGTAGCGTTTTCATTACTACCTACATATCGGTTAAAAAAATATATCAATTGACCAGAGACAAAGATATTACGAAATAACAAAGAATTACCAAATATTTACGAACAAAGATCTCCAAGTTTCTTTTTTTTTTAACAGTTTATTTAACGGCCTGGAATCGAGGCCTTCAACAAATTACGCCTAGAGTTTTACCAAGACTAAAAATCTTTTTCTCTTTCGTTTTATTTTTATATAGGTACATATATAGATTATTGTCTTTTTTTTAATATATCTTTACTAGTAGTAATGCGGGTATTACGTAGATCATTAGTCATTAAATTGGTACTTTAATGTTAAACTGTCCTCAATTATTATAGTTTTTTTACTTATCTGAATTATTTTTTAATCATACACAACATTTTATAATGATGATAATTTGTGGATTTGGGTATTAAATTCTATAATAAAATTCCGCTGGAATGGTAAAGCATTCCAGCAGTTTAAAAATATTATTTTAAAAAAGGCTAATACAGAAAGCTAATAATACTAAAATATTATTGTGGATTACTTATACAATAAGAATGCGTGGATATATTATAGCTAATTTTCAATCCTTTACAAAACATTAATAACTATATGTAACTAGTAATAAGAATTATTCTTTAAAAAGAAAAACTGCTGAGTTTTTGCTGTTTTTTTCTCGGTAGGAACAGCTTTCCGGACCAGCAGTAAGTTTTGACCATTCAAAAGTACTTGATTACAAGTTTTCTTGAATAAAGAATATTTTGAATTGGAATTTGAAATACAATACTAAAAGCGTAATACAAATTCGATAAAAATAGTTCTATTAACGTCTAATAATCGTGTAATGCATAAGAAAATCCTGGATTTGTTCAATGTATTAATAATTCACCATTCTCTGTCAGCCGAGCGTAAACCGTGAAACATTGGGTTATACTTTCATCTGGGGTTACCCCACGGCTAATTGGTTTGGGATTGCGCGTCCGGTTTCACGTCGGGGATTTGGTTTTAGTGCTAAAATATATTCTACAAGTACCCGCGACTTCGTTTGCGTCTACTTCCGTCAAAATACATACGCTTAAAAGTAATAATAAATATAATATTCCTCCTGCCCTTATCCCACTCTAAGTGTTGGCACAACATGTTACAAACTAGTTGTCACATGATTTGGCTATGTATTTTACGACCAGCCGCCTGCCTGTTGTCCACTTATCTAAGTTGTATTTTACGACCCCTCGGTAAGAAAGAGGGTGGTCTATTCTACTCAGCCGGATACCACACGCTGGGTCAACTTACCTTAGTCGCCTTTTACGACACCTCGGTAAGAAATGAGGGTGGTCAATTCTAGTCAACCGGATACCACACGGCACGCTTTTATACAACAAAATAAAAACAAAACAAGAATCTACTATCATTAAGCGTAGTTCCCATCGCAGTATTAAAGCGCTAAATGCAAATAAATAGAGAAACCTAATGAAACCGCCCATCCTTGATCAGTTTTTATATAAACAGATGGTCGTTTAGATATTCACGCCTTATTTACATCTGGCAATACTATCTATCAATTTTTAGACGTATTAAATCAAAATGCGCCAATATATTCAGTTTTCAACAACTTGCATATTCAAGGTTGCCAGCCTTAATTTATAATAAAGTATTATATTATATCATTTAATTATAATCTTTAATTTATGAGAATAATAAATCACAAGATAATATGTACTTTATTTTGTACGATTTGATTTTTTTGTGATTTTGAAAAGTTCAGTTATTTTTTTTAAACGTAAATTTATTGATTGGTGCTGAATCGATGTCGCTTCCGTAGTGCGAATCTAATATGCTTTTAAGTATAATAATAAAGAAATGTAAGATAATTCATTTTGATGTCATTCAGGTACTTTTTTTACTTATCTATATAACCAACGTAATTTAATTACCAAAAAGTGGCAGCCCTACTTGCAATATTACACGCATTTACATAAATAGTATTTACTTGCGACTTCTAGACGCGCGATTTGACGAGTAGTAGTAAAACTGCAAACCATTTTTTATAATTACTACTTTATTCTTGATTAACATACGTTCACTTTTGAATAAAGTGACAGAAAATACTTTATAATTAAAAGGTATTAAGAGCATGAATTAATTTTGAAAACAAACGTTTTTTACTCTTTATTTTTCCTATATCCTATATCCTGTTTTTAAACAAAATTGTTAGTTTAAACAAAAAAGTTAACGTCTGTTTTTAAAAGTTATCTACGCATGTAATAGGCTATATTTTTTTGTTGTAACAAAACTAATATAACTCGAAAATTGAAACCCGACTGCCAGTACTTTAAGTTTTTCCGAAAAAACAATAAAATAATGAAATAACTGAACATATATTATGGAATACAAATGGAAAAGGTAAATAAGAAAAATGTTATTTAAACATTGATATATTGTATATCAATGAACTTAAAGCATGATATATACGCTACGATTTTACGCATCATAAAAATTCATTCTCATCCCTTTGCTTAGACGCGCCAAAAAATATAATTTCACAACCATCTGACATCGGGTAGCAAGTATGCACTGCTTCAAAGTAATAGCACAATAAATAGCATTCTGAACAGCTTAAAAAAGTCTATCTAGCTTACTTTATATTCTGCTATTAACATATAGCCGTGGCATCATATTAAACTCAATTCATGATGCATGACTTCAATATATCATCAACTTTGCAAAATGTGAGAGAAACGGGTCTCTTTTTATATTTGCGTGGTATTTCTTTTAGTTTCAGTCATAATTTAATTTCTTTAGGAGCTAAAATTGACAAATGAACCAGACAAAAATAAAGGATATAAATATATCTTTTCTGCTTGGAAACACAAAAACATAGAACATTCAATACAGTTATTTCAAATTCAAATTCAAAATGTTCTTTATTCAAGTAAACTTGTAAACAAGTGCTTTTGAATCTTCAACATCTACTGCCGGTTCGGAAAGCTGTTCCTACCGAAAAGAACCAGCAAGAAACTCGCCGGTTGCTCTTTTCAAACAATAATTCTTATTATTGGTTACATATAGTTACTGATGTCTTGTACAGGGTAGAAGAGTAGTTAAATCAACGCATTTTTATCATCTATATATACATATATGCATAGTTGCTTGGGTTTTTATACTCGAACCCCCCTCAAAAAAATTGCACGGTCTCACCGTTGGACCATCACAGCTTTTTAAACAATTTAGTATTACTATAAAAATTCCCACGTGAAACCGTTCAACTTAGGATTGAAACTAAATGAAATATTAACTAAATGATGCGTACTTGATCTTTGTTGTTTGCAAAATACACTTTAATAGGGCGCCCTTTGTCTTTCAAAGCCTCGGAAACCCCTTAATCAGTCAAGGGTTGCTTTAAATTATAAAATGGTTACTTACAACACTTCGGTGGGAAACGGCTTGTGATTTTGACTTGCTAGAGTGCCGCTTTGTCTCCGACCCTCACAGGAATTCAACTTTAGATTTTAATTGAGTGTACTTATTTGTTTCAATTTGGAGTTTAGGTCTTTGTGGAGTCGTTTGAGCAGTTATTTAGTGTTTAAACTGTATTGGAATGTGTGAATTTTCCAGCCAGCTGGCGTAGAACGTTTGGTTCACCAAAGAATACCTTTGCACAAGTTTGAAGTTCTTAAGTATGCTCGTACCTAAATCTTATTACACAATTATTATTATACAAATCTCTTTACATTAAAATGAATGCGTTATATTCATATTGTCGCTATTTATTAAAACTGCATTTGGATTGACTTTCTTTATTGACATTAGACCTTACATGACTGTAAAGGACGACGTGTGAGGATGCAAGACTCGAAGAACGAGACTCATGTCTAGAGAATTCTGGAAATCTATGTAACCTATCAATTCGCATTGGAGCATTGTGATGGGTCATAGCTCCAAGACACCTCAAATACACGAAAAATACGAAAATCATGCTTGGTTTCGTAGTTTAACAAAAAAAAATTATATCACTAAAATTGCCGTATTTTCGTCGATATTTACTCGGTATATTGAGAGTGTGTAATTCAAACTGACCTTGAAATCGTTAGTGGGTTCAAATATGTACCCATAAGTCGGTTGCAATAAAAATAATAAATATATGGGACAATTCACACACGGTTATCCGGCATCAAAGTAAGTAACTTAATACTTGTGTTATAGGTGACAGACAACCAATAAATACTTATATACTTAAAAACCCAGACTAGAAAAACCAACAAATTATATTTTAGAAAATGTAAGCACTCGACGGGAATCAAACCGGCGACCCGCAGAGCTGAAGACAGATTCATGCGCCAACTGGCAATCTTTACACTTTTTATTTTAATATGTAAAACTACGCTGTGATAGCCTAGCGGTGAGACCGTGCGACTCTCTAGAGACGACATAGGTTCAAACCCCGGGCAGGCACCAATGAGTTTTTCTATTAAAACTTATATGTCTAATTGATAATTGCAATTTATCACACGCTTTTCGGTGAAGGAAAATATCGTGAGGAAACCTGTATATCTCTAGAGAATTCTAGGGATATGTGTAACCTACCAATCCGCATTGGAGCAGCGTGGTAGGTCTTAGCTCCAATCCTTCTCTCCAAAAACGGAGAGAGGAGGCCTTAGCCCAGCAGTGGGCATAGTAACAGGCTGTTACTTTACTTTACTTTATGTAAAACTACAACAAAAACGCGGCTGTTGCTTGTATAATAAATAACAATAATGATTAATTCTGTTTATTAATATATCTACTCCTTATTTCGGTTTATGCAGACGAAGAAGCGAGCAGAATAAAGTTTTACACAAGTTCATCTCCTTTGCATGTCAATAAATCAAATCGCGGGTTAACATTTTTCCTGTATGATTTTAAAGTCAACAATATAAAGGGATTCGTCGTAAGCCCCGTGCAGTCGGCTACATAGTTTAAAAGAGTTCATTACAGGGGCCTGCGTGAGGATATGGACTTATCGAGGGGTTGGGAATACGGGGTTGAGGTTATGCAGTATGTAAAATAAGTTTTTTGGGAAAAAACAAGTATTTTTGACAAAAAAGTAGGTACCTACTAAGTATACTATACACGCTTGGATGTTATTTCTCAAGTAGGACTGTCTTTAAATAGTTTCAAAGATTATTAAGTAAACTTTTATGATGACGTATTTGCTTAAAGTAATAATAAATGTTGGTTTTTTGAAACGATACCATCATTGTCAAAACTATGTTCCTTTTTTACTTATATCTGTGAAAATATAAATCATAATTCCCTTTATTTAAGTTTTTTTTAACATCTTTTCCTTGTTATATGTATGATTTTCATGCAGTAAGGATGTGCAAAATAGATTATTTTTTATTAATCGTTTATTTTATTATTATAATCGATTTTCAAAACAATTGTTTTAATTACCCTCTGTTTTTTCTATTAATTTATTTTCTTTTTTCTTGTTTTCTAAGATATGAGTAGATGAAACCAATGTAGCTAGACTACACTTCTTTTCGAATTTCGCAAATCTATAATTTTTTATTGATACTTGTATACTTTAATAACTCATTATTCTAATTAATTATTAATGTTAAAAAAGGGAAAAGTTTTCAAATAGTCAGAAAAAAAGATTATTGTTGAGAAAAATCGATTATTTATTATTTATCGATTTTTTCCTCTCCAAGTCACATCCCTACCATACAAAAAAAGTCGGAGGGATATTAAAGATTACTATTAGACATGGAGAGAATCATCAATCACCTAGTGATCATGATATGAAACACTCATCATATTGCAGCATCAGCTATTTTAGCTTTTATAATAACCGCTACATACAAAGTTATTACAATTTTAATAAAGTGCGTACGAAATGTCGATAACAATACATAATAGCGCTACTGCTGTTGTGTATACAACGAATAGTATGCTTTATCCATGCTTATAGGATATAAGGGTTACATTTATTTGTACTAGCAATTATTTTGCCCAGCTGATTAATATAAAAGCGGATAGCGTTTTTTCTAATCACGACTACTGGGCAAAATGATTGTTATTACAAACCAATGTAACCCTTATATCCTATACACATGCATACGATATAAGGCCTTTCTTTGTACATTAAATAGCAGTAGCGCTAGTAGATATAGACACCGTGATCACAATTGATCATCATATCATCGAACGCATATGATTCTTAAATAGTGATTATACCCAAGCTTAATTACGTAAAAAAGTCGTACGTTGGCTCTCTCGCATGCCGCCGTCCACAGTTGCACGCGTCGCGTTCGTGCGCCGTCGCGATGATCGCGGCGCCTCGTATTTGCTCAATCACTCTCGAGGGTTGCACTCGACAGGAATACAAACGATACTACGTCGCGTTTTCCACACGATTGATTGCGATTTTTGAATTCAAAAACGATATAAATCACCTATCAAAAGGTTAACGAGAAATTTATAAAAGTAGGCATCAAAATCAAATTCAAAGACTTTTTTTGTCTTTTGGCGCAAACTTTGTTCAAAAATGATCTATATAATATTTACCTAAATATTTTCTTCTATGCCATCAAAAAAATTCTTTGGCTACTAAATTTGTAAAAAGTGCTTTTGAATCAACTCTACTGTTGGTTCGAAAAGTTGTCCTACCTAGAAGAGCATAGGTGGTTACCATTTTTTTAAACATAACGCTTACAACTAAATACATATGTCATTGTTATCTTGCATAAGGTTGAAGAGTAGTGGAGAAGAAGAACCGAGTCTCCACCTTATGGCTGACCGCCCCATGTACTCGCTGGTAAGATGGCAGATATTTGGTAAGGACGAAATTGAAGCTGATTGAGCAGGGATATTATCAGGTTTGTGAAAGCAACAGGTAGGCTAGAGCAGGTGACACTGTTGGGACAACAGTGAAACCCTTGTGGAAATGGGTAGAATAGTCCATTATTGGAGCTGACCACCCGTCCTGTACCGACAGGCGTCCCCGAAATTAGATAAAATAAGATAAGAAGCTTGAAGAGCAGCTATATCCACGTATTTTTGTCATTAACGTATACCTCAACAGTACCTACTTACTATAATGTAAAGAGGTTTCAAAAAAAATTTCTTTATCCCCTTAGTTTATATAACATACAAATGAAAGCACTTAAGCGGAAAAGACAACAAACCATCACTCTAAATATATTGAAGCCCAAATATCTGGCGCGTATTTTACAAAATCATTTTTTAGCAACATAAGAAATAATGTGATATTTTTATTAGATTCTATTTACTTTCAAATTTGAAATAACAATAATTATATATTTACAATAATATAAACACATACTATAAAAATTACAAAAGTATTCGTTCATTATCTAAAACAAACGGTTTAAATGCTACAAAATCCATCAACACTTTCCGAACGTATCAAAGAAAACCAACGCCATTACGAATTTGAAAAAAGAACAAATTCTAAATGCATTTCCCGCCAGTTCGTGTTGCTATTCAAAATAGGAACGTATTACCCGTGAAAAGAACTGTCTCAAATTACTTTACATAGTCCATCTTTGTCTAACGCACTTTAAGGCATATTCGTATCTCTCTCTAATGCTATACAAACTCTGATAAACAAATACAAAGGGCCTAATTGAGTAACTAGTAAAACGAACATCTCTGTCCCGTCCCTTCGCATATTAAGACAATGTTATCATTACGGTTTATGATGTATTTTTACTTTAAAATTGAACTTTATTTTTATATTATTAGAGGTCATTGTACTGATATCGATAGTAAAATACGTTGTCCTTAACACAATTTTGTAGAGTCGCTCTCTCAAGTGGTAAGGGAGTTCAAGTCCGGGTAGGGAACTTAATTTGTCAACAATTTCAGATATTTGAATACGTTTCGCTGTTCAATGAGCTTCTGTCAGCTTAAATTGTTTTTCTTTCTTTAAAATAATTTGGCTTCCCGTCTTGTTAAAATATTCACGGCGTTCCGATACGATAACATTTTTATTATTAACGAAATCGAAATGTGTTTTTTAGTGTTTGAACTTTAATTTATAATCTGTGGGCTAGTCGTGTGAATACTAGCCGCACAATATATAAGCTCTAGGTTCAATTCCCGGTTTATATTAAATATTAAATCTTCAATTGTAATTTTCATTGTGATTATTTAGTGACTAAAAAATGATTTTGTGTTTTTTAATTTTTATTTTTGATATATAAAGTAATTGTTCACTTATCAACTTTCTTTTATCTCTGTTTACCTTTACTAACTCGCCCGGTGTCCGGATAGCAGAATAAGTATAAAAAAAATAATAATTAAAGAATCGACTGCTAAATGATTTATAGAAGCAGAAGTTACTTTGCGGAATTCCTTAATACAGAAACTATAACAGAAGTACTTTGCTATATTCCGCGCGGGTTGAGCGAATGCATGCAATGCTAATGTGTATGAAGCAAGCAAAATTCACGTACCTTACACATGCAGGACAAGTCACCACACGCATCACAAGACGCCTCCACCCGTTTCGCAAATTTCTTTGTCGTGGAGCCTATCCTCTTGATGATGCTTCGGTTTTGGGGCGAAACGATCGTCGATATTTTGGTGGTGGTTGTGTGCACTGCTTGTGTGCATTGTTGCTGGTGGAGGCGTCTTGGGATACGTGTGGTGACTCGTCCTGCATGTGTAAAGTGTATTAATTTTGCCTGCTTCATAGACATTAGCGTTGCATGCATTCACTTAACCCGCGCGGATTATAGCAAAGAAGTTCTGTTATAGTTTCTGTAATCGACTACTGGGTAGCAAGTATAAATAATCGATTCAGCGTCTCTATGTCTATTCTTTAGGTATAATACCGGAGTGGTGGTCGTTAATAAAGATTGACGCGGCGGCGTGGCGGGCATCCGCCAATAGATAGCATCCTCATTTAGCACAGGATACGGCAATCTGGACCCGGCACCGCCCAGCGGACGGCACTAATAGCCTAACACAGTACCCTTCGCTAGAATTGAACGTGCGACCTAGTCATTTTTTAGAACTTACAATATGCTGTTAGCACTAACGGCTTTAACAGCGTCACCGCGCCGGACGAGCGGTCGCAGAAGCATCGTCGAGGTTGCGAAATGCAGCGAGTAGAGCGCAGAAGCTGTAAGCGTCCGGAAACATGTTATTACATGATTCGGCTACATATTTTACGACCGGCCGCATGCCTGACGTCAACTTATCTTAGTCGTATTTTACGACACCTCGATAAGAAACGAGGGTGATCCACTCTACTCAACTGGATGCCGCGCGGTGTGTGAACTTACCGTAGTCACCTTTTACGACACCATGGTAAGAAATAAGCGTGGTCTATTCTACTTAGCCCAATACCAGCCGGCATATAAGTTTTCAAATAAAAACCTTTTATTATTAATGTCACAGTTTAAAGTTTAAACAAATAGCAGAGAGTAAAAATGTACAAAAATATCGTTAAAAATTGGAAGTTGAGGTGTTCCTCAACTCTGTCTTTAATAGTGACGATTGTTACTTAAATCTAAATCCTAATTGACACAGTAAAAACAGTCAATTTAAACAGAAAAACTCATTGGCAACAATGAGTACTTGGTACCAAGGAGATTGAACATGACACAATAGGTTATAAGACACGGTTTCAACATTAAGCTATCACAGCTTAAACAAAGTTTAGATATTATAAAAAGGCCTCCAATCGAACATTTAAAAAACAACATACGTACTCTGTCCGCTCATTAAACTCACATAAAAACTCGCCACTCATCCCCGTTAAGCCCCGTCAAACTTAAACACCGTCACAATGGAGGCAAATTCGGTTCGAAATAAAATAAACGAGGCGATTCGTCGGTAGCCGTCAAGCTATTGTGGCCCCGTCACCATCAACTAACGACCGCAATGTTTAGAAAACAATTTTAAGAAGCTTCCGTTTAACATCAGTTTATTTACGCCATTGTCCCTAAGCGGATCGGTGCCTAAGTGTTGTGGAGGTGGACAGACGGACAAACAGAACGGTATGGGAGACGGTTGGGGCCCTTTTTGTAACGTTAATCAAATAAACATCATGGAAGCGATTGCTATGGGTTGCTATCAGACTTACGTGTGAATGTAGGGTTTGTGGGACTCCAATGATCAATTAGATCTTTAATTACTCTAAATCTTTGCAGCTTCATACAGGACTGCAATTTAATTAAAGAGTAGACAAAGTAGGAACCGACATCAGCTTGCGGTTCCTTCTTTGTGCCTTGCAATAGTACCTATAGTACCTGGCATTAAATAATGCACTTCGATGGTTAGAACGAAACAGCCGGCCAGTTCTGTTTCATAGAGCGCTGTCACTGTCACTCAGTATGTGACGTTTCGCACGGGTTTGTCAGTCTGTGCGACAGAGACAACGCTCTATGAAGCAGAATCTAGCCGATTTCTATTTCTAAGCCTCGATGTGCATTATTTACTGTCTCGTACTATAAGTCGTTTGTGGGTCTGGGTATAAAATTCTACAATCAAAGTCCGCAATCGATTTTATTTCTCATTGCAGCAGTTTAAAAACACTATAGAAAAAACGCTAATACTTAAAGCTTACTATATTGTTGAGGATTACATAGATAATTAGAATGCATGGGCATAGCTACTCATTGACCCTAATGATATTAATGACTAAATTTAACTAGTGATAAGAATTTATACTTTGAAAAGGGCAACCGTCGAATTTCTTGCTAGCTCTTCTCGGTATGAACAGCTTTCCGAACCAGCGGTAGAGTTGACGATTCAAAAGCACTTGCTTACCTTAATAAAGAATAATTTGAATTTTAATTTAATTTCAATCATGTAAAATGAAAATGCCTTAAAGACTGACCTCCGAGTTTCTTGCTAGTTTTTTTTGGTATGGGCAACGTTCCGAATCAGTAGTAGCTTCATTAAATCTTATTAATCCTTGAAGATTCAATAGTGATTGCATATGATTACTTGAGTAGGTACACTTTATTTCAATTTGATTTGATATTCTTCACAAGCCGTATCCGTTCTTTTATGTAAGCATTTTGCAACACGTCGAGCTGTAGTGGTGAATTAACTGCTTCTATTTATCATCTCGTTTTTGATTACACAGTTATACTCTAAGCATAGTTGTTTTGTATAAATTCACGCGCGCCTAGCCACAGCTTATCGGTAAACTCGCGTCGAAGCTGGCTTGACTGTGAATTCGAGTGCGGGGTCACGTACGCTCGCCGCTGGCGTTTATTACGTAGTATTTTTAGAAACGTTTTGTATTACGATAAGACAGGACGTGCGCGGTCACCTGTATACGGCATTCCTTATTGTAGACGCACACGCGTAATGACGCGTTTTAACCAGTGAAGGGTGTGGTTTTAGATAGTACCACGACTGTATTGACTTTTGATATTGATATAAGTATTTAGTGACGCGGTCAATTACTGAAGCGTTTCGATTACTATAAAGATAAGACTCGGCCGCGACGCGGTTTGAGAACGCGTTGGGATTAATGTTCGCCGATATGGGACGATTCAATAACGTGTGACCTTACGATGGTGTGCACACCGGGTGTTACTTGTGTTATTCAACCGCGTTAGTGAAGTGTATACGCCGGGAGAAATAGACAGTACGTGTCCGTGGAAGACTGCTGAGGCGAGCCAACGGGTTCGGGAATCGGCCAAGTACATACAAGCGCACACACACACGTACACATATACACGCAGTGATTCATGAGGCCGGACCGCATATAGCTGACGGCCGCATAAGGTAGGTTGAGACGCCGAAACGGCGGGCCCAGGTTTCGGAGGTTGTTTCATCCGCCCGCACGTTTGTGCGGAACAATAGTTCTACTCTAGCTGAGGTCTTCTTTATCTTTCTTATGGTCAGCGACCATGTTTTGGATCTATAAATCATCACTAATAGTAACAAGGTTTTCGTCATTGCATTACATCGCTCTATTATAAAAATGAAACTCAAATATTCACAGTTAGATATTGACGGCGAAAGCTCCCCCATCTAATGGTGCGCGAAACTTATCACATTATCAAAAAGCAACAAATCGAATCCTTTGATCAGGACGCCTCGCTAATTCGGCAATTACACCACGCCTAGCCGATGCGGCTGCTACCAGTTTACGAATATTAGCGAATATTATCGAACACCCCTTCTTTGTACGTACTATGCAATATTTTTAGTTTATAATTTAGCAACACAATCATCATCATCCTCCTGCCCTTATACCATTCTAAGTGGGTTCGGCACAACATGTTACAATGATGTGGTCATATAATTTGGCTACGTATTTTACGACCGGTCGCCTGCCTGACGTCAACTTACGTTAGCCGAATTTTACGATCCCTCGGTAAGACACAGGGTGGTCTATTCTACTCAACCGGATATCACACGGTGGGTCAACTTACCTTAGTCGCCTTTTACGACACCTCAGTAAGAAATGAGGGTGGTCTCCTCTACTCAGCCGAATACCATACGGCGGGTCGACTTACCCTCGTCGCCTCTTACGACACCTCGATAAGAAATGTGGTTGGTATATACTACCCAGGCGGATACTACATAGCATAATTAAGGAACATAATATCGTTATATAAATCGAAATGGATAAATAATTTCATAAAATTGATTATCTTATAGACAGCAGTTTTAAAGACACTATTAAACAAAAGCTAATATAGAGAGCCTTTTATATTATTCAGAATTATTTAGACGATAAGAATGCGTGGACAGAGCTACTCTTAGACCCTGTACAAAAAAAAGTAATGACCAAATGTAACTAGTAATAAGAATTATAGTTGAAAAGTGCAACCGCCGAATTTCTTGCAGGCTATTCTCGGTAGGAACAGCTTTCCGAACCAGGAGCAGAGTTCACGATTCAAAAGCACTTATTTACAAGTTTATATGAATAAAGAATATTTTGTTTTTTTCTTAATTTTGACCAATTAAACAAAAAACGCAAGAAAATTTTAGAAACTATAAAAGATATGCAGGTTTTCTACCGAAAAACGTATGACAAATTGTAATTATCAATAAGAGAAATACTTTCAATTAATGCTCAACTCAAACTCATTAATGCCTACACAGAGCTTAGAATCCGTGACTCCCCCTCGAAATAGACGCACGGTCCCACCGTTAGGCTATCACAGCTCCATTTAATCATACAAAATAATAAAATGAGATGGTCACACATACGGCATCGACTTGTCCATTGGGTAGTGACCCTGCCTTCAGCTCCACGGGTCGAGAGTTCGATTCCCGCCTAGCCGCCTAGCCCGATGCCAACATTTTCTATAAACAATTTGTTGATTCTTCGAGTCTAGGTGTGTAATATTATTTAAGTATGTATTTAAAATTATATATGTAGTATATTCACCAGTTGTCCATAACACGAGTATTAAATTACTTACTTACCTTGGGAAAGGACGACCGTGTGTGTAAGTGTCCCATATATTTATTTGACTGGCCCTTGGCGCAGTTGGCAGTGACCCTGTCTTCAGTGCCACGGGTCGCGGGGTCGATTCCCGCCGAGAAATAACATTGTCTATTTATAATTTGTTGGTTCTTCGAGTCTGGGTGTGTATTATTATTTAAAATTATATATGTATATACTTATCAGTTGTCTATCACCCATAACACAAGTATTAAGTTACTTACCTTGGGAATGGACGACTGTGTGTAAGTGTCCCATATATTTATTTATTATATAAAATCGCTCGCTAACGATAGTCGAAAGTTCGAAAATGTCGATCAGATTTCGTCGAATACACACCGACGGTACACAAAGGCGACTGATGAAGCGCCACGTGGCGGCAGCTTGTTAACATCTGAAGGGTAGCGGTATCAATACCGTTCAGGCCATTATGGATTTACTGTAATAGAATAAACTGGTAGAATGCAGCGACTTTGAAATTTGAGAACATGAATTATCTAAACTGTAGGAGTTCGGAACGGATTTTTTTTTAACATGACTGTATGCTGTTACCCTTAATGGGCAGCATCTTATTATATCATTTTACAGCATCACCGGGCGGGACGGGCGCAGAAGCATCGTCGAGGTTGCAAAATGCAGAGTACAGCGCAGAAGCTCTACTTAAGGCGGGCAACGACGTTCTAAGGGTGCCTCCTGTGAGGCCGGACCACGGAACGGAATAGAATTAAACTAGGTCTGGCAGCTTCGCCCGTTTGGAAATCAGTGTATAACAATTTTTTTCCGACATTTAATTTTAAACGTGAAACAACAATAACTACATTGTGACTTAACCATAACAGATAGAGACTATGCTATCCCGTACTTTTTATAGTACATTACTGTAGTATATCTCTGCCGGTTAACGCGACGCGAGTAAAGCTCCCAACAGGTCCTTTTTTTACAACATAATCTTTTAGTAAAAAACCCTTTTTAAGGACCTTTTTTGAAATAAGCATAGATAGAAAGGCTGAAAAAAAAGGCTTTCGAACTAATAAGTGAAAAATAACGAAGAATATTTTAGAACAAAAGAAAGAATTGTTTTGTTACACTTTGTTAAGAAATTTTATCTAATGCTAAGTTTAGGAAGCTCAATCCGTTCTCATACCTTATACATGTAGTAGTGGCAATACCTACACCACCACCATCAACACACCACACAAGCATTGCATACATTCACTACAAAAATCGAAAGCTTTGCGATTTTGTTGTGAAGCCTACCTCCTGATGATGCCTCGGTTGCGGGGCGAAACGATCGTTGAGATTGTTGTAGCGAATGTGTGCTATGCTTGTGTAATGTCTTGGTATTGGTGTCTTGTGATACGTGCGGTAATTATTCCAATATGTATAAAGTATGATAACAGATTTTGCATCCTAAATTTAGCATTACGTAGATTTTTTAACAAACCCGAATTATATTATAGGAAAATAATTATATTCTAACGTCTACAATTTAAGTCCGCGTGATTCCCTGCGAGAGAAGTTTAAGGAAACAGGTATTCTAACATTTGCTTCACAGTATATTTTAAATAACGTAATTTTTGTACATAAAAATATAAAGAATTATAAAACGATAGGTGATGTATATAATAGACAAAGTAGGAACCGACATAAGCTTGCGACTCCTGCTTTGCGCCTAGCAAAAGTACGTAAATCGTTTGTGGGTTTGGGTATAAGATTCTATAATAAAATTCCGAAATCAATTTTGGTCATGCCATTACAGCAGTTTAAAAACACTGTTATAAAGAGGCTGATACAGAAAGCCTCCTATACTGCTGAAGATTACTTAGATGATAAGGATGTGTGGATATAGGTGCACTTCTACCCTGTACAAGACAGTAATAAATAAATGTAACTAGTTCTAAGATTTATATTTTAAAAAGAGCAACCGCCGAGTTTCTTGCTGGCTCTTCTCGGCAGGAACAGCTTTCCGAACCAGCAGTAAAGTTGACGATTCAAAAGCACTTGTTTACAAGTTTACTTGAATAAAGAATATTTTGATTTGATTTGATTTGATTACAGCAAAAGCAAATATAGAGGATTCAGTTTAGACCATCGCACGACTGTACTTAAACATATCCTATGATACTTAAATTTATACGAAGACCCGTAATTTCCTTAATCACAATAAATTATAAAAAAGATGATGATACAAACAAGTTATCCGTTTCCATAGTACATTACACCAGAAATTACTGGACATTCATCACTGACCTTTTAATATCGGCGGTGAGATTGCCGCTACAAAAACAGAAGCCGTCGGAAAAACAATCAAAAGGCGCCGCAGCTCGGATCAGACGCGCCGACTCGCGACAATTACTCCCCCGTACGCTAGGAAAGTCATTTTCCAAAGACTACCCAGACCTGAGGACTTATTACACCGTCGCAAACTTAATAATACACCCAATAAAATATTTTGATATCCTTATCATAACAGTATAAGATTCATTATCGAACAACTATAAATTGGTACGTGTACAAATATTAAATTGTAACTTCATACCGCGACAAACATATAAAACCACCTGGCGATAAACAATATCAATACCTATATACCTTATTGCAATGAAATAGGGATTATATTCGAATGAATTTAATATATCATGGGGTATTATGGGGTTGGCAGCGTAATCCGCGCCGCGAATCGCATGTCAATCATCGTGCGATCGACCGCTGACAAAGGAAAAATCCTTTTAGGACGCGAAATAACTTATACTGATCAAAGTGTTTTGGCGTCGCCTTAAACTAGCTCCTGTTGAGTTAATTTCGCTTTGAATACCGATTTTTTTTATTAAATGTTATGTTTAGAATATATTCGACTCGTGTAATAACAATATTACACGATTAGTATTAAAGTGACCTTATTAAAAAAGCTATTTTGTGTCAATAGCAATTAACCTTAAATTAATAAATAAAATTAGCGTAGCTTCTCCATAACTCGTGAGTGCTTAAGAGATCCGTAACTTCGAAGACTAAGAACTAGCTTCTGTTAAGCTTATTTCGATTTGAATTTCCAACGCGTTCAATTTATTTCAGTATTAAATAGGGAAATGTTTTTAATTCAAATCACACTGTTTTGAATATATTTATTAGACTCATGAAATATCTTTAGGTAGTTAGCGAATTTGGTACATTCTCTTGGAGACAAATTCTTGATTGTGTTGCGCCTAATTTGCGCTGTACAGGCCATAAAGAAAGAAAATAATATTATATAATAATAATAATAATAACCCATTCGCCGTGTGGTATCCGGCTGAGTAGAATAGACCACCCTCATTTCTTACCGAGGTGTCGTAAAAGACGACTAAGGTAAGTTGACATCAGGCAGGCGGCCTGTCGGAAAATACCTAGCTAAATCATGTAACAACATGGTTAATACATGTTATGCCGACCCCATTTAGAGTGGGATAAGGACAGGAGAATGATGAATAATAATAACCCATGAAATATCCATGTCGCACATTTAGTATTTTATTATGTGAACGAATTCACGGCAAAATACGGGCAAAAACTGAAGCATCGTCAGAAGATGGGCTCCACAACAAAATCGCAAAGTAAATTTGCGTGGTGGTGGTGTCATGTGATATGTACGTTAACAAATCCTGCATAGATAAGGTATGAAAACGGTTTTGCTTGCACTTAGCATTAGATCACAAACGCGGATAATAGCAAAATAATTCTATAATAATATGTCATCATCATCATTCTCCTGCCCTTATCCCAAGTTAAGTCGGGTCTCTAAGTTGGGTCGGCACAACATGTTTGAAACATGTGTCACATGATTTGGCTACGTATTTTACGACCGGCCGCCTGCCTGACGTCAACTTACCTTAGTCACCTTTTACGACACCTCGGTAAGAAATGAGGGTGGTCTATTCTATGCAGCCGAATACCACACGGCACATACCTTATTCGCCTCTTACGACACCTCGGTAAGAAAGGAGGGTGGTCTATTCTATGCAGCCGGATACCACACGGCACATACCTTATTCGCCTCTTACGACACCTCGGTAAGAAAAGAGGGTGGTCTATTCTATGCCAGAAACCACACGGCGAATTCTATCATAATATGTATAAGATAGAATTCTGCAAAGTAATGCCTATGTGTATAAATAATTGGTTATACTATCACCGTGACTTTGTTCCTTAGAGTATTTGTTGTTAGTCGGTAACCAGGGAAACAGACTAGGACATGCTTCCCTTCACACCTTACTGGTGCAATTGTAAAACGGAAAGCGTATTGTATTTAAACATTAATACGACGAGCCCGCAATCGTCTCGCGAGCGGTATGAAAGAAATATCCATACTAATTTCACCTACCAATTTGCAGATCATCTTTCGCAGAATGCCTTCATAGAAATCGGTGCTCTTTGACCGCGCTCACAATACTCGCTTGCACCGCTTCCTCCCCACAATGGGCCTTTATTTCAGCCCTTTTATTTACCGAGCAATCACCGCGGGCATTATATGCTCATTTGGGGATGCATTCATAGCCCGCCGGCGACACTTGGTGTATCCGGCCCGTTCAATCAATTAGCCGCCAACATTCTCTCGTACTGAGCTGTGATAGCTGAACAGTGAGACCTTGCGTAAGGGGTCACAGATTCAAACCCCGAGCAAGCTGTGTATGTGGCAATGCTGTTTACATTGAAATACGAAACATTTTTCGTAATTCATCGTTATCTTCAAGTTGATTTTGTGTATTTCTAGATTCAATTCAAATTCAAATTAAAATTCAAAATATTCTTTATTCAAGTTGAACTTTGAAAAGAACTTGTAAACAAGTGCTTTTGAATGATTTATAGAAGCAGGCGTTACTTTGCGGAATTCCATATTACAAGCAATATAACAGAACTAACTACTTTGCTATAATCTGCACGGGTTAAGTGAATGCATGCAAAGCCAATGTGAAGAAAGCAGGCAAAATCTACGCACTCCAGTACTCCAGTCCTTAAAAAAAGTAAGGGTCACATCGGGACTGATAAAAGAGTGCCACGAGATCCTGGAGACTATCTCAGTAGAAAACCAGGTGGTACTCCAATGGATCAAAGGTCACAGCGGTTCACTGGGAAATGACGCAGCAGATGAACTAGCCAGAATAGGCTCAAATACCACGGTCGAAGGACCTGAACCTATTGTCCCATTTCCCTTTAGCCTATTAAGATCATGGCTTAGAGAGATGACCATGGTAACCCACAATACACTCTGGGCAAACCGGACCGACTGTAGGCAATCCAGAGACGCAATGCCGTCCCTGAATCCTCGCTTGACCAACAGTCTTCTTCGCATGAACAGACCCAACCTGCGAAGAATGATAAGCCTTATCACCGGCCATTGTCTGCTAAATAAACACCTGTTCTATTTAGGTGCGACTGACAGCCCCATTTGCAGAGGATGCATGAGGGAACCGGAAACACCATCTCACGTCATGCTATATTGCACGGAGGTGGCAAAACATCGGGCGAATATCCTTGGCTCACCGAGGACATTGCAAGAAGCCTTTGGTGCTCCGTCTGGGGTCCTTGGCTTCTGGAAGGAGCTTGGCTGGCTGGAGTAACCAGTCCGCTTTCACCCTCACGCACAATGGTCGCCAAAATGCGACTAAGTGCGGAAAACAGCCCGCCAACAAAGAAGAAGAAGAAAGATCTACGCACCTTATACATGCAGGACCAGCCACCACATGCACCCCAAGGCGCAATTCACCAGCAACAACGAACACAAAAGCAGCACACACACCCACCACCACAATCTCTAATTGTGGTGGTGGGTGTGTGTGCTGCTTTTGAATCATTAACTCTACTGCTGGTTCGAAAAGATGTTCGTACATAGAAGTGTCAGCAAGAAACTCGGCGGTTGCTCCTTTTAAAATACAAATCTTATAACTAGTCATAACTTCTAAGTCTTGCTGTTAAGCTGTGATAGACTAGCGGTGAGACCGTGCGACTCTCGACGACATAGGTTCAAATCCGGGCAGGCACCAATGAGTTTTTCTATTAAAGCTTATGTGTCTAATTGATAATTGCAATTTATCACACGCTTTTCGGTGAAGGAAAACATCGTGATGAATCCTGCATATCTCTAGAAAATTCTAGGGATATGTGTAACCAATCCACATTGGAGCAGCGTGGTAGGTCTTAGCTCCAACCCTTCTCTTCAAAAACGGAGAGAGGAGGCCTTAGCCCAGCAGTGGGCATAGTAACAGGCTGTTACTTTTTTTACTTTACTGTTCTGCTTGGTAGAAGCGCTAAATCCACACATTTATATCATCTAAGTAATCCTCAACAATATTGTAGGATTTCTGTATCAACCGATTTTTAATAGTGTTTTTAAACAGCTTTAATGTCACGGCCAAAGTTGATGAAGCCAAAATTGAATTGATGAAAGACTGGTTTGAACCCGACACCGTAAGTGTCGCATGCCCAAATTCCATTAGGGCATCCGACGAAGAAGACCAGAGCGACACGGAACAGTCGAAAGACGCGCGAATATACTGAAGACTTCTTCAGTATATTCTATTTTTTTATTCAGTATATTCATAATTATTCGGTGTATTCAAATTATACCGTATCAGTATTTCATATTGTGAAATAAATATTTAATGAAAGAAATTATTTTGACATCATCCCTCCTGCCCTTACCCCACTCTAAGTGGAGTCGGCGCAACAAGTTACAAACATGTTGTCACATGATTTGGCTAGGTATTTTACGACCTGCCGCCTGTCTCACGTCAACTTACCTTAGCCGCCTTTTACTACCACTCGATAAGAGAGAGAGTGGTCTATTCTACTCAACCGGATACCACACGGTGAGTTAACTTACCTTAGTCGCCTTTTACTACAACTCGATAAGAAAGAGAGTGGTCTATTTATTATATTTCCAACAAGAGATAAGTCGTGTATTGATCACTTCATGGTAAAATCCTGTAATACTTTTCAAACTGTAGTGTTCGATAAATTAACAGATCACTCTCCCATTCTCTTACAAATTCATAAATCTTTTCTTCAGCGGAAGTTGCCTAACCTTGAAAGAGTAAAAATTAATTTTATAGCGTTAAATGAATGCCTGAAAAAAGAATCTTGGGATGATATTTATCTTACAACAGATACTAACCAAGCTGCAGAATTATTCACAGCAAAACTACAAAGCCATATCATTAACAATTCATCTGTTACATTTGTACCTAAGAAAAAACGCCCCCTTAAACCCTGGATAACGGTTGGTGTTGTAAATTCTATTAGGAAACGCGATAAAATGCATAAAATTTTGAGAAAGAATTTAAATAATGTGCAATTAAAACAAGACTACATCTTATATCGAAATATGTGTAATAAAATAATAAAAAACCTTAAAATAGAATATTATACTAAGGAATTTCAGAAAAATAGAGGTAACATGAAAGGAACGTGGAACACTATAAAAGAATTATGTAACATTAATAAAAATAAAGAAACACCTACGGAACTTCTCAATATAAAAAGCACTGTCACAAGCTCACTTGATGAGGTAAATAGATTTTTTACAACAATTGGGAGCAACCTTGCTAGTAACCTACTTAGAAAGATACATAGTAATGAAACTAACCTAGCCATAAAAGCCCGTTGTAAGAATGCACCACACAATTCAATGTCACTCTATTATACAGATCCACAAGAAATTAAATCTATAATTCGTGGGTTGAAAACCAGTAGTGCTCCAGGAATCGACAAAATTCCGACTACTGTTTTGAAGACATTTGAGACATTTTTGTCCAAACCTTTAGCCCATATTTGTAATCTTACTTTTGAGCATGGGACATTTCCAAACCTATTCAAAAATGCCGTAGTTTGCCCTATATATAAATCTGGACTAAAAAATATGCCCACGAATTATAGGCCAATTTCTCTACTCAATGCTCTATACAAAGTAATCGAAAAAGTAACGAATAATCGACTTATGAACTATCTTGAAAAGAATCATATAATAAGTGAAAATCAATACGGCTTTAGAGCTAAGAGATCCACGGAAGATGCTGTACTTGAACTTACTTCTCGCATTAAAAACCATCTTGATAGGGGTGAAAAATGTCTGGCTATATTCTTAGATTTACAGAAAGCATTTGACACCGTATCCATTCCTATTTTACTTACCCGTCTTGAAAATATTGGTATAAGAGGTAACGCTTTTCTTTGGCTTAAAAGCTATCTCTCTAATAGAAAGCAATGTGTACGTGTTAATAATTATCTCAGTACCAGTAATTCTTTAACGTATGGGGTGCCACAGGGTAGTACTCTTGGACCCACTCTGTTCTTAATATATATTAATGAATTATGTAAAACTAAACTGTATGGTGCAGAATTGCAAATGTTCGCTGACGACACTGTTATATTATTTCATGGCAAATCTTGGGAAAAAGTGCGTAACATTGCAGAGATAGGTATGTGTGCCATAACATCTTGGCTTGAGGATAGTTTACTTTCCATGAATATAAGTAAATCTAAATATATTTGCTTCAGCAAGACAAATGCAACTAATCCTGTAAATTTATCAATACGTGCACATTCTTATCCTTGTAACCGAAAGCGACTTGAACAAGATAGTTACTGTGATTGTGAATTACTGGCCAGAGTTGACTGCACTAAATTTTTGGGCGTTATGATAGACAACAAGCTTAACTGGTTGGAACACATTATTTTACTTACTAGTCGTATTAGAAAACTAATTTACATTTTCAAGCACCTTAGAATTATTAGAAATGAAACACTTATAATCCAGACGTATAAAGCTCTCGCTGAATCCATTTTGAGATATTGTATATGTTCTTGGGGTGGAGCTACCAAAACTAATCTAATAAAGTTAGAATATGCCCAAAGATCACTACTAAAAGTATCGCTAAGTCTACCTTTTCGTTATCCTACCAGTAAATTATACAAAAAAGCTGATGTGCTTTCAATTAGAAAACTTTTTATTTATCAGTGCCTCCGTAGATATCATAAATTGTCTGTTCCACAATTGCCAAAAACCTGCAAAAGACGGGATAGCTGTCCACTACCGAAAACAAAGAGCATCTTTGCGCAAAGGCATTATGACACTATCGCACCCCGTCTATACAACAAATTAAATAAACAATTTAACGTAAAAAATTTATCCAATCATAATATCAAGGAAGTCATAATAAATTGGCTGAGTACCTTGACTTATACTCAAATAGAGGAACTGTTTTTAACAATTAAATAATATTTAAAAATTAAGGTATCACTCATTGACACATACACACACAACACTTTCACACACTCACACACACATACACCTTTCACACTTCATCTGCTTTTTTAGTATGCTTCTTTTTTAGATTATGATTTTATATCAATAGTTTTTCTTCTCTAGATTATTATATATATATATATATATATATATATATACTTATCTTTGTAAATGCCAAATTGTTCTGTTATAGTTGATAAGGGAAGGTACTAGCTCCTGAAACACAGTTTTTCTAGTTCAGGAGCTAGGGCTTCAATGCACTATGTACATTTGGATGATCAATAAATATTATTATTATTATTATTATTACTTACTTTGGGGACGGACGACCGTGTGTGTAAATGTCCCATATATTTATTTAAATTTATTTATTTATAATAACAGAATGAACTCGTAATGATAACGATAATGAGATCTCCAATTATTTATTTATTTATTTATCTATTTATTAATATAAATTTATTAATTTAAAGCTAGTATAATAGTTCAACACATTTCAACACATATGTATATATGTATTAGTATATAAAGTCAATCTTACACAGTATTATAAATTATTAATAACGAAAGGACCCCGAAAATCTGAAACTAAATAAACCCCCAGCGATTCCGGTCAAAGCAAAACTAAAATATAAACTTCCTATGTATAATAACATTCGTTACTTGTTCCGATGAAACAATACAAGTCATATTTGATATAGTGTATGTATTTTAAAAATAATAATTCTGATTTCACTATTTAAACATATTTATTTTATAAAATGTTGTTTTTATTGTTTATAATATGAATAAAATTAGGTGTCCAAAACATAAATGTTAGATATTGTCAGATTGTCAGATATTCTACTCAACCGGATACCACACGGTGTGTCAACTTACCTTAGTCGCCTTTTACTACAACTCGTTAAGAAAATGAGAGTGGTCTATTCTACTCAGCCGAATACCCACACGGCATAAAGAAATTAATTAAGATTAATATCAGTTTCTTTCAAATAAAATATTTTCAAATTGACGAATACAGTTTAATATCAGTTTCTTTCAAATAAAATATTATCAAATTATAATATATAATTTACGTTGAACGGTGAGAATATATGATTATCTCCCGGAGGTCACAGATTCAAGACTCAGGCAGGCACTAATAATATTTTTGTTAAAACTTATGTGTCTAATCGATACTTTCAATCTATCACACGCTTTTCGGTGAAGAAAAACATCGCAAGGATAAGCATATCTCCTGACGAGAACTCCTGACATGTAAACTAAATCGCATTGGAGCAGCTCGGTAGGTCTTAGCTCCAACCCTTCTCTCCAGAAATGAAGAGAATGGGCCTATGCCCAGTGGTATAGTAACAGGCCTGTACTTAACTTTATTCATTGCTTATCCCGAGACAGTTATGTAACTTATAAATAAATAAATGAATAAATATAGTTTATTTCTTTCATGCTTAATTTAATTTCAGGGTTTTGAGACCTTCTAGTAAGCTTGAATATGCTTGTATCAGAAGAGTCTCGCTCTTCTATAACAATAATAATTATAAACTTACATGGTTTCTATTACTATTCGTATAACATTTATATATCTATAATATTTATATTTATATATCTATATCTATCTATAATTATTGTTGTGTTTTTGGGTGTGTGTGTACGCATGTGAGTTATTTGAATGTGTGCGTGTGAGTGTTTGGGTATGCGTGTCTCTGAATGCATGTTTGTGTGCGTGTGTATCCCTCATGAGATGGTCCTCATACATCTACCCTCCGTAATGACGTTTCCGGTTCCATTGTCTAACGCAGTATCCTTATTAATGGCCGCTTTTGATTGTAAATTAGCTATTATGAACGCTCGGTGACTTTGTCCCTACCCCGGTGTTGATGTCGCGGGAATATAAAACAAATTGGATATTAGGAAAGGGAATTAATTTATAAATATAATGTTTATATTAAAGACAATTTACATTCATACTAAAGTTATCTTCTACCTCGTCTGTATCTACTTTAGACTTGCCTTTACAAAAGTTCAAAAAAGCAATTAAAAGGACACTAATTTACAAATCTTATTAAAGATAATTTAAACATAAATAAATGAATATATGGTACACTTACACACACGGTCGTCCATCCTCAAAATAATTAACTTATTATTACTTAAATACAAATATACACCTATCTCTACAAAACAATTTACATAATACCGATATGAACTATTTACCTTAATCATTCGGAAGTATTGCACTATCTTTTGGTGAAAACAGTACAAAAATCCGTTCAGTAGATTTTGAGAAAATCGATTGCATACAGACAGACAGTTTTGTGGGACTTTGTTTTATAATGAGTATAGATAGATAGATGTATGATTCATTTCTGCGACTTCAAATATTAATTTGTTGATTCTGTTGAAGACATTGTATATTAATTAATTCCTCTGACATTTCTCAAGTCATATAACATAGGTAACCTTTACATTATTTACTTTACATGTTAAAATTGACATGTAATTATTTGCTGACTTTATGCGTTCAATTGTCCTGTCATTAACTATCATTTGTCATTGCAAAATATAAATGCTGGTTTTAGTGACATTTACCATCTGCTATATTTTACAAAGGAAGAAAAAAGTAAAAAGTGCCATTGTTATACCAATGCTAAATATATCCCCTCTTTGGGTGAAGGGTTGGACCTTAGACCTACCAAATTTGGACCATCATGATTTGTGACTTAGGTAGTTATTCTTACATTTGCTTCACAGTATATTTTAAACAATGTAATTTTTGGACATAAAAATATAAAGAATTATAAAACGATAGGTGATGTATATAATAGACAAAGTAGGAACCGACATAAGCTTGCGACTCCTGCGCCTAGCAAAAGTACGTAAATCGTTTGTGGATTTGGGTATAAGATTCTATAATAAAATTCCGAAATCAATTTTGGCCATGCCATTAAAGCGGTTTACAAACACTGTCAAAAAGAGGCTGATACAGAAAGCCTACTTATACTGCTGAAGATTACTTGCATGATAAGGATGTGTCGATATAGGTGCACTTCTACCCTGTACAAGACAGTAATAAATAAATGCAACTAGTTTTAAGATTTATATTTTAAAAAGAGCAACCGCCGAGTTTCTTGCTGGTTCTTCGCGGACAGCTTTCCGAACCAGCAGTAGATGTTGACGATTCAAAAGTACTCGTTTACAAGATTACTTAAATAAAGTATATTTTGAATTTGAATTTTGAATACACGTATACCATAAATTTTCGAAAATTCTGCAAGTGTTACTTATTTTGTTTTCCTTTGCCGCAAAGGGTATGATAAATAATTAGGCACATAAGTTTTTATATAGGAGGGATGAAAATCATGCGACCAAATAAGTAGTAAAGTGAGTAACGGCTTGTTACTAACTATCCCAATGCTTTACATAGCCACCTCTCTACGTTTTTCTTTTTGGAAAGATGGATTGAAGCTAAATCCTACCGTGTGGTATCCGACTGAGTATAATAGACCACCCTCATTTCTTACCGAGGTGTCGTAAACGGCGACTAAGGTAAATTGACGTCAGGCAAGCGGCCAGTCGTAAAATAGGTAGCCAAATCATGTTATAACATGTTATACATGTTGTGCCGACCCCACTTAGAGTGGGACAAGGGCAGGAGAATGATGATGATGATGGATTGAAGCTGAATCCTATCACGCTGCTTCAATGCGGATTGGGTAAATATATAGAATCCCAAAACAAAATCAAGAAATCTCAAATACGTGTCTCCTTAGAGTATTAGAGGTTGTCGGACATATTGCTAGGAAGACTGGGTAAGCTAATGGTCATCTGGTTCAGTGGAAGGAAATAGAGTAATTAATCTGAGTTCAACTCGATGGTCCGACCAGAACATCAAGTCGCTTTAACTCCATGTCCACAATGCCTTACAAGCCGCATGAGATCGAAAAACCTGAAGATCCGCGAAAACGTGATCCGTGGAAAAGAGGTCACTACCCTCAATACTGAAGTGAACGACGCAAGGAAGAGGATGTTTTGCTAATAATCAGCATGTAAAGTAAAATTTTAGATTTATTTACATTACGATTAATATGAGAATTCACAGAAACCAATGTCATATTAAACAAGTCAAGTTAAAAATGCTTTTAAAGAAGCTTCAAACAAAATTTCATGGCATTAAATAATGCACATCGATGTTTAGAACGAAACAGCCGGCCAGTTCTGTTTCGTAGAGCGCTGTCACTGTCACTCAGTATGTTTCGCACGGGTTCGTCAGTCCGTGCGACAGAGACAATGCTCTAAGAAGCAGAATCTAGCCGATTTCTCTCTCTAAGCCTCGATGTGCATTATTTATCGCTGCATACTGTACTAACCGTTGAGAAGTGTAGCAGCAACAGCAGGCCTACCATGAACTCTTATTGCGACTCAATTGAAGACGTAAACTAAATTGTTTAGCTTTTTCATACTATGACGTCTTAAAGACGCACACTTTAAGTCGTTGCCGATTGAGCGTTCGGAATGCGTCCTAAGAACATGTGAGTAAAAGAGACAGAGTTATCTATAAGTTCATATAACGTTATCCTTTTCAAACATTACGACCCCAATGCAATTCACACTTCATGGTACGAAAAGAAAGCGGTTCGCGGTCGTCATTTAGGTCTTCAATTGAGTCGCAATAAGAATTCATGGTAGGCCTGCAGGACTGGATCAGTATATAAAATTTCAGCTCAATCGGACATCAGGAAGTGGATCAAACTTTAAGATTTCATCTTCACCTACATAAGTTCCTTCATACCTTCACATACATTGCAAGTTAAATAAAAGCTTTTTATAATAAAAATATATATGTATGTCTAACTGAAATAAAGATTCCAATTAAGAATGTTTCCTTTAAACAATAATTATGTACGTTCGCGATCAGATAATATCACGCCTGCATTGTAGTAGTGTATATATACAGTTTTTTGTGTCAGTAATTTCTGTTTGTCCACGTATAAGTATAGTGAGTCGGTTGTTTGCTCGGAGGCGCCTCCGTCGGGAAACGAATATTGTTTTAAAATCGATCCCGTAACCCGAGAACTTTCATATTTGCTCAGTTTTAAAGACACGTTGACAGGGACGCTCGCGGGCGCATGGTTGACAGATTATTAATTTTCTTAATTTATTTATTTTTGTAAGACCACCATCAACGACAAATACATCCATTACATTATATGAAATATCGGTGACTAATACAAGATCCATTCAGTAGATGATTTATAGAAGCAGGCGTTACTTTGCGGAATTCCATATTACAAGCAATATAACAGAACTAACTATTTTGCTATAATCCGCACGGGTTAAGTGAATGCATGCAAAGCCAATGTGTATGAAGCAGGCAAAATCTACGCACCTTATACATGCAGGACCAGCCACCACATGCACCCCAAGGCGCAATTCACCAGCAACAACGCACACGAAAGCAGCACACACACCCACCACCACAATCTCGACGATCGTTTCGCCCCGAAACCGAAGCATCATCAGGAGGATAGGCTCCACGACAAAAATCGTACTACGCCGCGCTACCCATACAAGCAGTCTTAAATAGTTCAACTCCCACCAATACCCTCCCCTAGGAATACATGTAGCAAAACGGAATTAGATACATTTACTTGCTCGTTAATTAAGTGACCATTGTTATTTTTTATTATCTCAAGTTGCTCTAACGTACTGAGTCGGAGTCCCTTATCACAAGTGTGGAGAATATGAAATGAATAATGGTGCCTAATGACCATTCATTTCATATTCTTAATTCAATATTTTTATAATAAGTGTAGATGTTTGTGTGGCAACCCTGTTACATGTAGTATAGAAATGTGAGCCATAGTACACGAGTAGTTGTTTTAAAACATCTCGAGTACAAACACGCGGCCGTCCAGCTCCCAGACCGCATTTTCTCTTATCTATTTAATTTATCAAAACACATTTCCTCAAGTATTATTTACAAGTTCAATAGTGGAAAACTTTTTCACATATAAGCTTTACCCGGAACTATGTTCGCGTCAACGTAAGTGTTTACACACTCTATTGTTCTGTTTTCCTATTCTCTCTCTTGGTAATTTATAGAGTTTGATGTTACTTTGCGGAGTTCCGTAATACAAAAGTAATAATAATAATAATAAATATTTCGCTATAATCTGCGATACAGTAAATAAAGAATATATTTAGTGCTAAATGTATACTGGAATATCCGTTTTTTCATACCCGATACATGCAGGATTCGTAAAAACACATGCACAAACCTCCATCACTGCCACAACAGGCAATACACACGTTCATTACCACAAACTCAACAATCGTTGTTGAGTTAAACGATATGAAAAGACTATCCAGTCCACTATAAATTTAGTACTAAATATATTCTCTATTTACTTTATCGCGGATTATGGCAAAATAATCTCTCTCTTGGTGTTTTTCTTCTGCTTCAAATAATGATCTACCTACTGCTGGGCATAGGCTTTTCATGGAATCTCTAACATAGAATTACATATTATCTGCTAACATTAAATTATGATGACACTGAGTAAATACATCGACATAATATGATAAATAATAATATAACTAACATTACAATCAGCAACACATATATTACTTACATACACACACACATTTAGCACTTACACATGCATTCAATTTAATTCAAAATATTCTTTATTCAAGTAAACTTGTAAACAAGTGCTTTTGAATCGACAACATCTACTGCTGGTTCGGAAAGTTGTTCCTACCGAGAAGAACCAGCAAGATACTCGACGGATGCTCTTTTCGAAGAATGATTCCTATTACTAGTAACATATAGTTATTAATGCCTTGCACAGGATCGAAGTGTAGCTATATCCACGCATTCTTATCGTCTAAGTACTCCTCAATACTATTGTAGGCTTTCTGTATTAGCCTTTTTTAAATAGTATGGTAAATTTGCTGCTGTAATGGTAAAGTTAAAGTAAATTGCGGAATTTTATTATAGAAAATTATACCTAAACCCACCAACGACTTATGTATTTTTGCAAGGCGCAAACCAGGAACCGCAGGCTTATGTCGGTTCCTACATTGTCTATTATATACATCACCAATCTTGTTATATGCATATTCTTATGTACAAAAATTAAATGCTAAAACTATATTGTGAACCCAATGTAAGAATACCTGTTTCCTTGAACTTCTCGCGCAGAGAGTCACGCGAATTTAAATTGTAAATGCCACGTATGGATCTTTTTTGTAATACAATAAATTTTTCAATGTCCGCGCATTTTCTTACCCCATAAAACAATAATATAAGTTTGTATTATAAAAATACATTACGGTAAGAAATGAGGGAGGTCTATTCTACTCAACAAGATACCACTCGGCACTTACCTTAGTCGCCTTTTACGACACCTAAGAAATGAAGGAGGTCTATTCTACTCAGCCGGATACCACACGGCACAGTAAACTACATAAATATACGCGTAAAAAATACCGCATTTTATAACGGTCGAAAATTGCGCAATGGTAATTACGACCCACCCTCGAAACGATAGCACCATTCGAGCAGGCGTTGCAAAAACATAATCTGTATTTAATTAAAAGGAAGTGGTGGAATGAAGACATCTCTGATAATTACAGGTTAAGAAGCGGGCAGGTTAATGACTGAGGTCACGTTGGGCACCTGTCGAGGAGTGTAAGCGCGGAAGCATGTTTGCTTTGGAGTATGACGACATACGCGTATTTCTATATAAACAGGGATATTCCAAAATATTTTTTATTCAAGTAAACTTGTAAACAAGTGATTTTGAATCTTCAACTCTACTGCTGGTTCGGAAAGCTGTTCGTACCGAGAAGAGCCAGCAAGAAACTCGTTGGTGGCTCTTTTCAAATATATTTCTTACTAGCTGTGCCAGCGGCTTCGCCCGCGTAGAGATCAGCGTGACACAATATTTTTCTACAATTCAAATTTGAAACATAAAAGTAGTTATTGTGAGTTAACCATAAGATATAGAGACATAGATCTACAATTCTCTAGTACATTACTTAAGCGTATCTCTGCTGGTTTACGCAGCGCATGCGACTAAAACTGCCAGCAAGCAAGATTTTTAATAACTGCTCGATCTTTTCAACTCAATTTACATAATACCGATATGTAATATTTACCTAAACCATCCGGAAGTATTTTGCTCTCTTTTGGTGAAAACCATACAAAAATTGGTTCAGTAGATTTTGAGAAAATCCATTACATACAGACAGACAGCTTTTTAGGACTTTGTTTTGTAGTATAGATAACTAGTTACATTTACTCATTATTATCTTGACATGTTGTCACATAATTTGGCTACGGATAGATATTACGACCGGCCTCCTACATGACGTTAACTTACCTTAGCAGTCTTTTACGACACCTTGGTAAGAAATGATGGTGGTCTATTCTACTCAGCCGGATACCACGCGGCATAAAAAAAAACATTAAACAGTCTACTTCAATAAAGTGTAATTTTAATTTGATTTTGATCACTAATCTTTAATAATGTAAAAAAAAATTAAGTAAATAGAAACCTATAGTGTTCTGCTTATTTCCATCTCTGAAAATCCCAATGTTGTTAGAAATACCAAAAAAAAGGTTCTTAAATATTATAATATCTTGGTATAAAAAAGTGGCGCCTCCGCATGGGAACTGTGGTTTTTGGAAAACATTTCAATGGATACCGTAACATTATACTCTGGTAGTTTTTGCATAGTTTTTATATTAAAGAGGAAGTGTCCCCGTATTTGTTTAGGCTCAGCTTGTAATGGAGAAAAATATTTAGCCATCGAATACTGGCTTCAAATAAAAGTGAGCACCCTAATATAAGTGAACTAGATATGTCCTACGATTTTACTCTAAATAATAGATACCTAGTAGGGTTTATACAAAAATTGAAATATTACAAAACCGGTTTTCGAATAGGAATTTTTTCTTTTTAACCGGTTTCGCATTTTTATAAAAAAAATTTTGCTCGAATATTTTGTAATTCGAACAAAAAATTGTAAAACAAAATTTAGGGTGATTAAAAGCAGTTTTTGACTGAAATTATTTACTGTTAAATTTTATTGATAGTAAGAAAAAATATGCAATTTAGTAGAATAAAAAAATAATAGTTGACCAGGATTAAATAACGTTAAAAACAATTATTCGTTGTTTATACATAATTTTGACATATAAGGATGTAAATCTATACTTATTATAAAATAAAGTCCCAAAAAGCTGTCTGTCTGTATGTAATCGATTTTCTCAAAATCTAATGAACAGATTTTTGTACGGTTTTCACCAAAAGATAGTGCAATACTTACGGATGGTTTAAGTAAATAGTACATATCGGTATTGTGTAAATTGTGTTAAAGAGAACGCGCAGTTAAAAAACTTTCTTGCTGGGAGCTTAAGTCGCGTTCGCTGCATATACCAGCAGAGATACGCTAAAGCAATGTACTAGAGAATTGTAAAACTACTACAAAAAAGTCCGTGACAGCATGTCTCTATCCCTAATGGTTAACTCACAATAACTACTTTTATGTTTAAAATTTCAATTCTAGAAAAAAATTGTGGCACGCTGATTTCCACGCGGATTTTATAATTGTGAAACGAGTTATGGAGCATGAAATCAAATCGGACCGATATGATAACTTAATAAAGCCTTATTGCGACTTAGGTCACTTCAATACTAAAATACCAGCTCCAAACATCTGTAAGCTTTATAAAGAAACATTTATATGCAGTATATGAACATTTCAGCGTCTATTTATGGGTTTAATTCATGTATTGGTGAGAATAAATAGGCATTATGTTACAGCACGTAGATGGATGATAAAAGCGGATGCAGCGGCGCCGAGCTGCCAGTTGGCAGTCGTCAGGATATAACACGCTGAAATATGTGGTCAGTGGCACAGGAGGTAGCGATTTTGTTACAGGGTATGCTCGACATACGGACCCCTTGTATAATCGTGAAGAAGACCAACAGGCTGTTTGCTAAGGGCTTTCCTTACTCACTCACTTTCGCTGAATGGGTACCAAAGTAGTATTGCTGGTTTTTCTGAGAGTTGTCATCATTCTCCTACCCTTATCCCACTCTAAGTGGGGTCAGCTCAACATGCTACAAACATGTTGTCACATGATTTGGCTACGTATTCAACGACCGGCCGCCTGCCTGACGTCAATTTACCTTAGTCGCCTTTTACGACACCTCGGCAAGAAATGAGGGTGGTCTATTCTATGCAGCCGGATATCACACGGCACTGTGTTTACACAAAAGCAACGTGATATATAAATTTATTTTTAATAAATAATTATCTTATATATGTTGCAATATTTATGCGAATATACAGGCTGGTACCGACGATTCGAAGTTAAAAAAAATTCGCTGATCACTTAAACGTGTAAGATAACTTTGTAATAATTCAGTCTTCTTAAATGTCGTCTTTAAAAAATGTATTTTGGAAGAAAATAGTTATAATTTAGTTGAGATCTGGCTTTGTTAATAATTGACTGGCCTGGTGCGGGGCACTTGTTCACAAAATAGGAGATTTATAGTTATCGTATATAGGCCAAGGATGGTATGGCGTGTACGGTCATTGATCACTGTAAAATATAATTTTTTTACAAAACGTTAAATAATTCTATAATGTGGCTAAAATACTTGTATAAATTAACATTTTTTTTAAATGTGGGGTGCCGAATTGTGAAGTTACCTAAAATTAAAATTCATATGGTCGGTAACATCCTGTATATTACTAGTGGTATGGTAACTTAAACTTTAAGCACCCTCAATAATATAATTTGATTTTTTCCCTATAATCCCGAACGAAAATCCTGATTTGTTATCGTATATATAAATATGGATATATTCTTAATTTTTAAAATATAACTTTTATTTTATATTTATATGCAAAAATTTTAATTTTATGAATTTTATATTAAAACTAGCTATGTGTGCAGCTTCGCCCACGTGGAAATCCCGCTATTTATACCTACCCCCACTAACAATTGTTGTAAAAAGACCTCTTCAACTTAATTTACACAAAACCGTTATGTACTATAAACCTAAACATTCCGGAATACCTTTTAGAACAACTAAATTTTATTAAAAACCGTACAAAAATCCGTTCAGTCGATTTAGAAAAAATCGATAATCGATCACAATTCACATACAGATAGCTTTGGGAACTTTCCTTTTATTATTTTAAATTTTAAAATTTCATGAATATTAGTCCAGTAGATAAGCCATGAAGGTGTAACATACAGACAGACAAACTTTCGCATCTATGTCAGCAATATAGACGTATTTTCAATTTGAATTCATCCCATTCGTCAATCGTCAAATACTCATCGGTTATAAAAAGCAGTGTGGACGAGCGCCAACTAGTTGATTACTAGACGATTAAGGAAGAGATTCATCTTTAATTTTATCCGCCGTTTGGTATCCGGTTGAGTAGAATAAACCACCCTCATTTCTTATCGAGGTGTCGTAAAAGGCTACTAAGGTAAGATGACGTCAGGCAGGCGGCCAATCGTAAAATACGTAGCCAAATCATTTGACAACATGTTTGTAACATGTTGTGCCGACCCCACTTAGAGTGGGATAAGGGCAGGAGGATGATGATGATTCATCTTAAAGTTTATATTATATTCAGTAAAAATACTCAAAACACATATCACTTGTGACTCACACCACTCCAAGAGAAACACGATAGTCGAGGTCGCGAGGTGATCGCATGTCTGCAGACGCTGTCACCGAAATGAACTGCCAGGCGCGGTGTCAACACATTGTGAGGTAAATATAGATGAAACATTCGATATGAGGTAACCCAATGATTATAAGTGAATGGGAAAATAAACAACGTGTACATAATGAACCCGTATCTAAGTACGATCCTTTTTTTTATCAGGAAAAACCGTCCGACGGGGTCGAGCGGCGACTAACCTGAGTCAGAGGACTTACTGCTGGTCACATTGCCCCCATCCCCGCCAGCAGCAACTCTGAATCCCAGAATGCGCCAAATCTCTGTCGGGACTTCTCTAAAAGCTGCTCCTCTCTCTACTGATAGATGCATCGGGAAGCAACAGATGCATCAACCGCCTCGATGTTGGTATGAAATCCAGAAACGTACTCAGAAATTTAATTCCGATTCCACTGCTGATTGAAACGCTTCCTTATTTTTTTTAAAGAAGGGTTTGAGCTAAGGTCTACATAGTGATTCCAATCAAATCAAATTAATCTTTATACAAGTAAGCTTTTGCAAGCACTTTCAAATCATCAGGATCAATAAGATGAAGAACTGGTTCGGAATGTTGCTCTTACTGAGAAGAAAAAACAAGAAACTCGGCGGTAAATCTTTCAAATATTTTTAATTTATATTATTAGACCGCGATCTTGTATGAGGCTGAAAAGATTTTTAAATCCAAGCATTTGTGTCATTCAAATATACTTTAATTGTGTATTCTTTACGTACAAGCATAGAAAAACAAGCATGTTTCAAGGCACCAATGAGGTGCCTTGGAACATGCTTGTTTTTCTATTAAAAATCAATCACAATACATATAAATATGTATATGACATACTTAGAATTACCTAGATTCTTTTTAAAAAAACGCGGATTATAACAAAATAATTCAATCGTAACTTCTGAAAAGAGGTCAATCAATATATTCAATAATATGTGCTTAATAAGCTGCATTAGCGCTTGCAATTAAAACAAAAAAATAAACACTAATTTAGTTCCATAAACACATTTAAGTATCAACTCATTAAAGGGAATCAAAATTGGCGTCACATTAGTATCTAATGTCAAACAGAAACAATGCCTAATGATTTAGCAAATCACTAATCATGTTGTGCAAACCTAAACCGTGCTGATTTTAATCAACTGTCAGCAAATTGCTGGAGTAATTCTGGCAAACAGAGACCTCAAACTGGTCATCTGGTGCGCCAACCCTTCAGTGTTTGCGCGGCTCGGTCGGCCCCGCGATGAATTATTCATACACTGCGACAGCTAATTGTAATGAAATTTATGCCCCCTCCCCTGTACCCCCTCGAAATAAGGTAGGTTTACATGGTGAACTTCATTTTTTTTAATTTTACGGAGATTAAGAAAAATAATAAGTCTAACACGACATAACGCGTGTATTTTCCTGACTGCAATAACAGATTGCGCCACCAGTAATTTAGTCCGCGTAAATATATGGGATAATTACACACACGGTCATCAGTCCCCAAAGCAAGTAATCATACTTGTATTATGGGTTACATACAACTGGTCAATATATACGTATCTATATAATATTAAATAAATATATAAATACGCCTAGACTCGAAGAAATAACAAATTGTTGTAGAAATATTGTCCCGTTTTATTATATAGAAATATTGTTAGAGCTGCTCCAAAATGCCAGTTATAATATATTTGAATAGTGAAAATATACATTTAGTAGTATTAGCTGAAATTTATTGAAATTCGGGCTTATAACTAACTAGTGGTCCGGTCACGCGTTGCTGTAGCTCAGTCTGTTTTAGCCTCCCCTTCAAAACAAAGCCTTCATTAACAGGAAAAAAAAATCCGATCGCCATCAAATATTACAGGATTATCCACTGGTCAATCTGAATATCTGAAAATTTCAGACATACGTACCTAAATTCTCTTTTATATACATACTAACTGTACTCGCAGCTTTACCATTTGAAATCAGTGTGTCACGATTATGCGATTTTTTTGTTTAGTAAATTCACACGAGATTCTTACTGATGTATTAATAATTTAAACCTTTCCCAAAATTTTATCTATCTTATAATATAAATTGCAATTTATCACATGCTTTTCGGTGAAGGAAAACATCGTGAGGAAACCTGCATATCTCTAGAGAATTCTGGAGATATGTGTAACCTACCAATCCGCATTGGAGCAGCGTGGTAGGTCTTAGCTCCAATCCTTCGCTCCAGAAACGGAGGGAGGAGGCCTATTCCCAGCAGTGGGATTGTAAAGGGCTGCTACTTTACTTTACTTTACTATAATATAAACCGTACAAATATTCGTTCGGTAGATTTTGAGAAAATCGATTTCATACAAACAAAGCTTTTGGGGACTTTCTTTTATAATCTGTATATGTATAGATTATTTGTGTAAGAACTGAACTTTAACTAAAATCTCGACACCACTTTCGATTGAACTAGGAAAAATTAACTGAAATACAATTGACAGAGAACCGGCTAAGATATGTTTCGAAAATTGAGAACTTCACAACGTCAAGAAAAGAACGCCCAGCTGTTGTTGTAAGCCTATCCTTATAGTAATTAACATGAAAACATTAACGAGATAGAAGCGACTGATGCTGCCACCTAGACGTGAACAAAACAACTACAACAATTTGGTATCTTATCTTAAAAGCACCATTGCCGTGTGGTATACACCTAAGTAGAATAGACTATCCTCATTTCTTACCGAGGTGTCGTAAAAGGCGACTAAGGTAAGTTGACCCACCGTGTGGTATGCGGCTGAGTAGAATGGACTACCCTCATTTATTACCGAGGTGTCGTAAAATTCGACTAAGGTAAATTGACGTCAAGCGGGCAGCCGGTCGTAAAATACGTAACCAAATCACGTGACAAGTTTTATAACATGTGCCGATAAAGGCATGAGCATGATGATCTTGATATAAGCTGTGATAGCCCAGCGGTGTGACCGTGCGACTCTTTCGAGGGGAACACGAGTTCAAACCCGGGCAGGCACCAATTAGTTTTTCTATTAAAACTCATGTGTCTAATTGATAATTGCAATTTATCACACGCTTTTCGGTGAAGGAAAACATCGTGAGGAAACCTGCATATCTCTAGAGAATTCTGGAGATATGTGTAACCTACCAATCCGCATTGGAGCAGCGTGGTAGGTCTTAGCTCCAACCCTTCTCTCCAGAAACGGAGAGAAGAGGCCTATTCCCAGCAGTGGGATTGTAACAGGCTGGTACTTTACTTTTACTTTTATGATGATCTTAAAATAGCACCAATGTAATCTAAACCTTACATAAAGCGTTAGAAGCGAACGAGTCTTATTATTTTATTAGTTCACGCGCGATTTAATCACGATTGTTGGTTTTGGTAAGTTAATAAGCGAAACGGGTTGAGGCCCTCGCAATTTGACGCGAGCTTAAGAGGCGTACTGCACAAGGGTTAGATATACCACGCTCGTTAAATTATACCATATTCTCTGTATTCATATAGCACTGACAGATTGATAAAATTAACGTTGACATTGTATTTGAAAGTATTTATGGCGTTATTAAAAATGCGGACGTCTTTTGCGTCTAATCTGCTAGACGGATATCGTTGAAATTTTGATACCATTAAAGTTTATCTTTATCTATACTTATTATAAAGTCCCAAAAGCTGTCTGTCTGTAGGTAATCGATTTTCTCAAAACCTAATGAACGGATTTTTGTACAGTTCTCACCAAAAGATAGTGCAATACTAAGTATTGGATTTAAGCGGATGGTTTACGTAAATAGTACATATCGGTATTATGCAAATTTGTTGAAGATCGCGCAGTTTTTAAAAAACTTGCTTGCCGCGAGCTTTAGTCGCGTACGCTTCGTAAACCAGCAAAGATACGATAAAGTAATGTAGTAGAGAATTGTAGATCCATAAAAATACTACAAAAAATTCCGCGATGGCATATCTCTATCTCTCACAGTTAACTCACAATAACTACTTTTATGTTCAAAATTTCGAAAATTCGGAAAAAGTTTCGTAAATCACTGAATTCCACATGGGCGAAGCCGTTGTCGGCACAGCTATTATCCTATATAATAGTTCCCAGTTGGAAACTATTTTTTTATCATCTAAACATATTACGAAACAAAGTCCCCAAAAGCTTTCTGTCTGTATTTGATCGATTTTCTCAAAATCCACTGAACGGATATCTTTACGGGTTTTACTTAAAGATGTTTAATTTTTAAGGAAAGTTTACGTTAATGGTACGTTACGGTTAAATGCCCATTTCTCGGGATTTAGACGGGAAAAACTTTGTCGTATATATGTATATACCATATATACTTAGAATTCTGCAGTGGAATTAATGTCTTTTAAATATAACTTACAACGCCTATTCTAACTTATTTTTCAAACATTTTTGGCCGCACATAAAGCAATTAAAACCTTCATTACATTAAATACGTTATTTACCTTATGCTTCTTCTTCTTCTTCTTCTTCGTCAGCCGATGGACGTCCACTGCTGGACATAGGCCTCTTCATGGGATCGCCACACCACACGATCCTGCGCCGCCCGGATCCAGTGGGTGTAAGGGGGGGGCTCGTCCCAATCAGTCTCCTCAATTGTCAACCTCACCTGCACGCGGTGCACCCTGCATATCAACCGACGAGGCTCTGACGACCGATAAATGGCGGTATAACCATTTCATTTTTTGCTGACCTAAATACCAGACCGACAGTGGGCAGCAGCACTGTCGGTGCAAAACGGTCAGCACTGCGATCACCAACCCGCATGCCAAGCGTGGTGATTACCGGCAAAACCTTCATGGCATCACAAATTTACCTTATGCATTTCAAGCTTAATATTATTACGTTTTTTCGAAAATCAAAAATTGAAAATATCACCACAGACATTTACACAGGAAAACTCATTAGTTTTTGAATACAGGTTTTCATTAAAAAGATAGCTCATTATTACCCGAACATTTGAACCGCAAAATTCTGATCAAAATCGCACGATTTAACCTTTCCTCCATCACTTCTTATCCTAAGCCGAATATTAGACAACAAAAAAAATTCTTATCGGAGACATTTTGAATGCTCCAAACCCATCTTTGGGAGATTGTAACAAAAGATAAAGTACTATGGGGTGTCGTCAGTCATTCTTTAATATAAATCCACAATTTTAACAATGCATGCATTTTTTTTGTAATCACGGTACTTTCAACCTTCCGACCCAATTGTAAGGGTTCATATATTTTTGGATAATTTTACTTATTGTTGGTAGTAATTTTGGGGAGAGGGGCGTTATCGACCGTTGTGTGGGTATATTTAGTAATGACTTCCGGTGCGTCAGGTGCGCCGTGGGCTTTTCACTTTTTGTGCATTTGTTTAAGGTTGATGAAAATTACTGAATGACACTATTTTTATGTAAAACGATTTTTTTGGTTTCCTTTCAATAGAATCGTCTTAAACGAAAGACTTTTATTTATAATCATTTATAAATTATAGAAATTTAAAAAAACTGTTAAAGGGAGGCTGATACAGAAAGCCTACTCTATACTGTTGAGAATTACTAAGATAATAAGAATACGTGGATATAGCTAATGTTCGACCCTGTACATAATAGAAATTGTTAAATGTAACTAGTTATAGGAATTTAATTTATAAAGAGCAACCGCCGAGATTCTCGCTGGATCTTCTCAGTAGGAACAGCTTTCCGAACTAGCAGTAGAGTTGACGATTCAATAGCACTTGTTTACAAGTTTACTTGAATAAAGAATATTTGGAATTTGTATATAGGTAAGTACACTTTGCAACAAAAATAATAACAAAATTATTTTATTACGCTATTATCCGTGATTAGAGAAATCCAATGATATGCATGCAGGTTTCCTTAAAAATACTACAAACAACCACCACACTACACTAGCACTGCACACAGTCACTACCACAATCTCCACCATAGTTTTGTCCTATCACCGTCAGGACATAGATTCAACAAAAAAGTGACAGTATTTGCGATTTTGTGGTGGTTTGTTGTACATAAAGTTCACTAATCCTGCATGCATAAGGTATGAAAACGGAAAGTACCGACATCGTTTAGCATAACATAGAATTTTTATAACCACAGATTATACTAAAATAGTAATATCGTAATAAATATTAAAATATTTAGAAATTCAATCTTTGAATTCATTAAAATCAAATCTTAGCAAAGTATAATAGTAAGAACTAGAGAGAGCTAGGAAACTTTTGGATCTAGGACGCTTTACGCATTATATTAAAACAGTGATTTACAAAGATCAAATAAAATACGGTCATGTTACGGTCTATCCCGCTGAGTAGAATAGATTGCACTCATTTCTTATTGAGGTGTCGTAAAAGGCGACTTCTAGAACTCGGCAATAAATAATGCACATCGATGCTTAGAACGAAACAACCGGTCAGTTCGGTTTCTTAGAGCGCTGTCTCTGTCACTCAGTTAGTATGTTACGTCTCGCACGGGTTCGTCAGTCTGTGCGACAGAGACAATGCTCTATGAAGCAGAATCTAGCTGATTTCTCTCTCTAAGCCTCGATTATCGTGCATTACTTATTGCCACATACTATAGGTAAGTTAACGTCAGGCTGATGGCAGGTCGTAAAATAACTAGACAAATCATCTAACAACATGCTTAAAACATGTTGTGCCGACCCCACTTAGAGTTGGATATGGGCAGGAAGATGATGAAATAATATACGGGCCTATAATTTTAATATATTGAAACATATTAATAGGTACTTTATCAATCCCAGAAAACTTTACTATGAAAATTTAAGTATTTTATGATGTCCACTTGTAGATAATGAATAAATCAGGACGTTCCTATTTCGATGTGAGATATTGAAACTGAAAAGTAAATTATGTTAACGTAATTTTAGTTACAATACTGTAACTAAAATGCATATAATAGGCAATCAGAAGTCCCAAAACACATAGCAGCACATAAATTACCCAACAAACACCAATTGAGTCCAATCGTATCAATTACAACTTCCTGAACAGCGAAACAGATTCTTATATCAAATACACAGACGCCATTTTTCCTTACATCACAATAGAAGAACTAGGGGTATCGCTTACAAAGGTTATATAACGAGAGTTCGATTCTGAACTTAGTTATAAAGTGATAGAATATGTTTTCGGTTGTCTTTTCTTGAGAAGAACTCTGGTATCAGTTACAGGATTGGCTAGTGCCGACCCCGCCCGATACCATTACACGAACACCTACTCTATCGACACCCACTCATATATCACATCACTATCGATCAAAATTGTCATTTTATTTCCCGCCCGCTTCCGCCGTAAAAGCCGGTAAATCGGCAGCATTGCCAGTTTCAAAAAAATCACAAAAAGGATAAAATCCCTGGATTTCATAAACCTTTCAGCTTCACACAAGACTGCGGTTCAATAATGTAAAATTAAAATTATTTAATAGATTGACTTCCCTTCGCGAAAAGTTCAAAGAAATGGGCATACTTACTGTAGCGTAGTAAGCTGTGATAGCCCAGCGGTGAGACCGTGCGAATCTCTAGAGACGATCATGGGTTCAAACACCAATGAGTTTTTCTATTAAAACTTATGTGTCTAATTGATAATTGCAATTTATTACACGCTGTAGGAAAACATCGTTAGCAAAGCTGCATATCTATCTCTAAAGAATTCTAGGGATTTGTATAACATACCAATCCGCATTGGAGCAGCGTGGTAGGTCTTAGCTCCAATCCTTCTCTCCAAAAACGGAGAGAAGAGGCCTATGCCCAGAAGTGGGATAGTAACAGGCTGTTACTTTACTGTAACGTCACAATATATACATATATAGTAATATTCTATTCGTAAGGAAAAATAGTCATATGTATACGATGAAATTTGATGTATATCATAGACATACAAGAGGTCTCAATAAGCTTGTGATTCCTGTGTCGAGACTCAGTAGAGTTATCAACTTATTCGTTGGTCTCGGTATTTGCTTTTACAATAAAATTCCGCAATCCATACTAGCAAGGTTTAAATTATGTGTAAGAGATAAATGTAAAGCATATTACAAAATTGAAGATTATTCGGATGATAAAAATGCTTGGATTTGAAAATCCTTTCAGCTTCATACAAGACTACGGTGGAACTATGTAAAATTGAAAATATTTAATGGATTGACCGCCGAGTTTCTCGCTGGTTCTTCTCGGTTAGGGCAACATTCCGAACCAGTTGTAGGTTCATTGATCATATTGATCCGTGACGATTCAAAAGTGCCTGAAAGGGCTTATATTGAATAAAGATTATTTATAAAGCTTTTGAACAAAGATTCATTTGATTTGATATAATTTCACTGATAAAAATACAGTCCAGAAGTTATGATAACATTAAGCTATAATCTGCGTTTTGCCAAAATTTACATCCGTCCACGTCGAATAAGTCCACGCCAAAATCGTAATGCGCGTTACGACTTGAATTGCTTATAGCATTATATTGATTTTCTTTATAACAAGGAATTTTAAATATATAACCCAATTATTTTATATATAATAGACAAATTAGGAACCGACATAAGTTGCGGTTCCTGCTTTGCGCCCTGCAAAAGAACGTAAGACGTTTGTGGGTTTGGGTATAAGATTATTTATAATAATATTTGACAATTTATTTTAACTTTACCATTACAGCACTTTAAAAATACTATTTAAAAAAGGCTGCTACAGAAATCCTACTATACTGAGGATTTATTAGACGATAAAAATGCGTGGATATAGCTACTCTTCGATCCTGTACGTTATAGTAGTTTATGATACTGTTGCATAATAAGGGTTCTTATAACACGAGTGTGGTTTAAAAAAACGAGCCGCGGGCGAGTTTTTTTATAGTGTCACACTAGTGATATAAGACCAAGTTATGTACAGCATCATACACTACTTTATCTACTCTCATACTATAATACGTAAAACGTACGTTTCCATTCCATGAACTTGTGGTAACATTTAATATAGTTGCTCCTAGATTTCGTCGGCAACAGGTTCACGGTCATGTTTGACGCACCCCCCCACTACCACTATCCCCGCTCTCAGACATGTTTTTACACAAAAACTTATTTTTTTTACAAACTAAATTTCGTTTAAATATTGAAAAGATTTTTTAAATGTCATATATTGGCGCCAAGGCGCAAACATCGATTGCACATGCGTGTTGCGTCGCCGCGAACCCATTCAATGAAAACTTTTTTTTTTGTAGAGGTTCAACCTCCTTGGTCCGGCTGGAAATTGTATAGGTGTATCGTTATGATTAAAAAGTTACGTTATGATACAGGTGTCCATACAAGACCAGTATCGTAATGAAACTTTTTAATTTTTTATTTTTGTTCTTTACGTAATGTTTGTCATAAGAATTTTGTTTTCAGTTTTATAATCTTTGTATTATAGTATCAGAGTAGATAAATAACTATATTTAACTAGTAATACATACATTCTCCTGCCCTTATCCCACTCTAAGTGGGATCGGCATAACATGTTACAAACACGTGGTCACATGATTTGGCTACGTATTTTACGACCGGCCGCCTGCCTGACGTCAACTTACCTTAGTCGCCTTTTACGACACCTCGGTAAGAAATGAGGGTGACCTATTCTATGCAGCCGGAAACCACACGGCACATACCTTATTCGCCTCTTACGACACCTCGGTAAGAAAGGAGGGTGGTCTTTTCTATTCTGCCGGATACCACACGGCGTTATATGTAACTAGTAATAAAAATTGAAAAGAGCAACCGCCGAGTTTCTCGCTAGTTCTTCTCGGTAGGAACAGCTTTCAAAACGAGCAGTAGATTTTAACGATTCAAAAGCACTTGCTTACAAGTTTACTTGAACAAAGAATAGTTTGAATTTAAATTTACACTCTAGTTCTTTTACGGGTCGAGTGTCGAGTAGTTCTATAGTGGTCGAGTTTTATATATCACTGGCAACACTGTAAAGCGCTTTATTCTACTGACGTAACTACCAGCGAGTATTTACAAGATAGCGTTGGTATCCGCCATAGCGGAAGTACCCACTTACCGACGACGAGCCTTATCTCGCTTTTAAATGCTGTTTACTTAACCCATCCATAGTGGAATGCATTTAAAGTTATCTACCTAATATAGACAGCGAACGTTGGTACACACCAACGTTCTTATGAAATTTTTATTTTTTATTTGAATTTTTATACCGTGTGGTATCCGGAGTAGAATAGACCACCATCATTCTTTACCGAGGTATCGTAAAGGGCGACTAAGGTAAGTTGACCCGCCATGTGGTATCCGGCTGAGTAGAATAGACCACTCTCTTTCTTACCGACGTGTCGTAAAACGCGACTAAGGTAAGTCGACCCGCCGTGTGGTATCGGGCTTAGTAGAATAGACCACCATCATTCCTTATCGAGGTGTCGTAAAAAGCGACTAAGGTAAGTCGACCCGCCGTGAGGTATCCGGCTGAGTTGAATAGAACACCATCATTGCTTATCGAGGTATCGTAAAATGCGACTAAGGTAGGTTGATGTCAGGCAGGCGGCCGGTCGTAAAATTCGTAGCCGAATTATGTGACAAAATAATATACTTACTACATAATAGACTTATAGACATAAGGCTGTGGCTAAGTAGTTAGTAAGCTAACCATAAGAGATAGAGACATGCTGTTACGGACTTTTTTGTAGTATTTTTATAGATCTACAATTCTTTAGTACATGACTTTAGCGAATCTCTGCTGGCTTACACAGCGCAAGTGACTAAAGCTCCTAGCAAGCAAGTTTTTTAAATACTACGCGATTTCTTCAACACAATTTACATAATACCGATATGTACTATTTACCTAAACTATCCAGAAGTATTGCACTATCTTTTGGTGAAAACCGTACAAAAATCCGTTGAGGAGATTTTGAGAAAATCGATTACATGCAGTCAGACAGCTTTTTGGGACTTTGTTTTATAATAAGTATAGATTTATTTCTCTTTATTAAAATAAGCAATAAATAAAATTCTCCAAAAGCACAACAAAAATATGATAACGCCCGTCATAATTTTAAAACATACACAGACGTGCACAAAAAAAAACAAACAGTTTTAGTCGAGCACCCCAATTAAATATTCATCGCGTCATCGCAACGCAATCAGATGACGGGTCCAGTTGTAAAAACACGCAGCATCCCGATTGCTTTGACAGGCGTCCTCTAAAAACTCACTAAAAAGTAACCATGAGATGAAAGACGGACGTGACTTCAGACAATAGGATGTAGTCCGGCTAAGTAGCCACGTAAAAATGACCGTTCATCTGTTTGCTTTTGATATTACTGTAATAATATCAAAAGACAATATTATTGTATAATACTGTATTGAAATATGTTGACAAGCCGTTATAATACGCTCCTGTTATAAAATTTTTACTTTATCCATGCTATTCTAACCTTTAATACCATATTTGTTTGTATAAGACGCTATAATTTTTTAAAATTGAAATAGGTGAACGTTAAGTTGTGATAGCCCCGCGGTGAGACCGTGTGCCTCTTTAGAGACAATCATGGTTCAAACCCCGACCAGGCACTAATGAGTTTTTCTATTAAATTGCAATTTACCACACGCCTTTCGGTGAAGGAAAACATTTTGGGGAAACCTACATATCTCTAGAGAATTCTACGGATATGTGTAACCTACCAATCCGCATTGGAGCAACGTGGTAGCTCACGCTATGCCCAGCAGTGGGATAGTAACAGGCTGTTACTTTACTTTACTAGGTGAACGTGTCATTTGTATGAATAGTCAATTTAAAAAAGTTTTAAGTTTTTAAAGTTTTAAATTTCATATTCCTACTAAAAGTGTTAAGGATTCCTTCGTCTGGAGTGAATCTTGGCAGCAGCATCAGGTCATGCTTATTATAAACATATACTATCATCGGAACTGAACCAGCATTTAAAATTTTAGCTCAATCGGACCCCGGGAAGTGGGTCTATTTGGGCTGCATATTGCTATACATCAACAATAAATGACGTTAGTCTGGTGCTTTGTCTCAAGTATAGGTGTAAAATGTACTTGCTATAATTGTTCAAGAAATAAATAAATAAAAATACTAAACAGAACCTTTTTGACACGTTTACATTTAAATAAGTACTTCAACCTATAGATTATCGTGTTTTGTGGATCCAAAATTTCACTGTTATTTCTATTTTTAACAAAAACTTTTAAATAAATAAAAAATACCGGATATTCATTTGTTAAGTCGTTACTCCATGACAGGCAGGTGCCAGTCCCGAGAGTGGCTTCATTAGACTCCAGCAAAGCTGCCGACAATTATACTTTCGAGAGAACTGAAGAGCCCTAGGATGCCTAGGTGTTCCGACAATTTATTTCAAGCACTTAGTACTTATATAACACTCATATTTTTAGTTTTATCTGTACAATTTTAAAGTAAATCTACCAGAATTATTACGTTAAATTGACTAATCCATACTTAATATTCAACATTATAAATATGGTAGTTTTTTTTCGATCGATCACTTCCAAGTAGAGTAACGGGTTAATGTGATAGTTAACTATTTGAAGAACTAAAGTAACTTAAGATAGTTTTATTATTACTAATACTTTACAATTAATTGTATGCCGTGTGGTATCCGGCTGAGTAGAATAGACCACCCTCATTTCTTACCGAGGTTTCGTAAAAGGGGACTAAGGTAAGTTGACCCGCTGTGTGGTATCCGGTTGAGTAGAATAGACCACCCTCTTTCTTCCCGAGGTGTTGTAAAACACGACTAAGGTAAGTTGACGGCAGGCAGGCGGTCTGTCGTAAAATACGTAGTCAATTAATGTTACAACATGTTTATAACAGATTGTGCTGATCTGTTTAGAGTGGGATAAGGGCAGGAGGATGAAGACTTTACAATTAATTCTACGCAGTAGAATTTTATTACAAATATCTAATTATTACCAACAATAATTATATGCCTATAAAGTCTTAAGCAGGAACTTGCACACACTATAGTCTTGAAATATCTGCGAATTAATTGAAGAAGAGATTTAACAAAAAACAACAATAAGTTGGAAATTTTATTCCAATAGACTGTTTAATAAATATTTTATTAAATTTTTCTATGCCATTCAAAATGTTTAATGATAAAAGGTTTGGAATTCCAATACTTGATAAGGACGTGAGTAAAACACAGTTTAAAATTGCCATAACATAAAAATCCTCATAAGTAAGTAGGTAATGATATAATTAGATGAAAGATATTTCGAGTGGCAATTTTTCGTAACAAAAATGGAGTGAATTAATCACCTACCGTAGAGTGTCCATTTGGCAGTCTACTTCATTATGGAACAGAAATTGACTTCGTTAAGTCCGAATGACCAGGGAACGGAACAACTTCGTCTTTTTTCTATTACCTACAGCAGTATGCGTGCGACGTTATTATAGTTAAAGGTATTGTGGACTGCGTTAATATGAGATGTTAATCAAAAATATTAATTGTGTGAATTACTTTTTAATATATCTATAATTATAATATAATGTAATAGTCAATTAAAGTAGCGGCCTGTTTCAATCCCACTGCTGGGAATAGGCCACCTCTCTCCGTTTCTGGAGAGAAGGGTTTGAACTAAGACCTACCACGCTGCTCCAATGCGGAGTGGTAGGTTACCCATATGTCCAGAATTCTCTAGAGATATTCAGGTTTCCTCACGTTGTTTTCCTTCACCGAAAAGTGTGTGATAAATGGCAATTATTAATTAGACACATGAGTTTTAATAGAAAAACTCATTGGTCCCTGCCTGGGTTTGAACTCGTGTTCCCCTCGAAAGCGTCACACGGTCTCACCGCTTCGCTATGACAGCTCTATAGTCAATTAGGATAAAGTAAAATTATTAAATATTTAGGTATAATATTTGGTGATAAGTTTACCATGTTTTTTATCATACCATTCAAACGTTTTGTAAATTAAGAATATTTTGTAAACAAGTGCTTTTGATTCTTCAACTATACTAGTGATTCGGAAAGCCGTTCCTACCAAGAGTCAGCAACAACTCGGAGGTTGCTCTTTTCAAATCATAATTCCTATTACTAGTTACTATTACTAGTCTTGTACAGGATCAGAGAGTGGCTATAACTACGCATTCTTATCATCTAAAATCATGAAGAGATCGAGCAGTTGTTAAAAAACTTGCTTGCTGGGAGCTTTAGTCGCGTGCGCTGCGTAAACCAGCAGAGATACGCTAAAGTAATATTATAGTAAATAATAAAAATGTAAATCTACAAAGATACTACAAAAAAATCCGTGATAGCATATTTCTATCACTCATGGATAACTCACAATAACTACTTTTATGTCCTAAATTTCGAAAATCCGGGAAAAGTTTCGTAAATCAATGAATTCCACGCGGGCAAAGCCGTTGTTATCAAAGCTAGTATATCATTAATCACACGTTAACTATAAAGGTGTGATTTTTTTAATAAAATTATATAAGATAATTAAGAGATACATTATAGAACAATGGTGAAAATAAATTCGGTCAAAGTCTGCATCCCGCTGTCATTGTCTTCATTACGGGACAAAAATTAACTTCGTTAGTGGAATAAGCAGCGAGCGCAATGTTTTACATTTACGAAACATTTTTGAAACTAAAAAAACGAATGAAAGCAACAAATAATACATACAGTTCCAATTACATATCATCATCATTGTCCTGCCCTTATCTCACGCTAAGTGGGGTCAGCACAACATGTTACAAACATGTTGTCACATGATTTGACTGCGTATTTTACGACCGGCCGCCTGCCTGACGTTAACTTACCTTAGTCGCCTTCTACGACACCTCGGTAAGAAATGAGGGTGGCCTATTCTATGCAGCCGGATACCACACGGCACTTCCGATTACACATCATATAATGTAAATATTAATATTTTATTTTATCCCTATGTTTATAAACTATGTTTTTTTTTATCTATGGCATAGATTTAAACTTCAATGGACGCTGTTCCATCATTTATATTCTTTTTAGAAGATGGTCGTCCAAATGAAATATAAGCCAAACAAGTATACCAGGTCAGGTATAAAAGTCAGACATTTAGGTATTTGTGGTATCCGGCAGAGTAGAATAGACCACCCTCTTTCTTACCGAGGTGTCGTAAAAGGCGACTAAGGTAGTTGACGTCAGGCAGGCGGCCGGTCGTAAAATACGTAGCCAAATCATGTGACAACATGTTTGTAGCATGTTTTGCCGACCCCACTTAGAGTGGGATAAGGGCAGGAGGATGATGATGATTATTTTATCTCTATGTTTATACCTAATTTTATTTATGGCATAGATTAAAACTTCACTAGACGATGTCTATTTATATTCTTTTTGAGAAGATATGCAAACTAAATATAAGTCAAACAAAAAATTACCAGGTCATGTATAAAAGTCAAATATTTATGTATTTAAAAGTACGATATATATATAAATATAAATATAAATAAGTCATTATCGATTCATTAAGCGAAAGATTTTTTCAAATAATCAAACAATAGGAACGATATAAGGGGTGTAAGGAGGAAACTCGTCCCAGTCAGTTTCTTCAAATGTCAACCTCACCTGCACGTGGTACACCCTGCAAATAAACCGACGAGGCTCTGGCGACCGACTAATGGCGGTATAACCATTCTTTAGCTGACTTAAATATAACAGACCGACAGCGGGCAGCAGCGTTGTCGGTGCGACATGGTCAGCACTGCGATCACCAACCCGCATGCCAAGCGTGGTGATTATTGGCAATACCCTTAATGGATACACTTAAAAAGCCACAGCCCCTAGTTCCCGGCAGCCCCGCTATTCCTGGCTCTGGCAGCGGTTTAGGTAACGGCGGGGCAGGGGGTGTTAAGAATCTCCGGCAGAGATTCCGCTGCCAACCCCGACGACTTGACCTGGCAACATACAACGCACGCACTTTGAGGGAAGACGGAAAGATCATCGAGCTGGAAGAAACGTTAAGCAAGTTGCGGTGGGATGTGATAGGATTATCTGAAGTCCGAAGAGAGGGGGAGGACACGATAATTCTTAAATCCGGCAACTTGCTTTACTACCGGGAGGGTGACCAACAGTCTCAGGGTGGTGTCGGGTTTCTCGTCCACAAGTCCCTTGTCAACAGCATTGTCCAAGTCGAGAGTGTGTCGAGCAGGGTCGCGTTCCTTATACTCAGAATTACCAAACGGTATTCGCTGAAGGTCATACAGGTTTACGCACCGACATCGGCACATCCAGACGAGGAGGTAGAGGCCATGTATGAGGATTTGTCTAGAGCCATACATGCCTCTAAAACCTTCTACACTGTTGTGATGGGGGATTTCAACGCAAAACTAGGCAATCGAAGTGGTACAGAGGTAAGAGTAGGGCCATTTGGATATGGGCAACGGAACCACAGGGGCCAGATGTTAGCCGATTTCTTGGAGAGAGAGGACCTCTACATGATGAATTCTTTCTTCAAAAAACGGCCACATCGTAAATGGACCTGGATAAGTCCCGACGGTTCCACGAGAAATGAGATCGACTTCATCATGTCGACCAGGCGTCATATATTCAATGATGTCTCTGTCATTAACACCGTAAAGACGGGTAGTAATCATCGTATGGTAAGAGGCACATTGAATATATGCGTACAACTGGAAAGATCTAGACTGGTGAAGTCCACACTCCGACCAACTCGAACTCATATCCAAAACCCCGAAAACTTCCAACTCGAGCTGATGAATCGCTTCGATTGCCTAGCGGACTGCGCTTCTGTGGACGATTTAAACAACAGACTGGTGGAAACTGTCCATACGGTGGGGTCCAAATTTTATAAGACACACCGTAAAAGAACCAATAAGTTCTCGACCCAGACTCTCAAGCTCATGGATGAGAGGAACGAAATGAGACTACAGTCTTCAGAAGACGCGTCACGCTACCGTCTGATCAATAGACAGATTTCAAAAGCGCAGAAATGCGACTTGCGACACTTTAATACCGAATATATTCGAGATACTATTGAGCGTAACAGGGGCTCAAAAGTGTTCGCAAAAGATCTGTCTATCGGGCAGAGGCAGCTGACGCGATTGAAGACCGATACTGGTAGTATCATTTCATCTCGACCTGAGATTTTGAGAGAGGTTGAGAGATTCTATGGGCAGTTATACACCTCAACACAACAGCCTGCTGTCACCTTGGCAAAAGACCCAAGAGCCAAGCTAACCCGACACTATACTGAAGACATCCCGGACGTCAGCCTATACGAGATTAGTATGGCTTTGAAACAACTTAAGAACAACAAGGCACCAGGTGATGACGGAATCACAACCGAACTCCTGAAGGCGGGTGGAAAACCAGTACTCAAAGACCTTCAGCGATTGTTCAATTCCGTTATTCACGAAGGTACTACGCCAAAAGCGTGGCACAGGAGCGTGGTGGTTCTTTTCTTCAAGAAGGGTGATAACACCTCATTGAAGAATTACAGACCCATCGCGCTGCTGAATCAGGTTTATAAGTTGTTTTCAAGAGTCATTACGAATCGTCTCGCTCGTAGGTTTGACGACTTCCAGCCTCCCGAACAAGCCGGATTCCGGAAAGGCTTCAGCACCATAGACCACATATTTACGCTGCGGCAGGTTATACAGAAGACCGAGGAGTATAACCGGCCACTTTGCTTGGCGTTTGTGGACTATGAGAAAGCCTTTGATTCGGTGGAAACATGGGCTGTGTTAAGATCACTCCAGAGATGCCGTATCGACTACCGGTACGTCCAAGTGTTGAAGTGTTTGTACGAAAACGCCACAATGTCTGTCCGTGTCCAAGACGGAACTACGAGACCAATCCAAACGCGGCGAGGTGTGCGACAGGGAGATGTCATCTCCCCGAAGCTATTTACCGCTGCATTGGAGGACGTCTTTAAGCTTTTGGATTGGAACGGATACGGCATCAACATTAACGGCGAGTACATCACTCACCTTAGATTTGCCGACGACATAGTCGTTATGGCAGAGTCTCTGGAGGACCTTAACACAATGCTCGACGACCTCAGCAGAGTGTCTCAACAGGTGGGCCTTAAAATGAACATGAGCAAGACGAAAATTATGTCAAACTCACTTGTTCCGCTCCACCCGGTCATCGTTGAGAACTCTGTACTTGAAATTGTAGACGAGTATATATACCTGGGACACACGGTCCGGTTAGGTAGGTCCAATTTTGAGAAAGAGGTCAGTCGCCGAATCCAACTCGGATGGGCAGCGTTTGGGAAGCTGCGCGAGATCTTTTCGTCCGAAATACCTCAGTGCCTGAAGACCAAGGTCTTCGAACAGTGCGTGTTGCCAGTTATGACTTACGGAGCAGAAACGTGGTCGCTGACTATGGGCCTCATAAGAAAGCTCAGAGTCACTCAGCGAGCTATGGAGCGAGCTATGCTTGGTGTATCTCTACGTGATCAAATCAGGAATGAGGAGATCCGTAGAAGAACCAGAGTTACCGACATAGCTCATCGTGTCGCGAAGCTGAAGTGGCAATGGGCGGGGCACGTAGTACGTAGAACCGATGGGCGTTGGGGTCCTAAGGTGCTGGAATGGCGACCCCGCACCGGTAAACGCAGCATTGGAAGACCCCCCACGAGGTGGACAGACGACCTCAAAAAGGTCGCGGGGAGCCGCTGGATCCAAGCGGCACAGGACCGTGTGGTGTGGAGATCCCTTAAGGAGACTTATGTCCAGCAGTGGACGTCGATCGGTTGAACAAGAAGAAGGAACGATATAAAACGCATAACAATAAAAGTTACCAAAAACTATAAAAGAACTACTTTGCTATAATTCGCGTGTGTTAAGCGCATGTATGTAATGCTAAATGTATGAATCAGGCAAAATTCACGTACCTTACACATGCAGGACATGTCATCACACGTTTCCCAGGACGCCTCCACTACAATGCACACAAGCAATACACACACCAAAATCTCTACGATCATTTCGCTCGGAAACCGAAACATCCTCAGGAGGATAGGCTCCATGGCAAAATCGTAATCGACAAAAGTCACCAAATTACATTAGCTCTAAGCATTAAAAAAAAACTAAAAATGTTTTTCTTGTAAAATAACCACTTAATGAAAGTGAATGACGAGCCTCAATAACAGTCACATGCCATGCACCCTAAAATCGTACAAAATGGCGTCGTATCACCCGCCATAATTGCTATAGACATTATTTTCTTTTTTAAATGGGCAAAAGCATAAAGTCTAAAGTCCTACAGAAAGCTTTTTTGTAATTTATTACAATTTCATTTTCACATAATAGTAACGACACAAAAGAAGTACATAGGGCTGGGTGTAAAATAACATTTTAAATGAATCTTTTCGTAGGGGCGCGATAATAGGTATTGCGAGCGCTCGCTTCGGTTGACGCACCCTCAATAGAAATCAAAATGCTGGATTGTAACAATTGAGGTTATTGGACTTTTTTGACAAGGACAAAATTTTAGTAAATATTTTATCGAAAATTATATGAAATCAATCTAACTCTATTGTACTTAAGTTCTAGCAATCACTTCATATTTAATTAGGTTAGTCTATCTAACAGGTTAGGAAATAATGTGTAAGAACGTATAGTTTGTAAAACGACTGATATTAGCATTTTTAGGAGAGATTTTTATCTCTCCTAATAACAAATTAATCTAATTAATTTAAGCTGATTTCTCTACGTTTCTCCAAAATAATAATATCAGCAGCTTAATACCCTCACTACCAGAGGAAAGTAATAGGATTTATCTCGCACATTACATAAGAAAAATAAACCAAATCTAAACGCATAGTACAGCATCCTCTGTTTGGTTTCCAGTGCGCACAAGCGGAATAATAAACAAAATACTAACGTAAGTCTCGCAAGGACCAAGAAACACAAGCTACTCTGTCATGCAAAATGAAAGTTAACAAAGTGTGCTTATACGTCCTCTTTGCTCCATAGTGAACTTCCCGACGAGGGTTCGAGCACAAACGAAGTTACACAGTCAAGTACGTAACGAGTGGCCTCCATTGTGCGCTACGTGTAATGCAGTCAGACAGAGTACGTAACGCGGTTACCGGCGGACGGGGCGCATGCTAATGCCGCCCGTAAAAAAAAAGTAAAAAGTCAACTGTCCAGCGCGTCCCGTCAACCGAGTTGCCGCGCTTTTTTTTCGGTTCTGAAACGTGCTCAGATTTAGCGGCGTGATTTTTTACGGCTTTTTCAATTTTCGTCTGTTCCTGATTTTCTGAATCAGTAATTAAGCAGTTTGAATCGAAATTATATATTTTTTTAATTAATATTCGAATTGTAAATGATTTATAGAAGCAGGCGTTACTTTGCGGAATTCCATATTACAAGCAATATAACAGAACCAACTACTTTGCTATAATCCGCACGGGTTAAGTGAATGCATGCAAAGCCAATGTGTATGAAGCAGGCAAAATCTACGCACCTTATACATGCAGGACCAGTCACCACATGCACCCCAAGGCGCAATTCACCAGCAACAACGAACACAAAAGCAGCACACACACCCACCACCACAATCTCGACGATCGTTTCGCCCCGAAACCGAAGCATCATCAGGAGGATAGGCTTCACGACAAAAATCGTACTGCGTATTCGAATTGTACTTTATGTTTGAACAATTGTACTTTAATAATTACCATTTTAAACAATGTCTGCACATTGTTTCAAGCTTTTTCCTTATAACATTAAAGTAACGCGTAGATATATATGTGGTTACATAATTTTTTGATCTTATGATATTTTTCTTGATAAATGTAATAAATTTATTTTTTATTTGTATTTAAAGAACACGAAATCTAATGTCTCCACTTTATATTGGCTAAACCCAGACATGATTCATTAATCTCCGTCCGATACCATGAATTTACTGTTTCGGGTCGTCGTGTAGTCTTACAAACTCCTAATTTTAAAATCTAATTACATTCAATTCAAATAATATAAAACCGTTGTAGAGATTTCAAAAGAAAATAGCGACTTGCATAAATGGTTAATTCAATTTGAAAATACTTGAGATCTTTTAATTTATAAAATTTTTATTAATTACATTTTTTAGATTAAAACGACTAGCATCCAAGACAGTAAAAATGGTGCAAAATAAAAAAAGTTTTTTAATGCTATCATAACAAGAACAGATAATACAATGAAGTTGTATTAATAAATGGGGATCAACTGTAATTTGTTCGCCATAGCAATGAACCCCGGCATCGCGTTACAAAATGGTCTGCAACACGACACCGCATACCTGGCTCTTTATGTCGAATAATTTGATAAATATCTCCATTACGGTACGAAATTCAAAGCTTTTATGAGATTAACAAGCGCTTTCAAATATGATTTTATGTGACGCGTCAAAGGCGACGGTTAGCAGATGTGGGTCTGTGGTGTAACACATTGCACTTATCAGGGCAGGTATTCTGAATTACTATATTACGAATTTCTCTCTTTCTTCTATTTTACGGCCTTTCGTATTGTAGTAAGGGGGGTGTATAATTAATTTATGTAATTAAACGATAATTCGTAATGTCTGCGAATATATTATACATATATAAAGTAGCGGCCTGTTAATATCCCACTGCTGGGAATAGGCCTCCTCTCTCCGTTTCTGGAGAGAAGGGTTGGAGCTAAGACCTACTACGCTGCTCCAATGCGGATTGGTAGGTTACACATATCTCCAGAATGCTTTATAAATATGCAGGGTTCCTCACGATGTTTTCCTTCACCGAAAAGCGTGTGATTAAATGCAATTATCAATTAGACACATGAGTTTTAATAGAAATCTTATTGGGGCCTGCCCGGGTTTGAACTCGTGCTCCCCTCGAAAGAGTCGCACGGTCTCACCGCTGGGCTATCACAGCTTATATACATATATATTCGGATTTATAAACTAGACTAGAATAGTCGAGTCATGAGCAGGCCTGTAAGTGAAAGAATATACATCACATTTCATATGGATATGAATAGAGGCAGAAAAAGGCTAATGGATTGTGTAAAGCAGGGGGATGAAACTCTCTAAGAAGCAGTTAGAAGCAGAACGGTAGCAGCAATCCGAGTGCTCAATAGATGTAACACTGTCTACAATATAATTAGAAAACGAAGGTTAACACTACACTGTCATTTATGAATTTACTACAGCGCAAATGGTCGGGCTCAAATTTCAACTATCCCAGATCGATTTCAGTTATTTATAGCACTATATAGCCTATTTATCTTCTTTTACAATTATTTTCAAATTGCATTTTTTTATATTTTCTTAAACAAAATACTGAGCTCGGTCACATAATTTCTTTTAATTAAACGGGTCACTTTCAAAAATGCAGTACAGCGCCATATATAAAAGGAGTAGTGCCAGTGTTGACGACTGATAGAACAGAATGGAAGGTGGTGTTCATCTTCCATATTTGGACCGTTCCTATTCTGCCTGGAATAAGAGTAAGAGAATGATGGACGTATGACGTTATTTCATATATATACAATAAATACAGGTTATACTTATGACAAAAATGTAGAGGTTATGTCTATCTTACATTACTTACACGTCAGTACTACGCAAATCATGCCCACGCATAATGGTTCCAAGAATGCTGGCAGCGTTTCCGCGTTGAATCGCTAAGCTGATTCTTTGTGCCAGCCCTCTTGTCACCCGAAGAGGCGATCAACCGAAGTGTTAAAACGGATAAAAATTTACAATAAAACATCTTTAAATTAAAACAGCGACCGTGGTAAATTCCGACCGATATTATTCCCATGTTCTATGTATTTTATATGTGATGTTATATGTCTAACTTATGGCGTGGTATTATATTAATTCGAACCATGTATTGTTCGTTGTTGTGGCAGCATAAACTTTAATTAACAACGTGTAATACCTCGTTAAGGTAACGATGTAAATTCTTCATTAACATCGCGCAATAAAGTTCTTCTCACATACTGTCAGTAAAATGTTAATTGCAAAATATGAACTGTGTTTTGAAACGTAACCAAAAAAAAATATTTTAAACTTGTCAAGTACTTTTTTATAGGAGCAAACTTCCGTTCAGTTAAAATCCCAGGTTATATTTTTTAAAATTACGTAATCAATGATACGTTGGGGAAATAATTCCGCATGTAAAATGTATGTGAACGGTTTATATTCCCGAAACACAGATTTTCTTAAGAAACGCGGATTATAGCAAAATAATTCTATCATAATTTTTTCAACTCGGTTCAGTATATAGTTTCTGCAATATGTAAAAATCAATTTTGTACATCCTTAATCTCGATTATACCTCTCGACAAAGTGTCATCCGAGAACGTGAACGTGCCGCAGCATCCCTCGTTGATTTATCCCCTCGTAGATTACTGATAATAAGAGGATTCGAGAAGTTAGATAATATTCGTATAGAGGTATAATAAAGCACTTGTTTTTTTTTAAGTCAGGCATTTTAAATTATATTACGGGTACCACAGACGGAAAATATGATGCGGCATTAAATAATGCACATCGTTTAGTACGAAACAGCCGGCCAGTTCGGTTTCATAGAGCGCTGTCTCTGTCACTCAGTATGTATGGTTTCACACGGGTTCGTCAGTCTGTGCGACGGAGACAATACTCTATGAAGCAGAACTAGCCGATTCTCTCTCTGTAAGCCTCGATGTGCATTATTTATTGCCAGGTACTATATGTGAGGACGGAATCTCACGGTACTATACTTTCATGTTCAAAATCTCAATTCGGGTAAAATTTTTTGACACTGGTTTCTACGCCGGCAAAGACGTTAACTCAGCTAGTTATATATAAATATAGGCGTTGGTTCCTACTATATATATTACGTACAATATCAAACCAAAATCCCCTATATTTCGAAGTCGGATAAAAAATATCTATCAATGGCACAGCATCGCCCCCTCTTGATTATTAATCATCTCACGACAGCCGACGGGGCGGCACCCTGTCGTGTCCGTGTCGCCCCCGTCGCGCCATTTACATAACAATCGCGTGCCGCCCTTATGTAATGGCGGGTGACATCGGTAAAACACTAGTATATAACTCTACTCACCAGATTGTTTTTATAAATGATGGCCTACACGTAGGCTGTAAAAATAGCATACTAATGTCCCACTTTTGGGCAAAAGCCCACGTCACATTCACATATAAATCTTGTTGGGTGTCTTTATAGTATTAATATCTTCTTTCTTCTGCCTTTATCCCACTCTAAGTGGGGTCGGCACAACGTGTTTTCAACATGTTGTTACGTGATTTGGCTAGGTTTTTACGACCGGCCGCCTGTCTGGTGTCAACTACCTTAGTCGCCATTTACGACACCTCGGTAAGAAATGAAGATGGTCTATTCTACTCAGCCAGATACTGGCGACTTTATAGCATTAATATAAAGTATATTATTATAAAAAAAATTGGTGATGTATATCATAGACAAAGTAGGAACCGACATAAGCTTGCGGCTCCTGCAAGTGTAGGTAGGTATGTCGTTTTTGGGTTTGGGTATAAGACTCTATGATAAAATGCCGCAATCAATTTTAGCTTTGACATTACAGCAGTTTAAAATAAATATTAAAAGGTGGCTGATAATGAAAGCCTACTTTTGAGGATTATATAGATGATAAGAATGCGTTGATGCAGCTACTCTTCGACCCTATACAAGATAGTAATGACTGAATGTACTAGTTACAACAATTATACTATATAGGAACAGGTTTAGGTAGATTTGGTAGTAACAGCTTTCCGGAACTAGTAGTAGAGTTGACGATTCAAACGCACTTGTTTACAAGTTTACTTGAACAAAAAATATTTTGAATTTGAAAATTATAATATGGTATATAAAAATAATTAAAATATTATAATTAATTGAAGACAGTATATGTATAGTGACAAATGTACAGTGTATGGGGCGAAACGATTGTCAAGATTGTGGTAGTGAATGTGTGCAGTGCTTGTGTATTGTTGCGTTATTGGCAGTGCACGAGTTTTATCGAATCCTGCATGTACAGGTATGAGAACAGATAGAACACGCTACATTTGACATAACATACATACATACTTTCATTCTCCTGCCCTTATCCCACTCTAGGTGGGGTCGGCACAACATGTTACAACATGTTGTCACATGATTTGGCTACGTATTTTACGACCGGCTGCCAGCCTGACGTCAACTTACCTTAGTCGCCTTTTACGACACCTCGGTAAGAAATGAGGGTGGTCTATTCTATGCAGCTGGATACCACACGGCACATACCTTAGTCGCCTCTTACGACAACTCGGTAAGAAAGGAGGGTGGTCTATTCTATTCTGCCGGATACCACACGGCGTACATTTGACATAACATATCATAATAATAACAATGGTATGTCAGAATCAGAGTTCTCATGTATGCAAATTTGAGATTAGGTTGTTTTTTAAAACAGAAGTGCCTATATGGCAAACCCACATATTAACACCAGTATCTATTATGGCTATAATCCTTAATTTAATGACGGCTATCAACACATTAGGTAAGTATTGTTAATTACCTTAAGCCTTCAAACTTTACTAACAAATATGTTTACCATTTTAAATCATTATTCATGAAATTATATTACCCGGCATTAAATAATGCACATCGATGTTTGGAACTATTGCTTAGAACGAAACCAGTTCGATTTCGTAGAGCGCTGTCACTGTCACTCAGTATGTGACGTTTCACACGGGTTCGTCAGTCTGTGCGACAGAGACAATGCTCTATGAAGCAGAATCTAGCCGACTTCTCTCTCTAAGCCTCGAAGTGTATTATTTGTTGCCTACTATTCAGTTTTCCATATCTTCTGTCATCCATTAAATGGTAATACTTTTAAACATTAAATGCGTAGGTATTATATATTATAACTATCATCCTCCTGCCCTGATCCCAATCTAAGTGGGTTCGGAATAACGTTTTTTTTTTTTCGAACTGGCTGTATGCTGTTAGCCTTAACGGCTTTTACAGCGTCACCGGGCGGGACGGGCGAGCGCAGAAGCATCGTCGAGGTTGCGAAATGCAGAGAGTAGAGCGCAGAAGCTCTACTTACGTCGGGGAACGTCGTCCTAAGGGTGCCTCCTGTGAGGCCGGACCACAGCTTAGGGCGACGTGTAGTGGAGGGCTGATGGTATGACTTTGATTAGTCATTGCGACGTCGGAAGGATGGCGAGAAGCCACGACCGACCGACGTCAGAAAACTGGGACCTCGTCTTCGCCGGCGAAGATGCTGTGTGTGTGTATTACGTGTTTCTGTGTTTGCGATCGTTATTTGATCGTCAGGGTCATACAGGACGCTTTTTGGACGCCTATATTTTCGGTGGTCAGACCTAACTGGGATGTAGGTGGAAGCAACTGATATAAGGGGGTTCGGGTGTACCTCAGATTTCTCGAAGTAAGATTTCGAAAAGCGTTTAAAGAGGTGAGTAATGGTAGGGAGTTCGAGGTCTCTATGGAGGTCAACGTTCCGCATGAACCACGGACAACCAGTGGCTGTCCGCATGAATCGGTTCTGTTACCTCAACTTACCTTAGTCGCCTTTTACGACAATTCGGTAAGAAATGAGGGTGGTCTATTCTACTTAGCCGGATACCACATATAATACAATATTATAAGTCGAACCCTTTTGCGAACCCTGCGTGCTCTTCTTCTAGTACTATTTATATTTTCTGTATTTCTAATTATAGCAAAATAATTATCAATTTTTTTCAGAATGTAACTCCGCTGACACTTATACTATAAATAAATATATTATTAATATAAATTGATAAAAAAGTTTTATTTCCATTATCAGACATCTATATAATGAAATGAAAAAAACCATCTGTCTTATAAATAAAAATCTACAATGGTATTATTCCCCTGTCCAAAGAGTAAAGTAATTGTCATAGGGTTATTATAATTAGAGTAGGAGCGCCACAGGCCTGTAAGTGACAATGACAATAAATAATGAGAGGAAAGATGAAACTGTATACTTCATCTTTATCTAATCTCACATAAAAAAGAGAGAGATCACCCTCATTTGTTTTCTATTTATTGTAATATGGGACATTTTAGACTGGCCTCCCTACTCTAAGCATAGCTCAATGATTGGATTACAGTTCAAATCATTGATCTTGATACGACGTAAAGAAATATAATCAAGTAACGCCATCTATTGAAATGAATTGGCAACAAAAGTAATAATAAAATTATTTTGCTATAATCCGCGATACAGTAAATAGAAAATATATATAGTGTTTAATGTATAGTGGACTATCAGTATTTTCATACCCGATACGTGCAGGATTCGTAAAAACACATGCACAAACCTCCACCACTTCCACCACAATACACAAGCACTACACAGGTTCACTATCACAAACTCAACCATCGTTTCGCCCCGCAATCGAAGCATCATCAGGAGATAGACTCCACGACAAAATCGCAAAGCTTTGCGTATGTATTATGGATCTCCGCAAAGTAACGCCTAATTCTATAAATGAATTGGCAACATTACTCGTTTGTTTTCATACAATCCTTTCAACGCATGCAATGCCCATTAGAGCGTATGTGTAGGAATAAAGCTTGTCATGCACTAGGCAATTTTTCACAACCACAATACTCTTATTGCTTTTACATTACTGTAGGCGTTTGACCGAGCATCCGAGCAGATTTAAACGTTAGTGACTGGACACTCGTTAGCCCATCGTTAGCCACCGTGACTTGCCCTTTCTGAGTTTGTCATTATGTATGGTCTTACGTCTTGAGTGCCCTGTCTCGCAGCCTTAATTTGTTTTTAAAATCCTTGAGTGTAGACATCTTATATTCAATCAAACTATATTATTTTTTATCCTTTTTAAGAGTTATAAATTGAAAGTGTTGTATAAAATATGTTTGGCCGCACGAAACATATAAAATTAAAAAAGTAAAGTACCAGCCTGTTACAATCCCACTGTTGGGAATAGGCCTCTTCTCTCCGTTTCTGAAGAGAAGGGTTGGAGCTAAGACCTACCACGCTGCTCCAATGCGGATTGGTAGGTTACACATATCTCCAGAATTCTCTAGAGATATGCAGGTTTCCTTACGATGTTTTCCTTCACCGAAAAGCGTGTGATAAATTGCAATTATCAATTAGACACATGAGTTTTTAATAGAAAAACTCATTGGTGCCTGCCCGGGTTTGAACTCGTGTTCCCCTCGAAAGAGTCGCACGGTCTCACCGCTGGGCTATCACAGCTATTAAGTAACATATATTAAGAATTAATTTCCAAAAAAAAAATATAAAACGGCAGTACCGACTATAAATAGCAGCAAAAGTTTAAAAAAGAACTGTTTTGTTCACCAATGTGAAACTATATTTATAAATATTTAATAAAAAGAACAACAGAATATTTAAAATGTTACATCAGAAAAAACGGGAAAAACCAGAAATGCAGAAAGTTTATTTCTCAAAAGCAAAACGTCTACCAAGTACAAAAAGTAATTCGTTGCAATTTTTTTGTAATTTATGTTTTAAGCATTTTGAAGCATATTTAAATAAATACCAGAAATATATTGAAGAATTAACTTTAATATTTCTTTTTCATTATAATAACATAACTTAAATAAAAATAATCTAAGCAACTATGCCAATACTTAAAATAGGCACTATAAAACTAAAATTCACTTTCCTTTCATTGTAGTTCCTTAAAGACATTGATTTTAACTAATGAACGTTTAATAATTTGTTAAATGCATGCTTTATGATGAGATTTCTTAATTAATTGAGAGTTAATTTCTTAATCTTTGGATTAAATCCATAAACTAATTTAAATGAGCAATAACAATGACAAAAGCCATTTGTTTACCATTTAAGAATTTATTTTTTGTTTTGACGTTGACAGCTGCCTTAACATCCGTTTCATTTGAACTTCGAATTAAATTAATGATATAAACTGATAAGAGCACATTACACAGTAGGATTATTTCAGATGCGTTGAGAGCACGTATGGGAGAAGGTTATTTTTATTTAAATGATTTTAAAATGGGTGTAAATAGTGACAATATATTAGAAACAGTGTCAGGATGGGAAGCATTGAAATTAGTGTTGCAATGTGTTTTCATCGGCATATGGCAGCTGGTGCAGCTTGCAGTGCGAAGGTTATGGAAAGGGCCCCGAAGAAAACTTTCTAAAAGTTGTCCACCTATCGAACTTACAGTGGATTCATCTATTGGCAGGCATTGCTACATCAAAATAATGGTAACGATCGTACTTTCATATATTTTTACCTTTATCACTCATTAATATTATTGAATCGGCGTCGGCTTTAAAATGTAAATATTAAGTGTTAAATTACGAAATTAAAAAGCTTAAAAAATTGATTCAGTCGTGATAGTATTTTTAAAACAGTCGTATTTATGTAATAAAAAAACGAAATTAACGAGTGTTAAGATTTTAAGTTGATGTATATCACATAAAATCGTAAATAATTATACTTAATTCAACATAATAATATAACTTAATCAATGAAGACTGCAGAAATGCTCAAAACTGTAAAATAATCATAAAAAATAAGAATCATCATTACCTATAAACATAATTCAGTGAGTCTGTTTATTTTTGGCCCAATTTATATAAATCAAGCACTTTCTGAGTAATACAACATTTTAGATGTTAAATATTTAAAACAAGAGACCTATAAAACAATATAAGGTTATATTTACATTTATGTACTTGGCACTTTTTCAAACTTTTTCATTATAATGAGTAAAAACCTTTGACTATTCCACGTTGACTTTAAGTCATTATATTAAAGAGAATTTTAAGAGATTCATGTCACAAATTTTAGTAAATGCAAATTGGCAGGCTACAAATATAATATGCCGATTCCGATATAATGTTTACATTCACTGTAAAGACTTGTAAATAGTCACACTGTCTTGTTGGTAAGAATGTAATACCAGGGGTAACAGTTTCAAACTCTGGGCAGATTTAAAAAAGTTTTTCTATTAAAACTTATGTGTTAATTCATATTATTAAATTTAATAAATATAATACATATTTAAATTTTTAAATATAATATATTTAAAAAATATAGTGTGGGAACCTGTATATCTCTGGCGAATTCCTTGGATATGTGTAATCTACCAATCTGAATGGAAACTTTGTGGTGGGTGCTCCAGCTCTTTTTCACCAAAAAAAGGAGAAAGGAGGCCTATTGCCACCAGTGATATATTACTAGGCTATTATTAAATGGCAATATTGAATTAAAAATATCAATTATCTCTTACCACTCTATGATTAGTTATTTCATCATAATAATTATTCTTAAAACAGTTTTGAAGGTAAAAATAAAAAGTATTTATTTTTAGGGTGTGAAATATCACTATGTAGAGACAGGGCCAAAACATGGCAAAATAGTGCTCATCCTTGGAGATGCTCCAGATACCAGGGACCTCTGGGTTCCTAGGTGGTCAGCAGTGGTGAGAAGACTTGCAGAAACTGACCACCATGTAATAACATTGGACCTTCGAGGGACTGGTGGCAGCGAGAGTGGAGGTAGAAGCGATTTATCCCCCCCTCAAGCTATTGAAGAGTTAAAAGCACTACTGCAGGCTCTTGGAGCTTCAGATAAGAATCCTGCAGCAGTCATAGGCTTTGGGATTGGTGGTATGTTAACCTGGTAAGTGATGTTGTTATAGTTTTGCATACTAAAAGCTAAAGGTTTTTTAACTTGACTTATATTTCACAGTTGTGCTGTTTATGTAAGACAAGACCAAATCCACATGTTAAAGTCTTTCTCTCTGTTAAGCTGTAGCTAATGTGCTGACACAATATTGCTGATGTATATGTCATAACTGTTTGAATACCCTCTTGATTTCTTGTTTCTTTTTGCTGTTTGTATTTTACATGGTTTAATTTATGTAAAATTTTGTGTTTTTGTGTAAAATGAAAAAATATATTTTTTTTAATTAGCAGCCAGGGTTCATTTTTAGTTAGTTGTTTAGTTGTTTTTTATCAAAAAATACGTCATTATTCAACAAGTTTCATAGTGTAGTTAATTACTCATTACAAAAGTAATAATAATAATTATTTGCTATAATCCGCGTATCGCGTATTGTATCACGAATTATAGCAAAATATTTTTTATTATTACTTTTGTAATATGGATCCCCACAAAGTAACGCCTAATTCTATAAATTCTTTAACTACTCATTATTGATACAGTAACATATTGCCCTATCCAAAGAATAAAGTTATTTATATCGCATGCATTCTCCTGCCCTTATTCCACTCTAAGTGGGGTCGGCACAACATGTTACAAACATGTTGTCACATGATTTGTCTACGTATTTTACGACCGGCCGCCTGCCTGACGTCAACTTACCTTAGTCGCCTCTTACGACACTTCGGTAAAAAATGAGGGTGGTCTATTCTATGTCGGATACCACACGGCGAAAAAAAGTAATTTATATCACATCTTTTAAATTATTGTTTTATCTTTTGTGTTGTTATCTCGAGTGCAAATATTCATCTAGGTACATAGATTTACGTTTTTTTTATACTACCCGTATTTCACTTCTTGTCCATTTCCTTCTGTCACTCAAAGGTTGACTGGAAGAGATAAGTCCGCCTTTGAAATTGCTAGTTTGTTTCGTTAACCTAAAACCTTTGATCTCTTCGATTTTAAATCATTTGAATGGCTTTCAATTAATCACAATATTAGTCACTCGGTTTCAACGAATTGAGCTATTTTTTGAAATCCTATTTTTTACACTTTTTAAACAACAGTAAATGCCTATTTATAATCATATATATATAATCATAATATCAATATATATAATCATATGCCTATATGATCATAGGGTCTGTTTTGTCGTAAAAAATCTGTAATAAAAAAAAGATTCACATAACTAAAAATTAAACATTTATTTACCACTTACAAAGACATATGTGTACCCAAAATATCCGCCATTTGTGAGTTTAATTTTATTTTAATTTGTCACTATATACTTACAAACACTTATTAAATCTTGTTATCATAAATCTATGAAGGATTAAGGGAACTAGTGAAATACTTAGGCAGTTTGTTTTCACAAAAATCTATATTAATAACAACGTTATAAAGCATTAGCTAGGCGCGGTAAATCAGTGTATTTAATTGAAATTTCGAACATAGAAGTAGTTATTGTAAGTTAGCCATAAGAGATAGAGACATGTTATCGCGGACTTTTTTGTTGTATTTTTGTAGATCCACAATTCCCTAGTAAATTACTTTGGCGTATCTGTGTTAGTTTTCGCAGCGCACGCGAGTTTTTTTACAACTGCGCAATCTGTTCAATACAATTTACATAAAACGGTAACGTAAGGTATTAATTTACACCTTCCGGGAGAATTGCACTTTTACACCTTGCCACTTAAAACGATACAAAAATCCGTTCAGTATATTTTAGACAAAATCGATTACACACAGACAGACGACTTTAGGGGACTTAAAAGTAAAAGTAGCGACCTGTTATAATCCCACTGCTAGGAATAGGCCTCCTCTCTCCGTTTCTGGAGAGAAGGGTTGGAGCTTAGACCTACCGCGCTGCTCCAAGCAGATTGGTAGGTTACACATATCTCCAGAATTCTCTAGAGATACGCAGGTTTCCTCACGATGTTTTCCTTCACCGAAAAGCGTGTGATTAATTGCAATTATCAATTAGACACATGAGTTTTAATAGAAAAAGTCAGTGGTGCCTGCCTGGGTTTGAACTCGTGTTCCCCTCGTAAGAGTCGCACAGTCTCACCGCTGGGCTATCACAGCTTAGGGGACTTAGTTTTGTAATAACACGCTTCCTTACCTTATAAATTCTAAACGCATCACTTGATAACGCGACTAAACTCTTTCTTTTTTCTATTACAATCAATTTAGCCTAATTTCTATAGATATTATCATTAATTATAAATTTCTAATTATTATAGGTTAATGACATCTACTCCATAATTATCTGTAATCAGTTCCCTCGCAGTCAGTTACAAATACCATTATAGTATCCTTATCGACACGTTCCAAAGTTCTTGATTCATACAATGTGTGATAAACACTTTGTCAGACAACAAACAATTTTTAGTAAACTATAGTCTAAGAGATAATAACCGAATCATTAAACGTAATGAGACGATTAAAACTCGATTTGACTCTAATAATCATAGCAACATTTTATTTTAAGCTAGTGGCCTGGTAGTAGGTGGATATTAGTAGACCCTCCCATTAGGCGATTCCCAATATAAGTAATTTCCAATCACAATTTGTTGATTACCTAAATACGGCCAACAAATGCCTTCATAGGCCTATCGGGCACCGCTCGTGTACAACTGAAACATTATTATTCCTTTAATGTAAAATCCTTCTCTAATTATCCTTTGAAAAATATACCTACAGTAGCAGAATAATTTTGCAGTGACCGTGCGGCATAAGACCGTGTGGCTTCAAAATTCCAACAATGTAGGGCCATAAGTTGACAAAGGATGTTTAAAAATCCAGAATCGGTTAATAATTATATAATTTAAATTTCACACAATCAAAAAAATTGGGTGAATATATATTTTTAACTTCACAAAAATTGTTTTGAAGTACAAAACGTTTCACATACTACAACTACTTATTCGCTTGAATATAATTATCAAATTCAAATTCAAATTCAAAATATTCTTTATTCAAGTAAACTTGTAAACAAGTGCATTTGAATCGTCAACATCTACTGCTGGCTCGGAAAGCTGTTCCTACCGAGAAGAACCAGCAAGAAACTCGGGGGTTGCTCTTTTCAAACAATAATTCTTATCACTAGTTACATATAGTTATTAATGTCTTGTACAGGGTTGAAGAGAAGCTATATCCACGCATTCTTATCTTCTAGGTAATCTTCAATAGTATAATAGGCTTTCTGAATTAGTCTTTTATAATAGTATTTTTAAACTGCTGTAATGGTAAAGTTAATGTCATGTTATCCGAAATGAAGTTATTGTGCCGTTATCTTGTTGCAGTAATTATTTTTTAACTAATAACTGTGTATTTCCCTCAAATCCGATCTGCGTTCTCTCAGCGTATCCCCTAAAATATGACAGCGTAATGGGCGTGTTAAGCATTTTGTTATCTAAAATACGAAAATATTTATTATACTATGTGGGTTTGGTATTAATACAGCAGGATGTATTCTTCTGTTTATTGTTTTTATTAGAATATTATGCGGTTAACACCGAAGAAACATCATATTTCAATCAATTTACACAGAATATTAAATGATACACCTAAACATAATTTATTCGTTAAATAGTTTCTGGACAAATCGCGAACAGACAGACGGCGGGGGATTTTATAATATGTAGTAATTACAGTCATGTATAATTCAAAATTCAAATTCGGTCGATTCCTACTTTGTCTATCATATACATCGCCAATCTTTTTATAATTATGTACATTCTTATGCAGAAAAGTTAAATTGCTAAAAATATACTGTGAAGCCAATGTAAGAAAATCTATTTCCATAAACTTTTGTCAAAGGGATAATCATATATAAAAATCATGTATAAATGGATAAATATGATTAAATTTGTGGTCTCTCATACTATAACTGATAACTGAAGACGATTCATTATTTCATAATGCATCTAGCATTCACGTGGTTTTATTGAATAGTCATACGATGTTGATAATAATTTTAATTAATCTCAAAGATCAATGCCTAGTAATATTATCTTATATAGAATCTTAGTAGACGTGTTGCGCCTCTAAAACCCTTAACTGATTAGAAATACTTATAATGCTTAGACGAGAGAGCTAATCGCGAAGTATTGACTAAATTGTACACATACTTTGAATGTGCTTGAGCTGTGAACCCAGCGGTGAGACCGTGCGACTCTTTCGAGGGGAACACGAGTTCCAACCCGGGCAGGCACCAATGAGTTTTTCTATTAAAACTCATGTGTCCAATTGGTAATTGCAATTAATCACACGCTTTTCGGCGAAGGAAAACATCGTGAGGAAACCTGCATATCTCTAGAGAATTCTGGAGATATGTATAACCTACCAATCCGCATTAGAGCAGCGTGGTAGGTCTTTGCTCCAACCCTTCTCTGCAGAAACGGAGAGAGGAGGCCTATTCCCAGCCGTGGGATTGTAACAGGCCGCTACTTTATACTTTGAATAGTTCGGTGAACAAATTGTGAGGCCTCAAATTACGATGTATCACTAGACTCTATATTAACAGATGAACTCAAATAATCACAGATTTGTGGGTTCAAGAATAAAAATAATACTCGTATGTCCATGTTGAAAGGACAATAGGACAAATTAACGCTACTTTGTTACTTAATCTAGCTTTAATAGGAATGAAGAGAACTCTTATCTTATATACTAATATTTTAGTCTTGGTGCATGGTGATAGGCCTTATAATCATTTTCTAACTAGGAATGTCACTACGAGTAGGAAAAAAAGGTTTTTTTCCTTTTAAATTGATTTATTAATAATAGATTATCTCGAAACGACAAATCCATTATTTAATAATCCTTGTTTTCTGACTATTTAAAAATTTGCTTACAAAAAAAACTACAAATAAAAATATGCGCTGTTTGCGAAATTCGATTAAAAATGTGTTGGTTGACTTCATAAATTTCACCCGACAACAAGAAAAAAGAGGATAAAAAAGGGAAATATAGAATCGGTTAAAAAAACCTATTTATAGTGTTTAAATAATCGATTGTGTCAAAATAATCGATTAATAAAAAATAGATTATTTTTTGACATCCCTATATCTAACCTTAACTGGTACCGCTTCGATTACCTGATGATCTTATGTCCAAGGTTTATTTATTTTAAAAAAAGATGGTTAAAGATTCTTCTGTTCTCCATGAAGGTACCTCGTCCACTGCGAGGGATCACTCATCAGCAAGTTTGCGGTGATAGCAGCACCACACCCTAATCTCTACTGGCAACACCCGCCCGCAGCTTTCTGTCAGGACTCTTTACATTTCATACAGGTAAAACAGGTTTTTTTTATCAGCTATCAGTCATAAATCTATACTAATATTATAAATGCGAAAATCTTTTTGTTTATTAAGTTGTCATGGCTAATCCGCTAGCCCAATTGTGATGAAATTTCGTACTTTGTCTATTATATACATCGCCAATCTTTTTATAATTATGTATAAAAATTGAATTGCTAAAAATATACTGAAGTCAATGTTAGATATTATTTATTTATTTATTTATTTATTTATTTATTCTTTATGCATACAGACAAAAAAAAATACATATATATTATATGTACAAGAAATAATTTATAATATGGTGCAAGGGCGGTCTTATCGCTTTCAGCGATCTCTTACAGACAACCCGTAAGTAACGAATCTAAGTAAAAGAATAGGTTGGTGCAACACAAATTGATCTATTCGCCTATATACATACATATAGTTAATAGATTACATAAATTTTGAATACTAATATTACACATATACTCAACAGCATACATACTTGAATACATATTCTTATAATATACTACATACTAATATTAACAAATAGATAAATAATAATTTTTCAAACGACTCTTAAAAACGTGCACCGATTCGGAATGACGGATATTCGCCGGGACAGAGTTCCAAAGTAATACACACTTTACCGTATAAGAACTGCCATACCATTGAGTTCGACTGCGTGGCGTTTTAAGCTTGTTATCGCTGCTGGATCGCAAAGTCAAGTCTTTATCAGAACCAAGAAAGCTAAAACGCTCCTTTAGGTACTTTGGAGTTTGTGGGTTATAAAGGATATTATAAAGGAGTGATAAGGCGTGTAAATTTCTTCGGTAGCTGACTGGCAACCATTTTAGCTGAGAGCGGTACTGGGAGACGTGGTCGTACTTTTTAAGGCCAAAAATAAATCTTATGCATACATTTCGCAACCGCTCGAGTTTGTTTAAGAGTTCTTGAGTCAAGTCCAGATAGCATAAATCGGCGTAGTCCAAAATAGGTAAGAGAAGCGAGTTGGCTAATAAGATTTTTGTTTTAACCGGTAACAGATTTTTCCAACGTCGTAAGTTACCCAAGGTAGCGAAAATTTTTCGACTTATCTCCGACACTTGAGTTACCCAGCTTAACGAGCTATCTATGTGGAGACCTAGATTTTTGACAGAATTGCTGAGTGGAAGTACTGTGCCATCTAAGTAAATAATAGGTACACTTTCATCCTGCAATTTCGATAACACTTTAGGACTACCTACAATAATTGCTTGTGTTTTTTGTGCATTAATTCGAAGTCCAAATGATTTACACCATTCAGAAATTCTAGCTAGATCGGAATTTAATGCTTCAATTGCAGTATCAATATCCTGCACCGAAGCTGATACATATATTTGTAAATCGTCGGCATAGAAATGAAAGGAGGAAGAAATGACAGAAGACAAAGAGTTGATAAAGATAGAAAACAGGAGTGGGGATAGGACACCACCTTGTGGGACGCCAACGGAAAGACCAGATTCAGTAGAGTAAATATTATCGACTCTGACACACTGCCTTCTATCGTACAAGTAGGAGCGAAACCATTTCATAGCTTGTGAAGAGATATTTAAAGATCTTAAAGAGTCAAGAAGCAAGTCAAAGTCAACGGTATTGAACGCATTGCTAAAATCAAGGAGAACTAATATTGTAGCTAACTTATCATCCAGGCCTTGGCGTATATCTTCAGATACTTTGACGAGTGCTGAGACAGTGCCATGACCCGGTCTAAAGCCCGACTGAAAGGTTGTTAATAAGTTATTTTTACAAAGAAATAAAGATAATTGATTATTAACAATACGTTCGAGTACCTTTGACAGGATAGGGAGGATAGAAATAGGTCGGAAATGCGAAGGTATTGAAGGATTATGAATTTTAGGAATAGGGATAATGAACGCTTTTCGCCACGCTGCTGGAAAGTTACACGAAGAGAGAGAGTAGTTAAATAGATGAGACAATAATGGCAAAATATTCTCAAGAACTAATATAATCATTCGACGACTTATGCCGTCGCAGCCCATGGCGTCGGATTTTACTGACAAAATATGCCTCTTTATTTCCCTTTGTGTAATTTTAGAAAAATCAAAAGGTGGAAAAACAGGGACTGGTTGTGAGCGCAACTGTAAGAGCGTGTTTTGCTTTCGTTGGGGGTCCAGAATAGATGTACTAGTAAAGAAACAATTGAGTGTGTCAAGGTCAGGGATAGTTTGGAATAAAGCACGTTGACGCCCCAAGCCTAACGAACCTAGGAATGCCCAAACTTTTGAAGGACTTTTCTTTGAGATAGAATTATAGATATACTGACGTTGTGCATCCCTACATGTTACATTACAACGGTTGCGGAGACGTTTATATTTTGAAAGGTTTTCATCCGTAGGACAGAATTTATATTTGGCTTTTGCCGCGTTACGCTTTGACATAAGTTTCTTAACATCAGCAGTTAACCACGGCGCTGGCAGATGTTTCAGCTTAACGGGTCGTAAAGGTGCATATCTATCGAAAAGATCAGTCAGTATGGAGTTAAAGATGCTGAGTTTATCATCAACTGTAGTTGCAGAGTAAATAGCGGACCAATCGATGGTATTTAAATCTTCCATGAATAAAGTGTTATTAAAATTGGTAAAGTTACGGCGCATAACAATCGTAGGCTTAGGTTTCGAGGTGCGAATCTTATAGGAAGTGTATACTAGGTCGTGGTAAGAGAAGGCTCCGGCGGGAAATTGACCATGCACCGCAACGTGACTTAAGGAGGAGACAAGTATCAGGTCCAGTAAAGAAGGCGTGCAGTGGGGAAAGTAATGTGTTGCAGTCGTAGATAGCATGTTAAGGTTAGCACTAGTAACAATATTCTTAAGACGCCTTGCACGCTGATCATCTTTAATAACGCAGGTATTAAAATCTCCCATTATGATAGTCTGATCTACTGATGGAGTATATTGTTCGAGTAAAGTTTCAAAACTATCAAAATAATCAATGTGAAGCGAGGGGCTATAGTAGACACCCAACAGCAGCTTTTGATGTCCGAAAAGAACCTCAAGGAACAGATGTTCTGCAGATTCAGAATAAACTGAGGGGGATTTATTTAATATTGTAAAAGGAATATGACTCCGAAGGTATATTGCTACCCCCCCACCCCCTTTTCCGATCCGGTCGTTACGAATTAATTTGAATCCGGGAAGGCAATATGAGGTGGAGGGCAAGCACGGTTTGAGGAACGTTTCAGACACCAAAATGGCATGGATGTTATTATTGTCGAACGAAGATAGTAGATCAGGGAAATGAGATGGTATGCTTTGCGCATTGATATGAAGAACGTTAAAATTTCTAGGAAAAGGAGAAAAAACGGAATCTAAAAGCAAGCTTAGTGGAATCGATGCGCTGTGAGAGCTATCACTCGTCTCTGATGTGTCTGTAATATGATTGTCATCATTTGAATCGTTTACACTAAAGTCGTTAAAAAAAAGAATTACAATTATATAAATAAACGTATTATATACAAAAAGAAAATACTATTTTGCTTATACCTGCTAACTCCGTGTAAGAGATCGCTTAAAAATTAATTATCGTAATTAACAATAACAAACTTAATTATGAGTTACACACATGAATATAAATTTAAAAGTAGTATCGTCGTATACTCTCATTTAAGTTTCAAAGGTTATAGGTAACAGTCTATAAAAATATGTATATATAAGATAAATATTCTGTAAGTTTACAATAACTTCAGTCTATCGTGATATTCAGTCTATGGTCAAACTGACAAATGACAATTTGCTTATTATTGTTGACAATTTGAAAGTGACAGAGAGAAGTTTAAGCGAAATAAAACTTATTAAACCAGTAACCAACATTAAATTATAGGTGCAATACAATAGAAAACAAGTAGGTGATGTGTAAAAAAAAAAAAAAAAGAGAAGTAAATTACCAGTAGAGCATAAACAATTACGTGTCTAAATTAAAATAGCACTAACTTAACACCAGAAGAGAGAAAATGAAGACAAACTTACTCTACTTTACTTAACAGATAACTATGGTTCATATGAGACAAAATAACAGTATAAAAACTAAAAAGCTCCCGACTCATTGTATTTCAATCTTCCAAATAATAGAACTAATATCTACTTTTTGGTAGCCCGTTTAGATCGTATAACCTAAGATGGATTAGTGGGCTTTGGGACTATATTAGAACTTGTGCTAGGTACGACGACGGTAGGTGCTGGAATTTGATCTAAATTGCTTGACACACTTATAGAGTTAACTTCCACTAAAGTTAAAACACGATGGCGTTGACCATCAGGGGTAGTTATTATTATAAAGCCATCCTTCGTCCAGCATTTACCAACCCCAAATTTCTGCCTAGCAGCCATGAAAGCGTCGTGACGATCCTTTGTTAGAAATTCCGATAACGTGACACCTGTTATTTATTGTTAGTTATTATTAGTATAGATCTTTTTTTCGAATTGACTATATGTTCGGGACATCGGGCCGGGCGAGCGCAGAAGCATCGTCGAGTGGATAGATCGCCACTTGCGACTTATATTAAGGAAAACGAAAATTTTAATAAACTGGCGTCATGTGATGTGTCTATACGTAACATGCTTGTTCCAGTGGCCACATATTCCAGAACGGTGGCTCGCTGAGGGTGTGATGCAGGAAGGTACGCAGTGGGCCAGCTCTAGAGCACGGGATTGGAGTGGTGCCCTGAATTACGTCAGAGGTGAGCACGAGAAATAACATGTTATGCCATCAAATCAAATCAAAATAATCTTTATTCAAGTAGGCTTTTTACACTTTTGAATCGTCAAGGATCAATAAGATTTAATCATCATCGGGACGAACCTCAGGTGTAAGTAGGTTGGCATTTTTTATATTTTACCAATGTACAATTTCTTTCATATATACTAATATATCGAGCAATCCAAACATTTATCACAATATTATTAATATTCTCCGTTATTTTTCACTTTTTACATCGAAAGAGAATTGTTTATAAAAGGCGGAGCTCGCCGCATCGAATGCAGTCTTGTTATAAATCTAGACTCATACGGTTATAAGACGCTTATGCGCCTAGATCGTTTCATCACTTAGTCTTGCTGTAAAGCTTGACAAATATGCGTGATTAGAGCAACCACTGAGATTCTTACCAGTTCTTCTCAGTGGATGACAGCGATCCAAACTGGTGGTAGAATCGTCCTGGCATAATAATTCTAAATTGTTATTAACTTAACCTGTTGTTTTGTATAAATTCACGCGCGCGACGCGGCGCGACCGGCCGGATCAACGACCTTCATGCATTCGTTCGCCGCCGGTCACGTCCGCCAGTTAGTAACGTTTCGGATACTATAAAGACAGCACGCGTACGCCTGTATACGACTTTATGGTATAACGCACACGCGTAATTATGCGTTTGGATGTGGTTTTTAATTTTGTGACGCGTTCAATTAGTGAAGCGTTTTGAGAAGACGCGACCGTCCGCGGTTTTAGTGCGCGTTCGGGTTACTGTTTACCGATATGGGACGATTCAATAACGTGTGACCTTACGAAGGTTGTGTGCACACCGCGTGTTATTTGTGTTATTTAACCGATATAGTGAAGTGTATACTCCGGGAGAAATAGACAGTACGTGTCCGTGGAAGACTGCTGAGGCGAGCCAACGGGTTCGGGAATCGGCCAAGTACATACAAGCGCACACACACACGTACACATATACACGCAGTGATTCATGAGGCCGGACCGCATACAGCTGACGGCCGCATAAGGTAGGTTGAGACGCCGAGACGGCGGGCCCAGGTCTCGGAGGTTGTTTCATCCGCCCGCACGTTTGTGCGGACACCTGTCAATACTTGTTTGACCTGTTCCATATGTTGTAGCTATACGTTTATCTTTGTTGACGTATTTTTTGATAACATTTTCTATGTGAGAACCATAAAGTCACAATTGAAATTCCTGACTATCTCCCTGTCTGATCTCTAACATCATAAGTGGCATTTCTTATTATTTAACGAATTCAAAACACATTTTTGTTAACTTTAGCATATTATGTAGTTATAATAAATTTAAGGAGCATTGTTTAATTTCGTAACGGACGAAGGCGTTGGTTATTGCAACACAGTTAATACTTCTGCAGGATCATTCATTTCATTCATCATTTTTGTTATGTACTATATATCTTACCTCTTCATCTTCTTGAGCGCTTTCACAAGGCTCCCCCTCGTGTAAGACCTGCACGCTCTTGCGTGGCAGTTAAATCATTGGCAGTGCCTTCTTATAAAACTATGTTTTTCTCTAAGTCTTTTACAGTCCTTGCATTGTTATACCTCAATTGCACATTTTGTTAAACTTTTTGTTTACCTATATTGTATAGTTGTAACTTGGTATGTTTCATTTTGTATTAAAATACCCTGACTTATGTATTGTATATACAATTTATACCTATTTTCGGCAATTTACTAGCTTACCAGGAGTGAATATGTTGATAAGTCGACTTAAGTCCTTTTTATAGATTCAGTCATAATAGAATGCCTATTGCCTATTAGCCACAATAATTATTTCAAGTTGAAAAAACCCACGATTTATAGAAATCAAAGACCGTACCCTATTACGATATACAAAACAAACCTTGACCCAAAAACTGAATAGTACTGAGGCGAGAGTAATATTATTGTTTTATCCTTGTCGTTGTTTGTTGGTTTGGACATAAGATTCTATAATAAAATTCCGCAGTTTAAAAACACTATTTAAAAAAGGCTTATACAAAAAGCATACTATTCTACTAAGTCTTTTACAGTCCTTGCATCCAGTCTTTGGAACTCTTTATCAGATAGCATCTTTAAAGACTCTCCTTCGTTGCACATTTTCAAACTAAGGCTAAAGCAACATTACCTTTCCTCGCTGTCATAACTTATATCTATGTAGGTTTATTATATTTTGTATTAGTATTAGTGTATTATCTTGTATTATATATATCTATTCTATTTTATGATTATAAGAAAGTAAGTTTATCCAAATTTAATTTATAATTGTTTTATAGTGTTTTTAATAATTTATCTTTTACTATTAATGTACCTATACTACGTTCTCACTTACTTTCAAACCACCAAGGGTCGCTGGCAGAGATCTCTTATAGAGATAAGTAATCCTTTGTACTTGTTTTCTTTACCTGTATTTTCTTATATATTTTAATTTTGGTACATAAATAAATAAAATAAATATATAGTTCCAAATAAACGTTTTTTTATTTGTTATTCCTGTCAATCCTTAACATCATAAGCGGGATTTCTGGCCATAGCTATCATCAGAAGTGGCATGTTAAATCCCTAATAATATTATTATTAACCCGTGCTACCACCAGGTGCGGCGTGGTACCGCATCCACCCCGAACACAAGGTGCAGGCACGAGGGCTGCTGGTGGGATCCAGGGACGGTGCCACGCAGCTGGTGGCCAGCGCGCAGTACTGCACCAGCTCAGCACTGCGCCTGGCCAGCTCTCCAGGCCCCGGGGACAAGGACCTACCTGCCATGGTCTTGGACTTCTTTGTCGGTGAGTCATCAATTTGGACTTAGCAATACGTCGAAATGGGTTACAATTAGGATAAAGTTATGTGGGCACATTAATGATTTCTATAAGTGTTAGGATTTGGTCATTTAGCTGATTTCAATATTTATTAGAAATATGTAGTCGCTTTAATGATTCCAATTAGCTTGAAGGGAATTATTTGATCAGTGTTTTATACTGCAAATAACGAGACTAAACAAGACTGCAAATGAATAATGTGCAAATGAATAAATTTAAATGTTTAAAAGATTGATCGCCGAATTTCTTGCTGATTTAACCAGTTTATCTTATTAAATCTAATTAATCCTTGACAATTCAAAAGTGCTTGTAAAAGCCTACTCGAATAAAGTTTATTTTTATTTGATTTGATTTGAATTAGCATTAAATATATGTTACTACTTTACGATTTAAGTTAGTGTAAGGGATATGTGTTCACACATATATTTTCAATTTGCGCAATGGCATGTGTGTGTGTGTCTCTGTTGTGATTTCAATTAGCTTAAAAGCAATGTGGTCACATATATGATTTAAATAACTGTAAGGAATATGTGACCAGTTTTATAATTCATATTAGTGCAAGGGCTATTTACAATTTCAATTAGCATTAGAAATATGTGCTCACTTTATGATTTCAATTAGTATATGGCATATGTAGTAAGCTGTGATAGCATAGGGGTGAGACCGTGCGACTCTTTCGAGTGGAACACGAGTTCAAACCCGGGCAGGCACCAATGAGTTTTTCTATTAAAACTCATGTGTTTAATTGGTAATTGCAATTTATTACACGCTTTTCGGTGAAGGAAAACATCGTGAGGAAACCTGCATATCTCTAGAGAATTCTGGAGATATGTGTAACCTACCAATCCGCATTGGAGCAGCGTGGTAGGTCTTAGCTCCAACCCTTCTCTCCAGAAAGGAGAGAGAAGGCCTATTCCCAGCAGTGGGATTGTAACCGCTACTTTACTTTACTTTTTTATATGTATTAACTTTAAGATTAAAATTAGCGTAAGGGATATGTGGTCACATTTATCATTTCAATTAATATAAGAGCTATGTGGTCACCTTTATGATTTCCAACGTTGGGAAATTATGACAAAAATCAATCCGTTTATAAATTTTTAGGTAAACAAAAACCGCCCGAAGAAGCGCCCCGAGGCCTTGTTGGTAGAGTATTGGGTGGTTTGGCCGACCGGGGCAGGGAACTCACGGCCCGGCTCGCTTTGCCCGCCAACGCGTGATACAAGTCTGAATATTATAAGAATTATGGTATAATTTAGAATTTTATTATGTAAAATGTGGGTAGATCTATGTAGAAATTTCTGACAATGGAATTCTTTTTTATTATCGCAAAAAATACATTAATTTATTGAAACACATCTTGAATTTGTGGACCTATAAATTAACCCTCCGTTTCAAAAAATGCCGCTAATGGATTAATCATTGACGAGAAAATCTACTAAAGTGTCTATATAGGGAAAATAGCATATTTTTATTAAGAAATAATTAAAAAACCCACAATACGTACTAGCTAAAGACCAAAAATGTTAGAATAAAGCACTAAATTCGAATTTGAGTAACAATGATTTTCAAAATTGAAAAGCTTTCTTCATTATACTAGAGCATGGGTGCCAGAAGCCTGTAAGTGAGAGTGTAACAATAAAAAATGAGAGGGAACATGAAACTCATATACTTCATCTTTGTCTAATCACATATAAAAATTACAGATACACACTCATTTACTTTCTCTTTATTTCTCAATCTCTTCTATACTTCTCTCTGGTATACTATATGCTGAAACTAGCGTTATTTTTATTTATATTGTATATCAAAATGATTCCATTGTATTATAAATTTGTCATAAAAACGCCTCGTTTTATGTTTAGAGAAATGTCGATCGAAATAATACTTGCCATTAATTGTAGTATTAATCAAAATAGTTTTAGTTGTAATATTATGTATGACAGGTGTAGTGAACCTTTAGCGCGGATTTTTGGAATAGAATTTAGTGATTGCGTTTTAGTAAATTTTAGTCGTTTTTTGAATAATTCGAGATTACGATACTGTTAATTATAATTAATTAGCATTATATGATAGAATCCTAAAAAAACTGCAGCATTTCATAAGTAATTATTATACTAGAGTACGCGAGCCGTAGGCAGGTTTGTAAGTTGTAGTACTTTATTATATGGTTGGCCCGTTGGCGCAGTGGGTAGTGAGCATGCCTTCAGCTTCGCGGGTCACGGGTTCGATTCCCGCCGAGTGCCAACATTTTCAACAATTTGTTGGTCCTTCGAGCTTGACTTTAATACAAATATACACCATATTTGTATTAAAGTATGAGTATAAGTAAGTGTTTGAAATTTGTCTAATTGATAATTGCAATTTATCACACGCTTTTCGGTGAAGGAAAACATCGTGAGGAAACCTGCATATCTATAGAGAATTCTAGGGATATGTGTAACCTACCAATCCGCATTGGAGCAGCGTGGTAGGTCTTAGCACCAATCCTTCTTTCCAAAAACGGAGAGAGGAGGCCTTAGCCCAGCAGTGGGCATAGTGACAGGCTGTTACTTTTACTTTTTTTTTATGTATTTGAAATAGTAAATGCAGTATATCTACCAGTTATCTGTCACCCATAATACAAGAAATAACTTACTTACTTTGAGGACGGGCGACCGTGTCTGTAAGTGTCCATATATTTCTTTATTTATGTAAACAAAAAAAAATGCTTGCTTCCTTACTCTAGTATAATAACTCTATGATTCTATACCGTTAACGATTTTTTGTTTAACAAATAATTCATTAAGTTTTTTTTAAGCAACCGCCGGGTTTCTTTCTGGCAATAGATTGAATTGACTATTCAAAGTTCACTTGTTTACAAGTTAAATTGAATAAAAGATATTTCGAATTAGAATTGAATTAAATATACATTATCAAGAGAGTTAAATGCGATATTACGCGATATTTAACTTTAAATACCAGTAACATAAAAATTGATTGAGGAATATAAGTCAATGTTTTGGTTATTAACTCGAGTCCCTGCGAGAGAAGTTTAAGGAAACATTATTCTTACGTTAGCTTCACAGTATATTTTTAGCAATTTGATTTTTGTGCATAAAAATATACATAATTATAAAAAGATTGGCGATGTATATAATAGACAAAGTAGGAACCGACATAAGCTTGCGGCTCCTGCTTTGCGCCTTGTAAGAGTACGTAAGTCGTTTGTGGGTTTGGGTATAAGATTCTATAACAAAATTCCACAATCAATTTTAACTTTGCCATTACAGCAATTTAAAAATACTGTTTAAAAGAGGCTGATACAGAAAGCCTATTATACCGTGGAGGCTTACATTGATGATAAGAATGCGTGGATACAGCTGCTCTTTGACCTGTGCAGGATAGCTATGACAAAATGTAATTAGTATTAAAAATCTTCTTTTTTTAAAGAGCTCCACCGAGTTTCTTGCTGGCTCTTCTCGGGACGGCTTTCCGAACCAGCAATAGAGTCGACGATTCAAAAGCACTTGTTTACAAGTTTATTTGAATAAAGAATATTTTGAATTTGAATTTGAACTAAATTAATTTTATTAATTAATTATATGTCTTGGTTAGATCTATCAACAGCTAATTAATAAACAAAAATATTTATATCATAATGTGGTTAAAAAAATTTAAGGTTCATTATACCTGATAAATTAATTGTAAATGAATTTAGCTTATACAAATGTACTGATCAATTTTATTATGATATGTTTATTAATCAGTTATTTTTAACTACATATTTATAATGATTTTGAACGTTAGATTAGGCATGTTGATTTGAGATGAATGATCAACAAAAGGAAAAATCATTAAAAACAGTTCAGATACAGATTTTGATCATAAGTACTAGGTTTTTAATAGTTTATATTATCTTAATTGTATATTTGTATTATATGTGTATAGTATTTGACTGGCCCGTTGGCGCTGTGGGTATTGACCCTGCCTTCAGCTCCGCGGGTCGTGGGTTCGATTCCCGCCGAGGGCCAACATTTTCTATAAACAAATTGTTGGTCCTTCGAGCCTGGGTGTATATTTGTATTTTTATTATTTATTTAAACTTATATATGTAGTATATCTACCAGTTGTCTCTCACCCATAACACAAGTATTAAGTTACTTACTTCGGGGACGGACGACCGTGTGGGTAAATGTCCCATATATTTATTATTATTTATTATTATAACGACCTCTCATGTTATATATTGTATCTATAGTAGCATACTTCTGAACGTATCCCACTCTGAGGTCCGCACAACATGTTACAAACATGTTGTCACATGATTTAGCTACGTATTTTTGCTTAAGATACATTATATTTCCCCGAGTGGTCTCCGGTTGAGTAGAATAGACCACCCTCTTTCTTACCGAAGGTAAGATATGACTAAGGTAAGTTGACGTCAGGCAGGCGGCCAGTCGTAAAATCATGTGACAACATGTTTGTAACATGTGCCGACCACACTTAGAGTGGGATAAGAGCGGGAGAATAATGAATGATGATGATAAATATCTAATTCTACTAAAACAGATTTCTTGAATGTATTATGGCTACGCCCTTGCTGATAGGTATAAGCTCCAATCTATACTTACTTACTAATATTATAAAGAGGAAAGATTTGTATGTTTGTTTGTTTGTTTGTATTTTTGTTACGTTTTCACGCAAAAACTACTGGACCGATTTCAAAAATTCTTTCACCATTGGAAAGCTGCTTTTTCACTGAGTAACATAGGCTATATGTCATTTTCAAAAATAATAGGGATCCCTAATAAAATTGTAATAAGTTAGGAAAAATTTAGTCGTAAACATCTTTCATCGCGTGCGCTGCGGAAACTATTGATGATAGAACAAAAAAATGTTCTACAGTATTATAGAACGTATCAATATCCATAAAAAAGTCCGCGATACCATATGTCTAACTATTATAGTTATGCCAATATAACTACTTTTTTACATTGTAAAAGTTGGTGAAAGGGCCGACAATAATCAAACCATTTTATTCACATCTCTGTATTAATCCTTATCCCATTAAATGATATTTTATGAATAACTGTTTCAATAACTGTAAAATACTTTTTAAATTATTAAAATCCGACATCCCAATCAAAAGATTTTACGAATTTAAGAATGTAAATCGAAATCAAATAATGCCATAACAAACCTAACCTACCGTTATAGCAGGGCCTGCACTTGGTGAGTTAAGTCTTATTCCAAGAATACTAATGATAACCATTTTTTATTATTAAATAATCTACAAAATAAATCTATAGTCCGATTTCGTAGACTTTCCACTACCACGAGATCTGTATGGACGCGGGTGAAACCGCGGGGCTTTGCTAGTCCATTTATAAAAAAAATATTCTATGTTCAAATTTCGCTCTTAAATTGTCATTTATACATAATCGCGAACAGAAGTAACTTTAGTTACTTTAACTCGCGTTTAAAAACCAATGCACCTTACTATCGATATCGATAGTCGGTGCAGAGGTCTTTCTTTGCACCACAGATAATAGGTCATTGGAAAGAGTTCAATGATAAAAATGTTTACACTACGAGTATTGCACGTGATAATGCGCTTTATGTAATGCAAGAAGCGAAGTGCGCGAAGTTTACACTAGGGATGTACTATTCGATTCCGAAAAATCCGATAATTCCGATTGAATTCTGTACCGATTCCGACATTGACTACAATTTAATCTTGTAGGAATTTAATAAATTACAAAAAAAATGACTTAATTTGTAAGGTTTTTTATATTTGAACATATTTATATGATTTAAGAAATTCATTGGCCAATCTGTACAACAAATAAATCGTCATTTGAGATTGAAACATCGCGGTCATAATATCATAAATAATAAATATATGGGACACTTACACACATGGTCAACCCCCAAATTAAGTAACCTAATACTTGTGTTATGGGTGACGGAGAACTGATAAATATACTACATATATAATTTTAAATATATACTTAAATACAAATATACACCCAGGCTCGAAGAACCAACTAATTGTTTATAGAAAATGTTGGCCCTCGACGGGAATCGAACCCGCGACCCGCGGAAATGGCAGAGTCACTACCCACTGCGCCAACGGGCCAGTTAGACGGAGTATCTGAATATGGAAATCAGTTTACAAATTCTTGACATAAGCGAACTAGAACCAAGCAACATCTTGTACGCACTTCTTTTATTTGTCAGTACATTATCCTTTATAGCGACTTAAACTTGTGCTCAGTCAATGCTTTCCAGCTCTAAAAGAGCGATATCTTAAACAACTTTATTATTGTCCTGCAAAACATTCAAAGAGACTAAGAAGTAATTTAGTTTTTACTTTTTCGTTTCGTTTGAAATTTTGTAATAGCTGCTACCCTAAAATCGCCCAATTTTTTTTGAGGTAGGCCATATTGCGACCAGTCGCCAATCGCTTGTTTGTTAGGTACAAACAAGCGATTGGCGACAGATTGAGATAAACTAAACGGCGACAAATCGCCTAACTTAGCAACACTGAACAGCTAGCGACTGCTTCTCGACTATATCGATGCTAACGCGCGACAAAATCGCTACAAAATTCCCCCCACCCCCCCCCCCCTCCCGTGGGCAAGGGGCCTACTATAACCGGTCACAAACTATAGATTCACTCATCTACAAGTCTCAATTTATCGTTTTGTCTTTTGCGTGCACCCTCGCATAGATCTACATACAGAGAGCATCATGTATTTTCCATATTCGACAATTTCCCTCACACTTATCATAAGCTAAATATTACGATACGAGATGAATGGAACTAAATTAATCATCCTCCTGCTCTTATCCCGCTCTAAGTGAGGGTCGGCACAACATATTACAAGCATGTTGTCAAATGATTTGGCTACGTATTTTACAACCAGCCGCCTGTCTGACGTAAACTTACCTTATTTATTTATTTATTTATTTATACACTTTATTGTACACCACAATGAGAAAAGAAGAAATAGACAGAATAATACAGTAAAAAAAACATTAATTGTACCGTACAAAAGGCGGTCTTATCGCTTTATAGCGATCTCTTCCAGACGACCTTAGGGTTAAGGAGAACTGTAGTGATTATGTGGGTGGTGCACTAATCTATACTTAAATACATACAAATAATACACACAAATACGAAAGCAAAATATTTACACGTCATAAAAATATTTAATAAGAATATATATGAGATCTATAAACTAATAAATATTATATAATAAATACATAACAGTTAACTTAAATATATAAAAAAATATATATATTAATTGCCTTAGTCGTATTTTACGACTCCTCGGTGAGAAAGAGGGTAGTCTATTCTGTTCAGCCGGATAACTCACGGCGGGTCGACTTACCTTAGACGCCTTTTACGATACCTCGGTAAGAAATGACGGTGGTCTATTCTACCCAGCCGGATACCACACGGCATTTGATATCTATAATGTTATAATAATTAATTAAGTTTCTCTACGTTAAATGATTCGGAGTTTATAAACAGAGAACCGATTAAAGTTTCGTCTATCATCACCTTTGATTTATTGCCGATATGATAATCAATTAATGCATAATATCATAGATCTAGAACAAGTATTTATTTAACCTTAATTAGGGCACGTATGTCTCTTCCAGTTAATATGAACAGTGATAATACTCGGCATTTCAAAATGTCCGCTTACCAGAATTTGCTGAAGTAATTTAGAAATGTTCGCGTTTATTTTCAACATTATTAATTAGATAATTTATAGAATTAGGCGTTACGGAGATCCATAATACAAAAGTAATAATAAAATTATTTTGATATAATCCTCTATACAGTAAATAGAAAATATATATAGTGTTTAATGTATAGTGGACTATCCGTTTTTTCATACCCGTTACATGCAGGATTCGTAAAAACACATGCACAAACCTCCACCACTTCCACCACAATACACAAGCACTACACACGTTCACTATCATAAACTCACCAATCGTTTCGCCGCGCAGCCGAAGCATCATCAGGAGATAGACTCCACGACAAAATTTAGTGAATGCATTGAAATTTAAAAATATATTCAATTTTTATTTTTTTAATTATTAGAAAATTTATTATTTAATTCATTGAATAGTAAAAATAATGATATGCAAGTCAAGTTGCTTTTAACAAAATTTCGTATCCCTACTGTTGAAGTTCCCTCGTCTGGATCTAATCCTGGCAACAGCATCAGGTCATGCTTATCGTATGATTACGATAAGCTTGCATTGTCAGTGAGACTGGAACAGTATGTAAAATTTCAAGTCAATCGGTCTCCGAGAAGTGAATCAAATTTAACTTGCAAGATTCCACCTTCACATTTAAATAAAAGCTTTTGAATATGAAAGAGCATTCAAGATTTTAAAAATACATCTATTTAATCTAAAAGTCATTTTTTTTAATATTTTTTAACGATTTTGAATTAAGCTAAATTTAAAAAAGTAAAAGTAAAGTAACGGCCTGTTATTATCCCACTGCTGGGCATAGGCCTCCTCTCCGTTTGTTGGAGAGAAGGGTTGGAGCTAAGACCTACCACGCTGCTCCAATGCGGATTGGTAGGTTACACATGTCCCTAGAATTCTCTAGAAATATGCAGGTTTCCTCACGATGTTTTTCTTCACCGAAAAACATGTGATAAATTGCAAATATCAATTAGACACATAAGTTTTTTAATAGAAAAACTCATTATCTGCCCGAAGTTTGAACCCATGATCGTCTCTAGAGAGTCACAAGGTCTCACCTCTGGGCTATCACAGCTTAAGCTATATTTATACTCTTATATTTATATCCTTGAAATTATATGTAATCTGTATGTAAGTAATAATGTAGTTTTTATTAAAATATAATATGATTTTACATATTTGTGCTATTAAAAAAGTCTGAAATTTAGAGGCTATGTATTTGTATCAAAAGAAATTATTATTATTTAATTATTAATAACGTTATACTTATATAATATAGTTTAAGATAAGTAAATAAGTAATTTTGTAGCTAAGTAATATTAATTATTTATTTTGATTATGATATAATTGAAAGTCCATCTCGTGAACTTTGATTTATTGTTTCACTATTGTTCAAAACTTGACTCTTATAAAAGGTGCTATGTAAATTTTTTTAAGTTTGTATACTTACGTTTTTGCTTGTGATGTGAAATCTTATATTTTATGTATCACATTTAAAGAACGAAAATGAGAATAACATGATCTCTAAGAATAAATTGATATTTTAATTTTATTTACGTGTTTTTTTTAAATATTCCTTAACCAAATTATTCGGATTATTAACCGAATGTGCGAATGTAATCAAGTTTTAGCTTTATGACTAAACTAATGAAATCAATGCAATGGTCTATTAAAAAAGCTATTGTTAAAAAAGCTGTGCTCTTCCAAATTTTGGGTCTCTATATATTTATTTATTTATTTAAATATGGCTTACCAACAAAATTACATGTGTGCTAATCCATAGATATTTGGTCTTATTTGCTAATTACATATAATTTCACTTATAGGTAGATACATGCTTTTATATATAACAACGTACGATACAGAAAAAAAAGAAAAATTAAATTAAGCTTTTGTGTGCTTTGTTTATTTTTTCTTAAAATTTTCAGCTCTCTAAAATTCACGTGTTTTGTAAGCGCTATGGTACGCTTTATTGCAATTTGCCACAAAACAACTATTTTGAATTGGGTCACTTTAAAACTAAGCATTCAATATAGTCAGCATGTACTGATATTTCTAAAACCCATATGACATATATTTCACATTCAGCAAACTTAAATATTGCAGGTTCTGAAATGAGGGTATATTTTAAATAAATAAAACAACAGTTACAAGTGCGATACGCCCTTTTATTACACATCATGCGCACATAAGCTAACCTTTTATAAAATTTCACTATTTATATATAATATATTCAGAGTCAATAGATTTCCAAACATCTACAAAAACTTTATGACGCGCTAGAATAGATGGTCTCCACCAATTACCAACATATTTGATATACAATAGAACTATCAACATATTTATATCACGTATATACAAAGATGAGGCCGCAAAACATATGAAGTACTATAAAGCAGTGTTTCCCAAAGTGAGGCCCACGCTCCACAGGTGGTCAATTTGATTGTCAAGACGTTAACCGTCATGGGGTAACCGGTAACAGAGAAAACCGGCTAGTATTTAAATGTTTCTCTGGCGCTATTGGTAACTCAAAAATGGCGTTTTTATGTTTTATATAACCTGTGCGGTGCCCAGGAACAATTCGTAGAGCTTTGTTTCCAAATTTGATTAAGAAATTATTATAACGTATAATTAAATTATGACTATTTATATTTCAAATGGTCCAAATGAATGAAAAGGTCAAACCAGCTAAGGGGGTGACAATTTGAGAATGGACTTGACACTAGTTTAATTGTTCCCCCTCTCGGTGCGGGCCATTTAAATGCAATACTAGATTTCGATGGCAACGAAATTCCCATTTAACTAAAAAAACAAATTCTTCATAAAACCTATTATTTAAGTTGTTTAATTGAACGATTTATTTTTTTAATATTAACAGTTATAAATGTTAAATAAGAATTTGAAAAATGTTAAGGATATTTTTAAATTTAAGCTATCGTGAGTGGTATTCATAATTAATGTTCAGAGACCGGCTATACTCACGTGTTATTTTATCGGATGAGCTCAACTGGTTTCAAGCCCATACGAGGCTCTTACTCATGAGCTCTTTATGCGGCGTTATCGCGGTGAAAACTGAACAGTGGGACTCATCTGATATAATAAGACGTGAGTGTAGCCGGTCCCTGAACATTAATAATTTTAAAATTTTATAATAATTAATAATTTTATAATAATAAGGTGGGTATGGCACTAAAGATTTTGAGAAACACTGGTCTAGAGAAACTACAACTGGAAAACAAGGACTCTATAAACGGTTTATTGGTCTTATTGTAAATTGCTATGGGGTTTTAGACCAGACCCTAGTTTTAAAACTTAAACTAAACAGTTTACCTGGGCTTAAAACAAATTGTTTGATCCGCGCTCAAATCAAAAGGTTTGATTAAACGGTTTTGTGTTATGTGAACACAGTACATTTGGGAAACATCTGCACTCAACTGGATATATTTTTCCGGGTCCAATTTGTAATTTAGAACCAACCAATCGGTCTTTTTTGAGGACAAGAATTATACGCACAACGAAATTTTATACTTATTCGTATATAAAAATATAAAAGAGCAAACTGAAAGAAAGTTTTATGTTAAAAAAGACTTTTTTCCAAAAGTCAGTCTCAAGATAAGTCTATTATTAAAGATGAAAAAAATAATTAAATTTAAAGCAGGATTTAATGATGAGAAAAGATGAAATTGAAAACAAGAACCATAGATTAATTATTAATATGACGAGAATTTTGACGATATAGGCAGAGTTAATACTTCAAAGGAATCTGCTTTCGCTTCATCAATTATATTCGGATTGGAATAAATAAAAAAGTTAACCACCAAGTTATATTTAATATTTAAAAACAATCAGTCAATCTCATTTCCTTTTTCCGTTAGGATTCAAAAATAATTTCACTTTGATTTTTTATAATAATAGAGTAAACTACATAAATGCCATAACTTGCGATTCAATTGTGTTAAATTTGTAATACTGAACATCGGCTGCTAAATTTCTAACACTAGCCTTCTTTTTCATGTTTATTATGAAGATTCACCAATAAGATGAATCTATAGGCTAACACGACCTATGTTCATAGCTAGATATGAAATCAAAATTGACCTTTTATCTTTGAATACGTCTTTAAGGAAAAGATTTTGCGATCTTTTCCTTAAAGACGGGCGAGCGCAAAAGCATCGCCGAGGTTGCGAAATGCAGCGAGTAAAGCGCAGAAGCTCTACTTAAGTCGGGGAACGTCGTCCTAAGGGTGCCTCATGTGAGGCCGGACCACGGCTTAGGGCGACGCGTAGTGGAGGGTTCATGGTATGACTTAGATTAGTCAATGCGACGTCGGAAGGGTGGCGAGAAGCCACGACCGACCGACGTCAGAAAACTGGGACCTCGTCTTCGCCGGCGAAGACGCTGTGTGTGTGTATTACGTGTATCTGTGTTGGCGATCGTTATTTGATCGTCGGGGTCATACAGGACGCTTTTTGGACGCCTATATTTTCGATGGTCGGACCTAACTCGGATGTAGGTAGAAGCAATTGAAATCAGGGGGTTCGGGTGTACCTCAGATTTCTCGAAGTAAGATTTCGAAAAACGTTTAGAGGTGCGTAATGGTATTCGAAAGTTCTAGAAATACACTGCACTGGGAGGTAGAGTTTTTGTAGACAGACCACTTTATTTGGTCTACAAAGAATCAGTGAGTCGCTACGCCAAAAAGAGATAAGACAATGTAGGCTAAAGATTACTTGACGTCGATATGTCTTGACTATATTGTAAATGCCAAAGTTCGTGAGTTAGTTTATTTCTACATAGATTGCAAAACATAACGTCCATGGTCCCAGCAAAAATCAAAACTTTCGTCTATAACAGGTGCAGAATATTATTTTATTTTTTCTCATAATGTTTAAACCTCAGGTGCCACCGCCAACCGCTTTTAGTTTTATGTTAAACTCTCATATATAGAATTAAATATTTCACCTTTTACTGATTGATGATGGTGATTCACTTTTGATGATTATTTTTACGTCAGGGATTTGACTTTACGATGCTGTATAAATGAATAGGTTTCTTCTAGTATAGTAACCAGTCAATACAAAATTAAATTTTACAGACTTCGTAATAAAATAATCTCGATATTGTAACAGTGTCGTAAAAGCAGGTAACAAAAGTAAAAGCATTATCGCAATCAAATGTTATACAATTAGTGTAGAAACTGTACTGTAACTGCAAAATTAAATTTATTATTTCGAAAATTAATTTGTATTGATAGTTTGATTTACTATTTGGAGTATAAGCCTGTGCCTTCTGAGATTAGGGATGAGTAGATTAAGGGAGATCGAGGTCTCTATGGAGGTCAACGTTTCGCAGAACCACGGACAACATCTTACTTTTCTTGCATAACATCGGATAAAGTCGTCCCATGACATACGCAGCCTTATTGCAGATTATGTGTATGTGCTCGTGGAAGGTCATGGATTCCTTTAATTTAACAAATTACTTATGTTTCAAAGAAAATGCCACTAGTTAAGCAAAGGTTAAATATATCGTCTGTATAATTTCATAATCTCATATCTCAGAAATAATTGATCGAGATATACTAGACTAGTATAAAGGCAGGGTGACAAATTCTAGGCGACCATTCCGATAATGAGTGGAAATTTTGATCGTAATCAATTTAAAATTTTCCCTTATATATTTTGGCACATCGTTAAATAACTAATCTAAATTAATCACACCTGACTAAAAGCTGCAACACGATCAAGAAAATTTAATGAAACAATACTATATATGTATAGAAAGTTTCCGCCATTTTGTCAACGTTCAGTAATAATCCGTTAGTTCTGACTGTTTAAAAATGGGAATCTATAAATTTAAAATTTTAATAAATCGCAAATATTTTTTAAAATATATTCTGTTGTGTAAAATTTTCGCAACATTAATAATAATTATATTTTTTCTTATTTGGCTAGCATACTAAATAGGAATTATACAATATACATTGACGTAACTGAAGGTATTGAGTTTTTAAAATGTTTTTTTCATGTCATGTTTTTTTTATAAATAACTTCAATATAAAGTACGAATTGAGATCAAAAATTTTTACTAATTAATTTTATAATTTTACAATTTTGTAAAAAATCGTGTATATTTATATCAGCGAGTTTTGCATCCTTTGTTATTATTCTACGATCGTGAAAAATTATAAAACGCCTTATAAAATGTTTTTTCACAATAATAAGAAAGCTATGTACGTAGAACTTAAAATTATCTTACAAAATAACTGTACAGATAAATTACAACTTACACTAGAATTATACAAACTTAACTACGTAATTTGAAACACTACATAAATACAGATATAAAAATGGCAGTTTTTAGAAGTTTAGTGGTGTGCTTGAACACGATTCGAAATTTCCTATCACAAGAAGGCATGTCGTAGAAATTGTATAATATCGAAATATTTCTCTATAACAAGAATAATTTCTACAAGAAAATTTCTACAGTACTAGTTTCAAACAGTCGTTTCCCCTTTCCCCTCCACATCGGACACAGCCTCACTCACACAACTATCACTGTCCGGTTTTAACGTTACATCACTATTCACTGTCACATCGAGTCCGTGGTCCCTTCGAATCGCCCTCTCTTTTTCCCTGCTCGTTATTTGAGTGTACAACTCATCTAGTTCACTGGCAAAAGATAACGGGCTGCTGTCACGGTTAACTTCGGGACAACTCAACGCCGGAGTGGGCACGTATTTCCCTAACTTAGGATTGTCCTTTATAGTTTTCCGCCAACCCGGATCGTAGTTCACGTACTGGCTCTCCAATGTCGACACGTCTTCGTTACTAAAACTTATCTCATTTGGACACATTGACGACGGCGAAGGAGCGTAAAGACCATGACTTCGTATACTAACTTCCGACATTTGGTAGTTCGGACAGTATATATCACTCTCGTTTTCGAAACCCTGCTCGCTCGCATTCGTACTGCACGTTTCAAAATCGTAAGTAGTTTTCGCCATGAAGAATGTGTCTTTATCGTCAATTTTCTCTTCGGACTCTCGTATGTCAGGGTTTTGTAGTAAATTGTCCATTTCTCCCAGCTCAGCTTCTAAATGAGGCGTGCTGGATCGATTTACGTCATCACTATTCATAGTGCATTCCTCTGATATGTCCTGGAGCGATTTATCGATAGCGTCCTTGCTCTCGGTGCCTTTGTTGGGTTGCAAGTAATCTATGTATTGGCCAAAACTCTCGGTGTCAGTTATTTCGTTCGTTGAACATAGCGCACTCTGAGTTTCTTGGAAAGATGTCATTTCTGAATGCGTGTTCAACGTTTGGTCCGAACATGTGTGGGGCATGGCTATCTCTGACGCCGAACTGTATTCCAAGCTGCATTGCTGCGATATCGTTCGCATTTCGGGGTGATCACTCGCGTGACTCTGCAGACACTCTTCGGAAACGCTATTTCTTTGTCCATTCAAACCTTTCTGAACGTTAGCTTTAACGATTTGATGTTGCGGCACTTGGGTTTCCGGAACGTTCGTGTAAATATTCATTATTTGGTTTCTCGCAATTTTTGGATCGTCTTTCGTCCATGCTTTGCGGTCTGTCGAGTAGCTTTTGAAATTGTCTTTCGATTCGTCTTCCATTAGATTTGGATTGACAACATTTCTTGACTCTTTTATACCATTGTTAGTCAATTCGACGTGTTGATTTGTATTGTTGACTTTTGTACCGGCGTTGAGGAAACTAGCGACGCCGCTATAAGCCTCTTTACTCGGTAATGGCAAGGAGATATGAGAGTCATCGTCACAGTCTCGTCTCAATGGTAACTCGAGACAATTTCTTTTCATATGTTGTCTCTGTTTCTTGAAGAATTTCTTCGCTACGTTCATTTGATTTGGGTTATAAAAGATCTCCGGACCGATCGTCGCCGCATCAGGGTACGTCATCATGGAATTATTAGACCTATACTGCTGTCTGTGTAACACGACTAGGTTTATATTTGGAGTTTTCCCATTCGTGTTTTTGAGATCTTTCGCTAACGTTTGTCCGTTTAACTCCGCACCGGCTTTGTAAGTTCCGCTATTATTAGTTTTAGTATTCGTTCTATTGGAACTCCTACTACCAGATCCAGATCTGTTGTCGTTTGGTATATGCTGTGGTGACGCAGCTGTGTTCTGATTAGTTGGAAGATTCTGCTGGTTGGTGTCGAACACGCTTCTGTTTCTACAGCATTGTTTACTCGACTGCAAGTAGCAATGCATAAGGGACCATTGGGATCTGACATCGCTTCTAGCGATGCCGTAGAAGAATAGAATGAACGTGCCTAAAACTGTGGCACCTACGGCATATACTATACTGCATATATCCTCCTGGTAAGGGAGGTAAGCTGGTAGCGGTCTGTAGACTGTTATCGCCCCACAAGCCCAAACAGACATGTAGAGCCCTAACACAATAACTTGGGCACGCAATTGTATTATCGGTGTATGTTCAACGTCGTCTACTTCAGAATCTACAGTGGACTTCAGGCTGCGCCTTTCAGTTTCGTTCGCCTGATTCGGCTCCCACAATTCCAGGTCAACGTTTTCAGTCGCCTGCGTACCTTCTGACAGTTGAACGTTTATACTCCTGATCGTGCACCGTATGAGCAGGAACAATATCATAAGGAACATCAGCAAAATACCGCCAGGGATGAACAGAGCGCTCAAAGCTGGCGCCGTGCTTAGAAAACACTGCGAATAACCAGCGTAGTCCTTTAAATTAACAGCACCAGATATCCCGCAAACAATCAAAGCTATGCCCCACCCTACTAAATATAGTCCCAAGATCGGTTTCTGTATAGGAACGTCTGGAGGGATATCATCCTCTGGAGTTCTAACTGGGTTGTGCGTCTTTGTCACCCATTTGTACATATTACTAGCGGATACGCACATCCATAAAAGACAGGATAAGGATAGATAATGTATTAAAAGTCCTAATATCTGGCAGAGTTTAACATCTTCCGTCTGATATATGCCCAACGTATACATGAAACACAGGAGGCCGATAGCTATCCAGGTGTTGATGAGGGCATGTTTGGACTTCTTCGCCATCTGGATAGCTGGATAGCACATGATGTAAGTAAGAGTCGCACAACTCACGCATCCTATCAGGATGAGGCTTCCCACGTAAATGGCAGGATGGGACACCTTGAATCTCGCTCCGTCGGTCCTAGCGCCGTAGATTCCAGTTTCCACGTTTTGAAGGAGGCCCACGTAAGCTAGTCTGGTGCACCTTATTATTATCATTTCGGATACCACGTGGGATACTTTGCAATCTGAAATAGATAGGTTTAATGTAAAGAAAAGTAAAGTAACAGCCTGTTACTATGCCTACTGCTGGGCTAAGGCCTCCTCTCTCCGTTTTTGGAGAGAAGGATTGGAGCTAAGACCAACCACGCTGCTCCAATGCGGATTGGTAGGTTACACATATCCCTAGATTCTCTAGAAATATGCAGGTTTCCTCACGATGTTTTCGTTCACCGAAAAGCGTGTGATAAATTGCAATTATCAATTAGACACATAAGTTTTCATAGAAAAACTCATTGGTGCCCCGGGTTTGAACCTATGTCGTCTCTAGTGAGTCGCACGGTTTCACCGCTAGGCTATCACAGGTTTAATGTGATTCAAATTATTTATCTCTTCATTCGCTCACATAGAACCATAGACAACATAACCTCTGTTATGATCAAGAGTACATTTTCGAAATATCTTTAAAGCAGTACTTCCCTGTAAATCGGGAACTTTGGACAGCTTTCAGGGACTTTGTTTTATAATAAGTATTGTTGTTCCGCACAAACGTGCGGGCGGATGAAACAACCTCCGAGACCTGGGCCCGCCGTCTCGGCGTCTCAACCTACCTTATGCGGCCGTCAGCTGTATGCGGTCCGGCCTCATGAATCACTGCGTGTATATGTGTACGTGTGTGTGTGTGCGCTTGTATGTACTTGGCCGATTCCCGAACCCGTTGGCTCGCCTCTGCAGTCTTCCACGGACACGTACTGTCTATTTCTCCCGGAGTATACACTTCACCAATGCGGTTAAATAACACAAATAACACGCGGTGTGCACACAACCTTCGTAAGGTCACACGTTATTGAATCGTCCCATATCGGTAAACAGTAACCCCAGCGCGCACTAAAACCGCAGACGGTCGCGTCTTCTCACACGTTTCACTGGTTAAAACGCGTCACTAAATACTTATATCAATATCAAAAGTCAATACAGTCGTGGCACTATCTAGAAACCACACCCAAAACGCATAATTACGCGTGTGCGTTCTACAATAAGGTCGTATACAGGTGCGCGCGCGTCCTGTCTTATCGTAATACAAAACGTTACTAAGTATCGGCGCTCGCGTCAACGATAGAATGCACAAAGGTCGTTGATCCGGCCGGTCGCTCCGCGTCGCGCGTCAATTTATACAAAACAAGTATAGATGCTATGTAACCTGAAGCGTTATCCCTCCAGCGTCGGGCTTGAGGGTCCCAGGTTGCGGCCCGGCCGTCCACGCCGCCCACGGCCCGCCCGCGGACCGTCGCTATGATCGGCTCCAGCAGCTCATCGCGAAGCGACACGTTCACTGTCAACAGGAACCGGAAATTGAACACGTAACATCAAGGAGATACGGGAAAATGAAGGTAACAAATCCCAAGGTTCGTGTACATAACAGACTCATATTGCTTTTTGAAGTAAAACTTCTTGATTTGAGGAGAAAGCTACTGTATAAGTACGAGAGCGTTATGAAGTATGAGGCACTGTACTGTTTAAAATTTGAATTCTAGAAAAAATTATGACACGTAACTTTTTTGTTTTATATTGTTATTTTTTCACTCACCAAGTTGGAATCCAACAACTGGTGAAGTTATTTCCATGTTCATATCCTCCCTTTTGGTGCTCCGTCCGTAGAAGTCCTTAGGGCGGTGTCCTCGGATGGGGCCGTCGTCCACTTCCGGCAGGAGCGGAAACAGTGACGCGTCATCATACACCGCCACCACCAGGTCCTGGGGTTTCATCTGCAGGAGAGCACCGGATTCTGTGGTGCTGTATAGAAGAGACTGTGGTATCTGGAATATGATTAGAGTCGAATAAACAAAAATAATAGTAATTATCATATCACCATCATCCTCCTGCTCTTATCCCACTGTAAGTGGGTTCAGCACAACATGTTACAAACATGTTGTCATATGATTTGGCTCCGTAATTTACGACTCCTCGGTAAGAAATGAGGTCTATTCTATTCAGCCGGCACACAGAACATATCAGTAGTTATTTACTTACTTTAAATAATTTTTAATTTCATACAAGTATACTTAAATAAAGACTATTTGAGTTTGAGTTTATTTATAGAATATCAAGAACCTGCACGCTGGCATGGATGAGCGAGTCAGTGACAGTAAGCAACGGCGCCACGGTCCGGTTGGTGGTCGAGCAGTGCAGGCGTGGTGGGTCCCCGCGCGCGGCGCTGTACCACACGCACGTGACCCCACTGAAACCCTCGCGGACCGGAAACCTCTCAACAGCCAGGTTGGCCTGGAACACACAGCATCGAGATTCATCTCGGAGATATCGCTGACTAGAAGTCCACATGAACCAGGCAAGAACATCCACACAATTCAAACAAAGCCGAACGTCATTAGGAGTGAAAAGAGGGAATTTCTGCTACTTTTATATTGTAATAGAATAGAATAGAATAGAATACTCTTTATTGCACACATAAACATAATAGAAAACAAACAAAAGAAACATAAAATTAAAATTTAGCCTATATATAAAAAGATATAAACACATTGAACCAAAAGTCAATAGTATATATATATATATATATATATATATATATATATATATATATATATATATAAATATATATATATATATAAATACACATATACCTGATACATAATATATAGATGTCAAACGACAAACAAGGGACAAGCTAATAAGTCACACAACCATTTTTTAAAAAATATCTTTTATTTGGTTTTAAAATATTGCAAGTGACTTAGACTTTTTTATGCTAAGGGGAAGGGAATTCCACAAAATAATAGCCTGGATGGTAAAAGATTTGGAAAAAAAGGAAGAGGAGTGCGAAGGAATTTTTATACGCAAATTCACGTCCGAGCGACGGGAACGACTATGGGTGTCACGAATGAAAACAAAACGCTCTTTCAGATAAGGAGGGGTGTTAGGGTTGAACAGTACACGGTAAAGAAGATGAAGAATGTGAGTATTCCTGCGAAGGCGAATTGGGAGCCACTTGAGCTTATTGCGAAACTCGGAAATGTGGTCATACTTACATAGCCCGAATATGAACCTAATACAAAGATTTTGGAGGCGCTCAAGCTTATTAATTAATAGAATGCCTGACAGCAATTATATCTAATGGTAAGCGATGACTACAGTGTAAGGTAGCTTGCTTGCCTATAATAGTTATAATAAAATAACCAGCCAACGAAATCTGCGATCGCAGACCATCTGCTTAATTCGGGGAGCAATCAATGGATTGAGCTTCATGATCCTAAAGTCTGTCAACTGATGCCTACTATTATGCAAGAGTGGCGCGTGAAGCTGTTGAAATAAAAAAGCGTCATACGTTCAACAGAGAAGAGGTGTTTTGAATAAAATGACGCGCGTGACGCGACCGGCGGGATCAACGACCTTTTTATGCATTCGATTGCCGACGCGAGCGGCCGACAGTTAGTGACGTTTCGAATACGATAAGGACAGGCCGCGTGCGCCTGTATACGACATTCTTTTTATAACGCACACGTGTAATTTTGCGTTTCGGGTGTTATTCTCAGTAGTGACACGACTTTATTGACATTTGAGACTGATATAAGTATTTAGTGACGCGTTTAACCAGTGAAGCGTTTGAGAAGACGCGACCGTCCACGGTTTTAGTGCGCGTTGGGTTACTATTCCCCGATATAGGGACGATTCAATAACGTGTGACCTTACAAAGGTTGTGTGCACACCGGGTGTTATTTAACCGATATAGTGAAGTGTATACTCAGGGAGAAACAGACATTACGTGTCCGTGGAAGATTGCAGAGGCGAGCCAACGGTTTCGGGAATCGGCCAAGTACATACAAGCACACACACACACGTACACATATACACGCAGTGACTCATGAGGCCGGACCACATACAGCTGACGGCCGCATAAGGTAGGTTGAGACGCCGAGACGACGGGCCCAGGTCCCGGAGGTTGTTTCATGCGCCCGCACGTTTGCGCGGAACAAGAGGGTTTCAGATTGTCGACGACTTGGGATCCAGTGATTAATAAATATAACTCGCGGAAGAAATCGTTGCAAGCTATATCGCGTGCAGATTATATCAGTGGTGTGCAAGAGACCTTACGTGGATTGTGCGGTTCAAGTGAGGGTAGATGAACAAAATAATGACTGTAGTACTCGGGAACGAAGACGCCGCGGCGCTCCAGTCAGTTCGTGACCATGGCGGATGCAACTCTGCCGATTCGTCGAACCTTGTAAAAAGGTAACTCGATTTTGCCGCGATATGACCCGTTTATTTATATAATAATAAGTATGAATCGCGAAAGTTTAAAATTTACCATAATAAAAATTGTTTATTTATTTGAAAAATTGTGGGTACATAACAAATTATCCTTAAATTACAATTAACAAATTATCACTAAATTCCCTGCACAATTGACTGTTATCAACAGTGTGCAAAATATTTAATAATTCTATTTATCTAATTGTACATTTTTTTTAAATTATATTTAAAAACAATTTCACTACAGTCCATTTACATAACATCTACTCATATTTTCATAGAATTACAATTTAAATCATTAATCCATAGAAAATTAATTATGAAATGAAATAATTATTGAAAAATAAATAAAATTTAAAACAGAATATAGCATTATTGTATACATAAGAAAATTAAAAATTGAATTCATAAAATTAATATAAAACACCTATATTCACTCCTGGATAGTGTATATAAAGTTGTCCTGTCCGGTGCAATGCGAATTAGAGTGAAGAAGTTTGCTGACAAGAGTAGAAAGAGAGAAGAGAGAGAGAAAGTAGAGAGCGATGAGAAAAGAACGGAGTAGTGAATCATTTTGGAATGAGGAGAAGGTAGAGAGAATGAAGGAATGAAGGAAACTAAATTTAAAACAGAATATAGCATTATTGTATACATATGAAAATTAAAAATTGAATTCATAAAATTATTATAAAACATCTATATTCACTCCTGGATAGTGTATATAAAGTTGTCCTGTCCGGTGCAATGCGAATTAGAGTGAAGAAGTTTGCTGACAAGAGTAGAAAGAGAGAAGAGAGAGAGAAAGTAGAGAGCGATGAGAAAAGAACGGAGTAGTGAATCATTTTGGAATGAGGAGAAGGTAGAGAGAATGAAGGAATGAAGGAAACTAAATTTAAAACAGAATATAGCATTATTGTATACATATGAAAATTAAAAATTGAATTCATAAAATTATTATAAAACATCTATATTCACTCCTGGATAGTGTATATAAAGTTGTCCTGTCCGGTGCAATGCGAATTAGAGTGAAGAACTTTGCTGACAAGAGTAGAAAGAGAGAAGAGAGAGAGAAAGTAGAGAGCGATGAGAAAAGAGCGGAGTAGTGAATCATTTTCGAATGAGGAGAAGGTAGAGAGAATGAAGGAATGAAGGAAACTATCTGCCCAGAAAGACGAATTTGTATTTGATCGATTTTCTCAAAATTTACTAAACGGATTTTTGTACGGTTTTAAGTAGTGCCATTCTTCCAGAAGGCTTAAGTTAATAGAACCTAAAGGTTTTTAACTTCGTTATGATAAAGACATAGCGCGATTGTTAAAAATGTGCTGGGAGCTTTAGTCTCGTATAGAGTTAGGCTAAAGTGAAGTAGTAGAGAACTGTAGATCTACAATACTATAAAAAAAATTGCGAGATCATATCTTCCTCTCTTATGGTTAACTCACAATAACTACTTTAATGTTCAAAATTGTAATAAAATATTATGCTTTTTCCACGAAGGCGAAGACATAGGAACATTTAGCTGTTTTACAAAATTTAAAATCTTCACCTTATGCGCGTCAACATTCCTGGTGTACAAAGACAGGTCCTCAGCAGCTCGAGCCAGGTCTGTGCAGGCCCCATACATGGTCTCCGCTTGCGTCATCACCGGCACAGAGATGTTCATTGCCGAGCTGATCACGTCCAACAGCTTCGAGCCTTAAAACAAGAGGTTGCTTGTTCAGACATGTATGAACTCGCTATGTGCTTATATATACTTAATCTAAATATTGTCACGAACATGCGAAAAGAGTTCGTAATGCATATGTCATAAAGTTCAAATTGAACAGGGGCAGTTTACAAACATACAAAAAGAGTTCGTAATCTAAATGTTATAGGGTTCAAATTCGCTTGACGCTAATTCTCTGAAACATTCGGGGTGTTTACGAAAAGCTTGTTTACAAAGATTTGTTTACGACCTCCCCAAGGTCACGCAAACGGTCTAGAACATCGGTTCGTTCGATATATAAGCAGACGTATCGTGCGCCTCGACGTTCAGTTTGCGAATAGCGATCAAAAGCGAATAAACAAGTGAAAATAAAAGTGGAATAATAGTGACCTCGGCTTTCTTATTGAACAACAAACTGTATAGAGACTGTAAGTAATACTGTTTTTGGTAAAGCTGAACAAAGTGTTTTTAACGAGTCACCAGGTATTTTCATCCAAATCCACGAAACCCGTAACAATATCTAGTAGTACCCGCAACTTCGTAGAGATTGTGATGGCGGTGGTGGTGGTTTGTGCATGTACTTTTACGAATCCTGCATGCATGAAAAATCGAATAGTCCACTATACATTCAGCATTATATATTTTTCTATTTGCTTTATCGCGGATTACAGCACAATAATTTTATTATTATTTTTGGGCTGGAGAATAAGTGACGCTACTTTTTCGTGACATTTGGCACTGATCTTTACGTGGACGAAGTCGTGATCAGAACTTAGATACTAAAGTAAAAACTTACCTAAATTAGTCTCTTCCGATATATACTGCATATAGTTCCTGATAGCTCGAGCCACGAACATCACATCATCAGCGTCACTTATCTCAGCCAACGGGTACGTCTTCTCCTGAATCAGCATAGCCAACCTCTCAGTCGCATTCAACGCTGAGTACTGCACCAAACTAACATTCAACAACGCAAACTGTTGCAACAACTTAGTTATATTACTTATATACGAACACTGGGTTGTATTCGCAGGACCCCAAGTGGAATCTGCATTGCAATATCTATAAGCGAAGCCGTCACCGCTCTCACACGGTACAGAGGCTGTACGGTTCACTAGCAACATAGGCCACGAGTATATCCCTTTGTTCCCAACGTTGTGGCTCGAGTTGCAATATCTGGTCTGGTTCGACAACACTGTCACTTGCACAGTATAATTGTGCCGGATGTGATTCTGGTCTGAGTACATGCACGTCCAGTTCCCTGTGTGGTGGTTTGTTATGTTGGCAATATACACTGTGGTCTCAGCGAGGCCTTCCTCTTGCATATCAGTGTTTGTGAGTTCTACGTCACATATATCTAAAACTGGATGGGCCCATTTCAGTTCGTACTTCACAGCCACTGGAGCGAAGGGTGCGTTACATGCAAGCATCAGCGAATCACCCTCGAAGACGACCTGATCGTGGCTCGGTTTGACGATCAAGTTATTTGACGGCATCAGACTACCGCAGGTGGTCGGGCTGAGGAATATTTTCAGTTTGCGCACAATTTTGTTGACCATGTTCTCGGGGAAGGCGCATTTCGGGCTGCCCACTAATTTGACGCTCGTGTTCCTCGACCAGCTACCCAGCCACAACAGATCGCAATCGCACATCAATGGGTTATCTGTGATATCTCTGGAAACAGACAATCAATAATATGTGACATATAGAATGACATATTTTTTTTAATTTATTAGGTTTACCAACAGCTTTAACATTTATATCATCCAAATCTATATTCTATTGTAAAACAAAACTAAGTCTAAATGTAAAACTAATTAAAGGCAAACGCCACATGCAAAATAACCTAAAACTACTTAAATGAAATTTACAAAAATAATTAATCAATACATATAATAAAATCGTTGAGATGTCAAATCTGTACATGTATTATTAAAAAAAAAAAATTAGTGTAGTCGTCTCAAAATACGCTCCTAAACATGAAACAATAGTTTTTAAAATTTTTGTCGGTTTATCTGTTTGTCTGTTTGTCGGTTTGTCTGTATGTCTGTGCGTTTGTTCCCGCTAATCTCAGAAACCGCTGATCCGATTCGGACGCGGTTTTCACTAATATATAGTCGGTAGTTAGTCTCACTTAACATATAGGGTATGTTTTATTTCAATCGGTCAGCAAATAAAAAAGATATGTCAATTTTAAGGTGAAAGGTCGTATACTTTAATACTGGTACTTGCATTTTTAAGGTTTTCTATGTTTCTGGAGCAATCTTTCTTACTGAATTTCATATGTTACTATGGCTAGGAGAATCACACATCTTTTTATCAGAACTAGGCTGGTCTGAAGTAGATTTTTTTGAAGAATTTTACATTTTAATTCCGGTTTCTTAGGGCATTGTGCGTTTGTTTCCGCTTATATCAAAAACCGCTAATACGATTTGGACGCGGTTTTCACTAATATGTAGTAGGAAGTCTCACTTAACATATATGATATGTTTTTTTTCAATCGGTCAGCAAATAAAAAAGATATGTCAAACTTTTCAGTGAAGGAACACATCGTGAGGAAACCTGCATATCTCTATTGAATTCTAAGGATATGCATAACCTACTTATACGCATTGGAGGAGCGTGGTAGGTCTTATCTCCAACACGTCTCCTCAGAAACGGAGAGAGGAGGCCTCATGCCCAGCAGTTGGATTGTAATGGGCTGTTACTTTACTACTTTACTTTATACTATTTATACAGGTACTTGCATTTTTTCCGTCTTTCGTCGTTCCTGAAGCAATCTTACCTGCTAGATTACGTATATTACGATGGCCAAGAGAAACACAAATCTTTTTATGACAATTAGGCCGGACTGAAGCTGACGTTATTGAAGAATTTCAAATTTTTAATTAGTTTTATTGGCATTGTGTGTTTGTTTCTGCTATTCTCAGAAACCGCTGAAACGATTTGGAGACTGTTTAAACTAAGATGTAGTAGAAAGCCTCAGTTTTTTAGTTCCATCGGTCAGCAAATAAAAAAAATGACAATTTTAAGTTGAAAAGTCGTTTACTATTATAATGGTAATTGCATTTTTTCCGTTTTCCGTCATTTTTTATGAGAATTATGAGAACAAGACCGGTCTGAAGCCGTTTTTTATTTAAAAGAATATCATATTTTATATTCATCGTTAGTAATCATTGTTAATGGACGGTGAATGTTTGTATGGAACTTTTTATTTCTTAAAGGCATTTACTTGAAATTCTGGATGAAACGTAACAATATAGGTATTAGAACGTATAGTATAAAAACAAAATATAAGATATTTTTTTAGCAATTTCTGCTTCAAGGGGGTGAAATATAAAATGGAATACTAGACGCTTAAATCAAAAAAAATGTAAGGGGATCATTTGAATGGAGCTTTAAATTTTATTGATTTTTTAAATTGTTTTATTATTTCTGTAGGGAAAGTAATGGCCTGATACTATCTCCTATTCTGTGCAAAGCTCGAAGCTGTCTCCTTTAAAACGGTGACTGAAGCCTATATCTACCATGCGGATTTATAGGTTCGACATATTCCAGAAATTGTCTAGGGATATGTAGATTTTTATTTCTTCATTTTGTCCACGTTTTGCTTCACGAAACAGTACATGATGAATTTTAAATATGAATTAAATAAATCCTTATTAATTCCATACTTAAAAATATCTGTCTGTCTGTCTGTCTGTTACGTTTTCATGGCCAATCCGATGAACAAATGTCGATGAAATTTGCCACAATTATTCCTTATACAACGGGGATAATATTATTAATGAATTTATTATTATCATCAATCATCATCATCATCAATACATATAATAAAATCGTTGAGATGTCAAATCTGTACATGTATTATTAAAAAAAAAAAATTAGTGTAGTCGTCTCAAAATACGCTCCTAAACATGAAACAATAGTTTTTAAAATTTTTGTCGGTTTATCTGTTTGTCTGTTTGTCGGTTTGTCTGTATGTCTGTGCGTTTGTTCCCGCTAATCTCAGAAACCGCTGATCCGATTCGGACGCGGTTTTCACTAATATATAGTCGGAAGTCTCACTTAACATATAGGGTATGTTTTATTTCAATCGGTCAGCAAATAAAAAAGATATGTCAATTTTAAGGTGAAAGGTCGTATACTTTAATACTGGTACTTGCATTTTTAACGTTTTTCTCTGTTTCTGGAGCAATCTTTCTTACTGAATTTCATATGTTACTATGGCTAGGAGAATCACACATCTTTTTATCAGAACTAGGCTGGTCTGAAGTAGATTTTTTTGAAGAATTTTACATTTTAATTCCGGTTTCTTAGGGCATTGTGCGTTTGTTTCCGCTTATATCAAAAACCGCTAATACGATTTGGACGCGGTTTTCACTAATATGTAGTAGGAAGTCTCACTTAACATATATGATATGTTTTTTTTCAATCGGTCAGCAAATAAAAAAGATATGTCAAACTTTTCAGTGAAGGAACACATCGTGAGGAAACCTGCATATCTCTATTGAATTCTAAGGATATGCATAACCTACTTATACGCATTGGAGGAGCGTGGTAGGTCTTATCTCCAACACGTCTCCTCAGAAACGGAGAGAGGAGGCCTCATGCCCAGCAGTTGGATTGTAATGGGTTGTTACTTTACTACTTTACTTTATACTATTTATACAGGTACTTGCATTTTTTCCGTCTTTCGTCGTTCCTGAAGCAATCTTACCTGCTAGATTACGTATATTACGATGGCCAAGAGAAACACAAATCTTTTTATGACAATTAGGCCGGACTGAAGCTGACGTTATTGAAGAATTTCAAATTTTTAATTAGTTTTATTGGCATTGTGTGTTTGTTTCTGCTAATCTCAGAAACCGCCGAAATGATTTGGAGACTGTTTAAACTAAGATGTAGTAGAAAGCCTCAGTTTTTTAGTTCCATCGGTCAGCAAATAAAAAAAATGACAATTTTAAGTTGAAAAGTCGTTTACTATTATAATGGTAATTGCATTTTTTCCGTTTTCCGTCATTTTTTATGAGAATTATGAGAACAAGACCGGTCTGAAGCCGTTTTTTATTTAAAAGAATATCATATTTTATATTCATCGTTAGTAATCATTGTTAATGGACGGTGAATGTTTGTATGGAACTTTTTATTTCTTAAAGGCATTTACTTGAAGTTCTGGATGAAACGTAACAATATAGGTATTAGAACGTATAGTATAAAAACAAAATATAAGATATTTTTTTAGCAATTTCTGCTTCAAGGGGGTGAAATATAAAATGGAATACTAGACGCTTAAATCAAAAAAAATGTAAGGGGATCATTTGAATGGAGCTTTAAATTTTATTGATTTTTTAAATTGTTTTATTATTTCTGTAGGGAAAGTAATGGCCTGATACTATCTCCTATTCTGTGCAAAGCTCGAAGCTGTCTCCTTTAAAACGGTGACTGAAGCCTATATCTACCATGCGGATTTATAGGTTCGACATATTCCAGAAATTGTCTAGGGATATGTAGATTTTTATTTCTTCATTTTGTCCATGTTTTGCTTCACGAAACAGTACATGATGAATTTTAAATATGAATTAAATAAATCCTTATTAATTCCATACTTAAAAATATCTGTCTGTCTGTCTGTCTGTTACGTTTTCATGGCCAATCCGATGAACAAATGTCGATGAAATTTGCCACAATTATTCCTTATACAACGGGGATAATATTATTAATGAATTTATTATTAATGAAATTAAAATGAATAGGATAACATTAAAAATGCCATCTATCATCAACATAATAAGTCTTTTATTCACAATTTATCAAAGTAAATTAAGTTATGTAGTCTATATATAGCCTATGCCCCAACGTTTAAGCATTATTTGTGCCAAATTTTATCGATATTGGTTCAAGATAAGTATTTTATATAAAAAGTAATGTTTATACTAAAAAGTTATTTACAGAGCGTGAATTTTTAAACAAGTGGTTGTTGTGGTGGTTGGTCATTTTTTATAAAAACAGGAGAGCCAATAGAGTCTCACATTAGATATACCGAAAGATGCTGCTGCTCACTAAGAGAGATTTTACATTTTTTTATGGTTTTGTTAAAATGTTTATTTTCTCAGTACAAATACCAGACGTGTCTCAAAATATTTTTTTAACACTTTTTTAAGGGACTATGATGAAAAATGCGTTACTTAACGGAATCAGTATAGCGGAATAGTGCAAAAGTCATGATAGAATTGAAATTTAATTTAAATCTTGCACGTATAAGATATGGGAAAGAATTTTGCTTCCTACGCTTAGCATTACATCCTTACTTCCTTACCCTTACTTCTTTACTAATATTATATTTTTTTGCAATTTTTGCTTACACTAAATTAGCACACGTGTTTTTTATTCAAAAGGGTCTGTCTACAGAGACAAGATTCAAGCTTAAGGATTGGACAAAAGTACAAAGATTCAAATAACTTAATTTTACTCTCATAGGAAGTGCAATTCAAAAAATGATTCACGACAAATTGTATTATTTATGAAAGTAAAGAATTGGTAATGTCATCGTATTCCTGTTGCATTCACAGGATTTCTACCGCCTTTATGTTACTCCGATGTATCAACGTTGATTGTGCTGCATTTTATCGATATTGCTGATTCGGCGTGAAAACGTAACAGACAGGCATATTTTCGCATTTACTTTTATGTATAACTTACATTTAAATAGCTGAATTTCCTTATGTCATGCTATTCCTGTTAAATTAACAGGATTTGTAGAACTTATATATTAGCCTATAAGTTGCCCTGATGTATAAGCATTAATTGTGCCAAATTTCATCGATGTTGGTTCAAGAGAAGTATTTTATATAAAAAGTAAAGATTATACTAAAAAGTTATTAAACGAATGTTTAGAATTTTTGTGCAAATTTTTATATCATGTTTTTAATTTAATTAGTAGGCCCAATGGAGTCTTACATTGACAAATAAACTGAAAGATGCTGCTGCCCACTAAGAGAGGTTTTACAAATTTCTTATGGTTTTGTTTGAATCTTTCCAGTGCAAATTAATATCTTTGCTAAATAACAGTAATGGCATGAAGGAAATCAAATTTAAAATGGAGTAGTAGTAGTAGTATTCGAGTGGCGATAATTGTAATAGGAACTGCTATTTAACACCCCGGATCGATCTGATTTTTGTGATGGAGATATTTGCAAGGTTGGATAGCGATAGAAGCTATTGAGTATTACAGGACTACGGTCCACGCGGACGAAGTCGCGGGTCAAAGCTAGTAAATAATAAAGCTGTGATAGCCCAGAGGTGAGACCGTGCGACTCATACGAGGAGAACACGAGTTCGAATCCGGGCAGACACCAATGAGTTTTTCCATTAAAACTCATGTGTCTAATTGATAATTGCAATTTATCACACGCTTTACGGTGAAGGAAAACATCGTGAGGAAACCTGCATATCTCTAGAGAATTCTGGAGATATGTGTAACCTACCAATCCGCATTGGAGCAGCGTGGTAGGTCTTAGCTCCAACCCTTGTCTCCAGAAACGGAGAGAGGAGGCCTATTCCCAGCAGTGGGATTGTAACAGGCTACACTTTACTTACTTACTTTACTTTACTAATTAATAAATAAGTTAATGTAACACTGTTATTTTAAACAATTAAATGTTATGATTAGCTAAGATTTTGCTGGATTTGCTTTCTAAAAAGATGCAGGGAAACATTGAATATATCCGGGGGATTAATTTTGTTATAAATTTTTATTATTCTGGGGATTAGTGAGTTAGCGCCCAAAACAGTAGAACGATGGGGAAAATATAGAAGGTTAATTAATGGTGTTCTTGGATATCGCGTTGGTACTCGTAATTTAAAGTATTCGAGGAGTGCAGAGCAGTCTACTTTATTATTAAAAAAAATATCGACTGTGAACTGGCAAATTGTCCTATCTTATTTTTGTCAACTTTTCATAAAGAAGAAAAAAACGTGATTATTAATACATTTGCAATCATTTTTATGTAATAGAAAAACAGGTAATTTTCAGTTAGCTTTAAATATGTATATTTATTTACAAATTTTCTAATAGATAATACATGTTGATACGGTAAATGATAAGTAGTAGTACCCAATGCCGTTAAAAAGTGATTTGGCTTAAAATTAGAGATAGGACATGTTGCCGGTTCACAGTCGATATGGATCCGAAATGTGTTTAATAAAAACCGACCTAGTAATTATGTTCAGATACATTGAGAACTATGGAAATTATATTATTACTTTTGTATTATGGATCTCCGCAAAGTAATGCCTAATTCTATAAATTATTTATCTCAATGTTATCAAACATAAATATAAAATTTTAAAAAATGAATTAATAATAATGAATGAACTGACACATCATCATCCTCCTGTCCTTATCCCGCTCTAAGTGGGGTCGGCACAACATATTTTAAGCCATGTTGTGATGTTTGGGCTAGGTATTTTACCAATGGCCACCATCCATCGTTTGCTTACCTCTAGTCACCTTTTATGACGACTGAGTAAGAAATTCTACTCAGCCGGAAACCACATGACGGGTCAATTTATCTTAGTAGTCCTTTACAACACCTCGGTAAGAAATGAGGGTGAATCTATTCTACTCAGCCGGATACCACACGGCATTTACCTTTTACGACAGCTCAGTAAGAAATTCTACTCAGCCGGATACCACATGGTGGGTCAACTGACCTTACTAGCCCTTTACAATACAGCGGTATGAAATGAGGGTGGCCTATTCTACTCAGCCGAATACCACACAGCAGAACTGATACAAAAAAACATTAAAATGGTACTCACAATTGCTTTAAACTCACTAAGTAATCAAATGTGCCAGCGCTCAAGACAGATATGTGATTTTGGGACAAAATTAATCTCTCCAAATTAATAAGACTCTTGAACATGTCTTTGTATATTCTGCTAATCTGGTTATATGAGAGGTCCAACCGCTGTAACGATGTCATGTTGTAGAATGCATCAGACTCTATGAGTGATATTTGATTTCTACTGAGATCCCTGGAGAAAAAATCCTGCGTTTACAATTTTTTAATCTCTCCTCTGTCTTAGTAATGTCATTTAACAGCCTGTTATTATCCCACTGCTGGTTATAGGTCTATCTCTGTTTTTGCAGAGAAGGATCGGAGCTAATACCTACCAGGCTGCTCCAATGCGGATTGGTAGGTTACACCTATCTCTAGAATTATCTAGAGATTTGCAGGTTTCCTCACGATGTTTTCCTTCACCGAAAAGCTTAATTAAAGATAAATTGCAGTTATCAATTAGTCACATGACCCATTTGAAGTTTGAACCCATGATCGTTACACTGTCTCACTGCTAGGCTATCACAGCTTCTATCTTAGTAATAACTATTTAGTAATATATTGCTTTTATTTATAAGTCCTTAGAATATACTGGAATATAGGACAGTACTTTTTTGTTTATAACATATTTCAGGAAACTTACTATTTCTGTATAGCTTTTTGTATCGAATTTATTATTTATTAAAGCACTAAAGCAGATAATATAGAAGATAGAGCTGTGATAGCCCAGCGGCGAGACCGTGCGACTCTTTCGAGGGGAACACGAGTTCAAACCCGGGCAGGCACCAATGAGTTTTTCTATTAAAACTCATGTGTCCAATTGATAATTGCAATTTATCACACGCTTTTCGGTGAAGGAATATACATATCTCTAGAGAATTCTGGAGATATGTGTAACCTGCCAATCCGCATTGGAGCAGCGTAGGTAGGTAGGTCTTAGCTCCAATCTTTCTCTCCAGAAACGGAGAGAGGCCTATTCCTAGCAGTGGGATTGTAACAGGCGGCTACTTTACTCTATACTTTTTTAAACCAGATAAACACACAAATAAAGTTTTCTGTTATCGAAACGTAGATAATATCACACACTTAGTGTTTAAGTAACCAAATTACATTGTACTCCTTATTTTAATGTCATCTATAACATCACACTATGAACTATAAAAAAACTAGTGTTTTTATGCTCTTCCAAGTTATTGATTCATTTAATTCTCACAAATTTTGTAGGTGCATTATTTCCACTATCCAATTTGCTCAAAACAACTTTTTTGAATTCAGTCAGTTTAATACTAAGTGTGGGATATTTTGTCTTATGTAGGTTTTCATTATATATATAAATTGCTTTGTGATTTTGTCGTGGAGTCTATCTCCTGATGATGTTTCGGTTGTGGGGCGCAACAATTGTTGAGTTTGTGATAGTGAATGTGTGTAGTGCTTGTGTATTGTGGTGAAAGTGGTGGTTTGTGCATATGTTTTTACGAATCCTGCATGTAACGGGTATGAAAAACGGATAGTCCACTATAAATTTGGCACTATATATATTTTCTATTTACTGTATCGCGGATTATAGCAAAATAATTTTATTAATACTTTTGTATTATGGATCTCCGCAAAGTAACACCTAATTCTATAAATTATATAAATTGCTTCTTAAAAAACAATGAATGTCATATATAATCATCATAGATTGTTTTTATTAACATTTGATGCTTTTAAATAGCTTAAAGTTGTAATTGTCAAGAAATTCAAATGTGAAAAACATTTGATAAAATATGTTTTTTTAAACATTCGATCAATCAATAATGATCAGACAAAAAAATTTTATTTATTATTTGAGGATTAGCATCAATTTGCAATAAATTTTGATGTTTGTGTCAAGATATAATTATAATATACTTACAGTTTTTGTAAATTTGGCAAATGAAATTCTCTTGATAATGTTGAAATAGCATTTCCAGATAGATTTCTAAAACAAAAAATAACAATAAAAGTTTATTTCGCATCACAAACCATACACTAAATAAACTTAACTTACTTATAATAAAAGCAAAGATGTTTGTATGTATGTTTGTCATGTTTTCACTCAATAACTACTGGACTAATTTCACTAATCAACAAAGTCTATATTACAATTTCATTAAAAGTAGGGATCCCTATTGAAAATGTTAAAAGGTTTGAAAAAATTAGTCATAAAAATCTTGGAATCGTGGAAACTATTGATGATAGAACAAAAAAATGTTCTAAACTATTATAGAACATATCAATATCTACAAAAAAGTCTGTATACCAGTAATTTATAGAATAAGGCATTACTTTGCGGAGATCCATAATACAAAAATAATAATAACATTATTTTGCTATAATCCGCGATACAGTAAATAGAAAATATATACAGTGTTTAATGTATAGTGGACTATCTGTATTTTCATACCCCATACATGCAGGATTCGTAAAAACACATTCACAAACCTCCACCACTTCCACCACAATACACAAGCACTACACAGGTTCACTATCACAAACTCAACAATTGTTTCGCCCCGCAACCGAAGCATGATCTGGAGATAGACTCCACGACAAAATCTCAAAGTGAAGCGTTATCCAAACAAGCGTTGTTAAATAGTACTTGGTTCATCCCCACCCTTTATTTTACCTCGGAACAAGTGCAACGAGCTTGAATTAGAGACATTTATCTGCTCGTTCTAACTATTATAATTATGTCAATATAACTTCTTTTTACATTGTTAAAGTAGATAAAAGTGCTGACAATAAACCAACTATATTTTCATATCTCTGTATTAATTCTTAGCCCATTAAATGATATATTAAACTGTATAAATATGTGTAAAATGATTTTTAAAATTTTCAAAATTAGACATTCCAACCAAAAGATGTCATTAATTTAAAAATGTCGATCTAAATAAATAATACCATTCCAAACTCATTGTAGCGACCATTATATCAAGCCTGCAAGTGGTGAGTAAGCTCTTATTCCAAGGATACCAATGATACCCACGGACATTGCTATACATTTTAAAATAATTCAATTTCCAGTTAAAACTTTATTTGCCTTAACTGCTGTTGTTTCAATTTACAAAAACAAATCTATAATCCAACTTAGTAGACTTTCCACTACTACGAGATTGGTATGTGCGCGGGTGAAACTGCGAGGCATTACCAGTATAATATATATAAGACAGTATTTTGAGTTAACTACAATATGAGGGCTATTGTATTACTAACTTTGTAATATAAACATGTTAACATCTATTAATACTGCTCTAAAAATCATCGTTTATAAGTTAGATCGAAAGCACCTGTTGTTTACAGTGTATATTGATCCTACTGTTTTTCATTATTTATTCACATAAATAACTTACAAGCTTATAATATCCGCCCACAATTTGCTGAGATCAATTTCTTTGAGCTCAGTTATTTGGGCGGGAGACCCACCACAAGTCAGTTTCAGCAGTTCTTTCGGTTGAGGCTCCACTATCATCCCATCCCCTGACCTATTACTCTTACATGAACATAATGATGGGCAAAATCCATGAGAACCATCGATTGCTAGAAATAGTACCACTATAGAGATCAGCTTCATTTTGCCTCTTTCACGTAAAAACGGAATGGCACAAAGCCAAATACGAGTAGTATATCACATCTTCACAAATTCTTCATTACGTCAATGGTCCATGCCGAAAATCGTAAAATACAGACGCAACATTAATTAAGTATAATAATTGTTATTAATTAGATTACATCCCTTTCTTGCTACAATTCAAAAATCCGTTTGATTAGAAAAATAAACAAAGGTACAACTTCACGCACGCACTCAGCCGACATTTGTAAAATGACTGACTGAATCTGAACGAATGAGTAATTACTAATTACAATTTACAACTTACAAGTGAATGATTACATCAATATAAAGACGTAAACTCACTCTTTATACTCTATTATTTGTATCTTTATGAATCCTATTATACTCGGGTTACTATTTATTACAAGACTATACTGTGTTAATTAATGGCTATTTTGATTCTGCTTCTGCCGATTGAATACATGCTTGCTCCCATGCATTACTACGGATGTGAGTCATGGTCCCTATCCAAACTGCATCAACTAAAATTAAAATGATGTCAGCATGCTATGGAAAGAAGCTGCTGGAGATTCGGGATCTGTACAAAATCAGGTTGAAATGAACTTTGAGCAAAAACAGGTATCATTTATCGTCATTTCTCGCATTGATATACAAAAATGGAGATAGGCTGGTCACACAATACGCTGGGCATTAAATAAGTAGAGACAAAAGGTTACTCTGTGGTACCGCAGGGGTGGAAAAAGAAAGACTTATATATATAATATTCAAAAACGAGAATATATACTAACATATAATGAAATAAATAAATAAGGATGGGCGGAAGATCATACCCCGACAGGGGAGACCAGACGGCCGGGGGGTCAGAACGATAGGTTGAGAAAACAACTTATTATAATTATTATTTTGATTCTGCACGAAAGTGGATTTAGTTTAAAGTAGTAATAATTAATAAAAACATCAATTAATTGTATTTAATATTCTATGATCAAAGCTTTTTTCAATATCCAAATTAAAATGAAATTGACAGTTAAACTGGAATCGTAAGGTTATGTACGTGAATTAAAAATTATATCATTATATTGTTAGAGTCACTCAAAATATGTATAATGAGATTCCGAATTATCCCTTAACCCCTCGTACGCACGGACGTAAAAATTACGTCGCGTTTAAATTCCACAATAGGCGTTATAAGAAGTTTCGTATGGTAAATTCAGCTTAACGCCCTACGCCCTAACGACTAAAATGGAACACTGCACGATAAAAATAAGTCGCGATATAAATCCGCTGTCATGTGAACAGATACCTGGATACCCATTTGTTTCAATTATGCGTAATTTTTACGCGCGATAAAATTCATCCCGTGCTTACGAGGGGTAACAGTGTACAGACGTCCAAAAATGGATACTTGAACTTATTTGTAAAAAGATTAGTCTAGTCTATGAAACAATTCAATCATTCAATGTCACAGACAAATAGCTTTGAGTACACAAAACCACTATAACCTACAGTATACATAAAAAATATATACTTCAAAATTTAAATCATATTTAAATGATCAACCGTCATGGAAAAATAGGCGTTTGTGAAAGACACACATTGAAAAAATATTTTGGTTTTAATGCAATTTAGTTTTTATAAGTCATCTCCTTATTACTCTAAATATTTAGTTTATGTATTATATTGAATGTAAGCTAATATTTCGAAGGTAAGTCTTTTGTTTTTTCTTTGACTTTCTTCTCCTTGTTGGCGAGCAGAATTCTCTAGAGATAGCAGGTTTCCTCATGATGTTTTCCATCACCATACCACAGTTGGTTTCTGTTTATAATAATATCTAGACTAATATTATAAAGAGGAAAAATTTGTATGTTTGTTTGTATGTGTGTATGTTTCTAATGTTTTCACGCAAAATCTACTGGGCCGATTTCAAAAATTCTTCCACCATTGGCAAGCTGCTTTTTCACTGAGCGACATAGGCTATATACCATTTTTAAAAAAATTGGGATCCCTAATAAAATTGTAATAAGTTGTGAAAAATTCAGTCGTAAACATCTTTCATCGCGTGCGCTGCGGAAACTATTGAGGTAAGGTATCGGCCTGTTACAATCCCACTGCTGGGAATAGGCCTCCTCTCTCCGTTTCTAGAGAGAAGGGTTGGAGCTAAGACCCACCACGCTGCTCCAATGCGGATTGGTAGGTTACACATATCTCCAGAATTCTCTAGAGATATGCAGGATTCCTCACGATGTTTTCCTTCACCGAAAAGCGTGTGATAAATTGCAATTTTCAATTAGACACTTAAGTTTTAAAAGAAAAACTCATTGGTGCCTGCCTGGTTTGAATTCGTGACCACCTCGAGAGTCGCTGGGCTGTCACAGCTTATGCTATTTCTTCCATTACGTAGTAATTATTCAAAGACGGTGAAGTATTAGAAATATAAGATTGTACATTTCTTGTCACCCACATCTGTAAAGGGTTTATTAAGAAATAAATAAATATATGGGACATTTACACACACGGTCGTCCGTCCCCAAAGTAAGTAACTTAATACTTGTGTTATGGGTGACGGACAACTGGTAGATATGCTACATATATAAGTTTAAATACATACTTAAATACAAATACACACCCAGGCTCGAAGAACCAACAATTTGTTTATAGAAAATGGTGGCCCTCGGCGGGAATCGAACCCGCGACCTGCGGAGCTGACGGCAGGGTCACTACTCATAGCGCCCACGGGCCAGTCAACCCCATCTTGAAAACATATAAATATTTAGCCATTATACCACCTTTTAATATTGCCTTAGTAGACCCTATTCTGAGGTTCTAACAAATGGAATATTTTCATCAATCAAGATCTAGATCAAGTAGATTTTATTAAGAATCAATTTAGAAATTTTTCTCAGCAGAACATGTTACCTCATTCTTATTCATATAATAAAGCAGTGAAACATCATTGTCCTCATTCTAAATATTAATACAGAACCAATGCTAGTGCTGGTAAAACCAACAACATTGTTGGATTAAGATTTATTTTTGTATTTTTCCAATTGACTCAAAATAACCAAATAAATTGATAACAATTTATATACTTAATATTTATTCTTACAGTTACTTTGAACATCTGAATTTAAAACTATATCATCATGGCACAATCAGGAAGTTTTGATGATGATAGTGAAACAAGGGATATTATGTCCTCCCATGTGCCCCGCTTTGGCACCTTGCCTCTTAAAGGAACAAACCTGTTACATCTTCTCGAAAATTCTGAAATAGACGAGCCAGACTTACTGAAAGTTTATTTAAGGTTAAAGCCTTGTGAAAAACATACAAATCTGTATGAAGTCCTTTCAGATAGATTTTTGATAACATCTGTTGATACTACAACAGCTGGTCATGGAAGAAGGACCCAGCATCATGTTTCCAAAATGTATACATTCTCACAGATCTTTGGACCAGATGCAAATCAAAAGGTAAGCTTTTATAGTGTTAGCTCTATTATTTCATCCACCCTTTTAACTTTCTTTAAATGAAGGCCCATATGCGAAAAGCTCATGAATATAGTATAATAATAATCAGGTGGTGATTATGAACCCTAATGTATATTTGTGTGAGTTTTTTGTTAAACTCATACTCATAAGTTTAGTTTACTAATTGTAATTGATTAAAGGTATAGACATAGTGTTGGTTCATTTGAATTATTTATATTTTCTATTTACTTTTCACAGATTATAGAAGCATAGTTTTATTATTACTTTTTTATTATGAATCTCTGTAAATAACTATCTATGTATCTAGTTTGGGGACTCCTGCCATAGCAAAGCAGGTGGTTAGTTCCTATGTCTGACTATTCCACCCATTTCCCCATGTTGGGACATGGGTATCACTGCTGTCCCGACAGTGATGCCTGCTTTAATCTACCAGTAGCTTTAGTATACCTGATAATACCCCTGAAGGGGATATCAGCCACATCCTTAACTGCAATATCATCCTTCCTAGTATTTAGTAAGAGGGGATCTTACCTGCAAGTACATAGGACACTCAGCAACACAACATCTTACTTCTATATGATATTAATTCATTACTGCCTTGTTTTGCCAGTGTTCGACAATTAACAATCTCCTCTTCTTCCTACATTTAAAAAAATTATCTGTGCCCAGAAGAGATATAGGAAGCCAGTGTTTTTATTTTAAAGAATTGAATCTTTTTCGTTGATTAGATGATAATCTATAGAATTAGTGTTACTTTACAAAGATATTTGGCTTTGTGATTTTGCCATGGAGTCTATCTCCTGATGATGCTTCAGTTGCAGGATGAAACGATTGTTGAGTTTGTGATAGTGAACGTGTGTAATGCTTGTGTATTATGGTGGCGGTAGTGGAGGTTTGTGCATGTGTTTTCCTGCATGTTCCAGGTATGAAAACGAATATTCGAATCTACATTTAGTATTATATATATTTTCTATTTACTTCATCGTGAATTATCTATACTTATTATAATCTATACTTATTATAAAACAAAGTCCCAAAAATTTTTTCTCAAAATCTACTGAACGTATTTTTTGTACAGTTTTCACCAAAAGATAAAGCAATACTTCCGGATGGTTTAGATAAATAATACATATCGTTATTATTTAAATTGTATTGAAGAGATCGCGCAGTTGTTAAAAAACTTGCTTGCTGGGAGCTTTAATCGCGTGCGATGCGTAAACCAGCAGAGATACGCTAAAGTAATGTACTACAGAATTGTAGATCTATAAAAATACTACAAAAAAGTCCGCGATAGCATGTCTCTATCTCTTATGGTTAACTCACAATAATTACTTTTATGTTCAAAATTTCGAAAATTCGGGAAATGTTTCGTAAACCAGTAAATTCCACGCGGGCAAAAGCGTTCTTGGCACAGCTAGTAACAAAATAATTTTATTATTGCTTTTGATAAGATAACTTTTTTTCAGAACATTTTTGAAAAAGTTGTCAAAGACAATCTAAAGAAATTACCTGATGGCAACAGTTTCACTCTCCTTACGTACGGTGCGTCAGGTTCAGGGAAGACTTTCACGTTGATGGGCACTGTTGCTGCTCCTGGCTTGGTGCCAAGGTCGTTGGAGTATGTGTTCAAAGTTGTGGATGCTGCACAGGAGCCTGCTTATAAACCTGACGAACACCGTGTGGACAGGCTGAATGACGCCCAGCAGTTACATGAGTTACAGGTATTGTATAACAGTTTATCAATTCTTTCATTATGATTTTTAATATTTAACATCAAACTGTTTTATAGAAGCAGGCGTTAATTTGCGGTATTCCATTTTACAGACACTATAACAGAACTATGTTGCTATAATAATCCGCACGGGTTATTATAGCAATGCATGCAAAGCCAATGTTTATGACGCAGGCAAAGCTCACGTACCTTACACATGCAGGACAAGACCCCTCCAGAGTGAAACGATCACAGAGATTTTTGTAGTGGTTGTGTGTGATGCTTGTGGGCATTGTTGATGGTGGAGGGGTCTTGGGGTGCATGTGGTGACTTGTCCTGCATGTGCAAGGTGCGTGAGTTTTGCCTGCTTCATACACATTGGCTTTGTATGCATTCGCTTAACCTGTGCGGATTACAGCAAAATAGTTCAGTTAAACTGTGTATGACTTTTATTATTATATACAATACATACATATTGTTACGTACAGCGGTTCGTGGATTTGGATGAAATACCTGGTGACTTGTTAATAACACTTTATTCAACTTTTCACTACAAACTTAGTACTTACAGTCGATATGCAGTCCGTTGTCTGATAAGAAAGCTGAGGTTGCCGAGGCCGAGGAGGTTTTATTTCCGCTTCGTATTTCGCTCTTAATAAATAATAATAATAATAAATATATGGGACATTTACACACACTGCCTTCCGTCCCCAAAGTATGTAACTTAATACTTGTGTTACGGGTGACGGACAACTGGTAGATATACTACATATTTAAGTTTAAATACATACTTAAATACAAATACACACCCAGGCTCGAAGAACCAACAATTTGTTTATAGAAAATGTTGGCCCTCGGCGGGATCGAACCTGCGACCCACGGAGCTGAAGGCGGGGTCACTACCCACAGTGCCATGTTCCCGAAAGTTCGCAAGTCCTTGGGGAGATCGTAAACAACCTTTGTAAACAAACCGAATGTTCCAGAGAATTAGCTTCTTCCTCTTTATAATATTACTATAGATAAATAAATAAGTATTTATTATTCATTTATTAGTATTATTTATTTTTAATGTAATTTCTAATGCCCTAAGGCTGCCTGCAAGATATCGCTCTTAAGCGATAAGACTAATATTGTACTACAAAAGTAATAATAAAATTATTTTGCTATAATCCGCGAAACAGTAAATAGAAAATATATATAGTGTTAAATGTATAGTGGACTATCCGTATTTTCCTAGACTAGACTCCACTAGAGTCTATCTTCTGAAGATGCTTCGGTTGCGGGGCGAAACGATTGTTGAGTTTGTGATAGTGAACGCGTGTAGTGCTTGTGTATTGTGGTGGCAGTGGTGGAGGTTTGTGCATGTGTTTTTACTAATCCTGCATGTAACGGGTATGAAAAATACGGATAGTTCACTATACATTTAACACTATATATATTTTCTATTTACTGTATAGCGGATTATAGCAAATTAATTTTATGATTACTTTTGTATTATAAAGTACCAGCCTGTTACAATCCCACTGCTGGGAATAGGCCTCTTCTCTCCGTTTCTGGAGAGAAGGGTTGGAGCTAAGACCTACCACGATGCTCCAATGCGGATTGGTAGGTTACACATATCAACAGAATTCTCTAAGAGATATGCAGGTTTCCTCACGATGTTTTCCTTCACCGAAAAGCGTGTGATAAATTGCAATTATCAATTAAACACATGAGTTTTAATAGAAAAACTCATTGGTGCCTGCCCGGGTTTGAACTCGTGTTCCCCTCGAAAGAGTCGCACGGTCTCACCGCTGGGCTATCACAGCTTATGTAAATGTATTATGTAAATTTGTATTATGGATCTCCGCAAAGTAACGCCTAATTCTATAAATTCTATAAATTAATATTGTACTTTTTCTTATGATATGCTATTTATAATGTTAGTTCTTTTTGGTGTATCATTAAGAGTTATTAAATAAATAAATACATAATGCATTTCAGTGGGTGAAGCGGCTGAGGCAGATATCGGCTCCATTAAGAGAAAAATACCGTCGAATGAGTGTTAAACTGAGCAGTGATTTTACTGCTAGTAGTACTGACCTCTCTAATAGAAGGAGACACTATGTCTGGGTAAGTTAGATAGTAAACAAGTTTGCTTAGGAACATGACAAATGAAATTTGCGTTGCAACTGAGTTCCAAATTATTAGTTTTTGAAAACAAAAAAGTACTGAATTATTGATGTATGCCGTGTGGTATCCGGCTGAGTAGAATAGACCACCCTCATTTCTCACCGCGGTGTCGTAAAAGGCGACTAAGGTAAGTTGACCCGCCGTGTGGTATCCGGCTGAGTAGAATAGACCACCCTCATTTCTCACCGAGGTGTCGTAAAAGGCGACTAAGGTAAGTTGACCCGCCGTGTGGTATCCGGCTGAGTAGAATAGACCACCCTCATTTCTCACCGAGGTGTCGTAAAAGGCGACTAAGGTAAGTTGACCCGCCGTGTGGTATCCGGCTGAGTAGAATAGACCACCCTCATTTCTCACCGAGGTGTCGTAAAATGCGACTAGGGTAAGTTGACCCGCCGTGTGGTATCCGGCTGAGTAGAATAGACCACCCTCATTTCTCACCGAGGTGTCGTAAAAGGCGACTAAGGTAAGTTGACCCGCCGTGTGGTATCCGGCTGAGTAGAATAGACCACCCTCATTTATCACCGAGGTGTCGTAAAAGGCGACTAAGGTAAGTTGACCCGCCGTGTGGTATCCGGCTGAGTAGAATAGACCACCCTCATTTCTCACCGAGGTGTCGTATAAGGCGACTAAGGTAAGTTGACGTCAAATCATATGACATTTTTATAACATGTTATGCCGACCCCCACCTAGAGTAGAATAAGGGCAGGAGAATGATGAATCTATATTGATATAAACAGTTTACATGACGTATTGTAACCCTGACTCGTAAATTAGTTTTAACTGTATTTCTTAATCAGCGATAAAAGATAATATTTAATAGTAAATGGAGCATACTTTTTGTTCCCATATCCAATACAAGTAGAATTCGTAAAAACTCATGCACAAACCTCCACCACTGCCACCACAATACACAAGCACTACACACGTTCACTATCACAAACTCAACAATCGTTTCGCCCCGCAACCGAAGCATCTTCAGAAGATAGACTCTAGTGGAGTCTAGTCTAGGAAAATACGGATAGTCCACTATACATTTAACACTATATATATTTTCTATTTACTGTATCGCGGATTATAGCAAAATAATTTTATTATTACTTTTGTAGTACAATATTAGTCTTGTCGCTTAAGAGCGATATCTTGCAAGCAGCCTTAGGGCATTGGAAATTACATTAAAAATAAATAATAATACTAAATGAAAAATAAATACTTATTTATTTATTTATAGTAATATTATAAAGAGGAAGACGCTAATTCTCTGGAACATTCGGGTTGTTTACAAAGGTTGTTCACGATCTCCCCAAGGACTCGGGAACTTTCGGAAACGAAATCGAACAACGACCCCTCTACCTATCACCAATGACACAACAATACAAAAGCACTGCACACATTCACTGTCACAATCTCAACAATAATTTAGCATGTATCATGTATGGAAACGGACAATACACTACATTTAGCATTAAATATATTTTCTTTTGTTGCGGATTATAGCAAAGTAATATTTTCAGTACTTTTGTATTAGGGACCTTGGCACACTAACACATGATTACTCTAGTACTACTCACTTTTATTTAATTAATGACTAAGATAGGAGATTAAAATCACTTAAAAATAAAAAATATTACATAATAAGAGAGTAAGACAGCAAATAATTATGAAAGATATTAATTTGCTAAAGTTGCAATTAATTTTAATACTGTAACCTTTTGTTAGAGAAGTTCGGTGTCTCTCAGGGTTTCATTTCATATGCCCACATAGATAAACAAAAATGTTGTTTACCGCTTATGATTTGTGAGACCCCATTGTTTGTTAAGCCAATGTAGACCCCCTTGGACCTCTACATTTATTTAGAAACTAGGGCTTTCAATCTGAGTCCGGTCTTTGGACTACATTCCCAAAAAGATAAATATTTCCAAAAAATACAATACAGCTTGTCTAATTTTGCAGGTGTCATTCATAGAAATTTACAACGAAGGCATCTATGACTTGCTAGCAGCGGGCGATAGAAGGAATGCTCCGAAACTGGCTATCCGTGAAGACTCAAGTGGAAATGTTTATGTGAAGGTGATTTTTCACAATTCTTAATACCTTAAATACATCTTAAAGCTAATTTTTTCCGAAATACAAGAGAATATATGTATTGCTGAATGCAGAGTGTACTATCTGTTCTCATACCTGATACATGCAAAACTCGTAAAAAGTAATGCCGTACCCATCACCGATACACCAACTTTTATAGGGAAATTATGTCTTATGGAATATAGTTATGGGGTAAATGCGCGGAAATTGATAGAATTTTTGTATTACAAAGAAGAGCCATATGTGGCATTTACAATTTAAGTCCGCGTGATTCCCTGCGAGAGAAGTTTAAGGAAATAGGTATTCTTACTTTGGCTTCACAGTATATTTTTAGCAATTTAATGTTTGTGCATAAGAATATACATGTATTATAAAAAGATTGGCGATGTATATAATAGACTAAGTAGGAACCGGCATAAGCTTGCGGTTCCTGCTTTGCGCCTTGCATAAGTAAATAAGTAGTTTGTGGGTTTGGGTATGAGATTCTATAATAAAATTAGCTTTGCTATTCCAGCAGTTTAAAAACACTGTTAAAAATATGCCGATACAGAAAGCCTACTACACTGTTTAGGATTACTTACATGATAAGAACATGTAAGTAAACATGTAAACAAGTGCTTTTGAATCGTCAACTTTACTGCTGGTTCGGAAAGCTGTTCCTACCGAGAAGAGCCAGCAAGAAACTCGGCGGTTGCTCTTTTTAAAATATAAATCTTAGAACTAGTTACATTTATTTATTACTGTCTTGTACAGAGTAGAAGTGCAGCTATATCCACACATCCTTATCATCTAAGTAATCTTCAACAGTATAGTAGGCTTTCTGTATCAGCCTCTTTTTAACAGTGGTTTTAAACTGCTGTAATGGCATGACCAAAATCAAGAGATATACTCCATGACAAATCCTCATTTAATAGTTTCCAATACTTTAATTTGACTAGTATTATTTAACCCATGTCAGCCTATAGCTAATATATATTCCAGGGTGCTACCCAGGCGTTCGTGAGGTCTGGTGAGGAAGCTTACGACGTGATGGTTGCAGGCAAGCACAACCTGAAAGTAGCTGCAACGGGCATACACACACAATCATCTCGCTCGCACTGCATCTTCACCATTACCATGTTGACTGAAACAGGTATATTATCTAAGTACAGCAGGGCTTTTTATCCAAAAGTAATAATGAAATTATTTTGTTATAATCCGCGATACAGTAAATAGAAAGTATGTATAGTACTAAATGTATAGTCTGAGTCAAGTAACTTGCGTTAACTATTGACTCGTATAAAAAACTATTTTCAAGAAGAAGCGTTTTACTGAAACGGTTTAGGAGAGGAAAGTTAGCTTTACATTTCTATTGAAAACAACCGACTTACAAAAAATTGAAAAAAAAGCGTTTATTAAGATTGGCGATGTATATACATCGCCAATCTTTTTATAATTATGTATATTTTTATGCACAAAAATCAAATTACTAAAAATAATTATAAAAAGATGGGCGATGTATATAATATACAAAGTAGGAACCGACATAAGCTTGCGCTTCCCGCTTTGCGCCTTGCAAAAGTAAATAAGTTACATACTTTGGAGACAGACGACCATGTATGTTTAAAAAAAAATGTTTTTCTGTGTCCAGAGTACATTTACATTTAATTTAGTAATTGTAATTTAGTACATTTACATTTAATATCTTAGTAGTAATAACGTAATACAAACAGCCAAGAATTCATTTTTTATTCTATTTATTTTATTATTATTTATTTATATATCTATATTATATAGTGGGTATGTATATATATATGTATGTATATATACTTTTTGAATATTTAATTTACGGCAGTTGAGACTGTTATTATGCTGTCTGCGAGGCGGCCACTGAAAATCAGTTTTTGGGGCTATGCTCCAATTACAGCTGAGCGGTCATCCTTTTTGGTGTCACACCACTGTACAAATACTATACTAAAGTAGATTAAAATTTAACCTAAATAGGTAAGATTAATTGTTAGATTTTAGATTGTTATGATTTTATTTTATTTAGTGATAAGTTTACATACTTGTTAGAGTTGAGTAGCTCGCGAGCTAAAGACAAGAAAGATATATATCTCTCCAGAAGATATAATCACTCTCTAGCTCGCGTGTGTTTTAATTATATCTCTATATCTTTAATCTTAAGAGTCAATTTTCGTGATGAGTTACGGCTCGTTTAGAGTTATATTGAAAGAGATGAGCATATATAACAATTTACATGACAGAAAGAGAGACGAATAACTCTATCGCATATTTGTATTAAAAATGTAAACTACGGATTTTCGGAACGACAACACGCGCCGGCGTTCAGCTTTTTTGTGCTTCATGTCAAAGACAAAATGCTTAATTGGACCAAAAAAAAAATCACTAATTCGCGAACGATTATTTATTTACATTCCATTCTTAGTGGGAAGAAGTCATCCTTACCTGTACATATCAGAAAAGTGTAAATAATAGTGTACATAATAAATAGAAAAAAATAAAAAATAAAGAAAATATGTAGCATAATTTATATAATAAATAAAAAAGTACAATACCACCTTACTGAGTTCTAAGTCCGGGCTAAAAGAGCCGAAGATATATCGGATATATTTTTAGTCTTAGTTGCTTTATACTCTCAAGCCGTACTGAGCTAAAAGAGTTAAAGATATAAAAGAGTGATATATATCCCAAGAGCGAAAAGATATATATCACTCTTTTCTTGTCAGGGATACATTTCGCCCATGTCTAGTCAGTATTAAAGCCGTAAGCAAACCGTATGATTCGGTACTGAGTAACGGGTGCGCCATCTAGTACCGAGTACCGAATCGTTACTCACTAATGCTATTCGTTACTCGTTACTCGCATCTTTCATATCGGTACGTATTAGTAACTATTATGTAGTTACTAATACGTACCGATACCTATAGAAATCTAATAATAATAATAATAGAATAGAATAATCTAATAATAATAGAAACCTAATCTGTGGTTTGAATGTGTGTTGTCGGTGAATTTAAATGAACCTTACGAAGAACAGTGTTTGTTTTAAAGATATATATCACTCTTTTCTTGTCAGGGATACATTTCGCCCATGTCTAATACTTGTATTTTATATTTGTATAGTGGTGTTGGATCGAATAAAGTTTTTTCTATTCTATTCTATTCTATTCAGAGCACGGGATGCGGCCCGCGTGCGTGCGGCTGTGCGACCTGGCGGGCTGCGAGCGCGCCGCACGCACGCGCAACACGGGCGCGCGCATGAACGAGTCGCGCGCCATCAACTCCTCGCTGCACGTGCTGGAGCGCTGCCTGCGCACGCTGCGCCGTAAGCGGCCCGCGGCCTCCGTGGTGCCCTACAGGTTATCATACTTGTTATTTATTTATTTATTTATATATAAATTGATTAGAACGGTAATCCAATAACACTAATTAACATTCACATTAAATAAAACATAAAAAAAGAAACTAAATAAACAAAACAGGATATAAAATGAAAACCAGTATTGAGAATAAAAAAAAAAATAATAATAAAAATAGAATGAAAACTTAACTTAGGCACATAGTACAATTAAAACGTTCACTAAAAAGTAGGCAACAATACACAATCTTTAGCCAGTGGTCTGCAAATATATCGCAGTGAGGCCACTCCATTAAAAGCTCATTCAGGGCAGATAGTGTCCGAGGTATGGGTGATTTAGCCCGGGAGACCGTACGAGAAAAAGGGACCGCAAATAATTCTATACGGCGGTAACGGCCATGTTCTTTTGGGACAAAGATACAGCACAACTTATTATGCAACTCAATACAGTCAATCTTGTTAGTAAGAATTTTACAAACTGTAATAAGTTGTTCATGTGCTCGTCGAGTTTCCAGAGAATTAAACCCTAAGTGACCCAGGAGAAATCTGGTTGGTCTGATTATGCTGGAGTAGAGTAGAGTACTCTATTAAAGTAAAGTAGTAAAGTAGCAGCCTGTTACAATCCCACTGCTGGGCATAGGCCTCCTCACTCCGTTTCTGGAGAGAAGGGTTGGAGCTAAGACCTACCGCGCTGCTCCAATGATTGGTAGGTTTCACATATCTCCAGAATTCTCTAGAAATATGCAGGTTTCCTCACGATGTTTTCCTTCACCGAAAAGCGTGTGATAAATTGCAATTATCAATTAGACACGTGAGTTTTAATAGAAAAACTCATTGGTGCCTGTCCGGGTTTGAACTCGTGCTCCCCTCGAAAGAGTCGCACGGTCTCACCGCTGGGCTATCACAGCTCGACCCTACTCTATTATCATAGAATATTATGCTAGAGTTTCCCTACTGTATACTATTATGCTAGAGTACCCCTGCTTTATACACATTAACATTGCATGCAGTCGCTTAACAGACGCGGATTACAGCAAAGTAATTCTGTTAAAGTTTCAGTAATATAGAATTCCGCAAACTAACATCTGCTTCTATCAATCAGATACATTGTCAATTAAATAATATAAAATCAAAATTGGGTCAAACTCGCCTCTTAATCGTGCTATGCGAATTCATAGCATCATTTATGGAATTGGGCGTTACTTTGCGGAGATCCATAATACAAAAGTAATATTAAATTATTTTGCTATAATCCACGATACAGTAAATAGAAAATATATATAGTGCTAAATGTATAGTGGACTATCCGTATTTTCATACCCGATACGTGCAGGATTCGTAAAAACACATTCACAAACCTCCACCACTTCTACCACAATACACAAGCACTACACACGTTCACTATCACAAATTCACACTATTACTGTATGGTGGATTATAGCAAAATAATTTTATTATTACTTTCATAGCATCATTTGCAGAAACCAAAAAGTGAATAATTTCCGTGGTAGTTAAGGGTATTTAAAACAGCTACTAATTCGTGCTAAAAGTGACAAGTGTTGATTTTAATCTCTCTCTCTATATATATATATATTTTTTATTTATTTTCCTGTCCTCTTTTCTTTAAAATCCATTTATTATACATTAGTTTAACCGTATCTCTCATTTGTCGTAACTTAATTGGACAGCTGTTACCTCTAATTGGAATACAACTTATTTGTAGTTGTTCAATTTTCATTGTTAGTGTAATTTTTATGTAATCGATTTTCTCAAAATCTTCTGAACGGATTTTTGTACGGTTTTCACCCAAAAGATAGTGCAATACTTCCGGATAGTTAAAGTAAATAGTACATATCGGTATTATGTAAATCGTGTTGAAGAGAACGAGCAGTTGTTAAAAAGCTTGCTTGCTCGGAGCTTTAGTCGTGTACGCTGCGTAAAGCAGCAAAGATACGCTAAAGTAATGTAGTAGAAAATTGAAGATCCATAAAAATATAATACTACAAAAAAGTCCGCGATAGCATGTCTCTATCTCTCACGGTTAACGCACAATAACTACTTTTATGTCCATAATTTCGAAAATTCGGCAAAAGTTTCGTAAATCAGTGCATTTCGAGCGGGCGAAGCCGTTGTTGGCACAGCTAGTAATAAATATAACTAGCTGTGCAATAAATTAACACTTTGTTGATATTTTGTTGAAATAAAGAAAAGCAGCGTCTATATAAATCCACATTCATTTACCAGGGAGTCAAAGTTGACTCGTTTGCTAGGCGCCGGCCTGTCCGGAGCTCGCGGCGAGGCCGTCAGCATGGTTGTGACTGTAAACCCATCACCGGAGTACGTCAACGAGACTAAACATGTCTTGCAATTGGCCGCCGTAGCAAAAGATATTCGTAAGTTATCAGTAATTAATGACAGTAAAGTCAGAAGCATCCTCCCTCCTGTTTAGAGAGAATGATTGCAGCTACGACCCACTACACTGCTCAAATACAGATTGGTAGGTTACACGCATTCCAGGACTTCCCCAGAGACATGTAGTGCATGTATTATTTAACACCACTAAAAAAAAGTACTAGCACTGCACACATTCACTACTTTCAATTACATATGTTTCTATCTCCTGATGACGCAACGGTTACCCAAAATCGTTTATGAAAAAGAGTTCGTAATGTGTAATGTGTATGCCATAGAATTCGAATAGGACGGTGTCAGTGTTACGAGCATGCGAGAAGAGTTCGTATTGCATGTGACATAAAGTTCAAATTGAACAAGACAGTTTACGAACATGCAAAAAGGTTTCGTAAACTATATGTCATAGAGTTCAAATTCTCTGGAACATTAGACATGTATCAAAACATGTTTATCGGTAAACATGTTTACGATCTTTTCAAGGTCTTACGAATGTTCTCGAAATCGGTTCGTTCGATGTATAAGCAGAGGTATCATGCGCCTCGACATTCAGTTTGCGAATAGCAAATGAACAAGTGAAAATAAAAGTGAATTATTAGTGACCTCGGCATTCTTATTAGACAACGGACTGTGTAGAGACTATAAGTAGTTTATAATAAAAAGTTGAATAAAGTGTTTTTAACCCGTTTACGGTTGTACGTAATAATGTTTAAGTAATTATACAGAAATATAATAATAATAATAATAAAGCCTTAAATCCGAGTAACAGCGTAGCGTAATTTCAGTTAACAATTTTAAAATTCTATAGGATATCACGCTGCTCAGTGTGCCTTGCAGCAAAGGCCTCCTCCAGGTCTTTCCATTGTTTTCGGTCTCTTGCCACTCTTGGCCAAAGGGGACCCAAAGTTATTTTCAAATCATCCTCCCATCTTCTTGCTTTACGACCTCTGCTCCTACACCCATCTCTAGGGTACCAAAGTGACACCTTTTTGTTCCATTTATCCTCCCTACTTCGAAGCATGTGGCCAGTCCATCTCCATTTTAATTGGTCAATACGGCTCAGGATGTCAGTAAGTTTAGTTCTTGTCCTTATATCTGTATTTCTGACTTTGTCTTTTAGTTTTAGTCCAAGCATTATACAGAAATACATACATCAAATACATCTTCTTTCATAAAGAGATCAACAACACCATGCTGGACTACCCGAGCACCCTAGAAAGCAGCACCCAGGACAGCACGTTCGGCTACAACAGCACAGAGATGATGGCATTGAGAGCTGACAACGAACGGTTGCACTTTGAGCTGATACAGTGAGTTGGTTTCTGTTTATAATAATATCTAGACTAATATTATAAAGAGGAAAAATTTGTATGTCTGTTTGTATGTGTGTATGTTTGTAATGTTTTCACGCAAAATCTACTGGGCCGATTTCAAAAATTCTTTCACCATTGGCAAGCTGCTTTTTCACCGAGCAACATAGGCTATATACCATTTTGAAAAAAAATAGGGATCTCTAATAAAATTGTAATAAGTTGTGAAAAATTCAGTCGTAAACATCTTTCATCGCGTGCGCTGCGGAAACTATTGAGGATAGAACAAAAAATATTTGACAGTATTATAGAACATATCCATATCCTCAAGAAAGTCTGTGATACCATATGATATCACATACCATATGGTCTAACTATGATAGCTATACCAGTGTTCCGCGCAAACGTGCGGACGGATGAAACAACCTCCGGGACCTGGGCCCGTCGTCTCGGCGTCTCAACCTACCTTATGCGGCCGTCAGCTGTATGTGGTCCGGCCTCATGAGTCACTGCGTGTATATGTGTACGTGTGTGTGTGTGCTTGTATGTACTTGACCGATTCCCGAAACCGTTGGCTCGCCTCTGCAATCTTCCACGGACACGTAATGTCTGTTTCTTCCGGAGTATACACTTCACTATATCGGTTAAATAACACCCGGTGTGCACGCAACCTTCGTAAGGTCACACGTTATTGAATCGTCCCTATATCGGGGAATAGTAACCCAACGCGCACTAAAACCGTGGACGGTCGCGTCTTCTCAAACGCTTCACTGGTTAAACGCGTCACTAAATACTTATATCAGTCTCAAATGTCAATAAAGTCGTGTCACTACTGAGAATAACACCCAAAACGCAAAATTACACGTGTGCGTTATAAAAGAATGCCGTATACAAGCCGCGTCCAAGCCGCGCGCGGCCTCTCTCTATCGTATCTGACGGGTGACTAGCGGGGGGCCGCTCTCGTAGTGAACGAATGCATAAAACGTCCTAGCTTGCGTTCGCGTCGCGTCGCGCGCGTCATTTTATTCAAAACAACCAGTATAAATACTTTTTTACATTGTAAAAGTTGATACAATTACCGACAATAATAAATAAAATATAAATAAATAAATATATGGGACATTTACACACACGGTCGTCTGTCCCCAAAGGAAGTAACTTAATATACTAATAAGTAACTTAATACTTGTGTTGTGGGTGAGAGACAACTGGTAAATATATACATATATAGTTTTAAATACATATATACACCCAGACTCCAAGAACCAACAAATTCTAAATAGAAAATGTTGGTTCTCGGCGGGAATCGAACCCGCGACCCACGGAGCCGAAGACAGGGTCACTGCCAACTGCGTCAACGGGCCAGTCAATAATAAAACCAACATATTCATATCTCTGTATTAATCCTTATCCCGTTAAATAATATCTTATTAAAAACTATTTCAATACCTCTAAGATACTTTTTAAATTATTAAAATAAGTTAAGTTCGGACATAAGACAATGGCAACGCCATTCCTTGTGGTAGACATCTACATATGGCAGATCGGCGCGTCGATTTCAACCAACCAACCAGTTCTCCAGGTGTGGGTCTCCAGGAGGCATGGATCCTCATCTTCCGCCATATTACTGTCTTCAGAACTCTATTGAAGTTGAACCACAGTCCACACACTTAATGTTCCGCGCAAACGTGCGGACGGATGAAACAACCTCCGGGACCTGGGCCCGCCGTCTCGGCGTCTCAACCTACCTTATGCGGCCGTCAGCTGTATGCGGTCCGGCCTCATGAGTCACTGCGTGTATATGTGTACGTGTGTGTGTGTGCTTGTATGTACTTGGCCGATTCCCGAAACCGTTGGCTCGCCTCTGCACTATTCCACGGACACGTAATGTCTGTTTCTCCCGGAGTATACACTTCACTCGGTTAAATAACACCCGGTGTGCACACAACCTTCGTAAGGTCACACGTTATTGAATCGTCTCTATATCGGGGAATAGTAACCCAACGCGCACTTAAACCGTGGACGGTCGCGTCTTTTTAAACGCTTCACTGATTAAACGCGTCACTAAATCTGAGAATAACACCCGAAACGCATAATTACACACGTGCGCTCTTGTCGTGAACGAATGCATAAAACGGCCTAGCTTGCGTTCGCGTCGCGTCGCGCGCGTCATTTTATTAAAAACACTTAATCTTTATACGACGCTATCGCGGCGATAACGTCTTGGATAAATATAAATATATGGGACAGACATGGTCGTCTGTCCCCAAAGTAACTTAATACTTGTGTTATGGGTGACGGACAACTGGTAGATATACTACATATGATAATTTTAAATACATACTTAAATACAAATACACACCCAGGCTCGAAGAACCAACAATTTGTTTATAGAAAATGTTGGCACTCGGCGGGAATCAAAAGTTCAAATTCAAAATATTCTTTATTCAAGTAAAGTTGTAAACAAGTGCTTTTGAATCGTCAACTTTACTGCTGGTTCGGAAAGCTGTTCCTACCGAGAAGAGCCAGCAAGAAACACGGCGGTTGCTCTTTTTAAAATATAAATTTTAAACTAGTTACATCTATTTATTACTGTCTTGTACAGAGTAGAAGCGCACCTATATCCACACATCCTTATCATCTAAGTAATCTTCAACAGTATAGTAGGCTTTCTGTATCAGCCTCTTTTTAACAGTGGTTTTAAACTGCTGTAATGGCATGGCCAAAATTGATTTCGAAATTTTATTATAGAATCTTATACCCAAACCACAAACGATTTACGTACTTTTGCTAGGCGCAAAGCAGGAGTCGCAACCTTATGTCGGTTCCTACTTTGTCTATTATATACATCACCTATCGTTTTATAATTCTTTATCGAACCCGCGATCCGTGGAGCTGAAGATAGGGGTCACTACACTGCAAGAGCTCATGAATAAGTGCCTCGGATAACCCGATAAAATAGCTGTGAGTATAGCCGGTGTCTATATTAACTATGAATACTCACGATAGTTTAAATTTAAAGATTTTTGGACCTTTTGGAGACGCAACCTAGTTAAGTATTATTATTATAATTTTTTTTTTTGTTTTTAATCGTATGACATTTATGTTGACTATAAGCGTTAGGTAAGAGTAAAAAATAATAAGAAAAAAAAAATAATCATAATAATACTAAATAATTAAAATGCAATAAATTAATACAAACAAATGTCAAAATATAATATAATATTATGAAAGTCAGATACTTTTAGGACAAGATTTAAAATTAAGAATTTTAATAATCATTTATTTATTTATTTATTTATTTTTAAATGACAAGCCAACAACATTTATGCATAAAAAACACAAATACAAGAAACAAAATAAGACACATAGCATAAATATCACAACAGGCGTGTACAATTGATTTTCAACATTTATGACAAATAATGTGGGGGTTAAACATAAAACAAACAAACCAAAAGAAAAAAAAAACTATTTAAAATTTAAGTTTTAAAAATAAAAACAATAAATTGAAAAAAGAAAAAAATACATTGTTCATATAAATAAAAGATAATCTATAAGTCTATATATAGCTGCTGTAGCTGTAACTGTTATTATTTTTGTGTTTTGAAATCTTTACGTATAAAGTCCAAAGTGTCACGACGAAAGCAGTTTATTCTGGAATTAAATATGTTAATTTTAGGGTTTTTATTATGTAGGGAGTTATATTGACGACAAATGAGATGGAGACATGAGTAATATGCAACATTAGTGCGACAACGGTTAGTTTTAAATAAGTTATAAGAGCAGTTTGACCGATTAGGAAAATTACAATTTAGATTTATGGAAGATAACATCGGTGAGTCCACGTGATTATTTATTATTTTGTAAAGGAAAAGTGTATCAAATAGCTTACGTCGTGTGGAAAGTGAATCTAAACTAAAGTGATCCAGTCTATTTTTGTAGGGTAAAAATCGACAGTTTTTATAAAATTTGTACATTAAAATTCGTAAAAATCGTCTCTGTACAGATTCAATGGTATTATCTTATAAGTCAATGTCCAAGTTTTGTAGCCAGTCGATGAACGAAGGAGGAAGATCAAACAGGTCACTAATTGGACCTTGGTATGAGTATATGGGACAACGCTGGATTATATGCTCTATAGTTTGATCCTCCAACCCTCCAGTTAAGTAATATAATGCACTTCTACACCAGGATGGAGAGTCGTGTGGACGAGCTGGTGGCGCTGCGTGACAAGACGCAGGAGGCGAACGCGGATACCATGCGGAAGTACGTGGAGGAGGCCCAGGAGATCACGAAGGAGTACTATGAAGGAATGCTAGCTTATTTGAAGGCAGAGGTAACACATCGTTGTATCAACCGATAAACAAGTGCGGGCAAAATACAGAGTTCAAAAACGATTGTGCTTTAGGACTGAAGTAAGAATTTATTACCTCCATTTATATGGGTCAAAATTGTTTGTCCTTCAGAAACGAGATGTACCTGCGATTTATAATATGAAACCACACCCTCGCTTCGTGATAAATTTAAACTTTAAAATTTATCACGAACTTGTTAAACTTTTGTCATGCACGACCCCATTTATGATTGCAATTTTCTTGACGACCGCATACAAATATAAAAGAAAAATAAATTAATATTTTTTGATGGTTAATGCCGTGTGGTATCCGGCTGCATAGAATAGACCAACCTCATTTCTTACCGTGTCGTATGTATGTCGGTGTCGTAAAAGGCGACTAAGGTAAGTCGACGTCAGGCAGGCGACCGGTCGTAAAATACGTAGCCGAATCATGTGACAGCATTTTTGTAACATGTTGTGCCGACCCCACTTAGATTGGGATAAGGGCAGGAGAACGAATGTATTTTTTGATGATTTATTTATTAGGTTACAATCTACATTTACAAATAAATATGAAAATATATAGTTTAGCTGTCTGTCTGTATGTAATCGATTTTCTCAAAATCTACTGAACGGATTTTTGTACTGTTGTCACCAAAAGATAGTGCAATATTTCCGGATGGTTTAGGTAAGTAGTACATATCGGTATTATGTAAATTGTGTTAAAGAGATCGAGCAGTTGTTAAAAAGCTTGCTTGCTGGGAGCTTTAGTCGTGTGCGCTGAAGCTAAACCAGCAGAGATACGCTAAAGTAATGTTCGTACATTACTTTAGCGTATCTCTGCTGGTAAATTGTAGATCTACAAAAATACTACAAAGAAGTCCATGATAGCATGTCTCTATCTCTCATGGTTAACTCACAATAACTACTTTTATGTTCAAAATTTCAAATATTCGGGAAAAAGTTTCGGGCGCAGCCGTTGTTGACACAGCAAGTAACTTATAAAACTGTTACATTTAAACCGTTATAGTTAAATCTTTTTTTGTCCCTTCACAGAAGAATGAAATGGCAGAGGAATACGAGAGGAGGTTGCGTGAAGCGTCGGCCAATGCTTCTCAAAAAGTCACGACTGACGCGGAGCAGAACCAGGTGAGAACTCTTTTATCTATCTATCTAATATCTTTAAATGAAATAATGTTGTATACATATTGTTACGTACACTAAAATACCTGCTGACTCGTTAACAATACTTTATTCATCTTTTCACGAAAAATTTAGTACCTACAGTCTCCACATATACAATCCGTTGTTCAATAAGAAAGCCGAGGTCACTATTATTTCACTTGTATTTTCACTTCGTAATTCGCTCTTGATCGCTATTCGCAAACTGGACGTCGAGGCGCACGATACGTCTGTTTATATATCGAACGAACCCACGACGACGATATTCCCGAAAGTTCGCGAGTCCTTGGGGAGATCGTAAACAAACCGAATGTTTCAGAGAATTAGCGTTAAGCGAATTTTAACCCTATGACATATAGATTACGATCCCTTTTTACACATTCGTAAACTGTCCACGACCAATTCGAACTTTATGAGCATTACGAGCTCTTCTCGCATGTTCATAACAATATGTATAGAAACGGCTCCAACGATTTTCATGAAACTTAATACGTAGGGGTTTCGGAGGCTGGGCTGAACTGATTTTCATTAACTTTCCTCCGATAAAGTCATAAGGTAGGTTTAAGTCTAATCATTTAAGGTATTGATTAAACTGTTTCATTATAAGAAAGTAATTTTTGAAAATGATTAATTATTGAATAATATGTTCTACTATTAATGCGAAACCAGAGCGTTTTGACTGGTTATCTATATTCTGAATATCTTATTGTTTCAGATATCTCAGTTGTTGACCGAAAATGCTCTGCTGAAGGTAAATTAAATACTCTTACAATAATAATTGACTACGGACACTTTACACTCTACATTTAGCAGTTCTGTTATAGTTTCTGTAATAAGGAATTCCGCAAAGTAACGCTTGCTTCTATAAATCACCTTTTACACAATTGAGGTTATTTAATGCTTAAGTTGAAATGACCGAGACAAATACTTGCAATAGTTTGTCACATTCGCCGCCTCGTCTGATGATTCAAATTAAAAGTACATATTAATTAATATGTATGTTCTAGGACCAGTTATCTGCTGAACGGTTGGCTCGTGCCAGGGCTGAGGAAGAGGTGCAGCATTTAAGGGCGTGCATTGATGAGAGGGATGGTAAGTTTCTTCATCTAGTTAAAATACCTCTCCGGAATATTAAGAATTGTATTTTGTTAAAAAAAGTCAACATATTCTTTCTGGTTTCATACAATTGCTCTGATTCAATAGTGAATACTTATCAATTCAAAGTTACTAAATATGAACTGCTAACTATTCTACAATCTTTAAATTTGATGTGTTGATGACAAATTATATAAAAAACAAAAGTAATAATAGAATTATTTTGCATATAATCCGCGATATAGTAAATAGAAAAAATATATAGTGCTAAATGTATAAGCTTTGCGATTTTGTCGTGGAGTCTATCTCCTGATGATGCTTCGGTTGCGGGGCGAAACGATTGTTGAGTTTGTGATAGTGAACCTGTGTAGTGCTTGTGTATTGTGGTGGAAGTGGTGGAGGTTTGTGCATGTGTTTTTACGAATCTTGCACGTATCGGGTATGAAAATAGGGATAGTCCACTATACATTCAACACTATATATTTTTTCTATTTACTATATCGCGGATTATAGCAAAATAATTCTATTATTACTTTTGTATTATGGATCTCCGCAAAGTAACGCCTAATTCTATAAAAGACAAATTATATGTAATATGTATTTATTTATTTTATTTATACAATCTATTATAGATATATATATTTTAGATAGATATGATAGAGCGAAGAATGAGAGAAGAGTGTACGATAACGCAGAACCAGTTTGGTTTTATGCCAGGGCGGAGCACGACGGACGCTATTTTCGCCTTACGCCAGCTATGTGAGAAATATCGACATGCGCGTAAGGTTGCACATGGTTTTTATTGACCTAGAAAAAGCGTACGATCGTGTTCCCCGTGAAGTTCTGTGGTGGATTTTGAAAGAAAAGAGCCTGCCTGGGAAGTATGTACGGATTGTATATTCCATGTATGCCAGAGCTAGTACTCATGTCCGGTCTGAAGCCGGAGTAACTGACAATTTCGATGTGTCTGTAGGCTTACACCAGGGATCGGCTTTAAGTCCCTTTTTATTTCTCTTATTGATGGATGCACTTACTGCTGATATTCAAGAGGAGGCTCCTTGGTGTATGCTATTTGCCGACGATATCGTGATTGTCGGTGAAAATGCAGTTGAGGTCCAGAGCAGATTTGTAGAATGGCAAGAGAAATTGGAGAGTTTTGGTTTGAAGATCAACCTGACCAAAACTGAACACATGCAGTGTGATTTCAGTAGTCTCTCCAATTTTTCTCCAATAACCTTAAATGGTGTTGTTTTGCCAGTCTGCTCCGACTTCCGGTACCTTGGTTCGCTTTTCCAAAAGAACGGTGAAATTGATCGCGATGTGAGGAATAGAATGAATGCAGGATGGATGAAGTGGCGACAGGTCTCAGGCACAATATGTGACCCCCGAATGCCCCCTAAACTAAAGGGAAAAATTTATACATCGGTCATAAGACCTGTCGTAATGTATGGATCAGAATGTTGGGCAATGAAAAAGATGGATGAAAGAAGAGTGCATGCAAATGAGATGAGGATGTTAAGGTGGATGTGTGGTGTGACAAGACTTGATAAAATAAGAAATGAGTATATAAGGGGAAGTCTGAAAGTTGCGCCCATTATGGAAAAGAGAGGTGCAAGATTGGGATGGTATGGACATGTAATGAGGAGGGATGAAAATCATGTGATCAAACGAGTGTTGAGTATGAATGTTGATGGATATGTGACTAGAGGAAGGCCAAAAAAGAGATGGTTGGACTGTGTGAAGTATGACATGCATATAAAAGGAGTAGCGCCAGAGTTGACGAATGATAGAAGAGAATGGAAGAGAAAAACATGTTGTACCGACCCCACTTAGAGTGGGATAAGGGTAGGAGAAAGAAGAAGATTTATACAATCTATTGTCGGAGAGAATAAAACATCAGTAAAAAAAACAACTAGTGATGTACAAAATGCGGTCTTATTGCTTAGTAGCGATCTCTTCCAGACGACCTTTGGGTTAAGGAGAACTGTTGCGACTATGTGGGTGATGCACTGTTCTATACTTAAATATATACATACGAATACCGAAGCAAAATATTTACACATCATAAAAATATTTAAAAAGAATATATATAAAATCTATAAACTAATAAAAAAAAATTATAAAATAAATACATAACAATTAGTTTACATACATAAAAATATTTATATATATTGTTATTAGACAAGTAATATTGCTTAACAGATTATTTAGATGTCATATAAATATATTTTATGATAATCATTTAAAAATTTTGACTTATGCAAAGATATAAATTATATTTTATTTACAGAAAAAACTGATAAAGAACCTGTTATAGAAGTTTTGTCCGAGTCGGACGAGGATGAAGGTGATGATGAAAATGACCCATGGAACGAAAGCCTCGAACCAACTCTTAAAAAGGAAAATATAAATCGTTCAATAATGATTAAAAAGACTCTACTCGATGATTCAATCACTCTCGATGATACGTCGGGAAGTAATGCCAGTGATTTAGAAAACTCTAACAACACATTGAAAGACAATGATATTTTGATATTAGAAAGTGGCGTCACTGATAGCATGGATACCACCTATAAGAAAGAGAACATCTCACAAGATATCAATAATTATGAGGTAACTGATAAATATGACTTTGCCTCGAATAGTAAGAAATTGGTAAATATTTCTTCTGAATTGAGTGATTTTAAAACAAATTCTCGGAATACATATTTTTTGAATCCTGTAAGTGACGTACTGGAAACAGATCCTACTAAAACGCGAAAACCTCATAACCGGGAAACTTATTGTTTGACTATATCCGAAGACCTAGGGGATACTAATACGGAAGGACGAGACGGAATCAAAAAAATTGTTGAGAGCGATATTGGTAAAAATAATAAGGATATTATTTTAAATGCAGAATCAAAGGATGAGATCAATGAAATGCCACAAAGATTTATCAAAAACTTACTGAGTTCTGTAAAACAGTCTTCGGAAAGCAATAATTCTTTGTTGCAATTTGAACGTTTAGAACTTGAAATGAAAACGTTTGATAATCCTACAGAAGGATTGACTGGGACGTTTTCTAATATTCTTAACGATAAAACTAAACTTCTTCAAGAAAAAAGAAAATACTTTGATGATGATTGTATTAACAAAAACCATTTGTTGCCTGTAACCCCCGGTACTGTTGTTATAAATGCAAATAAAATTATTTACTCCGCCGATACAGGAAATCTCGAAAAATTCAGGCATATAAAGAATATTACGGTTATTGATTCTGATGAGGAGAAGGGTTATAAATGTAATATAGATGTCACGGAATTAAAATCAGAGATGGCTAATATTCAGCTTACGGATAAAACTGACCACAATCGATCGCCATCGATCGTAAAAGAGGAAGCAATAAACGATGTTGAACCGAATAAGATTCAAAAATTACTAAGAATAGGTGATACTGGGGAAGATGAAAATCCTTGTGCTGTAACAAAATTGAAAATATTTTCAAAGCCTCGTCATTCTTTAGATGTGTTTGGGGATGGAGATTCACCCATGCCCTCTAAAAAGTATGAAGAAATTGAAGTCACTAAACCTATCGGCAAGACTGTCCAGAATTTCGATCAGTTCGATAAAGTTAGATCTAGCTGTAGAAATACAGCTACTGAGAGAAATCCCAGTATCATTTTAGAAATAGACGCCAATAATAGCACAATTAAATCAAATTCACGTGAAGCAACTGATGAAAGAAAACGAGTGCAACTTGAAACAGATAAATCTAATACAGAAATAGTTGAACAAAACAAGATTGAAAGAGAATATATTAAAAATTTAGATACAGATGAAAAAAAGATTCATCAGAATGATAAGCCACTTGATAACGATGCATGTCAGCTTCAAGTAAACTGTACTAAAACAGATAACACACTAGTGGAATTTGAAAATATCTATAAAAATATAACAGTACCGCGAGCTACGGAATTCGAATTGCTTATAACTCAAGAAATTGTAGACGCTGCGATTGAAGAAAAACAAAACGTGGAAGTTGACCAAAGTATCAAACATAATTCAGAAGCAGATGATACAAAGTACAATTTACGAAGCAAGTTAAGATTTGAAAAAAGGAATAAAGTTAAAGAAGGTGATATACTCTTAGAAAGCTCTGCGAAATGTGAAAGCAAAACAAAACCTAGGAGAACTCTAAGATTACGTAGACAAAAGCACATATCTGATGAAGATGTTGAAGGTGAACCCAAAATGAAAGACATTGTTAACCTTCAAACCGAATTCTCAGATGTTACAATGGACGTGCCAGCCCCAATAAAAGACACGAGAGATATATCGTCACCTGAAAAGGTTGAAAATAAAGAAAATTCCCCAGTGTTAGGTGCACAGAGCTGCCCTGCAAGAAGGTGAGCTTTTTAACTAAATAATTGTACTATTATATAAATAAACGGGTCACGTCGCGGCAAAATCGAGTTAGCTTTTTACAAGTTACTTTTAAAATAATTGTATTCTTAATCCTATTACATAACAGTAAGGTTTCCATCATCAAATCCATCTCGACATATGTGTATATTTCGCACGCATAGTATTAAAGTTACCGAATTCAAATATACGTTTAATTGAGTTTCATACACTGTAATCCTTATTCCTAATAAGATTTCTAAAAATGGTAATTTTTTCTTTCTCTTCCAAGTTATGGGTCTCTTTAACAATCACGAGTTTTTAAAGCGCTAGGCTACGCTTTATTGCATTTTGCTAAAACTTGAATTTGAACACAATTTTAAATTAGGTCACTTTAATACAAAATTATTATAAATATGTCTGTGTGTGACATCGTAACTCCCAAACAGATACGCCAAATTAATTGTGAATATTTCAATCCGCTTAACAATTGAGATTCTAGTAAAATTCACTGGCTTTAGACTAGAATTTAGATTTAAGGAACAATGGTCGCTATTGAAAACCTGCTTAACTTAAGCTGAATGGGTTTCCAATTCATAATGTCACATTTTTACTGTTATCTATTTTACTCTGACTTTATTAATAAAAGGTTTTGATATGATTTGATTTGATATAGTTTTTTTTTTAATAAATATATGGGACATTTACATACACGGTCGTCCGTCCCCAAAGTAAGTTAGTTAATACTTGTGTTATGGGTGACAGACAACTGTTAGATATACTACATATATAAGTTTAAATACATACTTAAATACATATACACACCCAGGCTCGAAGAACCAACCAATTTGTTTATAGAAAATGTTGGCCCTCGGCGGGAATCGAACCCGCGACCCGCGGAGCTGAAGGCAGGGTCACTACCCACAGCGCCAACGGGCCAGTCAAGTTCAGTTCTTATTGGTATTAATGACAGGATTTAAGCCATTGCAAGTACTACATTGTAAGTATTTCCAGTATACTCCGTAGTCGAAGAAAGCTTTTCACGCCAAGGGCGGAGCCACTCGATGAGAGCTCAGGGCAGACTGGAGACAGCAACGAACGCATATGCATCCCTCGGCCTTCCTACCATCGTCCCAGGGCCCGACGCAAGCTTTGAACTGCCTTATCATATCACTTAGTGCTTAACGTAAAAATAATTCCATTATTTACACTAAAAAATATATAATACGCTATTCAGTGCTACGGATTCAGTGTTGCCACCATATTTTTTTTAGGTTTATAATAAAAAATTCTATTTTTTATCATAGAGGAAACATCAATTATTTTCTTATTATTTACTCTAAATGATTTGATTCAAACACAATTAAGAAGAAATTTAAAGATTCAATTAGTATTCTTAATACCAATTATACAAAAATAATACCAATCTTTTGAAACTCCACAGACTTGACTATATATTTATTAAATTTAAACTGTAAAGTTTTAGGAGTATTTCTAATTGTACTGAAAAATGGATAGAGTAAGCAATGCTATATATTTTGTTCTATTGTTTTTTGTGATTAATAAATTGTCATTTAAAAAATATACATCTTCACTTTATAATTTGGCATATGATGGGCATGTACTTGTAATGACTTATGTGATATCTAAAATAAACTATTAATATGATTTTATGGCGTTTTAATTTATTTTTTTAATTTACTACACTTCTGTTTAGATTGATCAGATTTGAAACTACAAATACATTTAGGCTTAGAAATACCCAACTATTGGAACATTTTTACTATTTGTAATGTATATGACACAGGCAGTTATCGATGAAAGCTGCTACTACAGAGTCAACGTAGTGACTGTATACTGTAATCTTTGGGGACTATATTTAAGACAGTCTGGACAAACAAGTTATGTATAATTTGCCGAATATTTTTTCTAGTTTTCTAGTTCTAGGATTGAATCAAGTACAAGGCAGATACATTGATGAAATGTTTAATAAGTATATTAATTATTATATCCTAGATTTCCTTAGCCACGCTTTCTTTTTGACACCAACTGAGCTCTAATGAAAGCTTTAAAACTTAGAAAAGTATCATGAACCTACATAAAAAAAATTAATAGGTCGTAAATAAAATAAAAAAAAGGAACGAAATCGACCCTCTGAATTTTAAATAATTTATAGAATTAGGCGTTACTTTGCGGAGATCCATAATACAAAAGTAATAATAAAATTATTTTGCTATAATCCGCGATACAGTAAATAGAAAATATATATAGTGTTTAATGTACAGTGGATTATCAGTATTTTCATACCCGATACGTGCAGGATTCGTAAAAGCACATGCACAAACCTCCACCACTTCCACCAAAATACACAAGCACTACACAGTTTCACTATCACAAACTCAACAATCGTTTCGCCCCGCAACCGAGGCATCATCAGGAGATAGACTCCACGACAAAATCGCAAAGCTTTGCGATTTTACGAATCCTGCACGTATCGGGTATGAAAATACTGATAATCCACTATACATTAAACACTATATATATTTTCTATTTACTGTATCGCGGATTATAGCAAAATAATTTTATTATTACTTTTGCCTCTGAATTTTGTCTGTATTCTAGTAATTAATCTGTGGCATAGAGCATGCATAGAGTCTTACGCCAGTAATCTATGGTCATACACTACAAATTAGGGATGTCACTTAGAGTAGAAAACGATAAATAAATAATCGATTTAAAAAATATATAAATAAATCGACTTTTAAAAAGATTTATTTTAGACTATTTGAAAGTAGTAGTAGTCGCCTTTTTTCATATTAATCCGAGATTTAATTTTCCGAACGGTGTGTAATTATGAGTGAACGCGAGCGAATGATTCAACTTCCTTCCTTTTCTGTACGACACCAACACGAGTACGAGGTCTCTGTTAATTAATTATGATTTCAAGAGAATAAACGAGCCATTTAGTACAAAAGTGCTTTCATTCAAACCCACAGCCACATTAATAATTGATTAGAATAAAGGCTGATTTAAATTTACAACTACCACTAAATAATACTAGATGCGTTGTTTGTAGGATTAAATAAAAATATGTAGTTTGGCTACGTTGGTTTCATCACACTAAAAAAAAAAGAAGAGAGAGTAAAAAAGAAAACGAGATAAATTAAAATGAATATTAAAAAAAAATAGATCTAATGTAAAAAATCGGTTATACAATAAATAATCGAATAATATTAAATCCATTATATTTGTCAGCCCTGCTACAAATAATAATAATCTGTGATATAGATTTGTAATGTTTTTATAAAACATTACATTAAAATATGCTATTTATTATGAGAAACTAATTTAATTTCACATAATTTGTAAGTTTAAATGTATATATAATAAAAGTTAACAAAAATGACGACAAACGCGCGTGTGGCAGTATCTCAAATTCTGCGTAACAAAGATGATACTGGCGATGAAGATGACGAGCCTAAAAAGAAGTCTCGCGAGGATTGGAGAAAGGCCAAAGAGCTTGAGGAAGCTCGTAAAGCTGGTACTGCACCTGCAGCAGTCGATGAAACAGGTTAGAATATACTAAAGTAATAATAAAATTATTTTGCTATAATCCGCGATACAGTAAATAGAAAATATATATAGTGTAGTGTAGTATATATAGTAAGTGTAAATATATGTAGTGTAGTAAAATATATATATATAGTATATATATTTACTATATATATTTTCTATTTACTGTATCGCGGATTATAGCAAAATAATTTTATTATTACTTTTGTATTATGGATCTCCGCAAAGTAACGCCTAATTCTATAAATTATTTAGAATATACTCTTTAAAATCTAAGTGCTATTGTGATTAAAAGTGAATAGTAGAATTTGTAGTAAGTTGGATTTTTGACTCCAACCATTGTCAAATTTGGTATGGCTTCTTCTATTCACCTTTGTCAAATTATCAGAGAGTAATTATACTAGGAATTAACCTAAAATGTGTCCATTGAAAAAATAAAACACAAAGCAAATAAGACTACCTGTCTGTCATTCTTTTTATGTGTGATTACACAAAAATAAGTATGGGTCTTAGATTCCCTCTTTTATTATTTGTTGGACACTCACACTCACAGGCTACTTTATTTGTCTCCTACCCCATGCATACTAACAAAATGTAAATTATACAAAAGTGATATCAAACAAGGTATTGGTTGTTTTTTATTCATAATGATACTGACTATTAATAATAAATCATGTGTGAAATAAGTAATTGTAAAATGTTTTAAGAATTATATGTTTTATGTATTTGTAAGGTTAATGTTTAGAACTATATCCTTTTATTCAATTGACTAACTAGTTAATTCTAACTACATTCATATAAATTGTATATATCGATATCTTAATGTGTCAATACTTGAAAGGTATATGATTAATATTGGTGCATTGTTAATTCCAGGCAAAGATATCAACCCGCACATTCCACAGTACATATCCTCAGCACCCTGGTACTATGGTACATCGGGACCCACTTTAAAACATCAGAGGCCTCAGGAAGATAGAGAGGGACAGTTTACCAAACTTGACACATTTTACAATAAAGGAGTTACAGTAAGTATTAGCAGTAAAAGTAGGGGATTGTTACTATTTGACAGTAGTATATACATGGGGAATATATGTATTTGTAATAATATATGTATATCATAAAACAAAGTCCCAAAAAGCGGTCTGTCTGTATGTAATCGATTTTCTTAAAATCTACTGAACGGATGATTTATGTAAATTGTGTTGAAGACATCGCGCAGTTGTTAACCTTTCCTAGTGTTCCTTGCTGGAAATTTTAGCCGCGTGCGCTGCATAAACCAGCCATACCAGAGATGTGCTAAAGTAATGTAGTAAAGAATCATAGATGTATAAAAATACTACAAAAAAGTCAGCGATAGCATGTCTCTATCTTATAGTTAAATCACAATAATTACTTTTATGTTTCAAATTTGAATTGTAGAAAAAATTGTAACAATGATTTCCACTCGGGGGAAGCCGCTGGCACAGCTAGTATATGTATAGGTTTACCAGTCATCAGTCACCCATGACGCAAATATTAAGTTAGTTACTTTAATGATTTATTTAATTATTTATCAGTGTCTTTAAAAGGATTTTACATAACATAAACTTCTGGATTCAAAAGCTCTGTTCTACTTTGAATTTGTCCAATCAGTGCCATACTATTGAGGATAGTACTAAAACTGCATTTTTCAATACAGGTTTCCTGAATTCATTTTTTTGTACTATGTGTGTATTCATTTTTTTGTACCACCGATTGCCTCTTCAGTTTTATTTTTATTTTATTTTATTTATTTAGGTTTACTTACAAATTGCTTACACTAATAATATAAATTCTTACTTGCTAAATACAAAAGTTAAGTGTAACAATTCACTTAAAAGTAAACTCCTCTAGCTCTTAAAAGTTAACTCCTCTAGCATTATATATAGTTTTGCTTACTTTTAATTTTATATTCTGATTTTACACACTAAGAGAATAGTTCAGTTTTCTTCTTATCACTGATATTGGCTGAATAATCACATATACTCAGTATTTTTCAAAATACAAGTTTATTAAAAATGCATTCTTTTTTTTGAAGAGTGAATGATAGGAATTAACCAAAAATAGTGATTTATTTATTATTAAAGAGAAATAAAGATATCCCTAACCTCAACTACTATGACCAGATATACAAGTATAATATTTATAAGCAAAAAATAATTTATTACCAATTTGATAATAATTAATTATAATTAATATAATTATTTTTAGGCAAGTTTATCCACTAAATATAGAAAAGGTGCCTGTGAAAATTGTGGAGCGATGACTCATAAGAAGAAAGATTGCTTGGAGCGCCCAAGAAAGGTAAGGATTATTTATAGCAACAAGCCACAATTAAAGCTTTTAACGTATAGAAACCGGCTATACTCACGTCTTATCCTATCGGGTATATCTCATTCTGTCGGCGGCTGTTCCTGCTGCGATAACGCCGCTTAAGAATCCATGGATGTATGAGCCATATGGGTTTGAAACCAGTCAAGCTCAACCGATATAAGAAACGTGAGTATAGCCGGTTTCTATACATTAATTATAGTAATAGTTAATAGTAATAATAAATTACTATAAATAACAATAATATTGTTACACACAGGGGTTCATGGATTCGGATGAAAATACCTGGTAACTCATTAAAAACACTTTATTCAGCTTTACAAAATGAGTATAGTAAACCAAGCTGAGATCACTATTATTTCACTTTTATTTTTGCTTCTTAATTCGCTCTTGATCGCTATTCGCAAACTGAATGTCGAGGCGCGCGATACGACCGCTTATACATATATCAAACGAACCGATTTCGAGAATGTTCGCGACTGTTCGATTGTCGTAGCGGGTATACGGAACGTGAATGTTCCAGAGATTTTGACCTCTATGGCATATGCATTACGAACTCTTTTCGCATGTTCGTAACAAATTAGAATGGAATTTTATAATAATGATTTGTATCGTGTTCATGGTTGTAAATCCTATTGTAACGTTTGTTTCAAGATTGGAGCGAAATTCACAAATGCAGGCATTGCTCCCGACGAACACAGCCAGCCGGACCTGAACCTCAGCTACGACGGCAAGAGGGACCGCTGGAACGGGTACGACCCTGCACAGCACAAGGCCATCATCGAGGAGTACCAGAAGGTCGAGGAGGCCAAGAGGGAGCTGAGGGCGAAGAGGTTAGAGCAAGGTATGGACTGCAACACTCTAGCTTAGCCTATACAAAACAGCTTGTCCCATAAATATATATATATATATATATATATATATTTATATATATGGGACATTTACACACACGGTCGTCCGTCCCCAAAGTAAGTAACTTAATACTTGTGTTATGTGTGAAGGACAACTGGCAGATATACTACATATATAAGTTTAAATACATACTTAAATACAAATACACACCCAGGCTCGAAGAACCAACAATTTGTTTATTGAAAATGTTGGCCCTCGGCGGGAATCAAACCCGCGACCCGCGGAGCTGAAGGCAGGGTCACTACCCACTGCGCCAACGGGCCAGTCAATCAAATATCTGTGTAATATGAGTATTTAATAGTATGTATTATAGTTAACTATGCACTATACCCGTTTTCATAGTATTCTCCTCTCACCAAAAGCTTTAAAAGAGATCGCCTTAGCGATAAGAACGCCAATGTACCTTGGATCAATGGTTATATTCTGCTCTAGACCCCACTGCAACAGAGGAAGACGAGCTTGAAGGTGAGGACGAAGACAAATATGTGGATGAAGTGGACATGCCTGGTACCAAGGTAACAGATATTATAATACAAAAGTAATAATAAAATTATTTTGCTATAATCCGCGATACAGTAAATAGAAATTATATATAGTGTTGAATGTATAGTGGACTATCCCTATTTTCATACCCGATACGTGCAGGATTCGTAAAACACATGCACAAACCTCCACCACTTCCACCACAATACACAAGCACTACACACGTTCACTATCACAAACTCAAATCGATTCGCCCCGCAACCGAAGCATCATCAGGAGCTAGACTCCACGACAAAATCGCAAAGCGAAGCATTAACCAAACAAGCATGGTTATATAGTACTTGGTTCATCCCCATCCTTTATTTTACCTCTGAACACGTGCAACAAGCTTAAACTAGAAACGTTGTAGAATTCTGCACGTATCGGGTATGAAAATACGGATAGTCCACTATACATTTAACACTATATATATTTTCTATTTACTGTATCGCGGATTATAGCAAAATAATTTTATTATTACTTTTGTATTATGGATCTCCGCAAAGTAACGCCTAATTCTATAAATTAGATATTACTATACATTACTTTAGTAGTAGTACCTCGCAGGGAAATTTAGTTCAGCGGCCTGTGCTGTTCGAAAGATTAACAGTTAACAGACGTTGCAACAACAAAACTTGTTTATTTTGCTTACTTCCATAGTATTATGTCTTATGGAATATTGTTATGGGGTAAATGCGCGGTTATTGAAAAATAATTCTATTACAAAAAAGAGCCATACGTGAGAAAGGTAACAGATATTACTACACATTACTTTAGTAGTAGTACCTCGCAGGGAAACTTAGTTCAGCGGCCTGTGCTGTTCGAAAGATTAACAGTTAACAGACGTTGCAACAACAAAACTTGTTTATTTTGCTTACTTCCATAGTATTATGTCTTATGGAATATTGTTGTGGGGTAAATGCGCGGTTATTGAAAAATAATTCTATTACAAAAAAGAGTCATACGTGGCATTTAAAAATTTTAACCCGCGTGATTCACTGCGAGAGAAGTTTAGTGAAATATATATTCTAACACAGTGTGTTTTAAGTAATTTAATTTTTGTATATAAAGAATTATAAAACAATTAGATATATATATGATAGACAAAGTAGGAACTGACATTAGCTTGCTAAGGCTTTGCGTATTGCAAAAGTACGTAAGTCATTTGTGGATTTAGGTATAAGAATCTATAATAAAATTTCGCAATCAATTTTAGCCATTGCAGCAGTTAAAAACACTGTTATATGGAGGCTTATAGAAAGCCATACTGTCAAGGATTATATAAATGATCAAATAACATGATAAAAACAAAAATAGCATTTATATCCCTATTGTTTGATGCCCGCAATTGTCTTGTATTATCTTTATTAGTTAATTTTTCCGAAATTACGTTTAACGTTTAACGATACGATAAAAGCACCATCTACAGAGATAAGGGACCAAAACATCAAAATGATCGATGAAAATGAAGATTAGTTGTAGTTGTAATCTAAATAAAAAATAAAAAAAATTTTTATTTAATGATGCATTAGAGTAAGTTCGTTTTAAGTACAATAACAAAAAAAGAATACAAATGAACTAACTAAAAAAGGGCACGGACATAAAGTCTGTGGTAAGTAATGTCACTATTAAAAAAAAAAAAAAGACAGGTTCAAACCCCGGGCAGACACCAATGAGTTTTTCCATTAAAACTTATGTGTCTAATTGATAATTGCAATTTAACACACGCTTTTCGGTGAAGGAAAACATCGTGAGGAAACCTGCATATCTCTAGAGAATTCTAGGGATATGTGTAACCTGCCAATCCGCATTGGAGCAGCGTGGTAGGTCATAGCTCCAATCCTTCTCTCCAAAAACGGAGAGAGGAGGCCTTAGCCCAGCAGTGGGCATAGTAACAGGCAGTTACTTTACTACTAATACGTTTAACGTTAAGTATTCACTAAAACAGGATTTCCTAGTACATTGGTCGGTCGGTAATATCGGTGTTGCGCCCTCAGGTGGACTCTAAACAACGCATCACGGTTCGCAATTTGCGAATTCGCGAGGACACAGCCAAGTATCTCCGCAACCTGGACCTCAACTCGGCGTACTACGACCCCAAGACGCGCTCCATGAGGGACAACCCCAACCCGGAAGCGGCCGAGTAAGTGTTATGTAGCTTACTGTATCCGAGTGAGTAAGTAATGATAATATGATTGTTCCGCGCAAACGTGCGGACGGATGAAACAACCTCCGGGACCTGGACCCGACGTCCCGGCGTTTCAACCTACCTTATGCGGCCGTTGGCTGTATGTGGTCCGGCCTCATGAGTCACTGCGTGTATATGTGTACGTGTGTGTGTGTGCTTGTATGTACTTGGCCGATTCCCGAAACCGTTAGCTCGCCTCAGCACTCTACACTTCACTATATCGTCTAAATAACACCCGGTGTGCACACAACCTTCGTAAGGTCACACGTTATTGAATCGTCCCTATATCGGGGAATAGTAACCCAACGCGCACTAAAACCGCGGACGGTTGCGTCTTGTCAAACGCTTCACTGATTAAACGCGTCACTAAATCTGAGAACCACACCCGAAACGCAAAATTACACACGTGCGTAAGAAAAAGAATGCCGCGTCCAAGCTGCGTTCAAGCCGCACGCGGCCTCTCTCTGTCGTGTCTGCCGGGTGACTAGCGGGGTCCGCTCTCGTAGTCAACGAATGCATAAAAAGTCCTAGCATGCGTTCGCGTCGCATCGCGCGCGTCATTTTATTCAAAACAATGATAATAGGATAAAAAATAATTTGAACATCTATCCATTAATCGAACGTGCAGCCAAAGCTAAAATTTTATCTTGGTTGTAGTATAGGATCCCGCTATAGAACGACGTACACCGAGTTGGTTAATGGATGAAAGATAGTTTTGAAGAAATAAAATATGTTAATAAATATTGTTACGTACAGGGCTTTGTGGATTTGGATGAAAATAACTGGTAACTCATTAAAAACACTACTTACAGTCTCTATACAGCGTTGTCCAATAAGAATGCCGAGATCACTATTATTTTACTTTTATTTTCGCTTGTTTATTCGCTCTTGATCGCTATTCGCAAACTGAATCTCGAGGCGCACGATACCTCGGCTTATATATCGAACTAACCGATTTCGAGAACATTCGCGAGACCTTCAGTAGATCATAGACAAATATTTTGTAAAACACTTTTGGTAAACAAGCCTAATGTTCCAGAGAATTAAAGTTCGGAATTCATATGTCATAAAGTTCGAATTGGACGGTGGCAGTATTACGAACATGCAAAAAGAGTTCGTAAATTATAAATCATAGGGTTCAAATTCGCTTGACTAATTCTCTGGAACATACGGGGTGTTTACGAAAATCTTGTTTACAAAGATATGTTTACGATCTACCCAAGGTCTCGCGAATGTTCTCGAACATCAGTTCGTTCGATATATAAGCAGAGGTATCGTGCGCCTCAACATTCAGTTTGCGAATAGCGATCAAGAGCGAATAAACAAGCGAAATTAAAAGTGATATAGTAGTGACCTCGGCATTCTTATTGGACAACGGACTGTATAGGTACTGTAAGTACTAAATTTGTAGTAAAAAGTTGAATAAAGTGTTTTTAACGAGTCACTAGGTATTTTCCTCCAAATCCACAAACACTTGTACGTAACAGTATTTTTATTTATCCATATCTCATGAAATAGTTCTATAAATTTATACAACATGTGAGCTATGGTTTTGCTCAAATTCAAATTCAAATTAGTTTATTTGCCATAAACATGGTAACAACAGGTGGAACAAGATATTAGCAACATTTAGTATCAACATGTTTAATAATATATCTGACATGCAAATTTTATTAACTATTTGATTATTATGAATTATTTTATGTCAATCTAATTATAATATGTCATAATGATTATAATATTTTATTAATATTATATATTTAAATGCATATTAAATTCCAGAAACTCTTCCACCGAGTAAAAACATTTATCGACTAACCAGGAATGTATTTGCTTTTTAAACCGTGTCAAAGGCATATTTTTAATTGATTGAGGCAATTTATTATATATCCGAATCATCATATGATGGCAACTTTTAGAACTGAGAGCGGTTTTACAAAACGGATAATGCAACTTGTTGGGATATCGCGTGTTAAATGAAACAATGTTAGAACACACTTCAAAGAATTCCGTCCTATATTGTTCAACAAAGCATGCTATCTCATAGATGTATAAATGTATATGTTTTTGCGTGAAAACGTAACAAACATACATACAAACAAACATACAAATCTTTCCTCTTTTTAATATTAGTATAGATACAGCATGTGAGCTGTGGTTTTGCTCGTGAATTATTTGCGTCTGTGTGTCACGTATTGAATGATGTCCAGGTCGGAGTACGCGGGCGAGAACTTCGTTCGTTTCACCGGCGACACCAGGTCGCACGCGACGGCCCAGCTGTTCGCGTGGGAGGCGCACTCCAAGGGGCTGGACGTGCACCTGCTGGCCGAGCCCACCAAGCTGCAGGTGCTGCAGCGCCAGTACGACCACAAGAAGGAGCAGTTCAAGACGCAGGTGGGTGCGGTCACACGTGCAGACCTTTGAGCGACCTAAGTTAGAAAAAAAAAAAAAAGACTTCTTTGAATTTGAATTTCAAGTCAGGTTATCGATCATAAGTTGGCAGGTGAAGTTGGAAATTTGGTAAATTGTTTTCTTCCCTTCAGGTGAAACAGTCGGTGCTTGACAAATATGGTGGTGAGGAGCACCTGAAGGTACCTCCCCGTGAGCTGCTGCTGGCGCAGAGTGAGGTGTTCGTGCAGTACAATAGGGACGGGACCCTGGCTGGGGCTGCTGAGAAGCAGCTAGCTAAGTGAGTTGATGACAAACTTCTTTAACTGCTGGACATAGGTCCTTTACAGTATTGTATACAGTACAAAGAATAAGGATGTTATTGTGAGTTAACCTTAAGCGATAGGAACATGCTATCGCGGACTTTTTTGTAGTATTTTTATAGATCTACAATTCTCTAGTACATTACTTTAACCTAACTCTGCTGGTTTATGCAGCGCACGCGACTAAACAAGCAAGTTTCTTAACAACTGCTCTATCTCTTCAACACAATTTACATAATACCGATATGTACTATTTACCTAAACCATCCGGAAGTATTGCAATATCTTTTGGTGAAAACGGTACAAAAATCGGTTTAGTAGATTTTGAGACAATCGATTACATACAGACAGACAGCTCTTTGGGACTTTGTTTTATATTTAGTATAAATAAGTATAGATAGAGAGTTGGCGAATGATAGAAGAGAATGGAAGAGAAAAACATGTTGTACCGACCCCACTTAGAGTGGGATAAGGGTAGGAGAAAGAAGAAAGAAGAAGAAATAAGTATAGATAGATAGATGAGAGTTACGACTTATAAACTTTTACTGTATTAAAACCCATTGGTGCCTGACCGGAATTTGAACCTGTGACTGCCTCTAAAATGTTATCTGGATGTGATAATTGTTTATAATATATTCTAATTTGAAAATTGAGACTCATTTTGATGTCGATCGTTGCAGGAGCCAGTATGAAGAGGACGTGCTCGTCAACAACCACACGTCCGTGTGGGGCTCGTACTGGAGGGACGGCCAGTGGGGGTACAAGTGCTGTCACTCGTTCATCAAGGTATGGGATCATCATTATCATCCGGCCCTTATCACTATAAGTGTGGTCGGCACAACATGTTACAAACATGTGTTTTACGACCGGCTGCCTCCTGACGTCAACTTACCTTAGTCGCCTTTTTCGACACCTCGGTGAGAAATGAGGGTGGTCTATTCTACTCAGCCGGATACCACACGGCGGGTCAGCTTACCTTAGTCGTCTTATACGACACCTCGGTGAGAAATGAAGGTGATCTATTCTACTCAAGGTAAGTTGACGTCAGGCAGGTGGCCGATCGTAAAATACGTAGCCAAATACTGGGGTATTTGGCTAGGGTTCGATAAGGGCAGGATGGTAATGTTTATTCTTTTAAAACGAGCCCAGAAGGTCTTGGGTCGTAACATCTTCACTTTCTTACTATTCAACTTTTATTAATTCACCATTCGCTTTAGCTTGATTTCTCTAATCGACCCAAAAATACACTTGTTCCGCGCAAACGTGCGGACGTTTGAAACAACCTCCGGGACCTCCCGGCGCCCCGGCGTTTCAACCTACCTTATGCGGCCGTCAGCTGTATGTGGTCCGGCCTCGTGAGTCACTGCGTGTATATGTGCACGTGTGTGTGTGTGCTTGTATGTACTTGGCCGATCCCGAAACCGTTGGTTCGCCTCTGCACTCTTCCACGGACACGTAATGTCTGTTTCTGCCTGAGTATACACCTCACTATATCGGCTGAATAACACCCGGTGTGCACACAACCTTCGTAAGGTCACACGTTATTAAATCGTCCCTATATCGGGGAATAATACTCAACACGCATCAAAACCTTGGACGGTCGCGTCTTATCAAACACTTCACTGGTTAAACGCGTCACTAAATCTGAGAATAACACCCGAAACGCAAAATTACACGTGTGCGTTATAAAAGAATGCCGTGTACAGGCGCACGCGGCCTGTCCCTAGCGTGTTTGAAAAGTAACTAGCGGTCGGTCGGCGGGCGAGTCAATTTTATTCAAAACAACACTTTAACTAGAAATTACGTTCACGACGACAATCGACAGACTCTCGATAGAATTTCAACAGAATCTCTCTAATTACGTCAAGTTTCACTGTTTAAGGCAATCCCCACTTACATAAAACGTCTCTACCCTGGCTATTGATCACTCAAGAACCTCACTTCCGGTATTAACAACAACACAGACTGTTCCGCACAAACGTGCGGGCGGATGAAACAAACTCTGAGACCTGGGCCCGTCGTCTCGGCGTCTCAACCTACCTTATGCGGTCCGGCCTTATGAATAACTGCGTGTATATGTGTGCGTGTGTGTGTGTGCGCTTGTATGTACTTGGCCGATTCCCGAAACCGTTGGCTCGCCTCTGCAGTCTTCCACTGACACGTACTGTCTATTTCTCCCGGAGTATACACTTCACTTATCGGTTAAATAACACAAATAACACGCGGTGTGCACACAACCTTCGTAAGGTCACACGTTATTGAATCGTCCCTATATCGGGGAACAGTAACCCGAAACCGCACTAAAACCGCGGACGGTCGCGTCTTCTCAAACGCTTCACTGATTAAACGCGTCACTAAATCTAAGAACCACACCCAAAACGCATAATTACACGTGTGCGTTATACAATAAAGTCCTATACAGGCGTACGCGTCCTGTCTTTATAGTATGCGAAACATTACTAACTGTTGGACGCGACCGGCGGCAATAGAATGCATAAAGGTCGTTGCTTCGGCCGGTCGCGCCGCGTGGCGCGCGTCAATTTGTTCAAAACACAGACTGTCATTTGACTATTTTGTGTTCCACCATTTTTAGTGTCTGGTACACTTTGCAGTCTTTATACGATGTATATTGTCCGTCTGTTTCAGATGTCGTACTGCGTGGGCGAGGCTGGGAAGTCTGTTGTGTTGGAAGTGAACGACGCAGATAAAATGGTGCAAAAGAAAGAAAAAGAAAATGGTAAGGTACTAGCCTAGTTGACATCCAGTAGACAACATTTCTTTGACTTTTGTGTTGGTTCGTACACCATGTATGCCAAAATATCCAACAGATCCGTTCAGATTCAGATCCGTCCAACAGACACTTTCACTTTTATAATTATACACTAATATTAATATTTATTCGTGAGTCATCATTTAAGAGGATTGTAAAATGTGTTGCTTCTCGTAGTGCTGTTAAATAGTTTATAGTTTATAATTATAATTATATTTGTTTCACTTAATTATTTATTTAGATTACTATATTATATCGCTTAGCATTAATTTATCATCAATTTAGAATTAGTTTTACTTTGCAACAAGTTTATATCCTGCTCTTTAGTATATGAACATACAAGTTTTGGTAAACAACTACATTATATATTTGAAAAATATGTATACATTCTAGTTTATAATCATGTTGTGAACTGTTTTGTGTGTCTAATAAAATAAAATAAAATAAATAAAAATAATAGTACATAATGATTTATGCCCTGTGGTATCCGGCTAAGTAGAATAATTTTATTGTACGTAACTGCCTCTCCTAAGTGCTGAGGGTCGTGACCTTATCCACGGACCACTTTGTCGTGATCACTTGCGATCTCCTGCGACCTCCTGCGACTTGTAAGGCTTCGTGGACTGTGAAGGGTAGCGACTTCGTTATTTGGTCGGACCATCGCGTTGGACTGCAACCTCTTCCTCTATTTCCATCCACCGAACCTTCTCAAAGTTGTCTCCAGTCTTCCTAGTGTCCGAAGAACTCCATGACTCTACAGAGACATGTAGTTGAGAGCCTCGTGGTCACTCCTATGTCTTTTAGTATTGATGCATTGGTCCGGTGCTCAGTCCAGGATACGCCGAGCATTTTACGCCAGCACCACATCTCAAAGGCATCAATGCGCTTCCTGTCAGTACATTTTATAGTCCGTGTCTCAGAAGCATACAGAAAAATGGAGAACACCAGTGTGCGTACCAGGAGGATTTGGTTTTACGCGAGATGGTGTGATCTCGCCATATTTTCTGCAGCTGAGACATTGCCGACTTCGCCATGCCAATGCGTCTTCGGATTTCTAACTCAGAAGAGCCATTGTTCGTGATGCTGGAGCCCAGATAAATGAAATTTTCGACCTGTTCGAGGTTAAGCACACCAGTAAGCTACAATTTGTGAGCTCTGTCCACCACTATGATCTTAGTTTTCGACCTGTTCATACATAAGCCCAGCTCCTTGCTGATGGCCCCCATCTTGTTCAATAGAGCGGACATCTCAGCTGCACTCGTAGCAAACTGTAGTGCCATCTGCGTATCGTAAATTGGTGAGTTTCACCCCACCAATCTTTACGCCACCTGTCCAGCCTTGTGCGTCGCATGATATATTCTCCATATTCTCCATATATATTGAACAAGATCGAAGATAGTATGCAGCCTTGACGTACTCCCTGTCTAAAGTGGAAAGTAACTGCCGCAATAGGATTAAATCGTGGCATATTGAATTATCTCTATTAATTGGTAAAGTACACTTTTTTAAATTTAATATTAATAATATTAAATTTGAAAAGTTATTAATAACTTAATAATATTAGGTCCTTACATATGAAATTGGCGTTTTCTATGGGAGGAACATAAAGTCGTTTTTTTTTTAATGAAATATATTTAATTAATCAAAGTATGTACCATTGCTATGTATGCACTTTTGCCATCTCATAGGTAGTTCATTGATCCCCTTACTAAAAAAACCATTCGGGCGGGAATCAATAAAATCTTTGAAGGCGGTTTGGACTGCCCCATCGGAGTTGAATTTTTTTCCTTGCAAGTAGTTATCCAAATTGCGAAAAAAATGGTAATCTGTTGGAGCAAGGTCCGGAGAGTACGGTGGATGTCTAAGACATTCTAATTGAAGCTCCTCTGATTTGGTAGCCGTCTGTTGTGCAGTGTGTGGTCTAGCGTTGTCCTGAAGCAGCAGTGGCCTAGAGCGATTGACCAGCCTCGGTTGTTTATCAGCTAGCTTTTCCATCATGGTTTGCAGTTGCTGACAATAGATATCTGCCGTAATCGTCTGGCCAGATTTAAGAAAGCTGTAGTGAACGACACCGGCACTAGTCCACCAAAAACTTACAAGCAACTTTTTTTTAGTCAATTTTCGGTTAGGGCAGGATTTGGCTGGTTCGCCAGGGTTCAGCCATTGCGATGAGCGCTTCCGATTATCGTAGAGGATCCACTTTTCATCACAGGTAATGATTCGATTTAAATTTCCTTCATTATTGTGCCGGTTGAGTAACGTACCGCAGCATTCGACGCGCGTTTGTCGGTTTGCTTCACTCAATTCATGAGGTAGCCACCTTTCAAGCTTTTTCACCTTCCCAATTTGCTTCAAGTGGATTAGAATAGTTTTATCACTAACACCGGAGCCTGCAGCTAACTCGGACGTGGTTTGCGATGGATCCGCTTCCACAATAGCCTTCAATTCTTCATTATCAACTTTGGTCTCCGGCCGTCCACGAGGCTTGTTCTGCAGGTCGAAATTTCCAGAACGAAAACGTTGGAACCAAAAACGCACTGTGTTTTCTTTTGCGACACCGTCACCATACACATCATTAATCCTTCGACCCGTTTCTGCAGCACTGGTGCCACGGTGGAACTCATACTCGTAAATAACGCGATATTTCATGTTTTCCATTTTGTAAACAGAGTGACACAAAGAAAAAAACAAAAGAAGAAAAAACAAATGAATTAGGGGGTTTGAAACACAAATGCATGAGTAAATAGCTGTATGAATTTGAATTTGGAATTCCTAACCATAAAGGTAATATTTGAGATCAAAGTGGCCAGTACGACAAAGCGCCAATTTCATATGTAAGGACCTAATATTAAGTTATATATCCCCGGTAAATCAGGTAAATTGAAAAAAATCCAAGAAATGACCACAATTTTTGTAATTTTTTCAGGTAAATCTGATAAATCCTCTTCCTCTTCGGACTCCAGCTCGGATAGCAGTTCGGAGTCAGAACACGAATCCAGATCAAAGACGGAAAAGACTAGCAAGAAAAAGAAAAATAAGAAAAAAGCCAAGAAGAAGAAAAAGAAAGAACTAAAAAAAGGGAAGCGCGAAGAGGATAAACTCAAAAAGGTATTGATTCGAGCGAAGTAACATGATATATTCTATTATATTGTAACTAGTGGTACTCGCTACTTTTTTGTACCCCAACTTAAGAGTTTAAGTATCCTCAATAATGAAAATTTCTCTATAGAATATATGGAATTAGAAACAATATCGCTGTTTATACCCGCTGTGTGGTATCCAGCAGAATAGAATAGACCACCCTCATTTCTTACCGAGGTGTCGTAAGAGGCGACTAAGGTAAATGCTATGTGGTATCCGGCTGCATAGAATATACCACCCTCATTTCTTACCGAGGTGTCGTAAGAGGCGACTAAGGTAAATGCTATGTGGTATCCGGCTGCATAGAATAGACCACCCTCATTTCTTACCGAGGTGTCGTAAGAGGCGACTAAGGTAAGTTGACGTCAGGCAGGCGGCCGGTCGTAAAATACGTAGCCAAATCATATGCCAACATGTTTGTAACATGTTGTGCCGACACCACTTAAAGTGGGATAAGTGCAGAAGAATGATGATGATTTTACCGCTGTTTATAAGATTTAATTGTGCCAAATTTCATAATATTATTAGCGAGCGAAATAGCTGAGAAGCATAACACAGACAGACTTTCACATGTATAATATTCATATAGATTTGCCATACTTATATCATAAATGCACAACTTTGCATAAATTATAATACTGCAATTGAAGGTAATTATTTTTATTTTGCAAGAAAATCATGAAAAAATAATATCGCCCTTTTAATAATAATAATAGTCTGAGAAATATGCCATCATTATATGTTATAATTTACCATATATAAATACATTTTTATAGAAATTTAACTTTTTATCATATGAGGCACATTATGAAAGAAATAATATTCATCATTACATAATAATAACATAAAAAAAATGCCACAAACCCATTGACAGATGGACAACCTCAAAATAGTTGCAGATACCCTCAAAGAGTATAGTTTTACATTCCCTTGAGGAGACCTGACGTACAATTTAATATCCAATTTACTTAGTTTGTATATGAAGCTCTGACAAATAAACAAAATATTATCTATTACTCTAGTCTTCTCTAAATATATTGATTTAATTTATTTTTATTAAAAATATATATATTTTTAATTAAAATAACAATTTCATCTATATCTATAAAAAAAAAGTAAAGTATCGGCCTGTTACAATCCCACTGCTGGGAATAGGCCTCCTCTCTCCGTTTCTAGAGAGACGGGTTGGCGCTAAGACCCACCACGCTGCTCCAATGCGGATTGGTAGGTTACACATATCTCCAGAATTATCTAGAGATATGCAGGTTTCCTCATGATATTTTCCTTCACCGAAAAGCGTGTGATAAATTGCAATTATTAATTAGACACATGAGTTTTAATAGAAAAACTCATTAGTGACTGCCCGGGTTTGAACTCGTGTTCCCTCGAAAGAGTCGCACGGTCTCACCGCTGGGCTAACACATCTATATCTATACTAATATTTTAAAGAAGAAAGATTTGTATGTTTGTATGTTTGTATTGTTTTCACGCAAAAACTACTACTTCACTGAGCAACATAGGCTATATTTCATTTAAAAAAAATAGGGATCCCTAATAAAATTGTAAAAAATTTTGAAAAATTCAGTCGTAAACATCTTTCATCGCGTGCGCTGCGGTAACTATTGAGGGTAGAACAAAAAAATGTTCTACAGTATTATAGAACGTATCAATATCCACGAAAAAGTCCCCGATACCATATGTCTAACTATTATAGTTATGCCAATATAACTACTTTTTTACATTGTAAAAGTTGATAAAATTGCCGACAATAATCAAACCATTTTATTCATATCTCTGTATTAATCCTTATCCCATTAAATGATATTTTATGAATAACTGTTTCAATACCTGTAAAATACTTTTTAAATTATTAAAATCCGACATCCCAATCAAAAGATTTTACGAATTTAAGAATGGAAATCGAAATCAAATAATGCCATAACAAACCTAACCTACCGTTATAGCAGGGCCTGCACTTGGTGAGTTAAGTCTTATTCCAAGAATACTAATGATACCCATTTTTTATAATTAAATAATCTGCAAAATAAATCTATATAGTCTAACTTCGTAGACTTTCCACTACCACTAGATCGGTATGGACGCGGAGCATTGCTAGTTTTATATAATGAATTGTTCCGCACAAACGTGCGGGCGGATGAAACACCCTCCGAAACCTGGGCCCGCCGTTTCGGCGTCTCAACCTACCTTATGCGGCCGTCAGCTGTATGCGGTCCGGCCTCATGAATCACTGCGTGTGTGTGTGCGCTTGTATGTACTTGGCCGATTCCCGAACCCGATGGCTCGCCTAAGCAGTCTTCCACGGACACGTCCTGTCTATTTCTCCCGGCGTATACACTTCACTAACGCGGTTGAATAACACAAAAAAACACCCGGTGTGCATACAACCTTCGGAAGGTCACACGTTATTGAATCGTCCCATATCGACGAACATTAATCCCAACGCGTACTCAAACCGCGTCGCGGTCGCGTCTTATCTTTATAGTAATCGAAACGCATCACTAATTGACCGCGTCATTAAATAGTTTAGTTAATGCTAAAAAATCACAACTCTGCGTTATAGGTAGTTCTCAGCAGCTGTCAAAATTAAACTTACATTCCTTACCTCCTGTGATTTTTGATGGCTCCACTCTATCATATAGTAATGTTATCAAAAATTTAGGAGTACTTATGGATAGTACCTTCTCTTGCCGTCCGCAAGTTGTTGAAGGGAGTAGGAAAGTTTATGCGTCTTTGCAGCATTTAAAACGACTGAAGAACTTCTTACCGCAAAGAACAAAAATCTTGCTTGCGAATAGTCTTCTTCCATTCCTAGATTACGCAGACACCTGTTATACTGATTTATCTCAAGACATGCTAAATAAACTAGAGCGCCTACAAAATCAATGCATTAGATTTATATTTGGACTACGAAAATTTGACCATGTTTCGCAATATCGCATTAAACTCAGATGGCTCCCGATACGACAGCGCCGTAACCTTCATGTCCTTTCATTATTATATACGACTCTCTTTCATCCCTTTGCTCCTAGTTATTTAAAACAACGATTTTCCTTTCTTTCAAACCCCTCTCTGCATCTCCATCTTCGGTCCCAAGATGGTTACAAATTGAAAGTGCCGAAACGTAATTCACGATGTTATGAAAACTCATTCACTGCTACAGAAGTAATATTGTGGAATGCTCTCCCACCAGATCTGCGCAAGCCTTCATCCATTGCCATTTTTAAACGCCGTGTCAAAGAATTTTACCTGATGCAATGAGATATTAGGGTAGTATGGTCGCACTCATTTTCACTGTGCATTATGCTTTAATTTCTTTGTATTCATTATTTTTATTTTTATTTTATTATTTGTGTGTAATTTACTTATTTTTTCTCTTCTTGTTTTTTATTTCTCTTTCTTGGTACCCACTATACTATTTTATATGTATGACTCCTTCGCTTAAAAGGGTTGTCTGGAAGAGATCACTGCTGTGATAAGACCGCCCTTTGCATGATTTACATTATAATTAGATTTAAGTTTTCTGTAAATTGTTGTTTTTTTTTTCTTATATATAGTGTAATTTTTTTGTAATAAAGATGTTTATCTATCTAAATACTTATATCAATATCAAAAGTCAATACAGTCGTGGTACTATCTAGAACCACACCCTTCACTGGTTAAAACGCATAATTACGCGTGTGCGTTCTTCAATAAGATCGTATACAGGCGCGTCCTGTCTTATCGAAATTCAAAACGTTACTAAAAATACTATGTAATAAACGCGAGCGGCGAGCCTACGTGACCCCGCACTCGAATGCCCGTCCAGTGAGCCTCGACGCGAGTCTACCGAAGCTCCGTTGGCTAGGCGCGCGGGCCGCTTGAATTTATACAAAACATATAATTATATATTTTTAGGCTCTGGAAATGGAAGAGAGAAAACAGAAACATGCTGAATATCTGTTGTCTGTTGATGAGAGAAAACGCCCATACAATAGTATGCTTGAAGTCAAGGCACCCACTGAAGAAGAATTGGAAGCCTATATGATGAAGAGGCGGAGAGAAGAAGATCCTATGAGTCAATTTATGTAAAATGTATATATAGAATTAAAACATATTGTGTATAATAAAAATAAATAATGTTGTGTGTTACTTCTTATACTTAATCCAATTTTTATAAAAAGAAATTATTAATGTAACGTACATAAATATCATTTATCATCCCATTTCTTTAATTACCATTAGAATGCTCCATGTCTTTATTGACTCCGTTTACAAAGTTTTAATCAATGACTCATTGAAAGCTCTTTTAGAACCGTACATTTTTGAGCAAGTTCGTGGTAACGAACTCTTATTGCGACTCAATTGAAGACGTAAACGAAATTATTTTGCTTTTTCATATCATGACGTATTAAAGACGCACACTTGCCGTTGCCGAATGAGCGTTCGGAATGCTTCCTTAAAACATGTGAGTAAAAGAGACAGTTATCTATATATTTTTTTCGAATGTGTCTAATGCTGTTAGCCCTAATGGCTTTTACAGCGTCACCGGTGGGATAAGCGAGCGCAGAAGCTTCGCCGATAAGTAAGCGAGTGTTTTTAGGCACTCGCAACTTATTGGGAGCGTCGCCATAAGGGTGTCTCCTGCGAGACCGAACCTCGGCTTAAAGCGGCGCGTTTTGGAGGACTGTATCTAACACATTGACTTTGAAGAAGTCTGCATCACGGCGCTTGACACAAGCAAGCGGGGACCTCGTCTTCGCCGGCGAAGAAGCTGTTTCTGTGTGAATTGTGTGTGTATCTTGTTGGATGCTGTAATAGCATCTTCGGGGTCATTAAGGACGCTCTTAGGGCGCCTGTGAAACTTGTTGGGTAAGTTGAACACCTTATAGTTGGACGCGGCCGCTATAAAGGGGTTTGGATGTGTGGACGCTTTCTCGAAGCAAGTCTTCGAGAATCGTTTGAAAAGATCGGCTGGGAAGGTCGAGATCTCTATGGAGATTCACGTTGCGCACGAACCACGGACAGCCAGTGGCTGTACGCATGAATCGATTCTGAAGTGTCTGCAACAGACACAGTCGTGACTTAGGATCGTGCGCGAACGCGACGCTCGCATAGGTCATTATGGGTCTAATGCAAGTCTTGTAAAGCGTCACTTTGTTGCGAAGTGACAATTTACTAGTCTTGCACAATATCGGATAGAGGCGTCCCATGGCGTATGCCGCGCGGTTGCGGACAACGCGGATGTGTCGGATGAAGGATAGGGTGGGTTGAAAGATAACACCTAAGTATTTGACTTCCTTTTGCCAATCTAGACGTTTGTTGTAAATTGAGACTCGAGGGGGCGTCTGGATGAATTCCATGAGTTATCTATAGTTCATATAACGTTATCTTTTTCACCCCAATGCAATCCACACTTCATGGTACGACCAGAAAGCGGTTCGCGGTCAGCGTTTACGTTTTCAATTGAGTCGCAATAAGAGTTCAACGTAGGCCTGCAGTGTCGCCAATGAGTAATATTGTATATACAATATACATGTATATTAAAATACAAAGCAGTTATCTCTTGTATTAGTAAATTACTATAGACTGAGGACGGCATTAAACAATATACACGAATATTTTGTATCAAATATCTTAAATACAAAATTGATTATGTCATTGCGAACAAATAAAATATTGCCACATTCTATATACTTTTAAACAAAATATTTTATCATGATCGTAGAATTCTTGGTCGCAGTTCAATAAGACACTTGGTAATAGAGTTGAGTAGCTCGCGAGCTAAAGACAAGAAAGATATATATCTCTCCAGTAGATATAATCACTCTCTAGCTCGCATGTGTTTCAATTATATCTCTATATCTTTAATCTTAAGAGTCAATTTTCGTGATGAGTTACGGCTCGTTCAGAGCTAGAGTGAAAGAGATGATCTTATATAGCAATTTACATGTCAGAAAGAGAGACGAATAACTCTTTCAGAGTTAGAGTGAAAGAGATGAGCTTATATAGCAATTTACATGTCAGAAAGAGAGACGAATAACTCTATTGCATATTTGAATTATTTGTATTAAAATTTAAAAATGTAAGTTGTAAACTACGAATTTTCTGAACGACAACAACACATGCGCGGGCGCTTAGTTTTTTGTGCTTTATCACAAAGACATAAAATGCTTAATAGGAAGAAAGAATGCGACCAAAAAAGCTCACTAATTCGAAAACAATTATTTGTTTATTTACATTCAATTCTCAGTTTCGTTACTTTAATTACTTTTCTTCCATAATTGCGTCCGCACGAATACGTTTTAAATAGTTTTAAATTCTATTTGCTTCTCAAGTTATAGTGTTTATATTATTTGTATTAAAAATGTAAACTACGGATTTTCGGAACGACAACACCCGCCGGCGTTCAGCTTTTTTGTGCTTTATGTCAAAGACATAAAATGCTTAATTGGATGCAAATGTACGATAAAAAAAATCACTAATTCGCGAACGATTATTTATTTACATTCCATTCTTAGTGGGAAGAAGTCATCCTTTCCTGTACACATCAGAAAAGTGTAAATAATAGTGTACATAATAAATAGAAAAAAATAAAAAATAAAGAAAATATGTAGCATAATTTATATAATAAATAAAAAAGTACAATACCGCCTTACTGAGTTCTAAGTCCGGGCTAAAAGAGCCGAAGATATATCGGATATATTTTTAGTCTTAGTTGCTTTATACTCTCAAGCCGTACTGAGCTGAAAGAGTTAAAGATATAAAAGAGTGATATATATCTCAAGAGCGAAAAGATATATATCACTCTTTTCTTGTCAGGGATACATTTCGCCCATGTCTACTTGGTAACAATGTTATATCTGTGGTATAACCTATACAGTATAATATTATATGATAATATACTGTGATAACTCTACTGAATTAAACTGAATGTGAAAAGAATGAAGCAACGTAAATGTTTATATTAAAAATGTTGGATGAAGACCATTAAAGATGACAAAAATTTTCTTGCTTAAATAACTAATCTTAATCTGAACAGGCATTAAACAAAATTATATCTTAATAAAAATAAATGTTATATTATGTGATTTCATACCTATAAAATGTTTTTCACAAATCGCTAAGCATATCTAAAACTCAGTTTCTAAACGTGATATGACCATTTTTTATCTTCATATGTCAAACTCTGTTGCATTCATGTCAAATTCATTTGCTTTTGATTAGTGAACCGTCTTTATTAGTTTGTGATTGTTTGTTTAAAATAATAGTTATGATGGCTGAGGACACTACGGCCGAGGCAACTAGACGTTTAAATGTTAAAAAACAAACATTAGACGACGCGTACGCTGCGCCGGCTAACTTCTTAGAAATCGACGTGGTGAATCCAGTTACGATGGGAGTCGGAAAAAAACGCTATACAGATTACGAAGTTCGCATGAGGGTAAGTCGAGCAGGATGCAGTCAATGCCTTAAAGGGATAATTGGATTAAATGGTCACGTTACATCGACGTATGGGAGTTAGATTTTGTGGGCGGATCATGTGCCAAATCATACGTTTTCGACGTTGATTATTTGATAATCGCTACTATATTTCATTTCCTGCTTTCAGACCAATTTGCCCGTGTTTAAAGTGAAAGAGTCAAGTGTGAGACGGCGGTACAGTGATTTCGAGTGGCTCAGAAACGAACTAGAAAGAGATAGTAAGGTTAGTGTACTGATAGTAGGAAATCGTTATTTGCGTTATCAAATAAGTAAAGCATTTATTCATTATTCATTCAGCATTTATATAACTATCTTCAATTTGATTTTCATCCAATTATAATTTCACCAGTGTTTAAAGGCATGCTAATACATGAATACTAAATTGTCCACAACTAGTTACTATATTATGCATAAATCAGAATTTCCTACAGTAATTATTGTCTCTGAGGTATGGCATATAAATACAGCAAGTTATTTATGTCATAAATTTAATAAAGTTATGGTAAGTCTATTTTATACCTAAATTTTCAGCCATCACTAAGTGTCCTTATGAATAAATAATGTTGTGTTGTATAGAATAGCTTAATTGTACATAATAATATGAAAATTATCCATGCTAATTATCTGTTAATCTATCTATTTACAAAAAATTTGTAGAATTGAAATTTGTATTCTAGGCCAACTTCTAGAATAATATTATTTCCAATTTCAATTCACCAAATAGTATTATTCAATATCTAATAGATGGTATTTTATTACAGTTTGGAAAAATTTAAAGACAAAATAACAGGATTTCCTCTCTTTGAAATGAAGTTTTAAACAAAACTTTAATTAAGATTTTCAAAAAATTGCTTCTGCTCTACTCATAGTTTTATAATATACATGAATAATTACAGATAGTAGTGCCTCCCTTACCTGGTAAAGCCTTAAAGAGACAACTGCCATTCAGAGGAGATGATGGCATTTTTGAAGAGGAATTCATAGAAGACCGTAGAAAAGGTAATAAATACAAAATCATATCTACAAAATGTGTAAAATAAAGCATGTGTTTCTTCTTTGTCAACTAATGGACATCATATAAGATTATTATTATAATGTACTGTTTTACTGATGAGATTCTTATGGTCACTACTATCTACAAATTTAAAATTATCACTAAAATAATGTTACAAAAATTCAGTCACATTCAACATTTCATATCATTTTGTGTTGATAAAATAATTGAATTCTCAGAAATAAATTGATGATCACATATATATGACATGACTGTGGTTCAGTTGTATTTTATAAAATACATTTTTGGACCTTTTCTGTTGACAGTTGTAGATAAAACAAAGATTTTGTATTATCCATTTTCATACCTCATACATGCCTAATTTGTAAACAATCACTCACTACCTGCCTCCACTAACACAACAATACACAAGCACGGCACACATTCACCACCACAACCTCAATCGCCCAGTAACCGAAGCTTCATCAGGAGATAGAATCCACAACAAAATCGCATCATTTGCGATAGTACACTCTTCATTCAGCATTGCATATATTTTCTTTTATCGCGAATTATAGCAAAATAATATTTTCATTACTTTTTGTATTATACACCCTCTGGACCTCTGCAAAGTAACGCTTAACTTTATAAATTATTTAAATCAACTAATTATCAATTATTCCCAAATGAATGTAGATGAAATGTAAGCCAAAAAATTAAATCATTCAAACTGCATCTATTTAGGTCGGCATCGCAACACATCAGCTCAGCAAACAACCTAATTAACAAGACATAAGACCTACACCGGTTTTTATATCAAATTCAAATTATTCTCTATTCAATCTTAAACAAGTGCTTTTGAATCAACTCTAATGCTGGTTCGGAAAGCTGTTCCTACCGAGAAGAGCCAGAAAGAAACTCGACGGTTGCTCTTTTCAAATACAATTCTTATAACTAGTTACATTTGGTATTTACTATCTTGTACAGGGTAGAGTAGTAACTATATCCATGCATTTTTATCATCTATATAATCCTCAATAGTATAGTAGGCTTTTTGTATGTTTTCCTTTAACAGTTTTTAAACTCTGTTGTGGCAAAGATAAAATCGATTGCGGGATTTTATTATAGAATCTTATACCCTACTCGCTATGTATTATCTATTCGTTCTCTAAGCTACAAGTGAACCATTTTTTCTATATTATATCCCTATTTATGATTTTTGTAACAATTCATTGACATATACATAGTGACTCATTCACTGTTCCGTCATCAATACCATGACTCACGACACCAATCTCACCACTTATTGATATTTTGTTCATGTATGTCTAGTTCATGATCAATAAGAATTAGTAGGAATGTACAAATAAAATAATTTTAAAGCTTATCTAATACGTAGTGATGAGTCGTGTAGAACTGATGTAAATGTATAACCAAATTTCTATCTATTCTTTCCGTCCGTCTGTCTGTTAATTGAAACTATATACCAGGTTATCAGCGTCATTCTCCTGCCCTTATTCCACTCGTAAGTGGGGTCGGCACATGTTTTAAGCATGTTGTAACATGATTTGGCTAGATATTTTACGACCGGCCGCCTGCCTGACGTCAACTTACCTTAGTCTTTTACGACACCTCTGTAAGAAATGAGAATGGTCTATTCTACTTTGCCGGAAACCAGGCGATGAAACTATATACCAGGTTATATATATAAAAAAATATAAAATTGTATATAATAAATGGGCTATAATTTTTTTTTGTTTTCCTTGTGCAACGTTAAAACCACGTAGTACATAATGGAGGGTATTTAATATTTATGTTTCTATATTCTTAAAACTTGTAAAAAAATATTGTTTATTGATTTATTTTGTTGCTCTAACAATATCTTGCCATAAGGTCACCTTGCATTTATTACTTTTATTATCACACAATATTTTATCATTACTTTACTACCCGTAAATAAATGAAACACACTTACACACACGTTTTAATTTCAATCGTTAACAAATATTTCGATATCAGTGTAAAAGTCCTTGACCCCACTATTACCCACTTCGCTTCAAGTGAATCAGTATGGGATTCTATCTCTTTACTTTATTAAATGTATACAAAAGTAAAATAATTGGTAAAATTTGGCCACACTGCGTAGTTCCATTATACAAAAAAATTATAATATCTTATATATAAAATTCTTGTGTCACAATGTGACCATACTCGTCCAAAGCGGCTTGATCGATTTTTATGAAATTTTAAATGCATATTCAGTAGTAGTAAAATTGGCTACGATCTATTAAGCGATAAGTTGTCCACCCCAACATGTTTTTATTTTTAGAACAATTCTTTTGAAATAATATACACTAGAAATTCCCTAAAAAATTATATGGTACAACAGCGTTTGCCGGGTCAGCTAGTTGAATGATCTGCAATTAGATCTAAAGAAGGATTATAGTTTTAATTGTGTCAAATTTTATCAACATTGGTTCAGCGAATTAGCCGGAATGCGTGACACACGTACAGACTCACAACTTTCTATACTTATTATAAAACAAAGTCCCAAATAGCTGTTTATCTGTATGTAATCGATTTTCTCAAAATCTACAAAACGGATTTTGTACGGTTTTCACCAAAAGATAGTGCAAATGGTTTAGATAAATAGAACATATCGGTATTATGTAAATTGTGTTGAAGATATCGCGCAGTCGTTTAAAATCTTGCTTGCTGGGAACTTTAGTCACATGCGCTGCGTAAACCAGCAGAGATACGCTAAAGTGATGTAGAAGAGAATTGTAGATCTATAAAAATACTACAAAAAAGTCCGAAAATTTCGAAAATTCGGGAAATGTTTCGTAAATCACTGAAAACCACGCGGGCGCGGAAACCGTTTTTGCTACAGCTAGTATATAATATTGGTATGGATTTGTCGATGTTTTAAGATAAAACTACTAACAGAATGATTCTGCTATAATCTCATAGAGTTATTTTACTAGAGTAAGGGTGTCATGGGCCTGTAAGTGAGAGTGACACAATAAATAATGAGAGGGAAGTCGAAACTTGTGTACTTTATCTTTGTCTAATCACACAAAAAAGAAAGAGACAGGTACATCCTCATTTGCTTTCTCTATATTGAATTATAGAGAAACCAACTGAGCGAGCCATTCGGAGTTGCCTACTCTATAATAATAACTGTATATAAAGAGTTCCGAATAGATCGCGATGTGAAAAATATAATGAATACAGGATTGATGAAGTAGTGACAGATCTCAGGAACTCTAGGAGTATGCGACACCCGTATGCACCTGCCAAAATTTTCCCCTTAGGTTTTCCTAAGGGGAAAATTTCGGTCGTAATGTACGGATCAGAATTTTGGGCAATGAAAAAAAAGACATGAAAGAAGAATGCATGCAAATGAGATGACAATGTTAAGGTGGATGAGTGGTGAGACAAGATTGGATAAAATACGAAATGTGTATATAAGGGGAAGTCTGAAAGTTGCGCCCATTATAGCAAAGACGAGAAGTGCAAGATTGGGATGGTATGGACACGTAATGAGGAGGGATGGAAATCATGCGACCAAACGAGTGTTGAATATGAATGTGGATGAATATCTGACTAGAGGGAGGCCTAAAGAGAGATGGTTGGATTGTGGGAAGCATGAAATGCATATATAAGGAGTAGCGCCAGAGTTAGAATGATAGGAGAGAAGAACATGTTGTGCCGACCCCACTTAAGAGTCGGATAAGGGTAGGAGGAAGAAGAGAAGTATGGAGTTCCGAAAAGAAACGTCTATTTCTATAAAAAAAATAGTCTACGTAATTTATAGAATCAGGCGTTACTTTGCGGAGATCCATACAAGAGTAATAATAAAATTATTTTGCTATAATCCGCGATACAGTAAATAGAAAATATATATAGTGTTATATGTATAGTGGAATATCCGTTTTTTCATACCCGATACTTGCAGGATTCGTAAAATTACATGCACAAACCTCCACCACTTCCACCACAATACACAAGCACTACACAGGTTCACTATCACAAACTCAACAATCGTTTCGCCCCGCAACCGAAGCATCATCAGGAGATAGACTCCAAATCTATCAAAATATCACGGATTATAGCAAAATAATTGTATTATTACTCTTGTATAGTCTGCGTAAGAAATAATTACACATAAACATGAATATCTCATATATAATTAGTCTGTGTAAGGCAGTGATATCCAAAGTGGTCTATATCGACCCCTAGGGGTCCATAACAACCTGCAAAGGGTCAGCGAAAAAAAAATTGGGGATCCATGAAATGGAAATAGGGGTCCACGATAGTAAAATGGGGGTCCACGATAGTGGATCTCAACACATACATTGATAGCACCTATTTACTTACATCATACTATCTTATAATATCAAAACTATACATTATTTATAAAAGTACCTACGAAGTAAAAAGTTTTTTATATATGATTATAAAATTGTGTAAGTTGTAGGATGCTGGTATTCGCTTTGTGGTCGCAATACATTTTGAACTTGTAAAAACCTGGGAGTCGCAGTCTCAGAGCTTCGCTACCTTGCACAAAATTGTATTTTGAGTAGTTTTATTTTAAATTCAATCAATAAATGTATAAATTAACACGTGTTTTTAATAATAAACTTCACTACAGTTAGAAATTTACAGGAAACCAATATCAGGTAAGTAGGGGGTCTACCCAACACGGAAAAACATGACAAGGGGTCTACGACACAAAAAAGTTTGGGGAATCTGGTGTAAGGGAAAGAAAGTTTAAATATTATCTCATATCTATTGCAGGACTTGAAGTTTTTATCAATAAGATAGCCGGCCATCCACTAGCCCAAAACGAGAGGTGCCTCCACATGTTCCTGCAGGATGCGACTATAGACAAGAACTACGTGCCCGGCAAAATACGGAACACATAACCGCCCCACAACATCGAGCTTTAAAACCGTTTCTTCCACCATACGGCTGGTAATTAAATAACTTAGGTATAGCCGATGTCTTTATATACAGTAATGTTCCCATTACATTGTTTTTGTGCTGTGTCGCTCATAGGTCGTATCACGGATTAATACTTGTGTGTAATGGATATGTGCAATTTATCATATGCTTTGGTTGAATTAATTAATAGATTGAGATCTAGTGATTAAATTAATTATGCAGTTTAGAAAAATAAACATACTTTATTTTTACATTTCTATCAATAAAAAAATGGGAACATTACTTTGTCGACATAAGAGAGGCGGTTTTAAAGCTCACACTGTTAATCTAAATGCAGTAACAGAAAGTAAGGGATGAAAGCATATTTCTTTGAATAAAAATCACAATTCGCATTTCACGCACTTCATTCCACAGATAATTTATGAAATGACAAAAAAAATATTCACACTATTGCCATAAAAGAAATTAGTCTATGGTACGTTGATGTAACGATGTATAACAAATATCCTAAGAAAGTTGTTTGTAAAAATAAAGCAATATTATTAAACTGTTATATTATATTGTTCATTCGTAACCTTTTTATACTTCGCCAATATAGGAATCCGTTGCAAAAAAAAAATGACATGTTGTTTATGGTGTGATAATTACGTAGATATGCATAATTGAATGTATTTATGCTTATAAATCTCATTGTTTTTAATCACTCTTAAGTTTTAAAATTATATCGAGTGTATTTATTGTGTATTAATGTAATTTAATTATCAATGATATGGTGATATTGTACTTGGTAAGAACGTATTTTAATTATAAATTATTATGATTGAAAAAATTAAATATAAATTTTACACTTATTGTCTATGAGAATAGTTTTTTTTTTCTACCAAGCGTAATGTTGCCATAATATGGAAACAGATGTTATACGTTAGAGACAAGATGAGGAAAATCTATAAATAATATAGATGTAAATTAGGTTTAGTTTTATTTTATATGAAACCGGGATAAATATATTAGCAATAATGCGCAGAGTTTATTGAGAGGTGGAGAACACTTAAGCCGGTGTTACAATATCACTATCCAAGTAATAAATATTCCTAAATAAATGTAAAAACCAGCCGTGTTTTTATTTCGTACAACAGCACCCAATATATATTATTCCAGAAATGAACGACAAAATTGACATTTCACTAAACATTTGTTAGAAAGCGGTCATAAAGTCCTAATGATCATTGTCTCAAAATTCTGCACAAGTGATAAAAGCCTTCGACTTAACATTTTAAAGCAACATGGAATTATAAAGGGGTGTCATAGATTGTACATCCTTATTAAAGCAAATTCACTTTGCATTACCAAATCGACAACCTCGTGCTCAAATACGGAAGTTGTTCGCTGAATAGCCTTCAAAAACAAATCTAGGACGCAACTCCCGCTTAAACAGACTTATGCGTCAATATAATGAGTTATCTAAAGGTAATGTGTTAGATATAATGTACGATTCCGAATCAATGTTTAGAAAATCTCTTTTAAATCTTTTTTCAGAAACGTAGACCATATAATCATTTTATTTAATCAAATTTAATAAGTCCTACTGTTACTAGTTTTTGCTAATTGTATACTCCATAACATCGTAAGTCTGATAAGTGTATACTTACCCATCAAATAAAACAACAATGGCACCCTTATTAACGAAAAGATAAATGTTTCTAGTTCAAACTTGTTACATGTGTCTAGAAGTAAAATAAACGGTGGGGGTTGAACCAAGTAGTATAATATAAAACTATGCTTGCTTGTGTGACGCGTCGCTTTGCGATGTTGTCGAGAGAGATCAGAGTTTATCTCCTGATGATGGTTTGGTTGTGGGGGTCAAACGATTGAGTGATAGTAAGCGTGTGTAGAATATTGTGGTGGAGGTTTGTGTGTTTTTTTTACGAAATATGGATGAATCAGGTATGAAAACTGATAGATCCACTCTACATTTAGCATTATATATATTTTCTATTTACTTAAGCGCGTATTATAATATAATAATTTCATTATTAATTGCGTATTGGGATATTTGCAAAATAATGTCTAATTCAGTCAATTATTAGTATTTTTCTTTATTGCTTGTACAGCGCAGATTAGCAAAATAACAAAGACATTTGACGTTAAAAACTTTTATCAGTTGCGTGACGCTGGTTAAGACGCAATATAAAGTCTTCTTGTCTATGGTTTTCTTCCATTTTTCTAGATGATTTTATTGTCTATCGTTCTTTATGATTATCTTGCTTCGTCCCGCGCTGGTCACAGAATCATCCTGCCGCCACAGTTTCTGACCGCGGATTTCTATTTCCTCGTGCCATGCTTCTTGAGTTTTTCTATAGCAAAGTTTAAAATAAACTATATTCAAATTCAAATTCAAATTCAAAATATTCTTTATTCAAGTAAACTTGTAAACAAGTGCTTTTAAATCGTCAACTTTACTGCTGATTCGGAAAGCTGTTCCTACCGAGAAGAGCCAGCAAGGAACTCGGCGGTTGCTCTTCTTAAAACATAAATCTTATAACTGGTTACATTTATTTATTACTGTCTTGTACAGGGTAGAAGTGCACCTATATCCACACATCCTTATCATCTAAGTAATCTTCAACAGTATAGTAGGCTTTCTGTATCAGTCCCTTTTTAACAGTGGTTTTAAACTGCTGTAATGGCATGCCCAAATGGTATAGCTGATATCAGTGTTAATAGAAATTTGAAAGTGAGTCTGTCTAACGCTTTCATGGCTAAATTGTTTAGGTAACGATGACATTTGATTCAATTGAAGCTATATTTGGCCAACATAACGCATGCTTAGTATTAAATTGGGTATAAGATTCTATAATAAAATTCCGCAATCTACTTTAACTTTGAGCGTAACAGGGGCTCAAAAGTGTTCGCAAGAGATCTGTCTATTGGGCAGAGGCAGTTAACGCGATTGAAGACCGATACTGGTAGTATCATTTCATCTCGTCCTGAGATTTTGAGAGAGGTTGAGAGGTTCTATGGGCAGTTATACACCTCAACACAACAGCCTGTTGTCAATTTGGCAAAAGACCCAAGAGCCAAGTTGACCCGACACTATACCGAAGATATCCCGGACGTCAGCCTATACGAGATTAGTATGGCTCTCAAACAACTTAAGAACAACAAGGCTCCAGGTGATGACGGAATCACTACCGAACTCCTGAAGGCGGGTGGTAAACCGGTACTTAAAGTCCTTCAGCGATTGTTCAATTCCGTCATTCACGAAGACACTATGCCGGAAGCATGGTACAGGGGCGTGGTGGTTCTCTTCTTCAAGAAAGGTGATAACACCTTATTGAAGAATTATAGACCCATCGCGCTGCTGAATCATGTTTATAAGTTGTTCTCGAGAGTCATAACGAATCGTCTCGCTCGTAGGTTCGACGACTTCCAGCCTCCCGAACAAGCCGGTTTCCGAAAAGGGTACAGTACCATAGACCACATATTCACGCTGCGGCAGGTTATACAGAAAACCGAGGAGTATAACCAGCCACTTTGCTTGGCGTTTGTGGACTATGAGAAGGCCCTTGATTCGGTGGAAACATGGGCTGTGTTAAGATCGCTCCAGAGATGCCGAATCGACTATCGGTACGTCCAAGTGTTGAAGTGTTTGTATGAAAACGCCACAATGTCTGTCCGTATCCAAGACAAAACTACGAGACCAATCCAAATGCGGCGAGGTGTGCGACAGGGAGATGTCATCTCCCCGAAGCTGTTTACCGCTGCATTGGAAGATGTCTTTAAGCTTTTGGATTGGAACGGATACGGCATCAACATCAACGGCGAGTACATCACTCACCTTAGATTTGCCGACGACATAGTCGTTATGGCAGGCTGTCTGGAGGACCTTAACGCAATGCTCGACGACCTCAGCAGAGTATCTCAACAGGTGGGCCTTAAAATGAACATGAGTAAGACGAAAATCATGTCAAACTCACATGTTCCGCTCCACCCGGTCATTGTTGAGAACTCTGCACTCGAAATTGTAGACGAGTACATATACCTGGGACATACGGTCCAGCTGGGTAGGTCCAATTTCGAGAAAGAGGTTAGCCGCCGAATCCAACTCGGATGGGCAGCGTTCGGGAAGCTACGCGAGATCTTTACGTCCGAAATACCTCAGTGTCTGAAGACCAGGGTCTTCGAACAGTGCGTGTTGCCAGTGATGACCTACGGATCTGAAACGTGGTCGCTCACTATGGGCCTTATAAGAAAGCTCAGAGTCGCTCAGCGGGCGATGGAGCGAGCTATGCTCGGAGTGTCTCTACGAGATCAAATCAGGAATGAGGAGATCCGTAGAAGAACTAGAGTCACCGACATAGCTCAGCGTGTCGCGAAGCTGAAGTGGCGCTGGGCGGGGCACATAGTGCGGAGAACCGCTGGGCGCTGGGGTCTTAAGGTGCTGGAATGGCGACCCCGCACCGGAAAGCGCAGCGTCGGTAGACCACCTACGAGGTGGACAGACGACCTCAAAAAGGTCGCAGGGAGCCACTGGATCCAGGCAGCGCAAGATCGTGTGGTGTGGCGATCCTATGAAGAGGCCTATGTCCAGCAGTGGACGTCCATCGGCTGAAGAAGAAGAAGAAGACTTTAACTTTACCATTATAGAAGTTTAAAGACACTATTAAAAAAGGCCACAGAAAGCTTACTATAGTATAAAGGATTAGTTAGACGATAAGAATGCGTGGATATAGCTGCTCTTCGACCCTGTACAAGACCTTAATAACTATATGTAACTAGTAATAAGAATTAGTGTTTGAAAAGAGCAACCGCCGAGTTTCTTGCTGGCTCTTCTCGGTAGGAACAGCTTTCCGAACCAGCAGTAAAGTTGACGATTCAAAAACACTTGTTTACAAGTTTACTTGAATAAAGAATATTTTGAATATTGACCTAATTCAAAATTAGGCTTAATCGAGTAGATACATTGTAATCTTTATTTCAATGCCATTTATGATATCACGCTTCGAACTATGTGATAGCGCAGCGGTGAGACCGTGCGACCTTTTCGAGGGGATCACAAGTTCAAACCCCGAACAGGCACCAATGAGTTTTTCTATTAAAACTCATGTGTCTAATTGATAATTGCAATTTATCTCACGCTTTTCGGTGAAGGAATATGCATATCTCTAGAGAATTCTCGAGATATGTATAACCTACCAATCCGCATTGGAGCAGCGTGGTAGGTTTTAGCTCCAACCCTTCTCTCCTAAAAAGGGTAAAAGGGGGGACCTATGCCCAGCTGTGGGATAGTAACAGGCCGATACTTATTTTATTTGAAACACCACAATATATTTTCAACTTAGATGTTTCGTAAACATCAAAGTTAATATTCTAAGTTAGACGAACCTGCAGTTCTCGATAAGTGGGTTGGTGTTAGGGAATATGTTCTGCAGCAGCAGGAGGCACGGCAGCACCACCACCGACAGGAACTGGATCTGCTCTGCTGGCTGGTTGACGCTGCGACGTCGGTCCATCATGCTGAGGGGGGTGTAGCCCATCTCACGCTCTTTATCGCCCTACATACATACATTCTCCTGCCCTTATCCCACTCTAAGTGGGATCGGCACAACATGTTACAAACACGTTGTCACATGATTTGGCTACGTTTTTACGACCGGCCGCCTGTCTGACGTCAACTTACCTTATTCACTTCTTACGACACCTCGGTAAGAACGGAGGGTACTCTATTCTATTCAACCGGATACCACACGGCGGTATATATACTTGTTCCGCGCAAACGTGCGGACGGATGAAACAACCTCCGGGACCTGAGCCCGTCGTCCCGGCGTTTCAACCTACCTTATGCGGCCGTTAGCTGTATGTGGTCCGGTAAATGCGTGTAAATGTGTATGTGTGTGTATGTACTTGGCCGATTCCCGAAACCGTTGGCTCGCCTCTGCACTCTTCCACGGACACGTAATGTCTGTTTCTCCCTGAGTATACACTTCACTATATCGGCTGAATAACACCCGGTGTGCACACAACCTTCGTAAGGTCCCACGTTATTAAATCGTCCCTATATCGGGGAATAATACTCAACACGCATCAAAACCTTGGACGGTCGCGTCTTATCAAATACTTCACTGGTTAAACGCGTCACTAAATTTGAGAATAACACCCGAAACGCAAAATTACACGTGTGCGTTATAAAAGAATGCCGTGTTCAGGCGTACGCGGCCTGTCCGTATCGTGTTCGAAACGTAACTAACGGTCGGCCGCCCGCGTCGCTAACCTGTCCGGCGGGCGAGTCAATTTTATTCAAAACAATACTACATATATAATTTTAAATACATACTTAAATACTAATATACAACCGGGCTCGAAACCAACAAATTGTTGAAAATGTTGGCCCCCGACGGGAACCGAACCCGCGATCCGCGGAGCTGAAGGCAGGGTCACTACCCACTACGACAATGGATCACTCAGTAATATTTCAGTATGGGCAACTAAGAGACTACAGACAAACATCTGGGATTAAAAAAAATCCTACTGGCGAATAGAAACTGATAAATAAGAGTGAAAAAGTGGGCCAGAAGTGACCTGATTGTAAAACTCCTCATAAACATCCTCGGCTATGGCCTTTGATACACCGAACGGCTTACAGCATCCGGATAGATCGCTGGTCGTCATCAGAATGCCCTACCAAAGTTAAAGTCAATTTTCAAGCGACAGACAAAATTGAAATTAAATAATAAATATAAGGGACAAATTTCACACACGGTCGTCCGTTCCGAAAGATATAAAAAACGTAAAGTAACAGCCTGTTACTATGCCCACTGCTGGGCTAAGGCCTCCTCTCTCCGTTTTTAGAGAGAAGGATTGGAGCCAAGACCTACCACGCTGCTCCAATGCGGATTGGTAGGTTACACATATCTTCAGAATTCTCTAGAGATATGCAGGTTCCCTCACGATGTTTTCCTTCACCAAAAGCGTGTGATAAATTGCAATTATCAATTAGACGCATAAGTTTTAATAGAAAAACCCATTGGTGCCTGCCCGGGTCTGAACCTATGTCGTCTCTAGAGAGTCGCACGGTCTCACCGCTAGGCTATCACAGCGTAAAGAAAGATAGCCGAAAGATATATATGCAATTTAATTAAGAATATTCTTTATTCAAGTAAACTTGTAAACAAGTGCTTTTGAATCGTCAACTTTACTGCTGGTTCGGAAAGCTGTTCCTACCGAGAAGAGCCAGCAAGAAACTCGGCGGTTGTTTTTTGCATGAGTAGCTATATCCACGTAATCTTATAATAGGCAATAGTAATTATAATATATAGTCAACACTATAATAGGCTTTCTGTATTAGCCTTTTTTTTGATAGTGTTTTAAAACTGCCGCAATGGCAAAGCTAAAATTGATTGCGGAATTTTATTATAGAATCTTATACCCAAACCCCGACGTGTGGTATCCGGCTGAGTAGAATAGACCGCCCTCATTTCTTACCGAGGTGTTGTAAAAGGCGACTAAGGTAAGTCGACCCGCCGTGTGGTATCCGGCTGAGTAGAATAGACCACCCTCTTTCTTACCGAGGGGTCGTAAACGACTATGGTAAGTTGACGTCAGGCAGGCGGCCGGTCGTAAAGTACGTAGCCAAATCATATGACAGCATGTTTGTAACATGTTGTGCCGACCCCACTGAGAGTGAGATAGGGGCAGGAGGATGATGATGAATCTTATACCCAAACCCACTAATGACTTACGTACTTTTGCTAGGCGCAAAGCAGGAACCGCAAGCTCTTATGTCGGTTTACTTTGTCTATTATGTACATCGCCATTTTTTTCTGTACATTTTAAGGCAAGAAAATAAATTGCTAAAATTCTACTGTGAAGCAAATGTTGGAATACCTATTTCCTTAAACTCGTTTCGCAAGGAATCACGACTTAAATTGTAAATGCCACGTATTTTGTAATACAATTTTTTTTTCAATATCCACGCATTTACCACATAACAATATTCCATAGGACATAATGCTATGGAAGTAACCAAAATAAACAAGTTATGCTGTTGCAACATCTGTTAGCTGTCTTATCTAAGCGTTAGGAACATATAATTTTCACCACACCTTTAACAATCTTCTATGTGTACTATCGGTCCAGTCGAAAGCACGATCCGTCAGCACAGGCGTAAGTTGAGCTCTTATCTACAGCGGAAATTGGGTATATTGGCTTAAGCTATGGCTTAAGCTTGGTTTATTTAAAATAGTTCCATTTATACTAATTAAATCTGAGACAATGGGCGAGCGAGTGGCAATATCGTACAAAAGGAAGAGCGCCTTGATTTCATCCGCAGCTAAACTCATTTTTAAAGTTATCCTTATTTGATTCTCAGAACATAAAAAGAAATGATGGAATTATTTTCTATATATTGAATATAGATGGATTTTTGATACATATATATAGTGGATATTATGATATCCACGTTTCTAACATTAAAAATACCTAATCATAGATTTGGCAAAATTATTAGTTACATTTTGACTATGGAATCTCGCAAAATAATTCATTTTTTTATTTATCTGAGAAAATACTCTTTCACCAAAGTGTATGTAGGAATAAACGGAGAAATTTGCTATATCTTTTCATGTAAAATAAAATTTATGTATGTATGTTTCCTTAAAACTCAAATATGAAACATAGTGAAATTCCTAAATGACCTTACAATGCTAAAATAAAAATGTTAATGTATACATTTTATTCTACAGATGTAAGGCAAAATAGTAATTTCAAATATTAACAAGCCAACTTATTATGTAATATAAATAATAACTGTTTTGAATAAAATTGACTCGCCCGCCGGATAGGCGGGCGACGCGAGCGGCCGACCGATAGTTATTTTTCAAACACGATAGGGACATGCCGCGTGCGCCTGTACACGGCATTCCTTTATAACGCACACGTGTAATTTTGCGTTTCGGGTGTTATTCTCAGATTTAGTGACGCGTTTAACCAGTGAAGTGTTTGATAAGACGCGGCCGTCCACGGTTTTGGTGCGCGTTGGTTACTATCCCCCGATATAGGGACGATTCAATAACGTGTGACCTTACGAAGGTTGTGTGCACACCGGGTGTTATTTATCCGATATAGTGAAGTGTATACTTAGGAAGAAACAGACATTACGTGTCCGTGGAAGAGTGCAGAGGCGAGCCAACGGTTTCGGGGATCGGCCAAGTACATACAAGCACACACACACACGTGCACATATACACGCAATGACTCACGAGGCCGGATCACATACAGCTAACGGCCGCATAAGGTAGGTTGAAACGCCGGGGCGCCGGGCCCAGGTCCCGGAGGTTGTTTCATCCTTCCGCACGTTTGCGCGGAACAATAACATAAACATTTTTGAGTGATTTGATGCCTGTGACAGTATTTTAAATAACAACATAATAATTAAGAGTAACTATTTAAATTTTGAATGTCACTTAAGAATAATGTGTGGCATATCTTACTGAATAAATAAATAAAATAAAAGGTTACCTGAAAATACACCGCAAGGTCGGTACAAAGAATATTGTATTTTATCTCTTGCATGATACGTTCGCGATCAGCTATCGATAGTTTGCCTAAAAGTTGTTTATCCTGCAAACAACATTTCCTCTATTTTAAGACACTGATTTTTCTAGTTATTAGTAAACCAGCAGAGTTGCACTAAAGTAATGTACTAGAGAATTATAGATTTATAAAAAAAACCTACCAAAAGTCCGCGATAGCATATCTCTATATCTCATGGTTAACTCACAATAACAACTTTTATGTTTAATTTTTCAAATTCGGGAAAAGTTTCACTGAATTCCAAGCGGGCGAAGCCGTTGCTGGAACAGCTAGTACAATATAAAAGAAAACTCATAGGTGCCTGCCCTGGGTTTGAACCCGTGAGCCCCTGGTAAAATCAGCATGGTTCGCTCGGCTATCGCAACTTTTTTTTAAAGAGGTTCAACAAGAACTTTCATATATGATTAAAGCGCAATACTTTTAACACTATAGTTTTAGAAATTTACTTCAATAATCCTCTTTGCCAGGAAGTAATGATGGTATTCCAACATGGACGATTTGTACATCTTCGCCAAAGGACTCTTGCAGAGAGATAAGAAGTTATTATTGTAGCCGGGATGGTCCAAATCGTGACACAAACCTGCCAGCATCAACGCTGCCGTCTAAAATGATACCACTATGATAATATTTTCCCTATTTAGGCAAGATACAAGCTATATATAGTCAACTTGTTTTTATTGGTAAAAAGTCTCGATCTAAACGCTGACTCCTAATGACTATTAGATGCTAAGACGTTGAGGTCGTGGTCTACGGTCTTGCTTAAAAAAAAGTAGTCTCGTCAAGTCTTTAGTAATCCAAAGAGCTATTAAGTAAGAATATTTAGTAACAAGTTAGAAAGCTTTTTTGTTTTTTAATTTTCTCAGGTAGATCCAAAGTTTTGAATCGTCAAGCATCAATATGATTAATGAAGCTACAACTGGTTCTGAATGCTGCTCTTACCGAGAAGAACCAGCAAGAATCTCGGCGGTCAATCTTTTAAATATTTTCAATTATACATTAATTAACGGCTGTCTTGTATGAAGCTGAAGGATTTTGAAATCCAGGCTTTCTTATCATCCAAATAATCTTCAATTTTGTAATATGCTTTACATATAAGCATATTATTTATACTTGATTGGAATCTTTCTGTACACTGGTCTAGAATGGATTGAGGAATTTTATTATAGAAGCGAATAGGGAGACCAACAAATGAGTTGCTAACTCTGCTGAGTCGCGTTTGTGACCTCTCGTACGTCTATGATATACATCAAATTTTGTTTTATACGTACTTATATTTTTCCGTACAAATGGAATACTACTATATATATATTGTGATGCTACAGTCAGTATGCCTATTTCTTGGAACTTTTCGCGAAGGGACCACGTTGCTTCATATTATAGATCGCCCGTATGGCTCTTTTTTGGGCAACAAAAATCTTTTCTATATCGGCCGCTTTACCCCACAGCATTATTCCATATGACATAATGCTGTGGAAGTAAGCAAAATAAACAATTCGCGCTACAAGATAAACAACCGTTGATTATAAACTATTTAGATAAAGTAGACTTTGAACGATATGAAAATGTAATATTTCCACCCTTTTCACTTTTTGAATGTTCGTCAATTATTAAACAAACTATGATGTAAATTTTCAACTCTCTTAAAATTTTTGTTTACCATAAAATCCGCCGTGTGGTATCAGGATGGGTAAAAAAGACCACTCTCATTTCTTACCGAGGTGTCGTAAAAGGCAACTAAGGTAAGTTCACGTCAGGCAGGCCCGGTCGTAAAATACGGAGCCAAATCATTTGACAACATGTTTGTAACATGTTGTGCCGAACCCGCTTACAGTGGGATAAGGGCAGGAGGATGATGATTGTTTTGAATAGAATGACGCGCGCGACGCGACGCGAACGCAAGCTAGGCCGTTTTATGCATTCGTTCACGACCAGAGCGGCCCCCCGCCATTCACCCGCCAGACACGATACAGAGGGGCCGCGCGCAGCTTGGACGCGGAATTCTTTTATAACGCACGTGTGTAATTTTGCGTTTCGGGTGTTATTCTCAGATTTAGTGACGCGTTTAATCAGTGAAACGTTTGAGAAGACGCGACCGTCCACGGTTTTAGTGTGCGTTGGGTTACTATTCCCCGATATAGGAACGATTCAATAACGTGTGACCTAACGAAGGTTGTGTGCACAGCGGGTGTTATTTAACCGTTATAGTGAAGTGTATACTCCGGGAGAAACAGACATTACATGTCCGTGGAAGATTGCTGAGGCGAGCCACCGGTTTCGGGAATCGACCAAGTACATACAAGCACACACACACACGTACACATATACTGTGTGGCTGAGTGACTCATGAGGCCGGACCACATACAGCTGACGGCCGCATAAGGTAGGTTGAGACGCCGAGACGACGGACCCAGGTCCCGGAGGTTGTTTCATCCGTCCGCACGTTTGCGCGGAACATGATGAAATATTACCATAAAACATTAACCTGAACTTTTTAAAATCATTATTCCGGTTTGGTGAGGTTAATTAGTGAATATTTATAAAATACATAATGTGCTTTTATTCTAAATAGAAGCTTCAATGAACAGTGCTCACCTCAACAAAATCAAAATACCCAGAATTATTGACCAATATCAAAAACATCGTGTGCGTAAAGCTGAACGCGTGCTCCGCGTTGTGGTAGGGATTGTTCCTGTAGCACTGCAGGATGGTCAGTGCGAAATCGGCCAGGCTCTGTCTCTCGAAGTTCCTGTCTGCGAACGTTTCTACGAACATGTAGCAGACCAGTCCTGGCATATCCTCTTTGCTGCCTTCGCTTATATGGTAGTCGTAGCTGTTTAAAATATAAATATACAAGCTGGGCCAGCAAGGCCGTGTGGTGTCCGGCATAGAATAGACTACCCTCCTTTCTTACCGAGGTGTCGTAAGAGGCGAATAAGGTATGAGCCGTGTGGTATCCGGCTGCATAGAATAGACCACCCTCATTTCTTACCAAGGTGTCGTAAAAGGCGACTAAGGTAAGTTGACGTCAGGCAGGCGGTCGGTCGTAAAATACGTAGCCGAATGTGACAACATGTTTGTAACATGTTGTACCGACCACACTTGGAGTGGGATAAGGGCAGGACGATGATGATGACAAGCTGTGCCAGCAGCTTCGCCCGCGTGGAATTTAAACATAAAAGTAGTTATTGTGAGTTAACCATAAGGGATAGAGACATGCTATCGCGGACTTTTTTTGAGTATTTTTATAGATCTACAATTCTCTAGTACATTACTTAGCGTATCTCTGCGGGTTTACCCAGCGCACGCGACTAAAGCTCCCAGCAAGCAAGTTTTTAACAACGGCACGATCTCTTCAACAAAATTTACGTAATACCGATACGTACTATTTACTTAAACCAACCGGAAGTATTCTATCTTTTAGTGAAAACCGTACAAAAAATCCATTCACTTTTTGGAGAGAAGAATTTGAGCTGAGACTTACTACGCTGCTTCAATGCGGATTGGTAGATTACACATATCCCCTGAATTCTCTAGAGATATGAAGGTTTCCTCACGATTTTTTCCTTCACCGAAAAGCGTGTGATAAATTGCAATTATTAATTAGATATTATCAATTCGCTTCGAAAGAAAACTTTTATTAACACCTACCGCCACCAAATTTTTCAAAATTACCCACTGGGTCAATCTAAAGATTCTGAATTTCAAATTTTTTTGTTAATTTCATCAAAATCGTAATCTTTGTTGGCTAGGTCCTTGCATATCCAAATTAGTTGTTTTCATTTACCATAGAGAAAATTATACCTTCTAAAATTATGTGGCGGCAAAATAACTCCGTTTGTCTCCATGATTTCGTCCATATCGTGACGGCAGGGCGCCAAGTGCAAAACCATTAAATCCCGATAAACTCTGTTAAGATTTTCCTGTAAGCCACGTAAGTGGATGTGGATGTTATTTAGATCTACACATAGATCTAAATAACTTTAAACTACTAGCCAAATATCTTTCTTTTGATGAAGGTCAATCTGGTATTTTTAACTCATAATAATTTTCAGTTTCGTCTTGTGGTATCCGGAGTAGAATAGATCACCCTCATTTCTTATCGAGGTGTAGTAAAATACTACCAAAGTAAGTTGAAGCTAGACGGCGGCCGGTCGTAAAATACACAGTCAAATCATGTGAAAACATGTTTATAACATGTGCCTCATTTAGGGTGGGACAAGGACAGGAGGATAATGAATAATTTTCGTTATTAATGTTGAGAGACCGGCTATACTCACGTTTTATTTTTTCGGATGAGCCCGACTAGTTTCAAGCCCATGAATGAAAGAAGAGAAGAAAAATGAAAAAGAAAGAAGAGAATGAAAGAGCTCATGAATAAGAGCCTCGTATGGGCTTGAAACTAGTCGGGCTCATCCGATAAAATAAGACGTGAGTATAGCTGGTCTCTTAACCTTAATAATGAATACCAGTCACGATAGTTTAAATCCAAGAATAATTTTTCGGTTCCAATATCAATTTAAATTATGAAAAGAATAACTAAAACGTAAGTAGTTAAGGATAGATATAAGTTATATACTTATTTTTGTTTTGTACTAAAAAGAAGTGCACGTACATGGTATATTTTGGTCTGCTGCATATTGTAGAAATGAACGATCAGCGAGCAGTAGCTTATGAACACTTGGAACACGGTCTCGTCTTCGGAACTGAAGGGTTGGGCGTTCGCCTTATTGGTCAGTTGGACTATACCTGGCCCATCAAATCAAATCGATTACCATTAGTAAAAATGTTACAACACGGATATCAATCGTTTAGTCAATCATCTTCTTGGATGGAAGAGTGAGAGCCGCGATATCAAAAATTGTTCCGCACAAACGTGCAGGCGGATGAAACAACCTCCGAGACCTGGGCCCGTCGTCTCGGCGTCTCAACCTACCTTATGCGGCCGTCAGCTGAATGCGGTCCGGCCTCATGAATCACTGCGTGTATATGTGTACGTGTGTGTGTGTGCTTGTATGTACTTGGCCGATTCCCGAACCCGTTGGCTCGCCTCTGCAGTCTTCCACGGACACGTACTGTCTATTTCTCCCGGAGTATACACTCCACCAACGCGGTTAAATAACACAAATAACACCCGGTGTGCACACAACCTTCGTAAGGTCACACGTTATTGAATCGTCCCTATATGGGGGAACAGTAACCCCAGCGCGCACTAAAACCGCGGACAGTCGCGTCTTCTCACACGCTTCACTAATTAAACGCGTCACTAAATCTAAGAACCACACCCAAAACGCATAATTACACGTGTGCGTTATACCATAAAGTCGTATACAGGCGTACGCGTCCTGTGTTTATAGTATCCGAAACATTACTAACTGGCGGACGCGACCGGCGGCAATCGAATGCAGAAAGGTTGTTGATCCGGCCGGTCGCGCCGCGTCGCGCTTCAATTTGTACAAAACAAACACAATATCAATTTCAATATAATCTTTACTCTTGACTTTTTCAATAGCCGAGGTCGTTAGTTCACCTTATAGGGGTTTACCGACTCTGCGCTTTCCAGTGCGGAGTCGCTATGCTATTCCAGCACCTTAAGGCATCAACGCACATCAGATCTCGGCACTATGTGCCCCGCACATCGCCACTTCAGCTTCGCGACACGCTGAACTATGTCGGTGACTTTGGTTCTACGGATTTTTTTCTGATTTGATCACCTAAAGTTCCTCGTAAAATATCTGGCTTCATCACCCGCTGAGCGGCTCTGAGCCTTCTTTCAGGTTCATAGTCAGCGACCATGTTTCCGAAATCGTTCAGTCTTGTAATAGTATAAAAAGTTTAAAACTTATTTGGACTATCTATAATTATCAATAATTAAATAGAATACAAGAAAAATAGTAATAGCAATAATTATTGTACCTATCACGCCTTTCTTATCCTTAATGGGTGAGACCAGGCAGGATCTGACCACGGTGCCAGTGCAGGGGTCAATCTCCTTCGAGAATCTGGGATCTTTGTACGCGTCACGGACGTTCAGAGACTCGCCAGTCGTCGCAACTAGTCCTGCTGGTGTTGATTCTTGGCTAAGGCTATGAAAATTAAGACATTACAATAATATATATATTATTAAAATGACTAAAGAACTTGGGCTTTACAAGAAAGCTCAGAGTAAGTCAAAGGAGGAGATCGATAGATGAACAAAAACTACCGATATAGCTCAACAAGTTACGAAGGTGAGGTAACGCAAATTGGCATATAGACCGAAGAAATTTCGAAAGTTGGGAGACTGATATATGTGTCCTGGAGTGATGACCACTAAAAAATGCAGCGTTCATACCCCGTTCCACAATGTGGAGAAATGACTTTAAGAATGTCATAAGAAGATCCTATCCAGCATCTGCTAAGCAGAAAAGAACGTGTGACGTGGAAAATCCTTTAAGGTTCAAGAGCATACGAGCATGCAGCCCGTTGGTTAGAAATAAGGAGAGGTATATCAAATATTCACACATCATCATCAATGATTGCGATTTTTAAAAGCTTTTATTTTATAGACCCACTTCCCGGTGTCTGATTGAGACGAAATTTTACATACAGGTCCAATCCCGATGACAATGGATATTTATGCTATGCACCTGATGCAGGATTGGCTTGGACTTGTTACTAATAATTTCATTTTTACATACTTAACTTTAATCTTTTTCCTCGGCATATTAGATTTCTCAGTTCCCCAGCCATCGTCCCACATGTCAGCCTGCAGGTGCTCACCCACGTGGTCCTTGTCAATTATATAGAAACTGCTCTTCATAGCACCGATGAAGGATTTAACCACTGCCTGAGACCGAAATGAAGAAAAGACATCATAAATTTCCTACGAAAATATTAACAGAATCATAAATGCAACTGTACTTGCATGCTCCATAAACCCTTTGAGGCCCTCAGAAGTCTAGCTTCTATCTACTAGTAAGTGTATTTATTTTCTGACGTTAAAAACTAATCTGAATATAGTATAGCCTGATTGTAATCCTTTAAAACTACAAGCCCTACTAATTTGTAATTATTTAAAAATTGTTCTAACACCTGAGTTTAAAGAACTGGGGAGTTTTCGGGATTATGAACAAGATATACCAGCATATCCGTTAGCATGGTATCAATGGAGGCCAGATCGCAGAAGTAGTTCTGCAGCAGCACACGTAACTCTTGGTTCAGGTGTGCAGTTCGCTGAAGGGTTATCCGGGCCTGTGCCTGGTGCACGGCAGCGCCTGCCCAGCAAGCGATGCCTACTACTGTGTACACTATGTTCTAGAAAAGAGATACCAGTTAAAGAATTAGCAAAAGTTGACGGTCTTTTTGTGCCTCTCCTGCTAGCGAAATGCTTGATATTTTTTTCTCTGACGAGACTAAAAAGCTGGGCAGTACTCCGGGTCTTGTTACTTCTTTTATATTGCGCAGCAAAGATTTCCTCTTGCGGTTGACGCATAATGTGACTATATCATTAATTTTGGTTACTTAGAGAGACAGGTGCCTAATTGTCAAAGTGATCTGCAAAGTTACAAAATACAGCAACTTAACTGACGTTTATAATATAAGCGCATTCAGAGGAGACACTGCAATGTTTCATGTATGTCTAAAATCCAGAATAGTTTCTGCATTGACGCTAACATCCACCACTTCGCAGTAGCTTGGTCGATAAGTTGAATGTAGAGACAAATTCTGACCTCCTGAAATTCTTAGCCGGATACCACATGGCAGATCAATTTACCTTAGACGCCTTTTATGACACCTCAGTAAGAAATGAGGATGGTCAATTTTACTCAGCCGAATACCACACGACGGGTCAACTTATCTTAGTGCCTATCACGACACCTCGGTTAGAAATAAGGATGGTCTATTCTACTTATTATAACGATTTGTTTATAGACGTGCATATTTAAATACTCGTATATGTATATGATACGAAAGCTCTTCTTACGTTATCGTAAGCTTCAGCATGAGTTCTGTACAGCTCAAGAACAGCATAGCATTCACCATCAGGTTTGACCACAGGCATGCACAACGCGACTTTCGCGTCGATCCATTTCAGTCCCTCAGCAAATCGGCGGTCCCTTGGCACGTCCTCAATTAGCAAGTATTCTTTGGTTGCTGCTGCATGGGCCGCGGGTATTTTTCCTTCCTCTTAGCGGAAGAAAGGATTGTTATAGCCTCTTATTCATATATTTTTTGGCCCCAAACATGGGCGTAGCGAGGTACGGGTAAGGGGGGGGGGCAGCTGCCCGCCCTTACACTGCAAACTGTAACACTATGAAACTATCAAATCGCAACATATTGACACTATAAAAGGCTTGCATAAGACCTATAATTTAACTCACGTTCATTACAAATGTGAACTCTTTATATTTTAAATGCCATGATTACGTCATCGTCGATGTTGAGTAATGTGGACAGTAAAGCACAGCTCTACTTGCGTAAGGAACGTCTACATGAACTTCATTCATATTCCTTAAATATGTTTTACTAACCAATAGGTATGTTGACCTCGTGACGTTCTGGATTATTTGTGTTTTGAGTCATCAATACAATTTCATTTTTTAACTCGTTAACGATATAAACAAAAACGCCTGGAACAATAGCATATGTGGGTAGTTTTGTTGAGACACAATATTACGTAATCTATTGTTTAAACTTATATGGCGTCATTGCAATAAAGTTATTTCATAGACAAATATAAATATAATAAACTTTGTACCTGTGTACAAACAAAATATCAGTTAATTCAGTGAAGTATTGTAGCCACAGGAATTATATTTAGATTTTAAAATATAAACACGATTTATAGAGATCAACGACCGTACCCTGTTACAACACACAAAACTAAAAGTAACCTTGGCCTAAAAATGAAATATTTCTTCTAATTTTTGGACAAGTACTCCGCACCAGGTCAGTCAATCATTACTAATAAAGCGATACCTGAATTAAAAAATATATTTATTTTCTTCGAACATACATATTTTTTAAACGACAAATTCTTATCCTAGTTACATATAGTTATTAATGTCTTGTACAGGGTAGAAGCGAAGCAATATCCACGCATTCTTATCGTCTAAGTAATCTTCAATCGTATAATAGGCTTTCTGAATTAGCCTTTTTTAATAGTATTTTTAAACTGCTGTAATGGTAAAATTAAAGTAGATACTGTGGAATTTTATTATAGAATCTTATACCCAAACCCACAAACGAATTACGAACTTTTGCAAGGCGCAAAGCGGAAACCGCAAGCTTATGTCGGTTCCTACTTTGTCTATTATTTATATTCATATGTACAAAAAATAAATTACTAAAAATATACTGTGAAGCCAATGTAAGAATACTTGTTTCTAAATGATCAGTGACTTAATTTAAAGTCGTATTTTCGGTACTACCCTGTATAAAAGAAAGTTAAAATACTTACCAGTACTGTTTGTAACAGTTTTCAAAACATTAGCAGTTTCGTACAGCAAAGAGTCGAGATCAACTGTATCTTCCAAGAATACATTGAATCTATTTATATCTAAGTAAGTTCCTTCTTTCGGCTCGGCTTTGAGCCCTTTCCTTTCTATTTGTGCATAAGGCGCGATCACCCGTCTAGTCACTTTATCTAGTTTGTTTGAAGCCACCAAGAAATGCGAATGCACTTTAGATACAGTCGACTTTCTATCGATGTCGCTTTGGTTGATGGTGTCGAGTCGACTTTTGATCGACTTCACGTTTCGAGGGACCGGGTCCATGATACGCGTAAATGTTAGTTAAATTAAAGTATAAGTTTATCGTTGTAAACGTTTTTTTACGTAAATCATATATAGCGTTTATTAAAATGACGTTTCCTTAATATTTTTTAAGGCTTACCTGATTTTATTACGTAAAATAAAAACTTTTTTTAAATGTCATACTGACAAGTTGTCACAGAGTTATTGATACTAGAACTAGAGTAATCATCATAAAGTTTTTAATACTAGAGCTGGAGTAATTATCATATTTATTATTGCTAGAGCTAGACTTATTGTCATACAGATTGTCACATATGCTTGAGGTGACACATATGCTTGTGTTTGTCTAATCAAACATTTTTCGCACACCTAATATTTTATGCGTTTTACGTGTGTAAAACGTTTGACGTGCATTGTGTAATGCACGTCATTTTATTGGTTTAATTAATACACTTTAAATTAAACAGTACACAAACTATGAGAAAAATGCGATTGATTGAGTAAAAACTGTAATATTTACAATATTCCAACAGAAATTATTGTAGAAATAATATCCAAATATTGTCTGAATTAACAAAAACACTATGTAATAATTTTTCTTGTCTTAATATAAAACTTATTATCATAAATTTTATTATACAGAAAAAACATTATGGTGAGACAAACAATTTACATAATACTAAATAATTTATTCATTTAATCAGTTTATACGATAAGAAAAGAAACTAACGGATCTGTAAGCGAAAAATTTCGATTATTTGCAATGGGTCCATATTTTTCACTCATGCTTCAGAAAATGAAAGTATAAAAAACTAAATTAAATCACCTTATAAGTATACCTATTTAACTAGTGTCTCTATTAAGGTAAAAGTATGTGTAATCCAAACAAGCGTTGTTAAATAGTACTTGGTTCATCCCCACCCTTTATTTTACCTCGGAACACGTGCAACAAGCTTGAACTAGAGACATTTATCTGCTCGTTAATGAGGGTGCCATTGTTATGCTTAATGATTTCTAATTGTTCCAAAATATTTAATTTCAAGCTTTTTTCGCAGGTGTGCAGTATTTCGAAACAATGGTCATTAGGAACTTTATGACTGCTTTCTAACAAATGTTTAGCGAAATGTGAATTTTGTGGCTTATTATTCCTGAAAGCGACCATATGTTCTTTAAAACGGGTTTCAAAATTACGACCAGTCTGACCCACATATGTATCATTCAGGACATTTTATTTTGTAAATACCACTCTTTTTCGGGCTTCCTAACTTGTCTTTATTATTGCATAATATCTTTTTTAAGCAGTTATTACTTTTAAAACCTAATTTTATATTTGACTTTGTTTTAAATATAGCTGAAATTCGTTTTGACAATGTTCCAAAATAGGTCAGACTGGCTTTGTATTTATTATCTTTGTAATGTGGCAGCGCATAGAAGTGTTTTGTCAATTGCAACTTCTGTTTGTTTTTTAATATATTTTGTACTAATTGCTCATCGTAGCCATTGGAATGCGCCATCTGGTTGATTATTTGCAGCTCATTGTTAAAATTCTTTTCCGAAAGAGGGACTGATAAGAGTCTGTGTATATGACTATGAAAGGCAGCAAGTTTGTGTTGCCAGGGGTGAAAGGAAGAAGCAGGTATGATCGTATCCGTGTAGGTTGGTTTGCGAAAGATCTCAAACGTATGTTCGTTGTTAGACCGTGTAATAGTTAGGTCAAGAAAGTTTAGTGAGTTATTCTGCTCTGATTCTAATTTGAAACTAATTTTGGGATGTTTGGAGTTTATATTATTAATAAAAATATCAAGTTGTCTATTTGTACCCGTCCAGCATATAATTATGTCATCCACATACCTATAATAGTAACGTATGTTTTTATTAAGGACAATATGTTGATTTAATAAAATACTATATAAGACAGAGTTACCCCTCGTACAAAGTAAAGTAAAGTAAAGTAACAGCCCGTTGTTATGCCCACTGCTGGGCTAAGGCCTCCTCTCTCCGTTTTTGGAGAGAAGGATTGGAGCTAAGACCTACCACGCTGCTCCAATGCGGATTGGTAGGTTACACATATCCCTAGAATTCTCTAGAGATATGTAGGTTTCCTCACGATGTTTTCCTTCACCGAAAAGCGTGTGATAAATTGCAATTATCAATTAGACACATGAGTTTTAATAGAAAAACTCATTGGTGCCTGCCCGGGTTTGAACTCGTGTTCCCCTCGAAAGAGTCGCACGGTCTCACCGCTGGGCTATCACAGCTCCCTCGTACGCACGAGAGGAATTTTATCGCGCGTAAAAATTACGTCGAATTGAAACAAATGGGTATCCAGGTATCTGTTCACACGACAGCGTATTTAAATCGCGACATATTTTATCGTGCAGTGTTCCATTTTAGTCGTTAGGGCGAGGGCGTTAAGCTGAATATACCATACGATAGTTCTTATAACGCCTATTGAGGAATTTTAACGCGACGTAATTTTTACGCCCGTGCGAACGAGGGGTTATGGGTCTCCTTAAGCTCAAGTTTTGTAGGAGCTTCACTACATTTTATTGCAATATGCCACTTGTTGTATCCAAATGAAAGTCTATTTAATCACTTATTAATTTTATTCACGAGACACTTTTACAATCAACCTTAATGGCGGCCATCAACGCGCAGAGAGGGGGAGAGAGCAAGTGTGGAAGCGAGGCCGCTGCAACAAACGTTCCGTTCTCACACTCTCCCACACTTGTTTCACTCTTAATAAAGAAACAACTATTACGAGTTATGTTACATAAGTATTGTCTTACTTATAGGTACAAATAATTTTAATAAACTAACTTTCCTCTAATGTTTCTGAGCACTGTAACATTTGATTTACATGCCGTTTCCACTTGCATCCCCCCACTTCCACTACATATGTCAAACTTGGCACTAACTCCTCAATTACCAAACCTAGAACCCAAGGCCTCCCCTGTTTTGTATAATTTCTCACCATAACCTTCTGGCCTATTTCAAATTTCACTTGTCTTGAAACTATTTCTTTTTTGTTTCCCTTCTCATATATTTGTTCTCTTAATGGTGGTGGACGCAATAAACTAAATCTATTCCGGATTTCTCTCCCTAACATTAAACGAGCTGGGGATACTCCCGTAGTTCGTTGAGGTGTGCTTCTATAGTCAAATAAGAATAAGTTAATAGCATTGATTAAATTATAGTTACTTTCTTTAATCTTTGTTATTGCTGATTTAAATGTTTCTACGAATCTCTCTGCAGCTCCATTAGTAGCTGGGTGGTATGGTGGTGAAAATGTGTGTTTTATTTGATTTTTAACACAAAAACTGTTGAATTCTAAACTGGTAAATGTACGACCGTTATCTGTTACCAAATGTACAGGCAATCCAAATTGGGAAAACAATTTTTTGAAAACTTCAATTGTACTATTTGTTGTGATGTTTGCCATTTCATATACTTCTGGCCATTTTGTATATGCGTCTACAATGACAAGGAACATTTTATTATAAAATGGTCCCAAAAAGTCTGCATGAATTCTATACCAAGCGGAAGGAGGAAGAGGCCAAGGTTTCTGAGTTTTCACAGGATTCTTACTATTCTGTAAACAGATTATACAATTTTTTGTTATACTATCTATATCAGAATCGAGTTTAGGCCACCAAAAATATGACCGTGAAATTTCTTTCATGCGAGTGATTCCAAAATGAGACTTATGTAATTCTGTTAAAACATCCTCATGCAGTGAAATAGGTATTATTACGCGATAGCCCCAAAACACACACCCCCTGTCTACAGTTATTTCATCTTTACGGTTATAAAAAGGCCACAAGTTTGTAGCTATATTTTTTTTCTCTGGCCAACCATCAGTCAAATATTGTATTATTTTAGACAAGGCCAAATCGGTCTTTGATTCTATTGCTATTTTTCTCCAACAAAGCGTTTCCATTTCAGAATCATTCACATAGTACACATTGCTTTTCTGCACCTCCGAACATAACCTATGTATATCTATACTTTTACATACATTTGCTGTCCTAGATAGGAAGTCAGCAGGATTTACACAAGTTTTAATATGTCTTACTTTATAATTAAAAGCTGATAAAAAGATAGCATAATGTTGCAAGCGTTTGGCAGCCATTTTTGGTATACCTTTAGTCGGGCCAAAAATTCGAGTCAAAGCAGAATTGTCTGTTTCAATTTCAAAATATCGACCATAAGTATAGTTGTAAAATTTTGTGACACCAAAAATGATTGCCATGGCTTCCTTATCTATAGTTGAATATCTTTGTTCCACATCACTCAACTTTTTACTTGCATATGCAATCGGTTTTATTACCCCTAACCTATCTCTATTTGACAATACAGCTCCCAAGCCCATGTCTGATGCATCACAGGTTAATATTAATGGTAAATTAGGATCATAATGCCATAAGTTATTTGTAGAAGCTAATTTAGATTTTATAATTTGAAATGCTTTTTCACATTCTGGGGTCCAGTTGAATTTATTCTTTTTAGTACAATCATATAAAGGGGCTATTATGGTAGCCATATCTTTCAAGAAACGTGAGTAATAATTTATTTTGCCTAAAAATGATTTCAGTAAGGTCAAGTTGCTCGGTGATTTAGCTTTCAGTAATGGTTCAATATTTGACTTAACCACACTGATACGATTTTTATTTACATAATAACCAAATACTTCAAGACTAGTTACAAATAATTTACATTTTTCAGGTTTCAGTTTAAATTCGCATTCTTGTAATTTAGTTAATACCAAACATAATGTTTTAAATGTGTCGAGCAAATTGTCCCCTTTAATGTAAATATTATCGATAAAGACAATTGTGTTAGGAATACCTTTCAATTTCTTGCTCATTAACCGTTGAAAAGCCCCTGGGCCTGAGCTGACTCCATAAGGTAAATATTTATATTTATAAGTACCAACTTCAGTGATTATAGTAGTGCAATCTTGGCTATCCACACTTAAAGGTGCTTGCAAGTATGCCTCTTTTAAATCAAGTTCGCAGTAATATTCTCCTTGTTTTAGGGTGTTTAATATATCATCTATATGTGGCAAAGGATAGTGATCAACTTCTAAACATGTATTGACTGTTAATTTATAATCACCACAAAGTCTTACAGTACCATCAGCTTTTAATATGGGCACTACTGGTGTCCCCCAAGCGCTATGTTGCACTGGTATAATTCTACTATTATCCAACAATCTGTTTATTTCATTATTTACCTTTTCCCTTAAAGAAAAAGGTACCCGTCTTACTGGTAAACACTTTGGTTTGGAATCAGGTTTTAATTTTAAAGTGATAACCTCACCTTTAAAATTGCCCCACCCAGGACTGAATACTTCTGCGAACTTGGTCTTTATTACTTGCTGTGCATCTGAAACAGTTTGTACCTTGTTAACACATACTTCTAACTTACTTGGTAACATAGGTGGCCATAAGTGCAGCATATTTAGCCAATCTCTACCTATTATTCGGGGACAATTGTTTTTAACTATGTAAATATTTAATCTCAAAATTAATTTATTGCATTTAACTAATACATCTTTAACAATTCCTAATGGTTGAGACAAACTTTGATCAAAATTTTTAAATATGATATCACAATTTTGTATACAATAAGATTTCAAAAATTTAGTTTTGTCTTTTATAGACATTACTGTTACATCAGAACCTGTATCCAACTGGAAAGAAATATTTTGGTTATTGACATTGACTGTTATATAATGAGGTGGTACCTTACTTACACTATCAAAAGTATATGTATCATACTCCTTATATAAATTTTTTATTGAACATTCTACTTCTTCTTGTTCTATACCACCGTCCAATGAAGAGTTCATTTCCAGTAAATTTGTTCTGCGCTGTTTCTTAGGGCACATTTTAAATATATGTCCTTGTTGTCCACATTCCGAACAATATTTCTTGTTAAGGGTACAAGAGGCCTTCATATGATTGGTTTTGCCACAGCAATAACATTGTGACTGTTGTTTATGGTACTCTTTTGGTTTGGGCATTGATTTTGGTTTTTGTTTGAATTTATTGCATACATTGTAGAATGTTTCTGATACTTCATTGGTGTTGGTGTGACATAATGCAGATTCTACAGTTCTAGCTAATTCGATGCACTTTTCTAGGGGCATATCTATCGAGTTTTTCATTAATTCAAATTTTATTACTTTGGAGGTCACTCCATCCATAAATTTTTCCTTAATTTGATCATCTACATCTTTGAAATTACATCGTCCGGCTAATTTTCTTAATTCTAAAACGTATTCCTGAATTTTCTCTTTCGGTAATTGGTTTCTTCGTCGAAATTCCACCCTTTCTAACGCCGTAGATAAGGGTTTATCGTATTTTTCTTTTAATTTTTGGCAAAGTTCCTCATAACTCAATTTATAAGGTTTAATAGGCATACATAGGTACGTTAGTGTTTCGAATACTTTTGGGGATAACTTTGTTATTAGCAAAGGGGCTTTTTTATTTATGTCAATGTCGTTCACTATAATCAAACAATCTAATTGTTGTTGAAACACTTCCCAGTTTTCGCCATCAAATTGTTTTAATTCTCCCATAGACATTTTTATTTTCTTTAATTGACTTGTTTTATTCTTTAGTTGGCTTTTAAAGTAAGCACTTAATGCTTTTCGTAGGTTTTCTATACTTGCATCCTCCAGATAATTTATTTTTTCTTCTATAATTAATTGTTGAAGTTCTTGTTTCGTGCACTTATAAATATAATTTAATTTTCCTTGACGTATCAATTTAAATTTATCTTCTGACATGTGTCACCCGCTCTGACGTTCGCGCGTTTCGCACCTTAGTTATTGTTACAAGATGGCGTCGTATTGGAATGTTGATGCAATAAAGGTGACGCGTAGCTATCTTCATTAGAGTTTTACGTTTTTACTTAGAAAAGTTTAATTTCACTTATTTCCATAAAAAAAATATCGTACTGCACACTTTATTGAGTTCTGAAGCTCGTCGCCACTTGTTGTATCCAAATGAAAGTCTATTTAATCACTTATTAATTTTATTCACGAGACACTTTTACAATCAACCTTAATGGCGGCCATCAACGCGCAGAGAGGGGGAGAGAGCAAGTGTGGAAGCGAGGCCGCTGCAACAAACGTTCCGTTCTCACACCACTAAACAACTTTTTTTTTATTCTGCCACTTTAATACTTATGATATGAGTGGATTTAGCTGAGTAGAAAAGACCACCCTCATTTCTTACAGAGGTTTCGTAAAAGGCGACTGATGTAAGTTGACCCACTGTGTCTAAATGTAAAATTAATTAATTAATCAATCAATCAATCAATTTTGGTCATGCCATTACAGCAGTTTAAAAACACTGTTAAAAAGAGGCTGATACAGAAAGCCTACTATACTGTTGAAGATTACTTAGATGATAAGGATGTGTGGATATAGGTGCGCTTCTACCCTGTACAAGACAGTAATAAATAAATGTAACTAGTTCTAAGATTTATATTTTAAAAAGAGCAACCGCCGAATTTCTTGCTGGCTCTTCTCGGCAGGAACAGCTTTCCGAACCAGCAGTAAAGTTGACGATTCAAAAGCACTTGTTTACAAGTTTACTTGAATAAAGAATATTTTGATTTTGATTTTGATTTTAAAGGCAACCACATGCAAATGTAACCTATAAAACTACTGGTATCCAGCTGAGTTGAAAGACCTTCTTTCTTACTGAGGGGTCGTAAAATACGACTGAGGTTAATTGACGTCAGGCAGGCAGCTGGTCGTAAAACACGTAGCGTAATCATGTCACATGTTTGTAACATATTGAGCTGACCCCACTTAGAGTGGGAAAAGGGCAGGAGGATGATGACTTCAATACTTATGGTGCTAATTTTTTATATTTTTATATGTATGTGTGTAGTCTATTTCTTTGTTATATATGCATACATATATAATAACATATTCATATTCCATATACATATTTGTTACACACATATGTGTAAAAAACTTGCAATTCAAATGTTAGACAATATGAAAAAGTAACCAGCATAAACATTATAACAGTAAAAGTTCATTATTCATTAAGAAAAAAATACCATTTTGCCATATGCTGTATTTTGTACTTCACTTTAATTTGTTTAACATATTGGATTTTTTTTACCATCAACAATATATTATATTCTTATTACAAAGTTAATTTATTTTAATTTTAAGATCAATAAAATCACTAAACTATAGGAAAATTGTGGTCAATGTCTTTTTAAACAACAAGCTCATTTATAAAATCATGTATTTTTCACTTGAGAGAAACCTGACCAACTATGACTGTGTTTGTGACAACTTTCACTTAGACATAACTAAATTGTATTATGATTGTCCCTATTAAAAAATACATCAAAGATATTTACAATTCATATGTTTCTTACAGTTCATATATTTGATTCAATTTGCATTTATACTTAAGGCCATGTTATAAGTTTACGTTCCTTTTTAGTTGGAGGACTTTCATCTGACAGAGGTATCTGAAAACAATTAAGTTACATTTTAACATTATTTATTTATTATTTAGTGACACTTATTCATACGCTAATGGATTTCAGATAATAGTCTCTTCAAAGGATTTTTTACACCACAAGCCAGTTCAGCTTTGATTTTATAGCTCCCTACTATATTTTGAAGATTGGCTGTCCACCTAAGAGGCCATCAACTGTGTATAAAAGTGGAAGTTACCACTTTAAGACATAACATTCCAACAAGGTTCCATTATTTATTGGTTATTTAAAATATATTCTATGGTAACAAAAGTTTTAAGTACACAAACAATACAAATATTATATTTAACTTTTCCTATAATCAATGATAATATGTACAAATAAAAAACAATATCAAACCACTTACTGTATCAACAGACATTTTCCTCTTGCTTATATTGATATCAATATTAGGAGCAACCTCCTTATTATCTAATTTTATTCTCTTCATGTGACCTGATAGCAAATCTGGCGGTGGTTTTATTCTATCACAATTTGAATGTAACGATTTCCTATTGATATTGCTATTGTGCTGTGTTTTGTTAAAGGTGTTCAACTTCACTGGTTCGGGACTTGAAGGACGAATTTTGTTCAGGATTTTTCCTCGTCCCGAATCCCTATACTTACGCTGACCGTAGGGAACACAAAACTGGTGGAACAAATCTAAAAGCTCGTCTCTTGCCATTCTATGTAGATTTTGTACCCTTAAATGTCTCTGAGGAAATAAATTTTTTAAATAATACGTTAGACAAAGAAATTTTTTACACTCAAAATAGAATAGGTACCTCTTGAATAATCTGGATTAACTGTTCATTTGTTAATAGCTCCGGGTGAAGCAACATTTCACATGGTATAGCCATTACTTAATATTGAATCATTCATATTTTTATTGAGGATTGTGGTGTTTCAAAAATATTTTCAGCAAAATAATATCCCGCCAGAAACAAAATCGGCTGCCATAGCAAGATGTTTGACACAAATTTTGACATTGGCAGGCTGACTGCTGACATATGCACAGACCAGACTAAATATAAGAACCAATATGTTATAACCAATATCAACAATAATGTTGATATCATAGACAAATGTAATCTCCCAGGAAATTACAAATATTTTGTCTTTTAATATTAGTTAAAGCGGTGTTTATCATAGTTATTAAACTGAAGCTATCCTAACATGTGCCATAATACGATCAAGAAAAACAAAAAGAAAATAATTGAGGGTGATCTGTCTGTTGCTATTTTATACGAGTTTCATTTGCACTCTCATTATTAATTGTGACACTCTCACTTATAGGCCTGCCTACAACTCCCCAAATTCTGGTAGAATGGCTTGAACACATTAATGTGGTAGGTACTAACTACTAACTGAAAGTCAACGAGAAAAAACGAATGAAGTAACTACTCTGTAATGTCAGTGTCTGTGGCTTCTGGCATTACCTGCACTGTGAAGAAATCGTTTTTGACTCTTGCTGTCATTCCGCAGGCTTCGATTGTTTGCTTCACTGTTTTCTAAATATTTTATTTTGGACTCTTGACTGTATTTGTTGATCCGCGTTTAGTTAATAATTTAGCTTTATCTTATCGTCGTTTGTTTCTAATAATTATCCTTGTGTCGTTGCATTTTTAGTTGCATATTTTTATAGAAAAAAAAAATAAACCTGGCAAATAGTGTAAATACCTTCATGTTACTTAGAAATAATTCTCGAAAACCTGCAATTAAGTGAGATAAAATAGCGCGCCAATGCCAGACGTCGTCGGGAAAATATCGATGTGTACAGTGGACCGGGAGCGTTATATTCGGTGGGACTATGTTGTTTCTCAGTGCCTTAGCGATCGGGATGATTACTGGCTTGCAGAATGTTACGACGGACGTACCGACGACGGAGAGTGACGCAGGGTTGTCAACGACGGACGGCATGGGGTTGCTGGAAACGACCAGGCCGTCTGTGAACGACTTCGTGAACGTAACCATCAAGGAAAGACCATCCATGTGGGATCTGTACCTCAACCACTGCCCTAAGTGGCGGCCGATAAACCATATATTTTTCCAAGCTGCCAATGTGTTCTTCCTATTGTCTTTCCTGGCTCCACATACACCGAGTGGGTTAATTTGGCTGCGGATTGCTCTTGTGCTGGGGTGCGCGTTCTCAGCTCTCTGGGCATGGAGCATAGAGTGTTATGTGGACGCTGTTGTGTGGAACAGTGCATTTATTACTATAAACTTTGTGTACTTTGCTGTGCAGTTCTATTTGATGAGACCAATCAAGTTTCATAAAGATATTGAAGAGGTATGTTTAATTTCAAGTTTATTATCTACCCTCTAAATTTATAAATATTTATGACTGAATATTGCATATATTCATAACTTATCTTTAGGAAATACTTTTAGGATTTAAATCTATTACCTTGAACCACAACCTTTTCCTTATCAGGCATTCAGGATTTATTTATACTCTGGCAATGCACAAGAAAGCGAATGCCAAATGTTAGTACCAAGTAATAACAGTTTTTGAAAAGAGTATCTTCCCTGGTTTTATCTCAAGAGAAGACATCTTCTTTAGCAGTAACGTTTATGATTTTAAAAGTACTGGTAAAAGGTTTTATATAATTTTTTTATTTTAATAGACAGAAAGACAGGTGTGAATAGACAATAATTATATCTCAGAGTTTAGAAATAGTTTTATGTAATTTGTTTGTTTGTGTTTTTTTTATGTATAACAGAAGTGGGGTTTACAATTGATCTGGGTGCCATTATGATAGTTTGGTAGATCCACCCCAGTAAATACATAGTGTTCTGTTTCTATCACCTAAATATACAAACTGGGTGTATTTATATGTTGATAAGTAACTTACATTCTATTAAATGTTTATTGAATCAAATAGGCATTTGGATTGTTTGATTTACACCATGAATATTTAAGTGAGGTCGACAAGTCTTTATATCTCACATAAAAAGTGATTGAGTGAATATTTAATTAACTTTCTTAAATAAAAAAAAATATTATTCACACCTTATACAGACATTTTATGATTGATCAGCACAATAAGATAATTAGATGCAGTTGTGACTACAATTCTTAATGATTATTTCTTATCTCAATGTCTTGACATGTCATTTATTATTCGAATATTTACAGAAGCACAATTCTTTATCAGTACCAGGAACTGTAATGTATATCTGTGTGTTATCTTTAATTTATTATAATGTTAAATATTTACCAGCAACATTTGCTAATCATGCCTACTAAAGGCTTGTCGCAAGAATCTTAAAGTTTAAATGGAAAGTGCATGGGAACTGTCTGCTAACTCACTTCTAGGTGTTTCTTACGAAAAAATCTTTCCTCTTGTTAAAGTAAGTAATACAAAGCTTAGAGCTTACACAAGCGAGAATATCACAAGAAATCCTCTGTAATATGCTTTCATTTTTCGGTCGTAGTATAGTAGCAATCGCGTTAAGGTATCGCGTGTTGTGACGAATGGACGCGATTCGCGACGGGTTTGCAATTGTTGTTCAAAATATGAAATGCGGGCGACACAGCCATACGAGACCGCCGTGTTGTGCGATTCGCTGCGTACGTCACATCTCGCAACAATTTCTTTTCACATAACTACCATATGAACTTGGGATTTTCGAAGCATTAATTCGTTTACGAGAAAAAAATTGCATCATTAAGGGTATTTAAACTTTACGATGGGGGCTACAAAGTATCATAGATAATGTATAGATACCGGCTATATTCACTTCTTTTTTTATCGGGTTAGCCCGACTAGTTTCAAGCCCATACGGCGCTCTTATTCGTGAGCTCTTTACACGACGTTATCGCATCGTGAGTTCACGCTTGAAACGACTTAACTTACAGCGTGGTACTTTATCGCTGAATTTAATCGTTCGCTGCAAGAATCGAGAGCTCGATTTCGAACTTTCTTTACACTTTCGTTTAATTGTGAAAATTCACATCGAATATTAAAAATAGGTAGCACGAGAACGGGGACTGAAGTAGGTGCGAGTGGAGAGCGCCCGTAGCGTCATATACAAGAGGTTGTCGCTCTTGTACCCCGCAGGCGAAGTCTGAGTTGAACAGTTAGCCTATATATACATACACCCAATCTTGAAGAACCAATAATCGTTTAATTAAATTTTAGTCCTCGCCAGGAGTCGTACCAGCGACCCGCGAGCTGACGACAGGGTTACTGCCACTCTATATCCAGTCATATCAAAATATCAATTTAAATTGTTTTAGGTTCCACCAAGAAGAAAAAAAGGAATAATTATTATATTTCGCATTAAATATCTTTTATTGCAGTATTCAATTAAAGGCGAAGGTTATCATCTGTTATGTGGTCTGTGGTTATGATGTGACTAGTATATCTATATATATATGTAGATATATCTATATATATCTACACATATATTATATGTATTAGAAAACTTCTCGTAATTTTATATATAAAAAAATAATGTTTGTCTGTACATCCCTTATAGACCCCGAAGCGGCTGAACCGATTTTAATGAAATTTTCAGAAAATCTAGATTGACCCAGTGGATGTTTCTGTAAAGTTTGGTTTGACGATCAGAATTTTTTAACTGTCGTTCTGTTTTGAGGGGAATCCGAAACCATACTGAGCCACAACAACGAGTGGCCGGACAGCTAGTACTAGATATATTCAAATTCAAATTCTTTCGAATGAAACAATTTTTGTTCCCTTATATGACAAAAAAAAATTGATGAGTGTACAAGAAAACTATTATTTCTGAACGTGGGTTCAAGTAAAGATGAGTTCGACATCACAATATTTGGAAACACAAACGTTTGCTTCCAATGATTCATATTGGATTCGAAAGCCAATAAACATGGAACGGGGCATACGGTGCACGCAATCGAGGCCTTCTAATGTTGTTATGGTCCAAGCGAGGAAAGATTTTCTAACAGGATTGTGTTACGACGATTGTTAGGGAGAATCTAAAATCTAGAATCAAAATTGTGTGGCTTTTACTTCAGAGAGGTACTAGTTATAAAAAGTATTGTTATCAGAGAGCCTGTCTACTGCGGAGACTCGAGCAACTATTCGATGCCTTGATATCTAGGTTTTGCTAGGGTTATACATGGTGTGGTAATCGCATGTATCTTGCCGAACGTTACAGATCTTGCCACCGAATTTGTCGTGCGTAACAATTGTCATTTCTAAAATGAGAGGATGTATTCAATTTAATGTTTGCTATAGTTTTTGTATGTCAATTTTAGAACCTGAAAGAACCACAGATTCTGTGAAGTAAAATTTTGCGTCTCTTGATTAATTATATGGGTCATCACAATCGCTTGAGGACAATGGGTTGTAGACCCCTTTAGCTGTTCAAATGTTTCTAAAGGACTTCTTATTCGCCAAACATCTGTTGTTTTACAGTTTTCTCGAAGTTTTGAATAAGTACAGGTCAAACGAACCTAGAACTCGAATGCAGTGGGTACATATCCCCATAGGTCGGTCCAGGTTCCGATGCCACTTTCTTTTGCGTGCCGATATTATGAAAAAATCGGCGAAACTCTTCCGCTTCATCTTTTCACTTGAACTTACACATCTTGCACCGAAGCTTATTGCCCAACTTGCACGACAAATATCGTTGCCGTATAACTAATTGTTTCTACCAGCCAACGCTCGCCTATACAGTGATTGATTTAGCAATTTAATAGAACTTAATATGGTGTCTAAATTAATCGTAAAGTGTATTTAAATGTCAATTTGATTTTAGCTTTGCTTCTTTGACATCTTCAGATTACAATGTTATGGACTTTGGTTCACTGGAACCATGCACTGGAGATTTTAAATTCGAATTATTGGGAGTCGGAGATAAAGGTGAAATTGGCTTACAATAAAGAAAATTCTAAGAGAAGGCTAATTACTTATTAATGTCGTTAAGTGCTTCCTTTTGACCGGGCCGTTGGCGCAGGTAGCAGTGACCCTGCCTTCAACTCCGCGGTTTACGGTTGTGTTTCCCTCCGAAGGCCAACATTTCCTTAAACGATTTGGTGATTGCTTACTGCAAGAACGCCTTGACAGACTGACCTAACGTTCAATCATTAGCCAGTCTATCTATCTATACATCCAGATATTATTATTATAACTTTGAAAGTATCTTTTGTGTCACTCGCGTGTCATCTTGATTTATAAGAGCAGCAGATAATCGATCGGTTTCTTTTCGTATCGGTTTGAAATATTTGCCAGAATATTTGTATAGTTTAAGAAAATTTTCTAAAACCTGATTCAGTATTAATGTATTTGTTCTACAAAAAACATTTCTTTCGGCAATGTCTGACCTCGGAGAGCTAGTGACGAAAGTATCTCAGTAACGCAATAGAGCTTAAAAACATTTTGCTTATCAATGGTTTCTTGCTAAGGCTGATGTAAGTCAACTAACCCTTAAGGGTTCTGGGGATCAGATACCAAGCAGAAGGCTAAATTAATATTCACATTTGAACACGCGTCCACAGTCGAAACTATCGCGAGAAAACGTGCTCAACCTTAGAAAAAACCTGGGATAAGCGTTACGTGAGCTGTGATAACACAGCGGTGAGACCGTGTGACTGTTTCGAGATGGTCACGGATTCGAACCCCGGGCAGGCACCAATGAGTTTTTCTATTAAAACTTATGTGTATAATTGATAATTGCAGTTTATCAGACGCTTTTCGGTGAAGGAAAACATCGTGAGAAAACCTACCAATCGTGTGTAACCTACCAATCCGCATTGGTGCAGCGTGGTAGGTCTCAGCTCCAACCCGTCTCTCCAGAAACGGAGAGAGGCGGCCGTATGCCCAGCAGTGGGATTGTAACGGGCCGTTTAAGCGTTACGCATGATATGAGATAAAGAGAAAAACGTGTTATGCCGTTTAGAGGCTATGAATGAAGCTAAACACGGTAAGGCTTGAGAAATTAATGAATAATGTGTCATCTGTCATAGAAGTTCGTCCTTCATACCAAGGAGATAGGAGGTCGCCACTTTAAGGTTTGCCCATCAGTTCTCTTCACAACACTTACGTAAGTTATCCATTGCTCAATGTGGTCAGGCACACCTGCATATCGACATCGGATCCAGGTTACTGGTTAGCATTGACACGTTATTGCGCTAATATATCTACTTATATACTACATTTAAAATGTTAAAGTCTGTCTGTCTGTCACGCTTTTACGGCTTATCCGCTGTAAAAATATTAATAAAATCGAGTACAATTAAAGCTTAGATAACGAGATGATATGTAAAATAAAAAAATCCCGCTTTTGTAAACTAATACACACACATAATACACATTTTAGTTCAGTGCAAAATTGACGTATGTGGACTAAAAAAAATGCAGGATTAACTATGACGTATGTCGACTATTAATAATTGCAATTTATCACACGCTTTTCGGTGAAGAAAAACATCGTGAGGAAACCTACATATCTCTAGAAAATTCTGGAGATATGTGTAACCTACCAATCCGCATTGGAGCAGCGTGGTAGTTCTTAGCTCCAACCCTTCGCTCCCAAAAACGGAGAGAGGAGGCCTTAACCCAGCGATGGGCATAGTAACAGGCCGTTACTTTACTTTTTTTTACTTTATGTCGACTAAAAAAAAAGTAAAGTAGTTAAAAATATTTTTTTTAATGTTGCAACATATTCCGTGCGTTATTGCACATGGTAATATTGAAGCGGGTAAATTTGATGATTAAAAAAAATGTGTACATAGCTTTATAAAACTCTGTTAGCCTAAAACCCCAAAATTTTTCACGCTAGTGAGAAAAAGATCTAATAATGTTCCATTAATGGTTGTTCGTAGAAGCCAGTGCCGACGTGGCGACCAAGGTCTTACGGCTCGATAGAACTTTTACGACGAATCACGATAATAAACTATTTTCTAGGGAGAATCTAAGAAACTTGACTTTCATAGTATATTTATAGCTATATTAATGCCTTGGCTAACCTCAAAAATTATTTTTAAAAAAATTTCCGCCGCATCTCGCTCGCGATAAATTAAAAAATAATGAACGGATTTTAAATCGGTTTTCACTGATAGATAGGTTCATTAATTCTTGAAAATTTCGAAAAACTGAAGCTGCCTGGAAGTTTTCATCGACAACGATGCTTAATACCTATGAGACATTCATCTTCAATAAGTAAACGGTTTGTGTAGGAGTATTATAGATAATGGCGAATATTACGATGTATAATGAATATTACTGCACAAAGAAACGAAGAAGAAATAATGAAAAAAACTTCAGCTAAGTGGTTATTATTACAAAGCATATCTTCCAGAGAATCTTTTTACAGAAATAAGATTTTGGTAAAAGGAAAAAAAAAATGGGGGACGATCGTAGAATAGTAGAACTTAAAATTAGCGGTAGGATTCAATAACACGAATTATTAAATAGCGATTCAATAGCTAAAGAAACGCTACATGAATCATTTGAAAGAGGAGTGCGCAAGGGTAAAATATTAAGGAAATTATACAAAACAAAGACATTTTGATATGACTTAACTGTTAGCAAATGTTGCATATTCGCGAATGAGGCCGTGACCTCCTATTGCCTAGCACCCCTGTTTAATGTGTTGTATCGAATCTAAACTAAACCACGCGGGGCGTAAAACCATTTATTGCAGGAAATAAACTATATCTTTGCGGGGAAATAGCGAATCCGTTCGCGTGTGCCGTTAAATTACATTGTTCAAGAACAAGAATTTTAAAGCTAATTTTACATAAAACGACACTATATGTCGTTAGCAGTGTTTCGAATCACCACAACATTGTTTTAATTACTATATCGATCCAGTGTGAGAACGTTTAGAATTTTTGACTTTGATATATCAACCGCTTTATCAGTTACGTTGTGTAACGTGTGTAATGTGTGTAATGTGTGCATTACCGAATTAATCCTTAGTAATGCAAGATTCGTGTTGGATTCGTTATTTACCCTTATATATTGCCTCATTTAACCGATAGATGTCCACTGTTGCACATATGTCTCATCAAGAGATTTCCGCACGATATTGAGCGGCTTGAATTTAGCGGCTTCCCACTATCTTCTTCAATCCATTAATGGATAAATTTCCCTCTGCGAGGTCACCGTTATAGTATTTTGAGATCCCAGTGTCCATCGGATCTTCGTACTATGTGTCCCATCCATTGCCGTTTCAGTTTTGCGACCCGCTGTGCTGTATGGGTAATTTGGTTCTTCATCGGACTTTCTCGTTTCTGATTCAATCACGAAAAGAATAAAAGAAAGAAAAGCTTGCTGTGTCACCCGCTGAGCAGCTCTGTGTCGTCTCATAAGGGTCATAGTCAGCGATGAAATTGCAATGCCTGTGTTATCACTGGCAATGTGCACTGATCTTAGACTTTGATCTATAGTAATTTAATTTAGTTATTTAAGATGAAAGATTCCCGACTGGGGGCCATAAAAGTTGAGTTAGCCAAATAAAGATTATTTGGATATTTTTTCTTCATATTTATATTGCACTTTACGCGACAACAGTATATCTACAAAGATGTTATGGAGTGAGACAATTTGTTACTGGTACATTGGTTGGAACGAAACAACAAATATTTTTAAAGTTCTCGTTGGGGGTAGTTATAGTAAAATAATTCTATCATCGCTTCTCTCCTTTTGTCTATTCACTATCAGTGATAAGGCCGCTTTTACATATATTTTTGTTTAATTATAAGTTTTACGTACTGTTATTTGTTTTATGTACAATAAAGCATTTTATTATTATTTTTATTATCGCTTCTCTCCATTTTAGAATATTTGATGACGTATAGATCGTTCTAAAATTAAACTGGTAGATAGTGGAATTTGCTGTCTCTTTATGACTGAACCCATCTTTGATCGAACCGTTACATTATAAAGAACACCTGTGTTACGAGTTATTTAGGTTATGAATCACGTTAAACTTGAAATCCAGCTGACCGGCCGGAGGTGTTAAATTATTCGGAATTCATTACACCAAAGTTTTAAGAATTAAAACCGGTTTGATCGTCTCCGTCCGTTTTAAAAATTCATTCAGATACTATTGACGTGCAATAAATTGGAATCAATTCCCTTGTCTTTGAACGTCATGAAAGTCTGATTGCTTACACTTCTAATACTGCGAAACATAATTTATGTGGACAGCCACTGGTAGACCTCCATAGAGGTCTGAATGTCCTTACTTATAGTTTTGCTGTACGGAATCCGCTTATTTCAGTGGCTTCCAGAGAGTAATCCTGATGGTATTTTGATTTATATACACAACATCTACGCCGGCAAAGAAGGGATCCCAGTTTTCTGGCGTCGATCATTCGTGGCGTCTCACCGCACTCCCAGCAGCCTATTGACTAGTCAAAGTCATACCTCCAGGCGCTAGGAATATACCTTAGAGCGATGTTTCCCGAAATTAGTAGAATTTCAGCTCTATACATAGTACATTTTACACCTTCGGCATTGTTTTAGCACTCGATCGTCTCCCGTTAATAGTCCTTGATTAAAATTAAAGACAAAGATTAAAATTGTCAAAAATTAAAGACCTACGAAACGTAACTAATTCTATTAATGTTCGATTAGATTCTAATAACACTCAACATAACGATATTAAAATTTTGTCCTCCACTTTAAAGGTTATGCGCTTGCGCAATAGTTATTTCAATTGTTTTAAGTATGCGCAAAAAATAGGTGGGTGTTCAAAAAAACATGACTTATTAAAATTAAGACAATGAGTATGTCACCTACGACTACTACCTACATAACTAGTATGTATAATGTTACTACTTGCTAAATGTATACGCGACTCCGTTCGCTTCAACGTACGAAATAAATGTTTTTTTACTATTTACCTCGTAAAAAGCAGGATGTTTTCCTATATTTAAGCCCAAAATATGAGCTTGATTTGTATAATCATCACCATTTGTGAATCATTCATATTGGTCCAGTGATTCAGACCTGTAATCGTAAGAAAATGAAATACTTTGGCATTCACAATACAACTATGGATTCTAAATTACAATACTTAAAAACTACAAGTTATTTTTGTTTTAATATCCTTTTAATTCTTACATGATGGTTAAAATTTTTAATAAATACAGAAACGATCGTCTACGGTTGTAGTCTTCGGTAACTCAATTTGGCTTCGTACCGATCTCGACTAATGTCCCAGAAGTTCAAAAAAAATTTCAAATCAAATCGAAATAATCTTTATTCAAATAAGCTATTGCAGGTACTTTTTAAAACATCGACGATCTATTAAATTTGATGAAACTATTTACATTTGATTTGATGAGCTAGCTGGGATGTTTTCTTAATCGATAAGAACCAGCAAGAAAATCGGCCGTCAATCTTTTAAACGTTTCTAATTTAGACAATTAAATTGCAGTCTTGTAGAATCATCAATTCCAAAGTTTCACAATACATTTATTCTTCAAGTCTGTTATCTTCTTATTATATTATTCTCCTTATGTTCTTATATCATAATCTTATATTCTGTGTATATATATTTTACATATAAGAGTAATATAATCGTATTCCTTACATTTAATTTTCACCTTTGTCATTTTATTCTCATCATCATTCTCCAGCGTTTAAGTAGCGGCCTGTTACGATCCCACTGCTGGGAATAGGCCTCCTCTTTCCGTTTCTGTAAAGAAGTGTTGGAGCTAAGACCTATCACGCTGCTCCAATGCGGATTGGTAGGTAACACATATCTCCAGAATTCTCTAGAGATATGTAGGTTTCCTCACGATGTTTTCCTTCACCGAAAAGCGCGGATAAATTGCAATTAGCAATTAGACACATGAGTTTTAATAGAAAAACTCATTGGTGCCTGCCCGGGTTTGAACTCGTGTTCCCCTGAATGAGTCGTACGGTCTCACCGCTGGGCTAACACAGCTCCAGCGTTTATTCCACGCTAAATGTGGTCGGCACGACATGTTTTACTCTTCCATTCTCTCCTATTTTTCGTTAACTCTTGTGTTACTCCTTTGTTATTTAAGTCTCTTTCTCTGTAAAAAACTTATCATTTAGGTGATGCCTAACTTCGACGTAGTATGGGGTGGATGAAACGCCAGTCAAATCATGTTTAACACTGCGAAAACGCAGGCATGTTTACGTCTCGATATATTCCTTGGAGGATGTTTGCAATCCATTAAAGTGCTGCCGTGCTACTCACTACCTGTCGGCGCCATTACCGTACGCTAAAACATAAAGTGTCTTCATAACTTCATGATTTCATGAATTTAAATTGGTAGCTTTTAGTTTTTTGATATATTATTGTTGTATTATTAGAAGTTCTCCGACCGCCGTGTGGTATCCAGCTGAGTAGAATAGACCACCCTCATTTCTTACCGAGAAGTTGTAAAATACGGATGAGGTAAGTTGACGTCAGGTTGTAAAGTACTTAGCCAAATCCTATGACAACATGTTTATAACATGTTGTGCCGACCCCAGACCTTAGTGGGATACGGGCCGGAGGATGATGATGATATTAGAAGTTCTCTGACTTTTTAAATAGACAACTTAATTAACAAAATTTAGTATGTACCAGTAGGCACCCTACAGCTGGCGTAGGTGGCGTAGGTGGCGGTGACCCTGCCTTCAGTTCTGCGGGTCGGGAATTCGATTTCCACTGAGGAACAATAATTTTTTAAGCAATTTGTTGGTTGTTTGTGTGGTTATGTATTTAAAATTATATAAGTAATATTTAGTAGTTGCATGTTACCCATAACTCAAGTATTGTTACTCACTTGTTGACCGTGTGTGTAATGTCCCATTTTATTTAAATTATGAAATATGTTATAGTTTATTTTGGTAGGCTGTGATCTTGATACTGTGAAGTAATTAGATTAAATTGACAGGCAACACTGATATCAGTCATTAATAATGAATGTTGCTGTAATCGGTTTTATCGCAGACCTTCACGCATTATACTGATATTTCACTTGTTGTGACAAAATATTCTTTGGACCTAATAATACTATCCTTACTAATATAAAATTAAAAATAAAAAGCGGTGAGATGTGTGACTCTTCGAGGGGATCACGAGTTCAAACCCCAGGTAGGCACTAATGAGGTTTTCTATTAAAACTTATGTGTCTAATTGATAATTGCAATTTATCACACGCTTTTCGATAGAGGAAAACATCGTGAGCAAACCTGCATATCTCTAAAGAATTCCGAGGATATTTGTAACCCGTTTTTTGTAAAAAAAAAAACTAGTACGTACATAATGAAACGTATTTTAACATGAAAGCGTGTTTTTTAAGTTTCTAAAAACTCTATCTATGTTAGGTAATATTATATTTTTTTACTGGGCTTAGCAAAATTTGTGTAAACAAGCAATAAACTTGTTTGTCGCACGGGATATTGGGACAAACAAGACAATTGAATATTCAAAAATATTGTCACAAATATTACCATAGTATCTATCTATTATGATAACGCCGTGTGGTAACCGGCTGCATAGAATAGACTACCCTCCTTTCTTACCGAGGTGTAAGAGGCGACTAAGGTATGTGCCGTGTGGTATCCGGCTGCATAGAATAGACCACCCTCTTTTCTTACCGAGGTGACGTAAAAGGCGACTAAGGTAAAGACCGTGTGGTATCCGGCTGCATAGAACAGACCACCCTCTTTTCTTACCGAGGTGACGTAAAAGGCGACTAAGGTAAGTTGACGTCAGGCAGGCGGCCGGTCGTAAAATACGCAGCCAAATCATGTGACAACATGTTGTGCCGACCCCACTTAGAGTGGGATAAGGGCAGGAGAATGATGAATCCGCGATAAAGCAAATAGATAATATATATAATTAGCTATACCTGCGGCTTCGCCCGCGTGGATATCAGTGTGTAACAAAAATTTTTCCGCGTAAACCCCATAGTCTGAGTCATAAATATAAAATTAACCAAAATGGAATCAAAGAAAGAAAAATACCTAAGAATGCCTCGACAAAAAAAGAATGACTACAATATTTAATGTTACGTTACCCGTTACGTTCAGGATTCGTAAAAACACATGCACAAACCTCCACCACTTCCACCACAATACACAATCACTACACACGTTCACTATCACAAACTCAACAATCGTTTAGCCCCGCAACCGAAGCATCATCAGGAGATAGGCTCTACGACAAAATCGCAAAGCATTGCTTTGCTTTGCGATTTTGTCGTATTGGGTATGAAAATACGGATAGTCCACTATACATTTAGCACTATATATATTTTCTATTTACTGTATCGCGGAGTATAGCAAAATAATTATTACTTTTGTAACTTTTATTTAACTTGGAATGTATGTGCGTGAAGGTGGAGTCTTACAAGTTAAATTTGATCCACTTCCCGCTGTCCGATTGAGTAAAAATTTTGTACACTGGTCCAGTCTTGATGACTTGATGAATGTTTATGATAATTATGACCTTATACTGCAGCCAGGATTGGCTCCAGACGAACGAAATGCTCAACGGTTAAAAGTAGGGACCTGAAACTTCCTTAAAAGCTTTTTTGAAAACTTTTTTAATTTGACTTCTTATTACTTTTGCTCTAAAATATATTAAAGCTTACCTAGTGCGCTTCGATTCATGTATGTGGAAATAATTACTTCACTGACATTCAGAAACACGCTTTCTAATTAATGACTTTCGAGTGTAAAAAAATAATTCTGAAATTGGACTGAATTTAATTTTGTTTTTCATTTAGAAAAAGTAAATATGGTTTTTAATTAGTGTTGCGAAAATACTTAATAAATAAAAATTACACAGTTATCCTTAACTATTTATATATGACTAGCTTTTGCCCGCGGCTTCGCTCGCGTGGAATTTGGTCTGCCACATAAAGTTTCGTGACAATCATTTAAGATTTAATATTTTGTTTTTTACTTAATATTTAAAAAAAAATATCTATTAAGTTACTCGTACATCCTAAATATTAGATGTCTAACTTCAAAACAAAAGGATTACATACAATCTTCGCGCGCCGCGCATATTAGGCACTCAATGGCGCTCCATTTAAGTAAATCATATCGTTATAACTAAAAGACAAAGTTTATCTACAAGAAACACTGAAAGCGACAAATATATTGATATTTATGAGTTTGATAAATATACTAAAATATGCATCGTGAAATAGTATCTAATTTAATTAACTTTATGATTAATAATTTTGGTCATAGTGCCTTCCACATAAAAGGTAGATATATGCTGTCGCCGACTTTTATTTAGAACTATTCAAGACAAACAACACTACGATACATCATCTTTGTGTAACTTCAATGGTGTAGGCAGCGCATGTCAAGATAACTCTCAGAGGCTAGATTTTTCCGACTTTGTTGACATATATCGTTATGTTAGATAATATCATTACAAATTATAGCCTATGTTATTCTGATGTGTAACCTATATAACTGCAAAGTTTCATCCAAATACGTCCAATAGTTCTCCCGTGAAAGAGTAACAAACATCCATCTAAACTCACAAACTTTCGCATCTATGATATTAGTAGGAAGTAGGATTTAATGATACGTTATGTTCTACCCGCGAATTTATCTGCGTGAAATCCATTATAGAGTTAACAAGTTAAGTTAAAAGAGTTTATACCAAAATTTCACATCCCTACTGTTGACTATTGAGGAGTTCCCGTCTGGAGCAGCAGAATTAGGTCATGCCTATCATAAACATGCATTGTCATCGGGACTGGACCAGTATGTAACATATCAGCTCAATCGGACACAGGGAAGTGGGAAAAATTTAACTTGCAAGATTCCACCTACATAGATGGCAAGTTAAATAAGTGCTTTTAAACACATGCCACTCTACTTGACAAAGACATTATCGATCTGTTACTTGAGTTTTTCGGAAGTCAAAAAGGAGCATGATACAATGAACCTCTGAATGTTATTCAATATATTGTTCAATAAACACGATTCGTTATATCTTCGAGAACGTTTCCATTTTCTATCGGAAGTCAGTGGTCAACGTCTAAGGTCCACGAACAATCTTTCGCTTCCTGTCCCATTATGTGTGTCTCGTACATATTTCAAGTCCTTCACTTCGCACGCTTTCACACTTTGGAATAAACTGCCTATATCTATACGTAAATCTCCCACGTTATCATCCTTTAAGCGCAATATTAAAAAACACTACTATTACAAAAGTAATAATAAAATTATTTTGCTATAATCCGCGATACAGTAAATAGGAAATATATATAGTGCTAAATGTATAGTGGACTATCAGTATTTTCATACCCGATACGTGCAGGATTCGTAAAAACACATGCACAAACCTCCACCACTTCCACCACAATACACAAGCACTACACAGGTTCACTATCACAAACTCAACAATCGTTTCGCCCCGCAACCGAAGCATCATCAGGAGATAGACTCCACGACAAAATTGCAAAGCGAAGTGTTATCCAAACAAGCATTGTTATATAGTACTTGGTTCATCCCCACCCTTTATTTTACCTCGGAACACGTGCAACAAGCTTGAACTAGAGACATTTATCTACTCGTTAATGAGGGTGCCATTGTTATGCTTAATGATTTCTCTCTGATTGTTATGCTTAATGAAATCATCAATCAATACTGATAGTCCACTATACATTAAACACTATATATATTTCCTATTTACTGTATCGCGGATTATAGCAAAATAATTTTATTATTACTTTTGTATTATGGATCTCCGCAAAGTAACGCCTAATTCTATAAATTACTTTACTATTAATAATTATCGTCATTAAATTTACGGAAGTTACTCATATTTTATAGATATATTTTGGTTCTTTTTTGTTATGGTATATATTTTCAATATCTTAGATTGTTGTTGTGTACATAGACTTTAATAATTACTGTGTTAATTGAGTGTGTACACGAAGCATCGATTATTTTCTACTCACTTTCTATATCTTAAATTTTTATTATTTCCTCTGGATTTCCGGAGATTCCTATTATGGAATAAGCCCGCCATTGTACATTATCTTGTTATATTAGTTTTTAATTTGTAATTGTTTTATGTCCAATAAAGCGATTTACAACAACAACAACAATCTTTTTCGCGTTTATAATAATGCAAATACTGTAAACTAAATTTTCTTGTAAATGAAATAAAAATCCCCAATAAACCATAATAAACCGGTTAGATCTACACTAATTAGGTATTATAACAAAATAATATTCTCTTATTTATAGAATTAGGCGATCTATGCGGAGACAAAAGTAATACTAATAAAATATTATTAGATATTACATATATAAAAATAAAATCTTATCGCGGATCGTAGCAAAATATTTTTATTATTACTTTTGAATAATATTCCCATTATTTCTGAACGCAAGCACTGAAAAAAAAAACAAGCCAGTGCTTTGAAGTCAGTCTTTTATCAATCAAAATAATCTTTATTCAAGTAAGCTTTTTACAAGCACTTTTGAATCGTCAAGGATCAATTAGATTTAATTAAGCTACTGATTCTGAATGTTGCTCTTACATTTTATTTACATTACGTTTTAAACATTTTCTATTTACGCTATTTAAGTGCAGTCTGGGGTGTAAGCGGGAGGCTCGTCCCACTCAGTCTCCTCAATTGTCAACCTCACCTACACGCGTTGCTTCGTGCAGATCACCCGGCGAGGCTTTGGCGACCGATAAATGGCGGTATAACCATTTCACTTTGCTGACCTAAATACCGGACCGACAGTGGGCAGTAGCACTGTCGGTGTAAAACGGTCAGCACTGCGATCACCAACCTGCATGCCAAGCGTGGTGATTACCGGCAATTCCTTCATGGCATTACAACTTAAGCCCCTAGTTCCCGGCAGCTCCGCTATTCCCAAGTCTGGCAGCGGTTTGGCTGAGTAGATATACAAATCCTAGCATTTTATCATATAAATAATCTTCAATTGTATAATATGCCTTACGTATGAACATAGTTCGTATACTTTAACTACATTTAAGCTCTTTTAAGATAAGTCTAATATGGACTCTTAATATTTTCTGTATTCGACCTCATATGACAGCTAGTTATTTATCTGGAAAAACAAAGTCCCCAAAGTCACTTTGAAATATGATCCCAGTCCTGACTCACAGGACCTTGTCAATATTCAATTTACTTGAATAAACAGATAATGAACTAATTTTTTATACATTATGAATCGATTTCCATACGAGACGCTCCTTATGGTAATTTTGTGAGAAGTGAAAATTATACCGTTATAAAACTAAATACCACTACTGACACAAAAAACTAATATCTTTCATGGGCGGCAATAGTGGCACAACTCAAAAAACACGTGTTTTGTGCTAGTAAAAGGTGTAAATGTTAAATACCATTCTTTTCAGCAGCAATATCAACATTATTCATAATTCAATATTAAGCCTTTCGTTTAAGTAAACTAAAGCATTTTTATGCATTTTCCTTAGCAATGAAAGCTCTAAACCCATTTATCTCAAAACATGAGTCTCCCTATCTCTGATACACGTATATATAAAAAGAGAGATGAATATTGATATCCTAAATTTCAAAACTTAAGGTTCCATTTCATATGTTTATTGAATAGATAAGTGTGTTGCGATGAAGTAAAAAGATATGGATTTTATTAGTTAAATCTTTTATTAACTTACTACATGTGATAAATACAAACGACCATGATCTCAAGGACGCCATAAAAAAAAGAATTGCCGCACTTAAAAAACCTACATAACCTATGTAGTGTTGCTATTTAATTTAACATTGCATATATTCTAACAGAGTGCTTGAATGCAATCATATCTGATCACTCTCTTTCGAGATTAAGCTCTTTACCCTAATCTCAAAGAAGGCCTACTGTGGAATACTATAGTAGAATCAAAGAGTCGATGCTCGCTGTGCCGTAAAATATTTGTTCGTCACTTATTGTAAATTACTTATAGATTTTTCTTTTTTCATAACATAAACATCGACAACTCAGTGGTGGGTTACTATGGTGCCTGCCGCAAGGCCTGTAAGTGTGACAGAGAGCGGAACATAGGGCGTCCTTTTTCCATATTATGTTATCCCAGGGGCAGCGACTTTTGATACTACTATAACAGGCTATTACAACACAGTAGCTAATTTATTAAACTTCTATTTGTTATATACAGTACATCTTTTTTTTTGGCAATACTCCCGAAAGCTTCCCATTTTCTGCTGTTATCTAACCGCGTCACGTTTCTCATACAGCTTAATGTCGTTTACTTAGTTTTATACCAGTCGGTTCGCCCATACTGATATGAGGACATAAGTAACTTATACAGGATTCCGTAAGGAAAAATGGATTTTTACAAATTACAATAATATTACTATAGTAGATTAGCTGTGAAAGCGTCACAGACAGACTTTAGCATTTATAATGTAAGTATGGAAATCGAAAGTAATAATACAATTATTTTGCTATGATCCGCGATGAAGTTAATAGAAAATAATTGTAATGTTAAAAATAGAGAGGATTATCCGTTTTCATACCTGATACACGCAGGATTCGTAAACTTGCATGTACTGAACTACATCCACAATACACAAGCGCTACACATATTCACTATCACATAGTCAACAATCGTTTCGCCCTGCAACTAAAGCATCATCAGGAGATAGACTCCACTAATAAATAATTTTATTATAACTTTTGTATTATGGATCTCCGCGCAGTAACAACTAATTCTATAAATTATGGAATATCGACCTAAACTTTTTAAATGCTTATTCGCCTATGATGTTGGTCGGGTTAGTTTTTTGTTTCCGTAAATAAAAAACCAGTTTAGTAGGTATGTGCCAAAATCGAACGGAATAATGTGTCACGGTGTAGTTTAATGCACTTCTTTCTTTCTTTTTTCTTATTTGGTGCCACAGATTTACTTACAGAGGTACTTCGTTTTGCAAATATGTATATAAATCTCTATTATTGAATGCATTCTGCCCTCCGCTTGGCCGCGTATCTATTTTTTTTAAGAAACATGAGTGCTTATCTGCAACCATTTCGGATCGAAAAATCGACCTCGACGATGCTTCTGCGCTCGGCCGTCCCGCCCGGTGACACTGTAAAAGCCGTTAGGGCTAACAGCATACCGTCTTTCAAAAAAAAATATATCGAAAAATCGATTTTTAATAATCGTTTTCACTAATTATTAGAAGAGTGCCTTTTTAAATATTAATAACTAGCTTGTGCCCGCGGCTTCGCTCGCGTGGAATTTGGTCTGCCACATTAAGTTTCATTACAGATCACTTTCTCTTCTTCTTCTTCTTCGTCAACCGATGGACGTCCACTGCTGGACGTAGGTCTCTTCGCGGGATCTCCACACCATACGATCTTGCGCCGCTTGGATCCAGCGGCTCCCCGCGACCTTTTTGAGGTCGTCTGTCCACCTCGTTGGGGGTCTGCCGACGCTGCGCTTTCCGGTGTGGGGTCGCCATTCCAACACCTTGAGACCCCAACGTCCATCGGTTCTCCGCACTATGTGCCCCGCCCATCGCCACTTCAGCTTCGCGACACGCTGAGCTATGTCGGTGACTCTAGTTCTTCTACGGATCTCATCATTTCTGATTTGATCACGTAGAGAAACCCCGAGCATAGCTCGCTCCATCGCCCGCTGAGTGGCTCTGAGCTTTCTTATGAGGCCCATAGTCAGCGACCACGTTTCGGATCCATAGGTTATAACTGGCAACACGCACTGTTCGAAGACCTTGGTCTTCAAGCACTGAGGTATCTTGGACGAAAAGATCTCGCGTAGCTTCCCGAACGCTGCCCATCCGAGTTGGATTCGGCGACTAACCTCTTTCTCAAAATTGGACCTACCTAGCTGGACCGTATGTCCCAGGTATATATATTCGTCTACAATTTCGAGTGCAGAGTTCTCAACGATGACCGGGTGGCGCGGAACATGCGAGTTTGACATAATTTTTGTCTTACTCATGTTCATTTTGAGGCCCACCTGTTGAGATACTCTGCTGAGGTCGTCGAGCATTGTGTTAAGGTCCTCCAGAGACTCTGCCATAACGACTATGTCGTCGGCAAATCTAAGGTGAGTGATGTACTCGCCGTTGATGTTGATGCCGTATCCGTTCCAATCCAAAAGCTTAAAGACATCCTCCAATGCAGCGGTAAACAGCTTCGGGGAGATGACATCTCCCTGTCGCACACCTCGCCGCATTTGGATTGGTCTCGTAGTTTTGTCTTGGATACGGACAGACATTGTGGCGTTTTCATACAAACACTTCAGCACTTGGACGTACCGATAGTCGATTCGGCATCTCTGGAGCGATCTTAACACAGCCCATGTTTCCACCGAATCAAAGGCCTTCTCATAGTCCACAAACGCCAAGCAAAGTGGCTGGTTATACTCCTCGGTCTTCTGTATAACCTGCCGCAGCGTGAATATGTGGTCTATGGTACTATAGCCTTTTCGGAAACCGGCTTGTTCGGGAGGCTGGAAGTCGTCGAACCTACGAGCGAGACGATTCGTTATGACTCTCGAAAACAACTTATAAACATGATTCAGCAGCGCGATGGGTCTATAATTCTTCAATAAGGCGTTATCTCCTTTCTTGAAGAAAAGAACCACCACGCTCCTGTACCATGCTTCCGGCATAGTACCTTCGTGAATGACGGAATTGAACAGTCGCTGAAGGACTTTAAGTACCGGTTTACCACCCGCCTTCAGGAGTTCGGTTGTGATTCCGTCGTCACCTGGAGCCTTGTTGTTCTTGAGTTGTTTCAGAGCCATACTAATCTCGTATAGGCTGACGTCCGGGATATCTTCGGTATAGTGTCGGGTCAACTTGGCTCGTGGATCTTTTGCCAAATTGACAACAGGCTGTTGTGTTGAGGTGTATAACTGCCCATAGAACCTCTCAACCTCTCTCAAAATCTCAGGACGAGATGAAATGATACTACCAGTATCGGTCTTCAATCGCGTCAGCTGCCTCTGCCCAATAGACAGATCTCTTGCGAACACTTTTGAGCCCCTGTTACGCTCAATGGTATCACGAATGTATTCGGTGTTGAAGTGTCGCAGGTCACATTTCTGAGCCTTAGAGATCTGTTTATTGATCAGACGGTAGCGCGTCGCGTCCACTGAAGATTGTAGCCTCATTTCGTTCCTCTCATCCATGAGCTTGAGAGTCTGGGTCGAGAATTTTTTGGTTCTCTTACGGTGTGTCTTATAAAATGCTGACCCCACCGTATGGACAGTTTCCACCAACCTGTTGTTTACATCGTCCACAGAAACGCAGTCAGCTAGGCAATCAAAACGGTTCATCAGCTCGAGTTGGAAATTCTCAGGGTTTTGAATATGAGCTCGAGTTGGTCGGAGCGTAGACTTCACTAGTCTGGACCTTTCCAGCTGTACGCATATATTCAATGAGCCTCTGACCAAGCGGTGATCGCTCCCCGTCTTTACGGTGTTGATCACAGAGACATCATTGAATATATGACGCCTGGTTGACATAATGAAGTCGATCTCGTTTCTCGTGGAACCGTCGGGACTAATCCAGGTCCATTTTCGATGCGGCCGTTTCTTGAAGAAAGAATTCATCATATAGAGGTCCTCCCTCTCCAAGAAATCGGCCAGCATCTGGCCCCTGTGGTTCCGTTGCCCGTATCCAAATTTCCCCACTCTCACCTCTGTGCCGCTTCGCGTGCCCAGCTTTGCGTTGAAATCCCCCATTACAACAGTGTAGAAGGTTTTAGAGGCATGCATGGCTCTAGATATATCCTCATACATGGCCTCTACCTCTTCGTCTGGATGTGCCGATGTCGGTGCGTAAACCTGTATGACCTTCAGCGAATACCGTTTGGTAATTCTGAGTATAAGGAACGCGACCCTGCTCGACACACTCTCGACTTCAACAATGTTGTTGACAAGGGACTTGTGGACGAGAAACCCGATACCACCCTGGGACTGTTGGTCGCCCTCCCGGTAGTAAAACAGGTTGCCGGATTTCAGAATCATCGTGTCCTCCCCCTCTCTTCGGACTTCCGATAATCCTATGATATCCCATCGCAACTTGTTTACTGTTTCTTCCAGCTCGATTATCTTTTCGTCTTCCCTCAAAGTGCGTGCGTTATATGTTGCCAGGTCAAGTCGTCGGGGTTGGCAGCGGAATCTCTGCCGGAGATTCTTGACACCCCCTGCCCCGCCGTTACCCGAACCGCTGCCAGAGCTGGGAATAGCGGGGCTGCCGGGAACTAGGGGCTGTGGCTTCTTGTGTTTATCCATGAAGGTTATTGCCAATAATCACCACGCTTGGCATGCGGGTTGGTGATCGCAGTGCTGACCATGTCGCACCGACAGTGCTGCTGCCCACTGGCGGTCTGGTAATATTTAAGTCAGCTATTTGAATGGTTATACCGCCATTTGTCGGTCGCCAGAGCCTCGTTGGTAAATCTGCAGGGTGCACCACGTGCAGGTGAGGTTGACAATTAAGGAGACTGATTGGGACGAGCCTCCTCCTTACACCCCACAGATCACTTTAGATAAAACAAATTTTTTTACTTAATATTGAAAAACACATATTTAATTTCTCGTACATTCAAAATTTTAGACCTTCAAAACTGACGAATTCCAAACAATCTTCGTGCGCCGCGCATAGTAACTTACTCAATACTTTGTAAGGTTAATAATAGATGGCGTTTTAAAATGTCAACCTGTAGAAATCCTGTAGAAATGTATTCCTGTAGAATTAACAGGATTTCTATAGCCTATGTATTATTCCGGTATAAAAGGAATAATTGTGCCAAATTACATACATATTGATTCAGCGGATTAGCCTTGAAAGAGTAAGAAACATCCATCCATACTCACAAACATTCGCATTTATAATATTAGTATGATGATATGATATGATATGATATGATATAATTTAATATGATGATGATATGATGATTAGTATGACGTCTAAAAAAACTTTTTCGGCGTAAGCTAAACAACGTGTCAAAGGACCTCCTTTTAATTTTAATTACAGTATTTGACTCGGTCTTGATACATAATGAATTAAAACAACTTTGTAAGGTTGATAAGAGATGGCATTTTTAAATGTCAACCTGTAGAAATCCTGCCGAAATTTATTCCTGTAGAATTAACAGGAATTCTATAGCCTATGTGTTATTCCGGTATAAAAGGAATAATTGTGCCAAATTACATCCATATTGATTCAGCGGATTAGCCGTGAAAGAGTAACAAACATCCATCCATACTCACAAACATTCGCATTTATAATATTAGTATGATTGATTAGAGTAAAGTCTAATTAGTTATTAATACTACAGTGAACAAGCACGAATAAAAAATAACGGCGCTGCGCTGTTTGCAAAATTCGATTAAAATGTTTAGTTTGGCTACATTAGTTTTATCCAACAACGCATATCTTATCTTAAAAAAAAGGGTAATTAATATAATCGATTTAAAAAAATCTATTTATAGTGTTTAGAAAATCGATCATTAAAAGTCAATTATTTTCTCACATCCCTAGTGTACTAAGTTTTAAGGAATTTCATATTGTAAGAACTGGGAAAAATAAATGCCGGAATAGAGTTCCTAGAGAATTCTATTTATATCTATCTCAGACTGCCGCAGATTCGGTGTCTCGTTTTGCAAATATAATAAATCTCTATTATTTAACGTACTCCGTATTCCGCAGGGCCGGGGTTACTGGGGCACTGTGGTCGTCTGACGTCACTTGATGTTCTGATGTCTGTGATGTAATACACTCTAACGTGACTGAAATACTGATTACGTCACGTATTTTTGTTCGATTTAGGATTTCGTTTGTTATGTCACATTAGTGTCACATAGTGCCATTTTACATGGTCTGAAAACAAAAACAGTTACATTTAAAATCATCACTTACCAGTGTTTGGTGCCACTGGTAAAACTTCGAGCAGGCACCAATGTGTTGTAAAAAACTTATGTGTCTAATTAATAATTGCAATTTATCACACGCTTATCGGTGAAGGAAAACATCGTGAGGAAACCTGCATATCTCTAGAAAAGTCTAGAGATATGTGTAACCTTACCTTACCTTAGCTCCAATCCTTCTCTCCAACATGGAGAGAGCAAGCCTATAGCAGTGGGATAGTAACAGGCCGTTACTTTACTTTTTCTAACTTACCAGTGATAAGTCTATAATAGATTGGAATCGCTGAATATGTTGGTGAGCTAAGCTGCTGAACCGATTTCAAAAGTAAAGTAGCAGCCTGTTACAATCCCACTGCTGGGCATAGGCCTCCTCTCTCCGTTTCTGGAGAGAAGGGTTGGAGCTAAGACCTACCACGCTGCTCCAATGCGGATTGGTAGGTTACACATATCTCCAGAATTCTCTAGAGATATGCAGGTTTCCACACGATGTTTTCCTTCACCGAAAAGCGTGTGATAAATTGCAATTACCAATTAGACACATGAGTTTTTTAATAGAAAAACTCATTGGTGCCTGCCCGGGTTTGAACTCGTGTTCCACTCGAAAGAGTCGCACAGTCTCATCGCTAGGCTATCACAGCTCAACCGATTTCGCTATTCTTTATTATTAATTATATAATATGAATATTAAAAAAATGCATTGGAAGATTCTAAAAACAATACTTTTCTATATTCCTATACTAAAGTATTAAGTCAGTTTGAACTTTAATGCCATACCATAACGTTTAAGTGTTAATGGAGGGGATCCGGGAAGGTCAAACAATTGGGAGTAGTAAGTGATAGGGTAAATATTAAATCTTAAATTGTGATTTTTGTAGTGATTTTTTAGTGACTATTTAAAAGAATTTAAAAAATATATATTTTTATTTTTCGGCATAATGTAATTGTTGACTTATTAACTTTCTTTTTTTTATCAGACTAGCTAACCCTGGTGTTACGAATAAAGGAATAAGTATTAATAATAAAAATAAACAAACGCGTTAGGCGGCACGAAATTCGGCCGGTTGAGCTAGTTATAAATTAAATTTAGCGATTTCCATTGAGTCAATGCTGTTTTTCCAGTTCGCCAGTCCAGAACCTTAGGACCCCCAATATTCTTCGTACAATGTGCCCCACCCATCGCCACTCTATCTCCGTGACTCTTGAAGATATCTATATCTATATTTATTTTGCTTACTTCCATAGCATTATGTCTTATTGAATATTGCTGTAGGGTAAATACGCGGATAGAGAAAAAATTTCGTATTACAAAAAAGAGCTATACGTGGCATCTACAATTTAAGTCCGCGTGATTCACTGCGAGAGAAGTTTAAGGAAATAGGTATTCTTACATTTGCTTCACAGTATATTTTAAACAATGTAATTTTTGTACATAAAAATATAAAGAATTATAAAACGATAGCTGATGTATTATATACATCAGCTATCGTTTTATACAAAGTAGGAACCGACATAAGCTTGCGACTCCTGGTTTGCGCCTAGTAAACGTACGTACGTTTGCTAGGCGCAAACGTACTACGTAATTCGTTTGTGGGTTTGGGTATAAGATTCTATAATAAAATTCCGAAATCAATTTTGTACATGCCATTACAGCAGTTTAAAAACACTGTTAAAAAGAGGCTGATACAGAAAGCCTACTATACTGTCGAAGATTACTTAGATGATAAGGATGTGTGGAGTTAGCTGCACTTCTACCCTGTGCAAGACAGTAATAACTAAATGTAACTAGTTTTAGGATTTATATTTTAAAAAGAGCAACCGCCGAGTTTCTTCCTGGTTCTTCTCGGTAAGAACAGCTTTCCAAACCAGCAGTAAAGTTGACGATTCAAAAGCACTTGTTTACAAGTTTACTTGAATAAATAATATTTTGAATTTGTATTTTAAATTATATATAGATTTTCTTTTGTTTCTCGCTTCTGAATTGATCACGTAATGACATTCCATAGCAATTTTCATTGTTGCTATATTATTCATTGTTTATTTTTACTGTAAAGCCATTGTCGATGTGAACTCATTACGCCGCCACAATTCGCTCCTTATGGGATAACTGCGCATTTATCACATAAGGTAGAAATGGTTTGCATTCAATAGTCAACGGTACTTTCATAGTTTTTCCATTAATATGAAGCGGAATAACACATTCCGCTTCATACTAATGTTTGTCTAGCTTTAGAAGTACAAGTTAATTTAAAAAGAGCTTTTACAAAATTTCATGTCCGTTGAGCCCTAGCAGCGGCATCGGATCATGCTTATCCCGCATTATACCAGCGTGATGGTGCTAAGCTGCAGCCCTTTTCCCCTTAAAGGAAAACCAAGGCCTTTCCCAAGCTGTGAGATACCGAAAGCCCGAAACAAATTAGTAATCCTAATTCTTATCCTATCCTATCCTACTAATAATATTATAAATGCGAAAGTTTTTGAGTATGGATGGATGTTTGTTACTCTTTCACGAAAAAACTATTGGATTTGGATGAAACTTTACAGTAATATAGGTTACACATCAAAATAACATATAGGCTACAATTTGTAATGATTTTATGTGATAAAACGATACATGTCAATAAAGTCGAAAAAATATGGCCTCTGAGAGCTGTCTTGGCAGACACTGCCTAAACTATCAGAGTTACACAAAGATGTTGTACCGTAGTATTGTTTGTCTTGAATAGTTTTAAATAAAAATCCGCGACAGCATATATCTACTTCTTATGTGGAAGCCCCTATAACCAAAATTGTGAATCATAAATTTGATTAAGTTCGATACTATTTTACAATGCACATTTTAGTATATTTATCAAACTCTTATGAAAATAAACACATTTGTGACTTTCAGTATATCAATTAGTTTTTCACGTTCAGTATTGAGCCGTATAGTTTAAAAGTTATCACGATATGATTGACTTGAATGGAGCGCCATAGAGCGCTTATAAGCGCGACGCACAAACATTGTATGGATTCCGTCAGTTTTGAATTTAGACTTCTGAAGTTTTGGGTGTTGGTACGAGTAACTTAATATTTTTTAAATGTAAATAATAAAAAAAATTAAATCTAAAATAAAAAGAAACTTAATGTGGCAGACCAAATTTCACGCGAGCGAAGCCGCAGGCAAAAACTAGTTTTAAATGTATTAAGCTTTTATTAAATCTGTCTAGAGCTTTGTATTCAATGCCACAAAACATTTGAAATCATAAAATTGGTTTCGTCGGGTATTTTATTCAAAGCGAAGCGTCACGTTTTTATCAGGTGTGATGAATGTGTAATGGCTGCGATGTCGCTTTTAGTATAAACACAAAATGTCGATAAAAATAATGCATATGCATGTATGTATTTGTTTATATATTTATGCATATGTATTTATGTATTCGTATGTATATTTTAGTTAATATTCTTTGCTGTATGTGCACACACTACCTACTATATATCTGTAACACTGTCCTTTCATCAAATTGGTTGCCTGGAAGAGATCGCTATTTAGCGATAAGTCCGCCAGATTGTTTTACTACTTTAGTCTTATTTATTTTTATTAATATGGTGTTCAATAAAAGTGTTCATTCATTCATTCATTCATCATTCTCCTGCCCTTATCTCACTCTAAGAGGGCATGTTACACATAAACAAACATCTTGTCACATGATTTGGCTACGTATTTTACCTTAGTCGTTAACTTACCTTAGTCGTATTTTATGACACCTCGGTAAGAAATGAGGGTGGTCTATTCTATGCAGCCGGTTACCACACTGAACTTATAGTACCCAGCAATAAATAATGCACATCGAGGCTTAGACAGAGAAAATCCGCTAGATTCTGCTTCATAGAGCATTGTCTCTGTCGCACAGACTGACGAACACGCGTGAAACGTCACAGTGACAGCGCTCTACGAAACCGAACTGGCCGGCTGTTTCGTTCTAAACATCGATGTGCATTATTTAATGCCGGGTACTATATCTTAGTTGCCTCTTACGACACCTCGGTAAGAGAGGAGGGTGGTCTATTCTACTCTGCCGGATACACACGGCTAAAAATGTCGATGAAAATTATAATATAGTAAAATGTTTATACATAGGGAAAAACGCATTGCATTATTGACGGTAGTCAAACGCATTGTATTTGCGCGAATGATTTTATTTAAATTGGCTTTATAGCTACGCGACGTTAATGATAAAATCGAAACTTCGGGATTATTTTAAATAAAATTTCGATAATTTATTTTTAATTTTATAACTTGAAAAACGCTTTGTTGTAAAATAGTGTTACTGAAACTGTTGAGTACAAATTTTTAGTACAAATCAACCTTAATATTTCCCGTGAATTAGCGCGGAGGCTTTCTGAGAACGATCCGCCTGTCATGTTCGAGGGTCGTTCAAAAAATGCTGTACAGTAAAATATATCGTACAGTTTTAAATGTAAATACTGAAGTGGCTTGCTCCAATTTTCGGTTCGATGTTGGTCACGTGGCGCTCCGCATAATGCTGAGGGACAATATGGCGGACTCTTTGAAAAAAGCGATCCATTGTTTGAAGTTTTAAATTGCGGTGTTGTGCTTTTAAAATTTTTCTTGAGGTGCGATAAACTGTTTTTTTTTTGAGAATATATCTACCTTTTTGATGTTATGCTTCTCTTTGTTTTTGCGTCGTTTCTTTAAAATGTATTAATATTTTTTAACATGTTTCGAGATTTTGAATTTGAAATTGGGTCTTAACTTATAGAAGTTTTATTTTGGATCACTGTGTTTATGGTTTAGTTAAATTATTTTTTTTATAATGCTTATAAATAATTAAATAAATGGGCCGATACAACTTTTGCGTCGTCTAATAGTGACCTATTGTATCCCATAAGACATTTTTGAATGCAATCGGTCTTTTTTTGATTTCTTCTATGTTAATATATGTATACTTATTTATATGTTTTGTTTTCTTTTGTAAAACACCCTTTACTTTCACAGTGTTTTATGTATTGATTGAGGTGATAATAAAAGGGATAAGTCGGCAAACTGATCGAAAAATTATAATTTGAATTTAGTATAAAGAAAACAGTATTTTTAACTTTATTTCTTAATGTCTGACTATATGATAGAAGGCGATTGAACATTTTGATGTCTGCTTCTTCGAACAGCGTTGCTTTTACAAAATTTTCGATAAAGGACTGGGTGGGTTATATCGGCAGACACGTGTGTCCGATTTTTGGCATGATAACAGCTACTTCGTATGAAACAAAGCGTGCTTTGTTTAAAATATTACAAAGAATCTCTCTAGAATATTTATTTTGTCTGTGGTTATGCTATCGCCCGCTGAAAAGCTTTCTTATGAGCCTAATACTAAGCTACCAAGTTTATGATTTCATGTTTGACACTACGCCCTGTTCGAGATATATCTTTTACTAGCTTTTAAACGCAACTTCGTTCGGGCAGATTGCTGTCTTATTATTTGAATAAACCGTAATACTTATATTAATTATGGTTAAAGTGGGTAAACCTTAAAAGCTAGACATATGCTGTTGCGGACTTTTATTTAGAACTTATAAAGAAGTTAAGATTTTGTAGTGCATGATTTTTGAATGATTTTCACCGTTTACTTAGCGCACGCAAGGAAAGCTTAAAATTTTGCCGTTTTCGCAATATTTTTTATTACTGCTCCTCTCCTATTCATTTCTTAGCATGATGGTATATAGCCTATAGCCTTCCTCAATAAATGGACTGCCTCCACTCAAAGATTTTTTTAAATCGGTCCAGTGGTTCCTGAGATTAGCGCGTTCAAACAAACAAACTCTTCAGCTTTATATTACTAGCTTTTAAACGCAACTTCGTTCGCGTGGACTGCAATATAATTATTTGAGTAAACCGTAATACTTATTTTAATAAGTATTAGTAGATATGTATATTAGTATTAGTATTAGATGCTATAGTGTTCAGCTTTGTCAGCCTAGGGGTGAGATCATGAGAGGTGGGATCATGGGTTCAAAACCCGGGCAATGAGTTCTTCTGTTATATTAAAAATTCAAATTCAAAATATTCTTTATTCAAGTAAACTTGTGAACAAGTGCTTTTGAGCCGTCAACATCTACTGCTGGTTCGGAAAGCTGTTCCTACCGAGAAGATCCAGCAAGAAACTCGGCGGTTGCTCTTTTCAAAGAATAATTCTTATTACTACTTACATATAGTTATAAATGTCTTGTACAGGGTTGAAGAGAAGCTATATCCACGCATTCTTATCTTCTAGGTAATCTTCAATAGTATAATAGGCTTTCTGAATTAGCCTTTTTTTAATAGTATTTTTGAACTGCTGTATTGGTAAAGTTAAAGTTGATTGTGGAATTTTATTATAGAATCTTATACCCAAACCCACAAACGAATTACGAACTTTTGCAAGGCGCAAAGCAGGAACCGCAAGCTTATGTCGGTTCCTACTTTGTCTATTATATACATCGCCAGTCCTTTTATAATTATTTATATTATTATGTACAAAAATTAAATTACTAAAAATATACTTTGAAGCCAATGTAAGAATACCTGTTTCCTTGAACTTCTCTCGCAGGGAATCGCGCGAATTTAAATAGTAAATGCCACGTATGGCTCTTTTTTGTAATACAAAAATTTTTTCAATGTCAATTTCAAATATAACTTATATCATTACTTATCTCGTTGCATATTTCGATTAAATATGTCTAGAGAATTCTAGAGTTATATGTAACATACCAATCCGCATTGATGGGCCTTATTCCAAAGATTTTCGTCAATGAAGGGAACACGTAGCCCAGCAGTTGGATGATATGAGGCCGTTACTTTGCTGTACTTTACATTGACTTTGAAACTATTATTAAAGACTAGCTGTGCGAACAGCTTCGCCCGCGGGAAATCAGTGTGTCACAATTTTTTTCTAGAATTCAAATTTAAAACATAAAAGTAGTTATTGTGAGTTAACCATAAGAGATAGAGACATGCTATCCCGGACTTTTTTGTAGTATTTTTATGGATCTACAATTCTTTACTACATTACTTTTACGTATCTCTGCTGGTTTACGCAGCACACGCGACTAAAACTCCCAGCAAGCAAGTTCTTAAACAACTGCTCGATCTCTTCAACACAATTTACATAATACCGATATGTACTAATAACTTAAACCATCCGGAAGCATTGCACTATCTTTTGGTGAAAACCGTACAAAAATCTGTTCAGTAGATTTTGAGAAAATCGATAACATACAGCTTTTTGGGACTTTGTTTTATAATAAGTATAGATGAGCGTGTCAATTTCATTTTTGACAAAATTGCTTACTGATAACACAACAAGTCTACACAGTTAATTGTAACAAAATATAGGGCGTTACCCGACAAAATTACACTGCTGTATTGCTCGCAAATGATACTGTAATTTTAAATATCTCTCAAATTACAACGTCGAAGCGCGCAGCAATTTGGCGTTTTTATGAGCTTTCCCTCAAATTTGATATGCCCCCGGCTGCTATAGAATTTTGTATTGTCTGACATTTTATCACCTCGTTACGATTTATTATCTGTACTTCTCATACTACATCGCGCGTGTGGTATCCGGCTGAGTAGAATAGACTACCCTCATATCTTGCCGAGGTGTCGTAAATGGCGATTAAGGTAAGTTGACCCGCCGTGTAGTACCGGCTGAGTAGACTAGAACACCCTTATTTCTTGCAGAGGTGTCGTAAACTACGACTAAGGAAAATTTAACCATCCGTGTGGTATCCGGCTGAGTACGATAGATCACCCTCATTTCTTGCCAAGGTGTCTTAAAAAGCGACTAAAGTAAGTTGACCCGCCGTATGGTTCCCGCTTAGTAGAATACCACCCTCATTTGTCACAGTTAACAGAGTTGTCGTAAAAGGCAAGTAACATTTTTTACCGCGGTTTTGTAAAAGGCGACTAAGGTTAGTTGACACCTTAATCAATACAAGAAAGTATTCGAAAATCTCTCTAAATCTGGAGAATCTAAAAAGACTATGAAAATTAAATTAGGTTTGAATTTGGATTCAATAAAAACACAAAAGCAATGATAATATTATTCGCCATAATCCGCGATAAAGGCAAATATATGTAATGCTAAATGCAGAGTGTACTTTCCGTTTTATACCTGATGAATAATCTCCCTATCCAATGAATGTAAATCCATTAACGGACAGTCTCGACTTACTAATTTGCTGTCACGTGAATATTTAAGATGTGGGTGATCTATAATGAAGTCATCAATCAGTGATTTCTTAATGACTATGCATTATTTATGATGTTCACTTTTATGCTGACTTATGTACTAGTTAGTTTAATATGATGTTTAATAAATGTTTATTCTATCTTCGAACATCTTCCACTTAAAGATTTTGTGAAAAAAAAATAACTAAATGAGCGCGTTTGACCTAAATAACTAATAAAATAACTTGCCCTAATAAAATAACTTTCCCAACTATTCACGCTCGTTTTACTCCATACTAGAATTCAATCTCTAAAAAGGAGTGAGATAGAGAAACAATCTCTTCAATGGAAATATTTAAGGCTGTCTCCTCGACTTACTACTACTACTATACTTCTATACTTCTATATCTATACTTAATATTATAAAGAGGAAAGATTTGTGTGTTTGTATGTTTTTAATGTATTCACGCAAAAAAATATTAGACCAATTCCAAAAATTTTTTCATCATACGAAAGCTGCTTCTTCACTGAGCAATAAAGGCTATATTACATTTTGCAAAACAAAATAGGGATCCCTAATAAAATTGTAATAAGGTGTGAAACATTTAGTCGTAAAAATCTTTCATCGCGTGCGCTGCGGAAACTATTATATATTCTACAATATTGTAGTACGTATCAATGTCCACAAAAAAGTCCGCGATACTATATATCTAATTCTTATAATTATGCCAATAAAACAACTACCTTTTTGTACATTGTAAAGTTGATAAAATTTCCGACAATAATCAGACCATTTTATTCATATCTTTTAATCAATCCTTATCCCATTAAATGATTTTTTTTTTAAGTATTTCAATACCTGTAAAATACTTTTTAAATTATTAAAAGCCGACGTCCCAAACAAAAGATATTACGAATTTAAGAATATAAATCGAAAGAAAATAATGTCATAACAAATTCATTGTAGCGACCGTTATAGCAGGGCCTGCATTTGGTGAGTTAGCTTTTATTCCAAGAATACTACTAATAATCATCATCATCATCATTCTCCTGCCCTTATCCCACTCTAAATGGGATCGGCACAACATGTTACAAACATGTTGTCATATGATTTGGCTTCGTATTTTGCGACCGGCCGCCTGCCAGACGTCAACTTACCTTAGTCGCCTTCTACGACACCTCGGTTAGAAATAAGGGTGGTCTATTCTATACAGCCGGATACCACACGGCATTTACCTGAGTCGCCTCCTATGACACCTCGGTAAGAAAGGAGGGTGGTCTATTCTACTCAGCCGGATACCACACGGCATTATAGTTCATTCAATTTTAACTAAAATTTATCTTTTACCATGTTATTATTGTGCCACCGGCTAATGATACCCATTTTTTATAATTAAATAATCTCCAAATAAGTCTATAGCCCGACTTCGTAGACTAACCACTACCACGAGATCGATATGGACGCGGGTGAAACCGCGGGGCATTGCTAGTAGTATATATATAATAACTCTATGCCTGTCAATCAGTGTCTGACCGGCCTCAATTGTTCCAGGTGTATGTGGCTCTGTTCAAGCCGCTGCGGGTGTCCCGCCGGCAGTTCCGCCGCGTCCTGATGTGCATGAGGAACGTGAGACACCTCAAGTGCCACGAGCTGTACGCGCACGAGAAGGTCACCAAGGTGGACAGCCTTTCGTTGGTGCTATCGGGGAAGTGAGTGTCATTTTTGTCATGTTTTCTACTACCTCACAAGGTGAGGTGAGGTTTTGTACTACTTCGAGCTGTGATAGCCCAGCGGTGAAGCGGTAAGGCCGTGCTACTCTTTCGAGGGGAACACGAGTTCAAACCCGGCCAGTCACCAATAAGTTTTCTGTTAAAACTTATGTGTCTAATCGATAATTGCAATATATCACACGCTTTTCGGTGAACAAAAAGATACCGCATATCTCTAGAGAATCTTAGGGATGGATATGTGTATCCTACCAACTCGCATATCCTTACAGATATCTCCAGAATTCTTTAAATATTTAAATAATTTTGGAGATATGTGTAACACCCAATCAGGATTGAGAAACGTGGCAGATTCTAGTCTTAAGTTTTATTCAGGAATGAGATTTTTACTTTTTTATAGCATACTTATTATAAAACAAAGGCCCAAAAAGCTGTCTGTCTGTATGTAATCGTTTTTTTCAAAATCTACTGAACGGATTTTATGTACGGTTTTCTCCGAAAGATAGTACAATACTTCCGAATGGTTTAGGTAAATAGTACATATCGTTATTTTGTAAATTGTGTTGACGACGAAAACTTGATTGCTGGGAGTTTTAGTCGCGTCCGCTGCGTAAACCAGCAGAGATACGCTAAAGTAATGTAGCAGAGAATTGTAGATCTATAAAAATACTACAAAAAAGTCCGCGATAGCATGTCTCTATCTCTCACGGTTTACTTACAATAACTACTTTTATTGTTCAAAAATTCGAAAATTCGGGAAAAGTTTGGTTAATCACTTAATTCCACGCGGTCGAAGCCATTGTTGGCACAGATAGTAATAATATAAATCCTTTTCTATGTACTTTTGTATGTACCAGATGGTAAGATCGCGCCACATTTTTCATAGCAAAAAGCTATATCATTACTTTGTCTCAGTAGTTCGTTACTGGAATGTGTTGCGTGCCAATTAAGTAAGCTCCAAGTGCGTGGTTCGCATATGATTCACCTTTTCTTAGAACGGCATCTGTTGTAGTTATACTGCAAATAAATCCTTTCGCATGCGAACTTATGTTATGCTTTTTACTTACTCATCGAACTCAGGAATTCGGAATTTCTTATCGTTAGAAGTTTATATGGTTACTACGGATTTCTTCCTTTCATACGGTAAGGGGAGCAAAGATGAAGGCGACGTTATGGTGAAAACTGCTTGCGTTACTTTAATTTTTGGACAACTCCAATGATCATCATTTTATCATTTTTTCTGCCTTAGTATTATCAGTCGGCGCGATATGTTTTCGTCTTCCATTCTCTCCTATCATCCGTCAACTCTGGCGAAACTCCTTTAATATGCATGTTATAAATGATTTATAGAAGCAGGCGTTTCTTTGCGGAATTCCATATTACAGGCACTATAACAAAACTACCTCGCTATAATCCGCGCGGGTCAAGCGAATGCATGCAAAGCTAATGTGCCACCACACGCGCCCCAAGGCTCCTCCACCAGCAACAAAGCAAGCAAGCAGCACACACACCCACCACCACAACAATCTCGACGATCGTTTTGCTCCACGACAAAATCGTAATGGCATTACGATTATTCATTATTCATGAGCTCCTTACACGATGTTACCCCGGCGGCAACTGCGTGCAGCAGATCGCTGGACGTGACTCGTAACTGGGAGGTGGGGCGGCGGTCGCTTGTCTTCTAAGTGTTCCATGTCACTCTGATCTTCAATGTCAGATGCACCAATGAAATTTGGGCATGCGACGCTTATGGTATCGGTTTCAAAAACGGTCTGTATATAAACCGGTAGTTCAAAATCGGTTTCAACGTCAGAGGAAGTGTCCAACCACCGTTTCTGTTAAAACTCAGGTAACGGCTGATTTTAATGACTAATAAAATAGAAGAGTGTTTAGGAAAAGAATAGAAGATATGTTTAGGCGTATAATATAATAATTATACGCCTAAACATATCTTCAGAATTTCTATATAAATTGAAGAAAGCCACAAGAAAGTCTGTAGATTATGATTTTATTGCAAATTGACAGAAGGACGAGGCGGGGTCATTGTTTCACATGTGAAGTTACCAAAACGAATGAATCAAATTAAGCTCGTGACGGAGGACTATTTTCAGCCGAACTAGAACATTCTTAGAAAGGTGAATCACTCTTATCAATTACGAACAATTCAGTCACATTGGACATTCTATATTAACTGTGTTGTTTATGTAATGTGGCTCTATTATTGTTTCAGTATAGGTTCGTAGATTTTGCCTGCTTCATACACATTAGCTTTGCATGCATTCGCTTAACCCGTGCAGATTATAGCGAAGTAGTTTTGTTATAGTGCCTGTAATATGGAATTCCGCAAAGTAACGCCTGCTTCTATAAATCATTTGAAATAGGTATTCTTACTTTGGCTTCTCAGTATATTTTTAGCGATTTAATGTTTGTGCATAAGAATATACATCATCCTCCTGCCCTTATCCCACTCTAAGTGGGGTCGGCACATCATGTTAAAAACATGTTGTCACATGATTCAGCTACGTATTTTACGACCGGCCTGACGTCAATTTACTTAACTTGTGCATAAGAATATACATAATTATAAAAAGATTGGCGATGTATATAATAGATAAAGTAGGCACCGACATAAGATAGCGGTTCCTGCTTTGCGCCTTGCATAAATTCAAAAGTCGTTTGTGGGTTTGGGTGTAAAATCCTATAATAAAATTCCGCATTCGATTTTTTCTTTAATACTACAGCAGTTTAAAAACACTGTTAGAAAGAGGCTGATACAGAAAGCCTACTATACTGTTGAAGATTACCTAGATGATAAGGATGTGTGAATATAGGTGCACTTCTACCCTGTACAAGACAGTAATAACTAAATGTAAATGTAAATATTTTAAAAGGAGCAACCCCTGAATTTCTTGCTCTTTCTTCACGGTAGGAACAGCTTTCCGAACCAGCAGTAAAGTTGTCGATTCAAAAGAACTTGTTTACAAGTTTACTTGAATAAAGAATATTTTTGAATTGAATCCTTATTTGTATGACATCCATGACGTCACGGTACGAACTATTAAATACACACGTATTTTCTTGCTCTTCCAAGTGATGAGTGTTGTAGGCCCTACGCTACGCTTTATTGTAATTCGCCACAAAAAAAATTTTTTTTTTGGTCATCATCGTCATTCTTCTGCCCTTATCCCACACTAATTGGGGTCGGCACAATATGTTTTAAACACAGTTTAAAACGGATGATGAGTTATTTTACGACCGGCGACTTGCCTGACTGTAAGTTACCTTAGTCGCCTTTTACGACACCTCTGTAAGAAATGAGGGTGGTCTATCCTACTCAACCGGAAGCCACATGGCATATAAATATTAATCAAATATTAAGCATTTTAGTAGGTATATAAAAACTTTATATACCTTATTGAGCTGAAAGAGATTCTATATTTTATTCTATATTAATAATAAATATATGGGACACTTACACACAGGATTTTCCGACCCCAAAATAAGTAACTGAATACTTGTCTTATGGGTGACGGACAACTGGTAGATATACTACTTATATAATTTTACAGTAGAAACAGTTGGTCCTCGACGGAAATCGAACCCGCGACCCGCGGAGCTGAAGGCACGGTCAGTACCCACTGCGCCAACGGGCCAGCCATGTTCCTATTTTCATTCTATATATTATGTTCCTATTCTATATTATCGAAAAAAATTATCATGGTGTCATTGACTGAACTTGGCAAATGTGTGCAGAATTTTATTTGGGTTGGATTTAGCCAGCTGTTCTTATCGTGTCACTTTATATGGGTGACGCAATTTTCAGTGTACATTAACGCTTATTTTATATCGCTCTTTAGTTTCGCATTACACTTATCTACCATCATTATACCTTTTTTAAGGCATTTGTGGAGTTTCAGTAAGAAGCTGTAGATTTTCGACTGTCGGGTACACAAACTCACTTTTTCAATTAAATTTCTTTATTACAGTTCATTCATCATCCTCCTGCCCCACTCTTTCACGTATTTTACGACGATCGCCTGCCTGACGTCAACTTACCTTAACCATACGATCCCTCGGTAAGGAAGAGGGTGGTCTATTCTACTCAACCGGACACCACACGGCGTGTCAACTTATCTTAGTCGCCTTTTACGACACCTCGGTAAGAAATGAGGGTGGTCTATTCTACTCAGCTGGATACCACACGGCATTATAGTTCATTCAATTTTAATTAATATTTATCTTATACTATGTTATTATTGTGCCACCGGCTACGCCCACTGGAAATCAGCGTGTCACAATTGTTTTCTGTAATTCAAATTTTAAACATAAAAGTAGTAATTGTGAGTTAACCATAAGCTTAAGTATTTAAGTATGGATATTGTATCTGAATTAAAAATTAAATAATAATAATAACAATAAGAGATAGAGCCTGTCTCTATCTCTTATTGTATCTATCGCGGACTTTAGTAGTAGACTTAAGTAGGATAAAGGCGCGAAGTGTCTATTCCAGGCGTGGAACACTACACCTCAGGTGTCTTATGAAGCCTGGGAAAGCGGCAAACGCTGAGTAGGCGTAACAAGCGTAACAAAAACTACCCACGTCTATAATTGTTTGTACCTGCCTTGTAAAGACACGCGTACCGTTTTAACGAAGTCGGGAAGCGATCAAAGTTACGCTTCCCGACTTCCCAGTAACACGACCAGTTAGTGATATAACAGTTTTTGTCGTGATAAATTCTCTCACAAACAGACACGTCGAAAGACAGGTTGCAGGTACTGTTGTGTAAACAAGAAACAAACGGTTTTAACTGTTCTAAAGCGCACGTGTAGTATAAAGTAACCTAATTAAAAAACGTAGTGTAGCGCCTATAAATTTAAAAAAGATCTCCAGTCTGGACGGCGAGGATCTAATTGAAGACTTAAGTGCTGGATATGAAATGCTCATGATAGTAATTCCTGTGGCTTAAATACTTCGCTTTTTATAGTTATGTAATGTTACAAAATGTAATAATAAAGTTATTTTGCTATAATCCACGATAAAGAAAATAAAAAATAGATATAATGCTAAATGTGAAGAAGACTATAAGACTAACAGTGTCGTGGAGTCTATCTCCTAATAAAACTTAATTTAAAAAAAGTAATAATATAATTATTTTGCTATAATCCGCGATACAGTAAATAGAAAATATGTATAGTGCTAAATGTATAGTGGACTATCCGTATCATATCCGCATCCGTAAGCATCATCATCATCATGATGCTTCGGTTGCGGGGCGAAACGATTGTAATTTGTGATAGTGAACGTGTGTAGTTCTTGTGTATTGTGGTGGTTTCTGCATGTGTTTTTATGAATACTGCATGTATCGGATATGAAAAACGGATAGTCCACTCTACATTTAACATTATTTATATATATATTTACTTTATCGCGGAATATAGCAAATTTTTTTGTTATTACTTTTGTATTATGGAACTCCGCAGAGTAAACCTAGTTCTATAAATTATATGTATAGTATCGGCAGTAAACAAGACACATCGAGGCTTAGAGAGAGAAAATCGGCTAGATTCTACTTCATAGAGCATTATCCCTGTCGCACAACCCGTCTGAAACGTCACATACTAACTGAGTGACAGTGACAGCGCTCTACGAAACCGAACTGGCCGGTTGTTTCGTTCTAAACATCGATGTGCATTATTTAATGCCGGGTACTATATGTATACTAGATGTTGCACGTGAGTTTTTGTGAATGGAGCCGGTTGTACAGTTGAAAGCAAAAGTTACTCGCCTCACGCGAGACTCGTAGGCCGTCGTTACGTAATGCGAACCGGTAAGCGGTACCTTAGGACCTTGGTACACATCTCGGCGGTGACTTTTTCATTTAATTGACTTTCCATATAGGGACATATACATTTATGGCTTGGCCGTAAACGAACCGCGGCTGCGTACAAGCTACTTAACGTTTCAATGTATAACGTCCTTTTTAAGACGATACAGTTAGCGGTTGTTTCTTACTTCATTTACAATGGCTGTACCGCGTCAACGCTCGCTGTAACTTTGATGTTTTCCGACGAAAAACGGGATTATTTAAGTTTTATGTTAGAAATCGGCCGCCGTGTTGCGTCCCGCTGAGTAAAATAGACTAACCTCGTTTCTTACCGAGTTTTCGTAGAAGGCGACTAAGTAAGTTGACGTGAGGCAGGCGGCTAATCGTATAATAACTGGCAAAAACATGTAACAACATTTTTCAAAATTGTTGTACTGGCCCTATTCTCTATGGGATAAGGGCAGGAGGGTCCTGTATATAGATATACAAATATCTATATACAGAGAGTATAACATATAATGAATACATGAATATTCCAATCCAATACATGAACATACTAATACAGTTCACAAAAAAAATCACACTATCTCAAAGCGCACCACGTCAGTAATACCAGAGCCCGTAGGCGAGAGTGGACGTGTGTGAATGACATACTGTTAGTGCGTGTTTGAACCTGTGTCTATATTCATACAACAAGTGAATACGTACATCATAGTAGTGTAATAATTTTCCTTATACATTTAATATATACATATTCAAATTCAAATTTATCATAATTTATTTATTTCATTTTTATTTATTTTATAATATTCTTTATTCGAGTAAACTTGCAATCAAGTGCTTTTGAATCGTCAACATCTACTGCTGATTCGGAAAGCTGTTCCTACCGAGAAAAACCAGCAATAAACTCGTTGCTCTTTTCAAATAATAATTCTTATTACTAGTTACATATAGTTATTGATGTCTTGTACAGGGTCGAAGAGTAGCTATATCCACGCATTCTTATCGTCTAAGTAATCTTTATTAGTATAGTAGGCTTTCTGAATTAACCTTTTTTAAATAGTATTTCTAAACTGTTGTAATGGTAAAGTTAAAGTAGATTGTGGAATGTTATAATAGAATCTTATCCCAAACCCACAAACGACTTATTTACTTTTGCAAGGCACAAAGCAGGAACCGCAAGCTTATGTCGGTTCCCACTTTGTCTATTATATACATCGCCAGTCTTTTTACAATTATGTATATTCTTATGTACAAAAATTAACTTGCTAAAAATATACTGTGAAGCCAATGTAAGAATAGGCGTTTCCTTGAACTTCTCTCGCAGGGAATCACGCGAATTTAAATTGTAGATACGTATGGCTCTTTTTTGTAATACAATTTTTTTCCTATATCCGCGAATTTACTTCATAACAATATTCCGTAAGACATAATGTTATGGAAGTAAGCGAAATAAACAAGTTATTTCTTTGTAAACATTTTATTTTGTAGCACCGTGTGTAGCGCACAAATGAATAAATTTGTTTTCTTTCTTTCTTTTCTTATGTATTACTACTGGGCAGTGCCTGTTGAACAACTTCTCTCACAGGGAATCACGCGAATTTTAATTGTAAATGCCACGTATGGCTCTTTTTTGCATTAAAAACCTTAAATTCAATAACGACTATTAATGGACATAAACGTTTTGACAATTTCAATATTTCATTGTTAGTTTTAATACCCAATTAATTGCTGTGCTTACACCTTAAGGGTTGCAATTAGATTATAAGTGTTGCATTGTATATAAATTATTATATTGTTTAATTGTAACCTGTTGTGTTCGCCTAATAAAATTAAAAAAAAATAATAATAATACAAAAAAAACTTAATGTCCTATTTTTTTTTATAGTTTGTCATATATTTTAGGCATCAAAGGTTACTAAATACGGGATGAGAACGGTGTAAAGAAGCAAGCTCGTCTAGTCGGTATGGCTGGCTGAAAGTGCTCTCTCATCGCGAGAGGCCTTTATAGTCGCTCTCAAGGTTTTAATGAAGATTGTTCTAACATTACCGTCTTGAGCCGTTTGCTTTTGATCTTTTGTAACACTTATATGCCTTCTTATTTAAAATGTAACGAACACTTTAAAAATTTAAGTCTTTGGAAATTATAAATCTAGAAAAACGGTATAACTTTTCTGTCATTGTGGTATCTTGCCTGCTTTATGTAATCTTTCGCATCGGGTAAGCAAAATTTTTGTACACTACTTATACGCAATATTCCCGCTTTTTTTTGTTATGTTTCAGTTGTGTTTTTGAATTAACAGCAGTCGGCATGACTTTGTTCGAAATTTTTAATATTTATTTTTTTAATTTAAACTACCGTGCGTAGTATTCATAGTTAATATATAGATACAGGCTATACTCACGTCTAATTTTATCGAATTAGCCCGACTAGTTTCGAACTCAGTTTCTCAGTTCCCGCCGCGATAACGTCGTATAAAGAGCTCATGAATAAGTGCTCCGGATGGGTTCGAAACTAGTCGGGCTAATCCGATAAAATTAGATGTGAGTATAGCCGGTATCTATATATTAACGTTTATTTTACACAAAAACTCAGAAAATTTTACTCTAAAGCCTTCCCTGTAAATAATTGTACGATAAGTGACAGCCGCATTAAAATAAAATACAGAAACAAACTAAGTTTTAATTTATAGAATTAGGCGTTAATTTGCGGAGATCCATAATTCAAAAGTAATAATAAAATTATTTTGCTATAAGCCGCGATACAGTAAATAGAAAATATATATAGTGGACTATCCGTATTTTCATACCCGATACGTGCAGGATTCGTAAAAACACATGCACAAACCTCCACCACTTCCACCACAATACACAAGCACTACACACGTTTACTATCACAAACTCAACAATCGTTTCGCCCCGCAACCGAAGCATCATGATGATGATGATGCTTACGGATGCGGATATGATACGGATAGTCCACTATACATTTAGCACTATACATATTTTCTATTTACTGTATCGCGGATTATAGCAAAATAATTATATTATTACTTTTTTTAAATTAAGTTTTATTGACCGCGTCAACAAAAAGTACAAAAGTTATAATAAATCGCACACAAACAACGTGGTCAAATGGCAGCCACCACAGCAATGGGCATTATGTAATGAAAAATACTGCGACGCTGATTTTCAGGTGGCAAAATAATCACTTCTTGAGTTTATAGCGTGTTCGTAAACTCAAAAACTAGTAATTTGGACAGAAAGATACGGTTTATAAAATACCTGACATTGCACCTGTCGTAATGTATGTATCAGAATATTGGTCAATATAATAGGATGAAATAAAGATGCATGCAAATGAGATGACATTGTTAATATTCTAAACAATGTTAATTTTGTACATAAAAATATAAATAATTATAAAACGATAGGTGATGTATATAATAGACAAAGTAGGAACCGACATAAGCTTGCGACTCCTGCTTTGCGCCTAGCAAAAGTACGTAAATCGTTTGTGGGTTTGGGTATAAGATTCTATAATAAAATTCCGAAATCAATTTTGGCCATGCCATTACAGAAAGTCTACTTACTATACTGTTAAAGATTACTTAGATGATAAGGATGTGTGGATATAGGTGCACTTCTACCCTTTACAAGACAGTAAATTGTAATTAGTTTTAAGATTTATATTTTAAAAAGAGCAACCGCCGAGTTTCTTGCTGGCTTTTCTCGGTAGGAACAGCTTTCCGAACCAGCAGTAAAGTTGACGATTCAAAAGCACTTGTTTAAAAAAGCACTTATATTTTTCCGTACAAATAGAATATTACTATATATATATTGTGATGCTACAGTCAGTATGCCTATTTCTTGGAACTTTTCGCGAAGGGACTCACGTTGCTTCATATTATAGATATTAAAAATCTTTTCTATATCGCCTGTGTATATAGTGTATATAGTGCCTGTGTATTGTGGTGGCAGTGGTGGAGTTTTGTGCATGTGTTTTTACGAATCCTGCATGTAACGGGTATGAAAAAACGTATAGTCCACTATACATTTAGCACTATATACATTTTCTATTTACTGTATCGCGGATTATAGCAAAATATTTTATTATTACTTTTGTATTATGGATCTCCGCAAAGTAACGTCTAATTCTATAAATTATAGTCATCCTCATTAGAGGAGAGATGAATATCATGTGATCGAAAGCGTTTTAAATATGTATTTAGATGGATGTGTAACTAGAGGAGTGCGAAAAACAGATAGATGGATTGTGTAAAGAATGATGGCACTTAAATTGACAAATGATAGTGGAGAATGGAAGATGAAGACATATCTTGAAAATATATCCTAGAGTTGGGATAAGGGTAAGAAAATGATGATTAGATAGAAAAAAACGTCGGATGACTTCGTTTTATAATATGTAAGGATACGGCTATTGATAGATATTAATGATTAATAAACATTGTGACTGGCCTGTTGGCGCAGTGGGTAGTGACCCTACCTTCAGCTCTGCGGGTCGTGGGTTCGATTCCCACCGAGGGCCAATATTTTCTATAAACAATGTGTTGGTCCTTCGAGCCTGGGTGTGTATTTTTATTTAAGTATGTATTAAAAATTATATACGTAAATATCTACCAGTTGTCTGTCACCCATAACACAAGTATTAAGTTACTTACTTTGGGATTAGACGACCTAGTGTGTAAGTGTCCCATATATTTATTTTTATTTTTTTATTTTATTGTAAGAAATAATATACTTCCAACGTTACAGTTCTCAGATATACTTGAACTCATTAACAGCAAGTTGTCAGAGGCCTTTTAACAATGATTTTAACCTTTGTATCAGCAAGAAACGGTTGGAACATATAAATGCGAAAGTATATCTGTAATATTTTCACGGCTAAAGCACTGGACAAGTATTATTAAAATTAGGTACAATTGAAACTTTCAAAACTTGTAGGTCAGTAGTATATACATAGTACACTCTTATCTTGTTTTCATTGCGTGTCGCCTTCAAGACCTTATGACCCCAACGTCCATCTTCATAGTTATTCATACTAAGTGCTCCACCCGACGCCATTTCAGCATCGCCTCTTGTACAGTTATATCGATAGCTTTGATTTTCTACGGATCTACTGGTTTCTGATTTGATCACTTCGAGCACAATTCGCTCAATTCACAATCTGCTCTCGCTGAATGTCTCTGAGCTTTCTATGAGGCCCATAGGTTGACAAAGTTCCGTGTCATAAAAATTACTGGCAACACGAAATATGTTGGTACAAAAGTGACGAATCCTGCATGTATCAGGGTATGAAACGGATAGTCCATTTTACATTTAGATTATATATATATTATATTTACTTAATCGCGGATTAAAGCAAAATAATTTCATTATTACTTTGGATGGATCTCGGCAAAGTAACGCTTAAATCTATAAACTGTTAAAAAATGTGAGTCTTAAGGCACTGGGTTATTTTAGACGAAAAAATCTCATAACATAACTTTTTTAAATTTAGACTATGGTCAGTAGTATTCATAGTTAATGTATAGACACCGGCTATACTCACGTCTTATTTTAGTTCATGTTCAATTCCCGCCGCTATAACGTTTTATAAAGATCTCATGAATAAGTGCCCCGGATGGGCTCGCAACTAGTCGGGCTAACCCGATAAAATAAGACGTGAGTATAGCCGGTGTCTATACATTAACTCATGTAAGTTCTTAAAATCTGTCCTTGCCAGTTGGATTCGATGACGTGGTAAAGACCGTCTAATGTTGTTTAGTATGTATGTTTATTAACGTGGGTGGGTAACCAAGTAACGGCTGACCTGACCCGCCCACTAACAATTTGTAGACATCACATTTCTGTTAAATTATTTCAGACGGCCCTTACCGATTTTTTGATAACACAGATTTTAAACAAAAGTATTTATAGTACTCTACTTTTTGTAGTAACTATCAATCTATATAGTAACCGGCAATAAATAATGCACATCGAGGCTCAGAGAGAGAATATCGGTTAGATTCTGCTTCATATTCAAATTCAAATTCAAATAAGTCTTTATTCAAATTGGCCTACTACAAGCACTTTTTAATCGTCAAATTAAAAAAAAGTGATAAAAGGATCAATATGATTAATGAAGCTACAACTGGTTCGGAAAGGTGCTCTAACTGAGAAGAACCAGCAAGAAACTCGGCGGTCACTCTTTTTAAAAATAAATGTTACAATTTAGTATTTATTATTGTTAATAAACATAGATTACAATATCATCTAGTCGTCGCAATTTAGATCCAAGCTTTATTATCATTAACATATTTTGATGTAATCCGCGTTTAATAAGAAAATCCATGTAATGCTAGTGTAAGAGCTACAATCCGGTCTCCATTGGTAACAATATGTGCCATAAACATAAAAGAAAGCTTATTGTACCTGGCATTAAATAATGCACATCAATGTTTAGAACGAAACAGCCGGCCAGTTCGGTTTCGTAGAGCGCTGTCAGTCTGTGCGACAGAGACAATACTCTATGAAGCAGAATCTAGCCGATTTTCTCTCTCTAAGCCTCGATGTGCATTATTTATTGCCGGATACTATACGTGGATAAGTGTATAGAATCATGCGTGCGTTGATGTGTGGATGTGTTGTGCCATATTTACTTATGTAACTTAAATGATAGGTTAAATCTAAATAATACTTAATAATTTACCGTAATTTGAGAATTTCCTTTTTTCTTAAATTTAGCACTGAAATCTAGCGTTGCATTTAAATGGCCCGAAGCGAAACGGCTACATGCGGTTCGGTTGCGTTCGTTCATCATTTTCGAATCCTCCTCCCAACTTAAACAATGAAGTTGGCATGTGAAGCGCGGGCCCAACTTTGGGAAACACTTGTGTATACGATCTTACGTGCGTGTACGGTACGGTGTATACGGTAATGGGTACATGGATGCTTGCATATGATCTTGGGTGCATGCTTGTGTGTCTGCGATCTATGTGTGTGTTATAATATAAGGAATTAATGTAAAAATATCATTCTTATTTCTAACAAAAATTAACAAGCTTTGTTAATTTTTGCTTCAAAACATCATTTTGGCTCTGTTTTGATGTTATTACTTGTAAAGGGTCATAAAAATTAAAACATCTGTTTAGAAAGCGGCGTTGCAATACAAACGCCTACATAAAAAACGAAGACAAAAAATAGTACTGGCACAGGATTCGCTTTAAAACTATTGTTTTGATATGTTTACTGAGAATTGCCGTTAGGCAATTCTGTTTTTTTTAAGGGAAATGTTTCTCACAACCGAATAGGGCAGATTTGAAAGAATAGTTAACTAAAATGGGCAGTATCTCTGGAGGTCTGGCCGAGTAAAGTTGTTACTAAGCATTTTTAAGTGAAGTAGTTGTGGCGAGATTAAGATAAGTATAGTGTTATTTACTTATACCTAAAAATGATGTGATGTTCTGATCAACCCGGGACTAATTCACGTGTCGAATAGATGTCGATAGATGAATCATTGAGAAATTATTAACTGACGTAATTCAAATGTCTTATTGTACTGTAATATAACGAGAGTTGTTAAATATTATTAAGGTGTGACTGACTATTCGAGTCGTTTGTGATTATAATAAGGATTGTATAATTCACTTAGTTCAAATAAGTGAATTATTATGATGTTGTTGGTTTGATGTAACGAAATAACCTTTAGAGAGAATAGTCCTTTGTTTTGATATTATTGTAAATCTTCATTTCTTAAAAGAGCAACTGTTGAGTTTCTTACCAGTTCTTCTCAGCAGGTGACAGCATTTCCGAACTGGCAGTAGAGTCATTTCAAGTAAAGATAGAAAAGTTATAAAGATATTAAAAGATAAAATATATTAAGTTCCAACGAAATATATAGTTATTCTCTATTCTTTTGTTTCATTGACTTGTCCTAAAATATAGATAAGACTAATAGAGCTTTCCTGATTGCTGAACCTAAATAACAAGCTTAATAAAATAAAGTATAGCCTCAGTATGTCATATCAAATTTAACATGTGCATGGATGCGAGTATACAATCGTGAGTACGTTGATGCGTGTATGCGTAAATGTGTGTGTTTGCGTACGTGTGTCTTGCATGCGTGCGTGCGAGTATGCATGCGTGATGGTCGCTGTAATCATTAAAAGAGATCTGCATACTATAACTTCTTGTACTGCTTAAATCCAATTGCTCTGAAATCTGTTTTATATTCAGTTTATTCACAAAGATTTAATATATCCATGTATTTTCAAAACATGTGACTATCGCTCCGGACATTCGATACGTCATTTATGAATTCGTTTCGTTAGTAATTTGATAGCTCGCAGCCTCAGAATGACCACAAGATGTTCGCAAGTCTCATCTCGAAGCAATGGGAAAACGCCAGTTTCGCAACACGAAACTAATGATCCATATTTCGTGCCAAAGCTCTTAGGCAATTGATTTCGTCACTCCCATCTCCAATTAGTCAAGCACTTTCCGAATGGTACCATTGTTACGATAGCTTCGAGATAGATATAGTATACCTTTAATATATAACACAAGCAGTATCAGGAGATTCGCGTCAACGTATGTGTTGAAATATCCTCAATGATGTATTGGATTTTTTCTGTTACCGAAAAAAAAAACGATTTTTTTTTATCCTCTATTAGCAATAGACACTGTACACTGTTACACTGTATATAAGTTTATATTACAACAATATTTGTGGAATTTGGTACAAATGATATTTGTATTACTATTTAGGATATAATGATTCCCGTTTTTTCCCTCAGGCTCGGGAAGACACAGTACACTCCATAGCCTATTAGCGTCTATTATAATCAGTATAAAAAATTAACATCCCACTGCCGGACATACTCGCAGGCCTTTGCTTTTAGTTGTTCTAATAACTACAATATTTTCTCAATTCACAAACGATTCTAACAATCCTAGTTGCTCACGTCACACGTCGCTTATTTATTTTTATCCTACGTCAAATATTGGTCCGCGGCAATTAAAACATTCCAGTTTCATATTTCCGATATCAGATAAATAGCGTTCGTTCGTCGGAAATATATATTTTTTGTGGATTACCGTTTTTTCAACGCGACATAATCGCGATGCGTATGTCGCAGTTATTTACATGTTAAAACGACGCACCCTCACTGCGCAAACGGTTCAATGAAGTGACAGCGATTGATATAAGTCATACATTAACACATTACACATTTAAGATTCTATAATAAAATTCCGAAATCAATTTTGGCTTTGCTATTAAGCAGTATAAAACCACTGTTAAAAAGAGCCTGATACAAAAAGCCTACTATACTCGTTCAAATCGCGCAATGTACAGACTGCGTTTGGTATCAGTTATGCACTATCGACGCTGCGATTCGACGCGAACTAATCGCGACGCGCATGTCGCGGTTATTTCAATGTAAAACTGACGCAGCGTCATCGTTTATATATATTGACTTCGTTTGGTGTCACTCCGTAGCGATTGTCTCACAGTCCTACGAACAACCATCCAATACCCTTCAACCTAAGCTGTATCCTTTCTTCGTAAAAGTATGATGTTCCACGATTTTCTAGAAGCGTTCTATTTTCATTTATCAAAAAATCGCGATTCAAAACGCTAATAAGTAAATTTATTTCGGGTATTAGCATGCAGACATGAAAACATATATCTATATGATAATTTAAATATATTATCTAAATGCAAATTATTGTTTCAATAACATTTTGATACGTGAAAGCATTTTATTAATTTAATCAAGTTACAATTGGTGTAATCAATATTTCATATCGGATAACCTGTGTTCATCGAATCGAATTTATTGTATAGCCATCAATATATAAGAGGCATTGATTCCCAATTAATCTGAGGTATTATAAAACAGATTAATAAATATCTTTTTCGTAATAACATTTTTTTTATTCAGATTTTTGAAAGACTGATTCTTAATACTAAAAATTTGCATCCATAGCTTGAGTTTTATAGAAAACAAGTCAAGCTAAAAAAGATTATAATACAACTAGAAATACGTGCGGCTTCGCCCGCGTAAAATTCAGTGTAAATTCACATACCCACGCGCGCGCGTGTGTGTGTGTGTTGCATACATTTAAGTGTTTTTTTTAGCCTCTAAAAATTTAACAATCTTTGTTTCCGGTTAATTCTTTTGGTCCTTTTTTTTATTTGCGTTTAGTTATATGGAAAAGGTCAAATTAAGAATAGTTTTTATTATATGTTTGAGCTATACGCGGTGTAATAGAATTTCTAGCATAATTCGTTCTTGATTTAGGCACTGAAAAAAAGGTTCTGAAAAATATTTGTGACAAGAGATCAGAATAATCAATTTGACTACTTATGATTGCTTGCAGAAATAAAATGTTGACTTTAAAATAATATTCATAAAAGTTTCTTATATAACAAAATCATTTTATGTACACAAATACGTTGGCTGCTAAAAATATTTGATCTGACTTTTTGTTTAATCTTTATATGTGAAACATATAGAAACTCCTTTAAATGTACGTAAACCTTAATGTTTATTATGTATCGACTTAATACACTTATTAATATATTTGAAAATGGAGATGTTTATTCAAGATTCCCGATCCATAACAATATCATGGCATTGAGATCCTATAAAAAACTTAAAGACGGCAGATACAAAAATGTTGGTGAACAACATGTTATTACAATCTTGAAAACACGATTTCATTCATGACTAGATGTGGAAATCAGTGTATTGCATAGTTTTGCAAAATCTGTTTAGCAGTTCCGGAGAATATACACCTAATAATATAAACCTAAGCCTCCCTCAAAAATCGTTTTATCGTTTAGTATAAACCGTACAAAAATCCATTCAGCAGGTTTTGAAAAAAAACGATCATATACGTCTGTATAGTCTCTATACATATATCTGTCTAGACAGCTTTTAGAGACTTTCTCTTATATTAAGTATAGATTTATATGAAATCTTAAAATCAAGTAGAATTATTCAGGTATATATTTTTTAATATCACTATATTTAGTTATGTTATTATAGTGTAAAGTGAAGGTAGTAAAGTAACGGCCTGTTAGTATGCCCACTGCTGGGCTAAGGCCACCTCTCTCCGTTTTTGGAGAGAAGGATTGGAGCTAAGACCTACCACGCTGCTCCAATGCGGATTGGTAGGTTAGACATATCCCTAGAATTGTCTAGATATATGCAGATTTCCTCTCGATGTTTTCCTTTACCGAAAAGCGTGTGATAAATTGCAATTATCAATTAGACACATAAGTTTTAATAGAAAAATTCATTGGTGCCTGCCCGGGGTTTTATGTCGTCTCTAGAGAGTCGCACGGTCTCACCGCTAGGCTATCACAGCTTATTATTAGTATTATAGTGTATTATCTACAAAATAAATATTTTTAGGGAATATAGATGTAAACAAAACGAGTTACCCCTTTAATGATACCATAAAAATGCTCCATGTAAATAAATACGATAGAAGCCGTATAATAGGATTTAATCAGACTTGTTTCGAAAGTGTTTTTGATGGTTCTGAAACCTATAATCTTAATTTCATTACCAGTTACATGTTTGCTACGTCAGATGAGTAATCTCATCTAATTCTTCTTCTTCCATTATAAGTGGACATTTGTCCACTTATAATGGAAGAAGAAGTTTAACATAAACATGTTTACAAAAGACTTGTTTACAATCTTTACAAGGTCTGGCGAATATTCTCGAAATCGGTTCGTTTGATATATAAGGCCCGCCCGATATGACTTTAGGACTCTTCCACAAGTCCGATATAGTTCTCCACAGTGCGTCGTTTTAAGCCGAGGTCCGGCCTCACAGGAGGCACCCTTAAGGCGACGCTCCCAGGATGTTGCGAATCTCGCTTCGGCGCAGAACCATCGCCTCGGCGATACTTCTGCGCTCGCCTGCCCTTCCGGTGACGCTGTCAAAGCCTTCAAGACTAACAGCGTTAGTTAATGTCCGAAAAAAGCACCTCGAGATTCAGTTTGCGAATAGAAATCGAGAGCGAATAAACAAACGAAAATAAAAGTGATATAGTGGTGACCTGACCATTTTTATTGGACAACAAACTGTATAGAGACTGTAAGTACTTAGTTTGTAGTAAAAAGTTGAATAAAGTGTTTTAACAAGTCACCAGGTTTTCATCCAAATCCACAAACCCCTGTACGTAACAATATTATATTGGTATAATAAATTAAGTAAAATTAATAATTAAGAGATTATATTTACGAAGCTATTGCGCAGTAGAATAAATACCTATGTTGGTTATCTTATTCTTGTATCGAGCAGTTTTTAACTCGGGCCAAGGTCTGTTTATACACTACCTTCATTTTGACAAGTTGCCAATCTTTTACACGGCCCCGAGCCAGAGATCAGATCAGCTAATGGTTGGATATAAAATAATTATCTGAAACGTAAGTGAAGTTGGTTTGTTGCTTCAAATTAAGATGGTTTTTTTATACAGGAAAAAACCCCTTATAGGTACCACCGCCCGACGGGGACAGGCGGTGGTTATGTCGGACTCGCACCGACTAAAACGACCTGTATGCTCCCCACACTGCTGGTGGCGGGTGCAGGGTACCTTATTTGACCCCACCCCCGCACGCAGCATCTCTAAACCCCAGAGTGCGCCACCACTGGGTCGGAGCCTCTCTAAAAGTGGCCCCTCCCTCCGCTGGATGATGCATCGGGAGCACCAGATGCATCGACTGCCTCGGGGACCTTATAAGGCGGGCGTCCGATAAACCCCGTTCGGAGCGTTTAGAAGGTCCCCGTATGTCGCTCTCGGCATGCGATGGACTTCGGCGAGTAGCCTGCGCCCCGCTCGCCTGCGGCAGATCGGATCCAAAGCCCCGACTTCCCGGATCCGTCCCGCCGTCAAATTAATATGTTAGTTCTATTGTTAACTAGTAATCAGCCAAGTTGATCTAGTAAAATCTTTAGTAAGAAAAATTTTGGTACCTTTAGTGTCTCAAAGGATTTGAAACGCAGCGCTGATAGAACCCTCACTAGCTGACTTTTCTGAAGCCGTAGGAAAGGTGTCATAAGTTCATCTGAGTTCCAGATTTGCTGATTTATGTTTATTCATATTCCTTTTTCGAATGATAATGATGTGGTCATTATATACTTACTTGGGTAATAATTCTTACATATTTTAAAACAAAGTCTGTGGTTGCGTTTGATATATCTGGTGCTTCCGATGCATCGATCAGCGGGAGGGGCCACTGTTTAGAGAGGCCTTGACTTGGAGAGAGCGCACTCCGAGGTATACAGCTGCTACTGGCGGGGATGGGGGAAATGTACATAACGTTACCCTGTCTTTCCAAGCAGCAGCGTGGTCACTGTCAGTCGATGAGAGACCAACATACCGGCCGCTCGTCCCCATCCATCCCATCGTCACCACCCGATGGTGGTGACGACCCATAATGGGTTTTCCTCACAAATAGCGTCTTCTTACCTGTTCGCGATAAACTCATAAAAGACTGAACATATTTTAATGATACACCAATAGATAGAGGTTATTCACGACGAGAGTATAATTCATGTATAATTGACTAAGATTTTATGTACATTAGTTGGAATACGAGTACCTGCTTATAATTTCGGAAAAGTTGGACGTCGTTCTTAATTTTGATATTTCTCATCGAAATATTAAATCATTTTTTTAACTTTTTTTTATACACACGGTCGCCCATCCCCAAAAATATTGGTCCCCGGTGGGAATCGAACCCGCGACCCACTGCGCTAACGGGCCAGTCAATATATTATGCGTAAGACAAAAGATCCCTTGTAAGTTATAAATTACGTCTTAATACCCGCTTTTTTTGTCTTTATTTTTTTTAAGGACTTATTATATCCTACAAGGAGATGACAGTCCCATCATTAAATTAATATTACATAGATATTAAAATTATATTATTTAGTAACACCCGCTTTATTTCCATAGCCTTGTTGATAAACGTTACAGCTTACAAGTCTTAAGAATCCATTAGACTATGACCTTTGTTATATCGGGACTACAATAGAGTGTATATTATGGTAATATGATACTAGGGTTAATGACGCAAGAAAAGCCATGATATTTGACACGACCTAGTTTCCACGTAGATTAATGGGTCGTAGTAATAAGAATTGTTCTTTGAAAAGAGCAACCGCCGAGTTTCTTCCTGGCTCTTCTCAGAAGGAACAGCTATCCGGCAGTAGATGTTGACGATTCAAAAGCACTTGTTTACGAGTTTACTTGCATAAAGAATATTTTGAATTTGAATATGATAAAGACACACTAAGATAGACCATAAACATACCTGTTCGAGTTTGATTAAATAACTCATAAAAAAACTGCATCAAATATATCGCACGCTTAGTTTGTACAAGTTGTTTTCAATTAATTAATTACAGAAAACAACTAAGTTAGTAGTTCTTTAAAAAAGTGACTAAATATTGCAGATACCAACAACAAATCTTTATTTAGTAAATATAATTTAGGCGTATGAAGTAAATCGAGTATTAAATGATTTATAGAACCAGGTGTTACTTTGCGGAATTCCATATTACAGGCACTATAACAAAACTATAATTCGCTTAACCCGTGCAGATTATAGCGAGGTAGTTTTGTTATAGTGCCCGAGAATTAAGTAAAAAAAAATATTTTTTTACCCCATATAAGTGATATTTCAACTGCTCCGCCGCTCGCTTTAATTAACCCGGTCTGAATGCGAAGTTAACTCTGTTTCAGCTTGCTTACCTTTTGTTTCTAATGTTGGACAATTCCAGAGATGCCACAGTTAAACAATGAGAAAATAATTTACTTTAGAAAACCTCGCCTGTGCTAGATAATTTCCCGGGAGGCGCATCTGCTCGTATACATATTATTAATATAAAATGTAGAACAGTATCATATTACATGTATACATGCACTTACATTTACATACATCTAATATATACAAAAAGGAATGGAAATAGGTATTCTTACATTGGCTTCACAGTATATTTTTTGCAATTTCATTTTGTACATAAGAATATATATAATTATAAAAGATTGGCGATGTATATAATAGACGAAGTAGGAACCGACATAAGCTTGCGGTTCCTGCTTTGCGTATTGCAAAAGTACGTAAGTCGTTTGTGGGTTCGGGTATAAGATTCTATGATCTCTTATCAGCTGTTCTGTTAATTTAATTATATAAAATTAATATAATCTAAGTAATAAATGAAATAATCCATGTGGAAATATTTGTTACTGTGCAAGAATTATAAATACAAGTTGTAAAAATCAATAAAAGAAAAAGCAAGTTTACTTATAAAACTGAAACCTGTCACCGGAACCATCAGTTAAATTTTAAATTAGTGTTTATTTAAAAAAATCAATTTAAAACTCAGGGAAGTATCGTTTAAAGTTTTATCTCTTTATATTTACACTTTAAAAAAGAAATATTTTCTTTCTTTCTTTATATTAGTTCGTCTCTCGTACTTTCTTTGAAACTATGTTGCAGATGTTCTAATCTCGAAATTTTTTTCAGAGATATGTATTTCAAGCATAACTTTAGCAACTGTCTCGGTTTACTTAGTATTTAAAAGTAAATTAGATGACTTATTTTGGAAAGTTATTTGCGGAAGTATCCCTTCTTATTAAAACTAAACTTATAACTACTCAGTAACTTCACATTGCTATTTATGAAATATACCTAATCCCTTTTACTAGAAACTACATTTATACACACAAGAGCTTATAGTTTAAAAGCAAGGTTGACTGCTGCAATTCATATTCATAGTGTTAAATAATATTGTTTTCTTTTTCTTTTTTTTTTCTCAAAACAAATTCAATTCTTTTTTCTCAGATTCAGAGTATTAAGATTTGATACAAAAAATTAATTATATATAATATATATCCTTGTAATTATGCTTATAATGTAATAGCAGAATTGACACTGAAAACAATAATCACAACTTATAACTATCACCATAAATTAAAAAAAAACAACCTATATTGTTGTCTCTTTTTGCTTATTATTTGAAAGCAAAATTGATGACTATAATATACTATTTTTTACAATCCTTATTAATAAACATTAATCATTTGTACATGTCTCTCTTTGCTTATTAATTAAAAGTGAAGTGGATGACTAAGTTACTGTATAATACTATATAATTAAAAAAAATAAAATTAATATCAGTGTATGTAAATAAGTAATTAAAAAAAAAAGAATAAACTACTTCCGATACACAAAACTAATACCTCTTTCTAATACAGTTTTGCTTACTTTCAGCATAATCTTAAAAATTAAAAATGATGACTCGCCAAGCATCATTGAAAGACATGGAGTCAAAACTTAGACTGGCTCTGCAAGATTTAAAATCATCAAAGGAGCTTAACGCTCAACTTCTTAAAGAAAGAGAAGACAGTGAGGTTGAAATTACAAAAATTATAAAAAAGAACAGTGAATACAAAGATAAACTTGCTAAACTCCATGTTGAGTATACGGACATTTTACAACAACGAGATCAGCTGAAGGATATCATTGAATCATTTGATCAATGTGCTTATGAACACGAAAAGGCTTTGAGTCGCATCACCGAGCTGGAAATTAGCCTTCACGAAACACAACAGAATGTTTGCCAGCTGGAACAAGCAAAACATTCTCAAGAATCTGATGTGACCCAGAGTCTTTTTGCTGAACTTGTTGAATGTAGTTCCAATTTGGGCAAAATTAATATTGAAAATGAAGCATCAAATTCAGTATGCTTCAGTAGTAATAACAAATTAAAAAAATATATCAAAATCAATAAATTTATTAAAAAAACAAAGCGAGTGATAAAAACCAAAAATTGCATTCAACAACTAGGGAAAGCTAAAAAGGAACGTTTGTGTTTAATTGATAAAATGAAATCTATAAGTGATAAACTTCATTATAGAAGACACTTGCATGACACTGAAACCCGGCAACAGCAGGGTAAAATAAATTCTTTAGAAAAATCCTTAAAACATATAACAGAACTTTATAAAAAGGCTCAGGTGCAAATTGACGAGCATATATCATCTTTTGATAACTTATTAGGTATTTGTAATGACAACTTAGAACGTTTTGAATCTTTGTCAAACAAATGTAAAGAAGTACATAAAAAAGACTGTTTGTGCTTGCTGAAAAGTGTCACACAAGTTTCTTCACCGTCTGACATATGTAATTCCGATAACTCAGATATAAATACGTCAGTTACTACAAAGCCAGATGAAAATAATTCAAACATTTTTGAAAAGAAAGAATTTAAAAAGAAAACAATAATAATATCAGATGAATTAGGTAAAGGCTTTGGATGTTTAATGAATAATTGTTTATCACATCCAGTTATAAATAGATGTTCGCCAGGGGCTACCTTCAGTTATTTATTTGACAACATAACAGAAAATTCTTTAGATTGCAATACAAATGTGATTTTAATGTGTGGAGATAGCTTAAATATAAGCAAACAAGAAATTATAAAATGTGTAGATAAATTGCTACTCCTACATGACAATACAAAATGTAAATTTATTATGTGTGCGTTCCCTTACTCGAACACACTTACAACAAAACAAAACAAACACATTTATAAGTTAAACTTATTAATTTATAATTTGACACGCCGTCATGGTCAGGCAATCGTTTACTTTGATAGTAATAAATTTATTACTTCTTTTAAATTGACAAGGGATACTATGTATCTACCTTTTAAAGTTAAAAGACATATAGCTACATTGTTAGCATACCATATAAACGATAAAGTTACATGTGTAACTAATTCTTTTGATTCTTATGTTAACTGTACTAATAGTACTAATATTTCTATTTTTGACTCCTGTACTAGTAGTAGTACTTGTATTATTCCTAGTATTAATCTTGGTTGTGATAATACTAGTTTAAACTAGAAATAAGGACAACAGATAAGCCTTGTCAAATGAATTTAGTACACCAGAATTTACAAGGATTATCTGGCAAAGAATTCGAATTAGAATTATTTTTAAAAAAATTTAACATTGATGTTATGTGCATAACTGAGCACTGGCTTAATAGTTCGCAATTATTGTTAAATATTAAGGATTATACAGTATCCAGTGCTTTCTCCAGAAAGACCGCGAACCGTGGTTCAAATCATGGGGGTTCTCTTATATTAGTACGGGACAATATACATTATAAAAAAAGAAATGACATTTTGGGTCTCTCTGTAGAACACACTGTTGAGCTGTCTAGTGTTGAGCTGGAGCAATATCTTGTTGTTTGCGTTTACCGGCCGCCCTCAGGCGATTTTAATGTATTTGAAGAAGTTATGGAGGAAGTACTTAAGAAGATAAGTAATTCATCTAAAAAAATCTTAATTTGCGGTGATTTCAATGTAGACATTTTAGTGAAGAGTGCTAAAAGATGTAAATTACTTAACCTATTCAGGTGTTTTAACCTGGATAATGTTTTTAATGAACCTACTAGAATAACTGCAACTTCAGCTACTTGCCTTGATAATATATTTTGCAATTGTAAAATCTTACTTAAATCAATTATAAATAGCTTAAGATCAGATCATAGTGGACAGAAAATATCAGTTCCTGGCCTTGAACAAAGGCTTAAGAAAATAATTCAATTAAGACCTGTTACTACTAAAAAAATGAATACCTTTAAAGATAATATCTTAGCTAAACTAACCACAATTAATGCTGCACAGAATGATCCGGATGAACTTTATAATTCTCTCTTTAGCTTAATTAACCTTGAATTTAACCGTGTCTTTAAAGTTGTGGAAAAAAAAATATCACCAAATCTAAAGTTCAGTGACTGGGCAACAGTTGGCATTTACAAAAGCAGGAATAACTTGTTTGACTTGTATGCACAAAAACAGTTCAATCGAACCCCCATATTCACCGATTATGTAAAAAAATATTCAAAATTATTTAAAACTGTTTGCTTACAAGCAAAGTCTTTATATATAAAAAGGAAGATCGCTACTTCTGAAAATAAAATAAAAGCGACGTGGAATATTTTAAATGATGAAATTGGTAAAAATAAAATTCAACACAATTACAATGATAATCTTGAACTTAGCATCGGTAACAAAATTATTACTTCCAATTTAGAAGTAGCCCGCACATTTGAAAGTTTTTTTCGAGACATACCAATTACTACTACTAAATATATTAATTCCTCGCCAACAATAGCACTTAATCTTTTACAAAAGAGCGTCACTGTATGTGGCGTTGTCTTTAATTTTAAACATATTACCCCATATGATGTTATAAAAAGCTTCCAAACAATTCAATTAAAAAAAACGGAAGACTTATGGGGAATGTCAGTACGGACAATTCAGAATATCATTGATGTCCTTGCGTCTCATTTAGCTCAAATTTTCAATAAAACTGTAGATTCAGGTATATTTCCAGATCTCATGAAACATAGTAAATTAGTTCCTCTGTTTAAATCTGGAGATAAAAAAGATCCAAACAATTACAGACCAATTTCAATACTACCAGCTTTTAGTAAAATCTTTGAAAAAATCATGCTTAATCAACTGCTCGATCATTTCAATTCGAATAAATTACTTCATTCTGAGCAGTATGGTTTTACAAAGGGTAGATCCACAACAGATGCGGGTGCAAGATTAATGAAACATGTTTTTAATGCTTGGGAGAAGTTCCAGAACGCCCTAGGTGTTTTCTGTGACCTATCAAAGGCATTTGATTGTGTTCAGCATGAGACTCTCTTGCGAAAATTAAGCCATTATGGGGTAAAAGGTACTGCACTAAACCTAATTGCCTCATATCTTAGTAATAGAATTCAAAAAGTATGTGTAAATAATGTAAAGTCATCCGGTTCAATCACGAAAATGGGTGTGCCCCAAGGCTCTATTCTCGGTCCCTTCCTGTTTTTAATATATATAAATGATTTGCCATTTTATGTTAACAATATTTGTGACGTAGTACTTTTCGCAGATGACACATCATTATTATTTAAGATTGACAAAACAAATACGAAAGTTGACGATGTGAACAGGGCCTTGTCACAGGTATCGCATTGGTTTGCAATAAATAATTTGATATTAAATACAAATAAGACTAAGTGTTTAGAATTCGCATTGCCTAATGCTGAAAAATTAGTACATACAGTAAAAATTAATAATGAAATAGTAAAAACAGAAGAATTAGCTGTTTTTCTGGGAGTTACCTTGGATGTAAAGCTGCAATGGGGACCCCATATAACGAATCTTTGTGGTAAACTTAGCTCCGCTGCTTATGCCATTAGGAAGATTAGGCAATTAGCTGATATTGAAACAGCAAGACTTGTCTATTTTTCTTATTTTCATAGCATCATGGCATACGGTATCTTGCTATGGGGTAAAGCAGCTGATATCCAAAAAATATTTCTTTTACAAAAGCGAGCTGTTCGTGCGATTTATAATATGAAACCACGTGACTCGCTTCGTGATAAATTTAAAGAAATAGGTATTCTTACTGTAGCTTCACAATACATTTATAATAATATAGTGTTTGTGAAACAAAATATACATCTTTTTAATAAAAAAAGCGATATTAGTAATAGGCAAACTAGGAACCGAAATAAATTAATAATACCAAGGCTAAGGCTTCAGAAAGTACGTAGATCGTTTGTGGGCTTCGGTATACTTTTTTATAATAAAATTCCTCAATCAATTTTGGACTTGCCTTTACACAAGTTCAAAAAAGCAATTAAAGAGACTCTCATTAATAAAGCTTACTATAATGTTGAAGACTATGTCAATGATAAGAAAGCTTGGAACTAAATTGCGACCAGCTATGTACTAGACGATATTATAATCTAAGTTTGTTAACAATAGTCAATACAAAACTGTACTATTTATTTTTTAAAAGAGTGACCGCCGAGTTTCTTGCTGGTTCTTCTCGGTTAGAGCACCTTTCCGAACCAGTTGTAGCTTCAATTTAATTTTAATTTGACGATTCAAAAGTGCTTGTAATAGGCCAATTTGAATAAAGACCTATTTGAATTTGAATATAATAAAATTCCGTAATCTACTTTAACTTTACCATTAAAACAGTTTCAAAATAGTATTAAAAAAGGCCACTATACGGATTAAAATTACTTAGACGATAAGAATGTGTGGACATATTTACTCTTCGACCCTGTAAATTACAAAAATGACTAAATGTAACTAGTAATAAGATAACCAGCAGTAGAGTTAACGATTCAAAAGCATGGTTTAGGTACTGAACTAAATGTAAATAAACATAACCATATTTCTCAGGTGTGCCCAACATTTTATTGCAATACTATGATTTACAAATGAAGACATTTCAATAAAACTGCATATCTCAAAATTATTCTTTTATATCTTTTAAGAAATTTAAGACTTATGATTTTAGTGTCAAGAGCATTAAAATTTAATCTTATAAAAAATCCGTCAGACAAAGTTTTGACTCAATTAAACCAATTTAATATGCAATTCTGTCATATATCGTGCCATAACAAAATGACGTAAATGCAATCGATAATTTTAAATACTTTGGAAAAAAACAAATAAAAATATTATTTAGGATAATGTAATGTGTTATAATCTTTTTGATTTTAAACTATCGTGAGTGTTATTCATAATTAATGTTTAGAGACCTGCTATACTCACGTGTTATTTTATCGGATGAGCCCGACTAGTTTCAAGACCATACGGGGCTCCTATTCATGAGCTCTTTACGCGGCGTTATCGCGGCGGGAACTCATGAATAAGAGCCCCGTATGGGCTTGGAACTAGTCTTATCTACTAATTATTAATTATTACTAATTATTAACTATCTTACTAAAAATAACCTTCTTTGTTATATTCAGCTCTAGTTAAGTACCTAAACCTACAGAGTATAGTATGTCATCACTTTTTCAATATAATTTACTTGCGATACACCATAAGAAGTTTTATAGAAGCAGTAAAGCCGTTTAATGGGATTCTCATCGATCCGGATTTCACCGGATTTGCCCTAGTTTTAAAACAGGTTAATAAATAGAATAGTTTGTTAACTCCGTAACTCAATTTATTTGTTTAGATTGCAATCATAATAAAGGTAAAACAAAGAGCCTGTTACTATCCCACTACTGGGCCTAGGTCTTCTCTCAGCTTTTTTGGGAGAAGGGTTGTTGCTAAGCTACATTGCTCCAGTTTGGATTGGTCGGTTACACATATCGCCAGATTTCTCTATATATATGCAAATATCCTCATGATTTTTTCCCTCACCTAAAAGTGTGCAATAAAATGCAAATATCATTTAGGTTTAATAAAAACAATTAGTGGGTCCTGTCCGGTTTTATCATCGCACGGTCGAACCGCTAGTCTATCTTTCGACATCCCACGAAGACGCACGCAGCGCATCGCTTCATTATTTCCGTTGCACACAGCAAGGGAATGGAATTCTCTCCCGGCATCTATCTTTCCCAATACCTACGATATGGGTATCTTCAAGGCAAGAGTGAATAGGCATCTTATAGATAAGCGCGCTCCATCTTAGACTGTCTCATCGCTTACCATCAGGCATGATTACAGTCAAGCGCTCGCCTAATAAACAATAAAAAATACCACAGCTCCACACAGTTGTTTGTATGTATTTATGTATTTGTATATATGTGTGTAATACATATTATGATGTCATAAAATTTAAATTTTTGCAGGCTCGTGGTTTCGCAGAACCAACGCGCTCTCCACATTGTGTTCCCACACCATTTTTTGGATTCACCTGAGTGGTTTGGAGTTTCGACTGACGAATATTTTCAGGTATGTAGTGCGGAAAAACGCAACAGATCGGCGGACAGACTGATCTGGTATTTATTATATCAGTATGGATTATTAATTTCACAATAAACTATTGCAATAAACAATTTTCACTGTCTACTAATTTAATGTATGCAAAAACGTGTTTATTCGATGCCGTTGAAGTTAAGCAATAAAGATTATAAAGGAAGTTTGATATTCATTTAACTCTAATATTAAAAACAAACTTTTTACTAACTCATTATTATAAAACGGTACGCCGTGTGGTATCCGGCAGAATAGAATAGACCACCCTCAATTCTTACCGAGGTGTCGTAAAACGCGACTAAGGTAAGCTGACGTCAGGCCGGCGGCCGGTCGTAAAATACGTAGCCAAATCATGTGACAACATGTTTGTAGCATGTTGTGCCGACCCCACTTAGAGTGGGATAATGGCAGGAGAAAGATAATTATTATATAACGGTCGTAAGACCTGTCTTATTGTATTAGTCAGGATTTTGGGCAATGAAAAATATGGATGAAAGTAGAATGCATATAAATGAGATGAGAATTTATAGAATTAGGCGTTACTTTTCGAAGATCCATAATACAAAAGTAATAATGAAATTATTGTGCTATAATCCACGATAAAGCAAATAGAAAATATATTTCTTGCGAAGTTACGAAGTTATACAGCCGACTACCCGTTTTTATACCAGATACATGCAGAGTTCGTGAAAACAAATGCATAGACCTTGCAAAAAGACTCCGCGACTATCTCCTGATGATGCTTCGGTTGTGGGGCGAAACGATTGTTGAGTTTGTCATAGGGAACGTGTGTAGTGCTTGTGTATTGTGGTGGCGGTGGTGGAGGTTTGTGCGTGTGTTTTCACGAATCCTATATGTATCGGGTATGAAAACGGATTGTCCATTCTACATTTAGCGTTATACTATATATCATAATTTCTATTTGCTTTATCCCGAATTATTAAAAAATATTTTTTATTATTACTTTTGTGAGATGAGAATGTTAAGGTGGAAGTGTACTGTGACAAGACTGGATAAAAACGTAACGAATATAAAATAGGTCTGAAATATGCGGCCATTATAGAAAAGCTAGTCTTTTACAAGATTTAGATCGCAAGGACATATAATGTAACGAGAAAGGATGAAAATCATCTAACCTTTTCATATTCAAATTCAAAATATTCTTCATTCAAGTAAACTTGTAAACAAGTGCTTTTGCATCGTCAACTTTACTGCTGGTTCGGAAAGCTGTTCCTACCGAGAAGAACCAGCAAGGAACTCGGTGGTTGCTCTTTTTAAAATATAAATCTTAAAACTAATTACATTTAGTTATTACTGTCTTGTAGAGAGCAGAAGTGCACCTATATCCACACATCCTTATCATCTAAGTAATCTTCCACAGTATAGTAAGCTTTCTGTATCAGCCTCTTTTTAACAGTGTTTTTAAACTGCTGTAATGGCATGGTCAAAATTTATTTCGGAATTTTATTATAGAATCTTATACCCAAACCCATAAACGATTTACGTACTTTTGCTAGGCACAGAGCAGGTGTCGCAAGCTTAAGTCGGTTCCTACTTTGTCTATTATATACATCACCTATCGTTTTATAATTCTTTATATTTTTGTGTATATAAATTACATTGCTTAAAATATAAAAGGAAATGTAAGAATAACTAATTCCTCAAACTTCTCTCGCAGGGAATCACGCGGACTTAAATTGTATATTCCAACCAAACGAGTGTCAAATATGAATGGATATGTGACTAAAGAGAGGCTAAGGAAAAGAGCTTATTGGATCGAGTAAGATAAAAAGTAACGGCCTGTTAATATCCCACTGCTGGGAATAGGCCTCCTCTCTCCATTTTTTAGAGAGAAGGGTTGGAGCTAAGACCTACCACGCTGCTCCATTGCTCTAGAGATATCCCTCACGATGTTTTCCTTCACCGAAAAGCGTGTGATAAATTGCAAATATCAATTAGACACGTAAGTTTTAATAGAAAAACTCATTGGTGCCTGCCCGGGTTTGAACCCATGTCCGTCTCTTAAGAGTCGCACGGTCTCACCACTGGGCTATCACAGCTTTGGATCGAGTGAAGTATGACAATACATATAAAAGGAGTAGTGATAGAGTAGACGAATGACAGGAGAGTCCTTATTCCTTATGTCCTTATCCCACTCTAAGTGGGATAAGGACATAAGGAATAAGGACTTACTATTAACTATTTAGCATCAATTGTGTCAATTCCAGGTGTCGATAATGGCGATGGAGGAGTCAAGAGTCTTAGTGTGGCACCGCGACAAACTAAAGTTGTCGATAATGTCGGATGCCTTCTTGCAAGCTGTATTCGATCACATTCTCGGTCGGGACGTCGTTCATAAACTAATGCAGGTCTGTCTTATTATAATACTAGCTTTACTAGAGGCTTTGCCGCGTGGAAATCTATGTCAAAAATATGCCCAAATTGAAGTTTTGAACATAAAAGTAATTGTTGTGATTTAACAATAAGAGAAAGAGAGAATTACGGACTTTTTAGTAGTATTTTTGTAGATCTACAATTCTCTAATACATAATAAATAATAATCACATAATAAATATATGGCTAACTTACACACACGGTCGTCCGACCCAAAGTAAGTATTTTAATACTTGTGTTATGGGTGACGATATCATAGATATACCGGAAGTCACAAAGAACTTGTATCTAAGGGATAAATTTAAATGATATATTATATTGCTTGGATAAATTTAAAGAAATTTAGGCGTCATGACTAGTTTCACAATATATCTACATGATACTATGACAGATATACTAGAAACCGACATCATTAAACACAAAGGTTGCGCCTCCAAAAGGTTCTAAAATCAGTTGTCGATCTCGGTACACATTTTTATAACGAAATTCCCCAACATTACCTAGACTTGCCTTTACACAAGTTTAGAAATTATCTTGAAGCGATGCTGCACAAAACTTACTATACAATTGAAGATTATTTGAGTGATAATAGCATATCCTAACTGCAGTCAGCTACGCACCAAGCCGCAACGATTAATTTGTCAATCAAATTGTTAAAAAAAAAATTAGACGCCGAGATTCTCGTTGGATCTTCTCGGTAGGAGCAAACTTCCGAATCAGTGGTAGCTTCTTTAAAACATTTGACGAAAAGTGCTGAAAACAGTCAACATAAATAAAGAATATTGGGAGTTGGAGTTTGAGTTTTCACTTTTATTACAAATTCAAATTCAAAATATTCTTTATTCAAGTAAACTTGTAAACAAGTGCTATTGAAACGTCAACTTTACTGCTGGTTTGGAAAGCTGTTCTTACCGAGAAGAACCAGGAAGAAACTCGGCGGTTGCTCTTTTTAAAATATAAATGCTAAAACTAGTTACATTTAGTTATTACTGTCTTGCACAGGGTAGAAGTGCAGCTAAATCCACACATCCTTATCATCTAAATAATCTTCGACAGTATAGTAGGCTTTCTGTATCAGCTTTTTAACAGTGTTTTTAAACTGCTGTAATGGTATGGCCAAAATTGATTTCGGAATTTTATTATAGAACCTTATACCCAAACCCATAAACGCTTTACGTACTTTTGCTAGGCGCAAAGCAGAAGTCGCAAGTTTATGTCGGTTCCTAATTTGTCTATTATATACACACAAAACTAATCGTGTCCACAATTGGGTAATGTATTAATCGGTGCCGCGGCATACATACGGACCGCCTTGCACATAGATCGCGTGCTGGCCGGTCACGACTGGAAGCACTGTTTATTGTCCAATTATTTGCATATTTATAAAATGCATATTAGGGATTGCGAAATTCCTGGAATGCTGTACTTTCATGACATAAATAGTTATAAGCCAGCCTTTACTTCCGCTAGAACGTTTGGAAATTTGCTAAATCAAAGCAAATGCACGATTGTTTTCATCTATTACTAATGTATAATCTATACTTATTATAAAACAAAGTCCCAAAAAGCTGTCTGTCTGTATGTAATCGATTTTCTCAAAATCTACGAAATGGATTTTGTACGGTTTTTACCAAAATATAGTGAAATACTTCCGGATGGTTTAGGTAAATAGTACATATCGGTATTATGTAAATTGTGTTGAAGAGATCGAGCCGTAAAGGTGTATATTCGTATTAAAGTATGTATTAAAAATAATATACAGTGACTCGCGAAAATATTGGACACTTGTGATATTTTCAAATAAGTCGCTCAGTACACCGGACACGTATGGAGGGATCGGGTCGGTTTTTTTGTAGTAATAAGATATATATCCAAGTTAATAATGATATTGATATTCATTATAAAATAATTATATAGGAATGGATAAAAAAGTAATTTTCTGGCTAAAACTCAACGAAGAATAGTACTTTCAAAATACGAGAGGAACAGTAAAAGACAGCGGAGGCAGTGTGATGGTTTGGAGCTGTTTTTGCACAGGTGTTGGGAATTTACTTTTTATGACACTATCATAGATAAAAATACACTTCCATTCATTCCTTTATAATTTTTTACATCGAACAGATATGGATGTATTTTGAAATATAATTAAGATTTATATTTTAAAAAGAGCAACCGCTGAGTTTCTCGCTGGTTCTTCTCGGTAGGAACAGCTTTCCGAACCAGCAGTAAAGTTGACGATTCAAAATCACTTGTTTACAAGTTTACTTGAATAAAGAATATTTTGAATTTGAATTTGAATATATATTGACTTGGATACACGTCTTATTACTACAAAAGGAAAACCAACCCATCTCTCCAAAGGTGTTCGTTGTACTGAGCGATTTATTCGAACACACCTTAGGGTCCGAATATGTATGTGAGTCACTGTATGTAGTATATCTACCAGTTGTCCGTCACCCATAACACAAGTATTAATTTACTTACTTTGGGAATGAACGACCGTGTATATAAGTGTCCCATATATATTAATTTAATCTATACTAATATTACAAAGAGGAAAGATTTATATGTTTGTTTGTATGTTTGTTTGTTTGTTTGTTTGTTTGTATGTATGTACGTTTTCACGCAAAAACTACTGGACCGATTTCAAAAATTCTTTCACCATTAGAAAGCTGCTTTTACACTGAGCAACATAGGTTATATGTCATTTTCAAAAAAAATAGGGATCCCTAATAAAATTGTTATAACTTGGTAAAAATTTAGTCGTAAACATCTATCATCGCGTGCGCTGCGAAAACTATTGATGATAGAACAAAAAAATGTTCTACAGTATTATAGAACGTATCAATATCCACAAAAATCGGTCCGCGCTACCATATGTCTAACTATTATAGTTATGCCAATATAACTACTTTTTTACATTGTAAAAGTCGGTAAAAGTGCCGACAATAATCAAACCATTTTATTCATATCTCTGTATTAATCGTTATCCCATTAAATGATATTTTATGAATAACTGTTTCAATACCTGTAAAATATTTTTTAAATTATTAAAAGCCGACATCCCAATCAAGAGATTTTACGAATTTAAGAATGTAAATCTAAATCAAATAATGCCATAACAAACCTAACCTACCGTTATAGCAGGGCCTGCACTTGGTGAGTTAAGTCTTATTCCAAGAATACTAATGATACCCATTTTTTATAATTAAATAATCTACAAATAAATCTACAGTCCGATTTCGTAGACTTTCCACTACCACGAGATCTGTATGGACGCGGGTGAAACCGCGGGGCTTTGCTAGTAATAATATAAATTGCAAACAGATACGCTTCATAGAATAGATGCCTCGACCGTAAAGTTTTGACATTAAATTTGATTATTTATAATAAATAATTTTAATTTATTTTTAAATGAAAATTTAGAACGTGAATCTCTAATGGACGGAGGAATATTATTCCAACGTCGTGTGGCGGCATATTTGAAGCTTCCCCTGAAGGCGGAAGTGGAGTGACGTTATTTATTTACCTTTTTCAGGTGAGCGAAACGATGTCAGTCAGCAATGGTCATCTCCCTAACAATTACGAAGAGGGTGAGGATAAACCAATGCTGGTGGTGAAGAAGGCGGGCGACGGGCCTGGGATCACGGCGTTGCTTAATAGGCAACTGCAAGGTATAAAATCACAACCAAAATAGTCAATATGTACCGCATTAATATAAACACTGGAAATAATTTAGAGAATTAGACCTTATTTTGCGGAGATCCACGATACAAAAGTAATACGAATACAAATTCAAATCATTCTTCATTCAAGTAAACTTGTAAACAAGTGCTTTTAAATCATCGACATCTACTGCTGGTTCGGAAAGCTGTTCCTACTGAGAAGAGCCAGCAAGAAACAGCGAGTTGTCTTTTTAAAGTATAATTCTTAATACTAGTTACATTAAGTCATTACTTAATGTCTTGTACAGGGTCGAAGATTAGCTATATTCACGCATTCTTATCGTACAAGTAATCCTCAATAATATAGTAGCCTTTTTTTAATAGTGTTTTTTAAACTGCTGTAATGACAAAGTTAAAATTATACCCATGCAGGATTCTTAAAATAAATAAATAAATAAAAATAAACTTCATAAGAACCTTCTGACAATGATTGACAAACCAAAAAAAAGAATTATCGAAATATTTCCATCTATAAGTCACTAAATTCTGTGAGTTTAGTTCATTTTGTTACTAAGCTTAGCACGCTCCTGCGACTTCTTTTTGTCGTTACATCTTTTGTTTTACGCTTATTTTCTAAGAAATTTCCCAAAAATAAGATATATTTGTATTTAGCAGAAGTAATACAAGAAGAGTTTTATCAAATATTTATTATCAATTTACATTGGCAATCGACTGGTCCGTTGGCACTGTCTTCAGTTTCGCGGGTTGCGAGTTCGATTCCCGCCGAGGGCCAACATTTTCTATAAACAATTTCTTGGTTCTTCGAGCCTGGGTGTATATTTGTATTTATGTATGTAATTAAAAATATATATGTGGTATATTCATCATTTGTCCGTCACCCATAAACACAAGTATTAAGTTACTTTGGGGACGGACGACCGTGTGTAAGTGTCCTATATACAGTGTAATCTACATGTAACGTCATTCGATTTAACGACAAACTCCCTAAAGCTTGTTTCCCATACTCTATATAGCATTACAGGCACCCTCAATAACGATAGCAATTTAATAATATAAAGTACCTTTTAACTTGCCAACATTAGTAAAAACTGCGCAGCTGTGTATTTTCTTTTGTCTTTCTTTATCACTAAGATGTCTCAATATCGCAAGATACGAATAAAATATTAAAGAAAATACAACAAAATTTCTAGTGCAGCAAAAGACGTCAGACAAAAATAGCAGACTATACGCAATAGCGATCAAATAAGAATTGTTTTTATGTAATTACTAACACTAGTCTGAAACTTTTTCTTTTTCTAATACAGATTTTGCTTCTCCCCATTATATAGAGTTTGCACTGTATTTATATAAAAAATCAATATGATTTCTACGCATGGTTTTTTCAACAGTAATTTTTTGTTTGAAAATAGAGCTAGTGTAGTGTAGTGAAGCATGCCAGATAAGTGTCTACTTGAGTATTAGACACTTTTTTTGTATATATAGTACGCCTTTATAAATATTGAACATAGTTTCATTTTAGACCTATTAATTACGAATGACTCATTTATATTTCCTAACAATTAAGTAAATTTCTATTATACTTAATACATTTAATTAACGAAGTACCTATTTGATTGGTCTTTTTAGATAAGTATTTATTCAAGAAAAAAGGTTATAGAAGTAGGTATTCTGGAAAGTGTTTTTTTATGTTAAAACTGTGCGACATCTTAAAGTTTTGCCAGATTGCAAAATGGTGGGGTTTAAGGGGTAAACTTTTGTTTCCCCGATTTGCAATCGCACCTGCATATTGAATACACTATCGATAACACTTTGGTGACCGTCTACAAGGCATAAATATCAGAGATATAAATTCAGGCGCGGTTATGCATTATCAGCCATATTTGATTATTGAATCAACTAGTTATGGTATTCGTCGTGTATTGCATGCGGGTTGAGATGTGTCTATCTTACCTTGTATATTTATATACAAGATACATACGTGTTATACATACATCAATAACAAACACATATATCATTACAATAACTCACACTAATACTAATGTACACAGGAAACATTACACTGTCTCAAACGCACACATGTCAGTAACATGAGAGCCTTTGGTGAGAGTGAACGTGTAGCGACATGATGATACTTTTTAGTGCGTGTTTGAGCTTGTGCTATATTCATATAACATTAGTCTATATTAATACAATACAAGTGGACACTAAACGTCGGTCGCAAAAACTTTACCAGTTCGTTATCAGGGTGCAGGCTGGTCCTTACACCCTCAATTGTTGTATTGTTTACATTTATTTCGGTACATATTTTCAAATAAAAGTGCGAATTACTTTAAAATTTGCTTTACCATAGCATGTTTGTTTACACTCATATATAAACTGCTTTTTATAAAACTAACGGCGGTTTTTTAAGACATAACTAGATATTGTTTTTTACTTAATATATTTCATTGATGTTTTTGCATGGCCGGATGCGATCATCATGTTTTCCATTGATAAAATGAAGATAAGAAATTGGTAAACAGTCTGTATTGTCAGTTTACATGGGTAATTTTTAAGGAAGTTTACAATAGTGTATAGCAACACCGAAAAGTGTATTCAGAAATTTTTGTGACTGCCAAATGTTATTTGGGTTTTTTTTTTTGGAGAGTTTTTATTTTTAATGTTGTAACTCATTGCGACGCACTTGCTTACATTCGATTGGGAACCAATTAAGATGTTATATTTCGCATACCCTAAACAAAGTATTATTAATAACAATTCATCATTTTTGAATTATTATTTTTGATAGTTTATATATTAGAAGATTCACCAACATGTTAACACATTTATTAAATTAACTTTGGTCCGCTACTTTCACTTATATCACACGATTTCTTATAATTTTATATATATTCTGTTTATGTGCAAAAGAAACAAACTGCGCAAAAAGATCAGAAAACAACTGGGTCATACTTTTTTCATTGATGCCATCTCAAAACGTTATTCCACTGGCAACAAGCAGAGAATGTAACAAATTGTTACCCATGTAAACTAACTGAACAGCCTCCTACGGTATGCTTGGTGTCGTAACTTGTCGTTGATGCAGGCGAGCACGCGCCGTTGCTGCGTCCGACGCCTTCTCACGCCTGCTGAGCGACGGATACCCCCATTTTCCACCCAATTCAACTTCACAATATTTTCCTCCATCCCCCCCCCCCTCTTTCCTAACATATCAACTCACTTTTATATTCACGGCTAATGTGATTGCACATTTTGTATCACTTGTGACTGCAAAGTTCAAAAATTTGAGTTTTACTATTAATAAAAGATATTTTTGATAAATCCATTTGAAAAATGTTAAAAGACCAATAAATTTATAACTTATTGTCTTTAATCACTTAACAATGTTTTTGGTACACTTTACATGTTAAAAAGTCACAATAACGCCGCATTCTTAGTGCGCACTTTACACATTGAAATTAAAAAGTTAAGCAATTGCAATGGCCGCAGTTGACAGTCGTAAATATGTTCATAATGTTGCCAGTAGCTTATTTGATCTTCTATAAATCTGAATCTTCTATACATACTATTAAAGAAAATAATAAATATATTACTCTACATTTTTTTCATATTTTCAGTATAGGAGGTTTATTAAACGTCAATTCAGGTTTTTTAAATGTATTCGTAGGTTCTGGTTCTTCGAGTATGTTAGGTTCTTTAAAAAATTTGGACTTCGATTCTGCAAGAATGACAGTTGTACATTTCAGTTAGCTGTTAGTTAGAAATTTTGAGCAAAAATTTCCGTATAAGCAGAAAAAACGGTTAGTTTTTCGACTCATATTATCAGACCTTAGTACAATTACTAATAAGAAATATAATTTTCAAATCGGACCATAGTTGCGAACTTTACAATGTATCATTCAAAATATACTTTATCTGTGGCATAACCAGGGATAGATAAAGTATCATATTTACGATTGTCAATTTACTAACCTTATTCCGTCCCTTAATAACATTTCGATCACGAAGTAGAAATGTTGATATTATTTTTAGAATCTCAGTGTTTTATAGTATTAAGTTTTTTTTCTCTAAGAATACTGCTACTCAATTTTGCTTCGTGATCCGTTTACTCCTAATTTTATTATTGTATGTAACATATGAGAGAATTTAATACTAAAACACTATGTTGTTTTTTATATTACATCGAGAATGTATATATATATATATATATATATATATATATAAAATATTCTGCTTTCTGTTTCATGTCCCCATATTATTAAAATAAATTGTACTCTATTAAAATATTTTTTATTAGATATATATGTAATGGACATCACGAATAATGCAAGCACAATACACATATTGTATGTATTTTTATAATTTTTATTATCTATGAAATATTTTCCTACAATTGAATGTACCAGTTACTTCCTTGATAATTTTAATTACCAAGTACAATGTGTATGTAACAATAAGTATTATTTTCACGTAAGTATATAACAATACAATTATTTAATAATAAAATTTGACCAAGACATTATGACGGGCTTAAGTTAGAATTATTCTCCTGTGTTTGATAATATATATACAAAAATACAAAAGGAGAGTAAATCTGATGTACAAAAAATGCATGTGTCTTTAGAATGTCGGTCCTAGTCTTATATGTGCTATTTCCTCTCTATTTAGGTTATTATGTGTAATTTAATATCTAATATACGGGTCGAGATAAACATGCTTGGCATAGTCATTGTTAGCTACTGTCATTTCACTCGTGATGTTACTTGCTCAAGTCACTAGCATGTTATGAACGATGCACAGCTTTACGTACACAGATAATAAATTCAACTTGCTTTTTGTTTTTTTTATTTAAACACACTGTTTACAAATTAAACGATTTTATTTCTTTACTGAAAATGTTATTGTGTAATTGTCAATTTAAAATGACTGAACAAGTTTGGTATATCTTGACCATACACCACAATGCTTTAAGACCTCGTTACCTTCACTTCAGATATATTAGGTTTAAGTATGGTTTATGTGAAGCTTTATAACAAGAATTAATAAATTATTAATATCCTTGATTTCCTTATCCTTTAAATCCTAACCAAAAAAACATGTTTGGACGACCGCGACTATTCAGGTAAATTCTTTGTTTTTTTTTTCTTGAAATTTAAAAGTACATTTTGTCTCGATAATTTATAAATATTAAGTTTGCACGATTTAATGTACTTACACAATAAGCAAAAACAAAAATTACACTTCAAATATTTTTTGATGCAATTTTCACAAAAAGCAAGTTGAAAATTTAGGTGTTATTTATGTTGCTAGTTTATTATAGATCTTTATGTAAAATCCGTGAATAAAAGTAGCAGCCTGTTACAATCCCACTGCTGGGAATAGGCCTCCTCTCTCCATTTCTGAAGAGAAGGGTTGGAGCTAAGACCTACCACGCTGCTCCAATGCGGATTAGTAGGTTACACATATCTCCAGAATTCTCTAGAGATATGCAGGTTTCCTCACGATGTTTTTCTTCACCGAAAAGCGTGTGATGAATTGCAATTATCAACTAGACACATGAGTTTTAATAGAAAAACTCATTGGTGCCTGCCCGGGTTCAAACTCGTGTTCCCCTCGAAAGAGTCGCACGGTCTCACCGCTGGGCTAACACAGCTCAAATCCGTGAATATTTCATTTTAATCATTCAATCGTTTAGGATTCATAAAATTTGGTCTTACCCTCTTACAAGATGAAAGATCCACATTTCCTTTTCCATCATTTAGAAAGTCTTAATTAGTTTCGTAATAGTGAATACGATGTTTTAATTATTTTTATTTATTTCATATAATTCTAATAATCGGGTACAAATATTTATTATCAAAGATAACAGATTTCAAACAATTAGTCATATTATTTTCTTAATAAAATAGATATTGGTATTTTTCCATAAAAGTGCAGTTATTTTGAAATAACTTTATGTCTATTAGTACTAATCTAGTTATAGACTGCAAAATTATCAAACAGAATATCTAACCTCCCTTAAACCACATACCTTACCTTAAAAATGAAATTTATGAAAAAATGCATTTTAAGGCCAAGAAATTCTAAGTATGATTTACCGTATAATTGTTCAAAAGTATTCAGTACTGCATTAAAAGTAAGTAAAGTAAGAGTTCCAAGAGAATAAAAACGTACTATGTTATCACTTACAAGAAGTGTTGTTTATTATTTTCTCAAAACATAATGGACGAAACAAAAAAATAGAATGACATTAAATTTTTAAATAGTTAAATCAAGGATTTGTCCTTAATATAGTTATAGACTTAAGATTATATACATCTACTAATAAAAGTAATAGTGTAATAACGTTGCTATATTTTCGGTAGTATATTTTATAAGGATACCTATTAACTCTTGCAACTTTATCTTAGCACTATAGCAATAAGTTCACACACTGATTTGATGATCTAGCATCACCTCTGAATTATGGAGTTATGGAATTCTTAAATGTAACGCTATTTTCTAACATTTTTTTTGTTTAATGACAGCTACGGATCCAAATGCATGGCGTCTAGGACGTATCGATGAAACAGACCACGAAACGCCAGTTTGAGGGCAAGCACTGCACGTAGCGGTGCGACCGCTAGTGCACCCCATGCTTTATCCGGGACGTGAGACCCATACGAACTGATGTTAACGACCTCCTCAGGGATGAATAGACCTTATTGTTTGACGAGTAACGTTTGAATTTGATTGTGCGGATGATGTTATATAAGTCATTATACTTAGGTCCATTGGCCGAGTCATTCACAGTACATAAAAAGTTAAATAAATATAGCAAAGCATTAAAGACTTACCAGTCAGTGGTGAAATTTTTGTTTCTATAAACCCCATTTATTAAATCATTCGAATCGTTTTCATTGAAATCATTAAAAAGGTTATATATTTCATACGATTTTACTGTTTTATGGATACTGGTTAGCGTTTGAATACGAAACTAACTGTAAGGAAATAATGTAAGTCAAAAATTCAAAGTTATAGATGCCTTGGTGATAGAGTTGCCCAAATATAAGATGACCTTGAAAACCAGTAAGAATATCGATAGTGCTATCGACACTATAGATATTATCGATACTATCATAATCACAAATTAAGTGATACTATTGATTGGAGGCAATAGTATCGATAGAATAGATACTATTACGTGATAATATTATCGATACTATCGATAGTATCGAGTTTTTTGTTGTAGTACTATCGATGCTATCGATATTATCGATGAAATCATTGTATTATATCAAAAAAAGTATCAATACTATCGATAGTATATAAAACTATCGATACTATTACTCCTAAAGGTATATCAGTTTTCGATAGTAACTAAACTATCGCCATTATCATTACTATCGCCATTATCGATACTATCGATAGTCTATCGATAATTTAGTGATAGTGGACTATCGTTGGGCAACACTGCTTGGTCACTGCAAAACTGAGTTAATGAGTCAGACAAGATAAATGTTGTGTTTTCCAGAATTATAAATTCATACGCCACTATATAAGGATCAGCTATTTCAACGGAGGCTAAACTTAACTAAATGAAAGTTAACACATAACGGCATCAACTTCATAGATGTTAATTAGTTTAAAATAATCATTATATTAGTTATATATTTTTGAGTTACTATATTTTCCTATACCGAAGTTCGACTCTGCCAATGGTCTAAAGGTTCGTGATACAATATGGATGTGTCTCGTATATGAAACAATGGTTTTAATAGAAGTTGTCTATTTTATTACGTACAGAGATACATTTATTGATATATACATATATGAGTAAATGCAACAATATTATATCCAAGTTAACTGACTCGTGGATGATATTCTGCAGGCCTACCATGAACTCTTATTGCGACTCAATTGAAGACGTAAACGACGACCGCGAAACGCTTTCTTTTAGTCATGAAGTGTGAATTGCATTGGGGTCGTAATGTTTGAAAAGGATAACGATATATGAACTATAGATAACTGTCTCTTTTACTCACATGTTCTTAGGACGAATTCCTAACGCTCATTCGGCAACGACTTAAAGTGTGCGTCTTTAAGACGTCATGGTATGAAAAAGCAAAACAATTTAGTTTACGTCTTCAATTGAGTCGCAATAAGAGTTCATGGTAGGTCTGCTGGTAATGTTAATACCAAGTTTTTGTGCGTCTTAGAATGAGATAAGGTATAACAGGAAACAGAGCTTGTCTAATTTGAAATGGCGCGCCCTACTACTTATCTAGTTGATATAAATGTGTGAGTGCTAATGTTTATAATGATATTTTGTCTCTGTGAGAGCAATCAACTGTTGCGTGATTTACTATCTTTTCGCGAACGTCGTGGTCGAATATATGACGCTCTTTATATGAAGTAGCGTTGGCTTATTGTACGAAATAAAAGGTCCATATTCTCGCGCATTCAGAGAAAATTAAACTACTTGAACAACTAATCAAGAACAACCTTTACTTAGCAAGTTCCTTGTCCATACCAACTAAGTAAATATTTTGTATTTTCTTGTGTGGGTAAATACGGAAATAGGGCGCGTTATTTCAGCTTAAACGAGTTTTACGAGTCTAAAGTTAATTTTACCGAAATTTTCAAATAACATGTCGACTGGTAAGATGCTAGTGAAATAGTGGGACACAATTTTAATTTAACTTTAACATTGATGCGTGGTAATTGAACAATGTGTATGTTATGTTTGTAATGTGGGAAACATTGGCCAATATCAAAAGAATTTCCAATGACAACGAAATCTCAGGACATAAAACCTATTTGTTGCGTAAATTCTCTATAAACAAGTAATCTTATTGTAGAAAAAAAAATTTTTTAGGAGGAAAGAAGTTAGGGTCATTTCAAAAATTGGATATCTTACGAAAGTTCAAAGATACTGCAAGTTTTTGTCATGTATATCAAAGTAGCATAGTTTGAAAATTGCTATTAATACTTATGGAATTTAAAAAATATATTTTGCCGGATCGAATATGATTATTTAGTTTATTATTTTTATTATTATTTTTTTATATTTTTTACTATGGGCAACAAATCACGTGTTCAGGACCACGCATCTACTAATCACACGTTTCAATAGCACTCCTACCAGCCACCATTTATCCGATTATAGATATTATTTATTTATATTGTAAATTATACTCTCAGCGAGATGGGAAAGCATATGGACGGTCACAAAGGAACAAAACAAAGAAGCATTATTTTGTGTATAATGTTTTTGTAGATAGATAACAAATTGTCGATACTAATGGTTAATGAGTGAATTGGAACAGTGCATTCGCAAAATTATGCACAATTATTTGTACAGAATTTAGGAAAGCACATGAAGATTTATATATCGTCGTGATAATATCAGAAATGGTAAGTGTTTATAATTTATATCAATTAAACTGCTAGTAAAAAAGCAAAATTTAATATTTCCTTAAAGATGTAAAAATCAAATACAACGGCGATATGAGTTCTAGTCTTATATTTTTGGCAATTTAATGAATATGAATATTAAATATACATCTGTTAGTGTAAAAGTTATTTTCGGGTACGTCGAAAATGTAAATGCAAAAAATTGACCAAACGATTATAAAATTTTCGAGATACACTTTCACATAATGACAGTGTGAAATTAAAATACTACAACGATTAGAGTTTTAGTCTTATATTTTTCACAATTTAATATTTAACAAAAAATTTACAAAATGACTGAAATTATTAACTTATCAGTTATTACTTGTCATGAAAATCGGTGTAGAATTTTTTTTAAAGATTAAGTCATCAGGTTAATAAATTAAATTTTCCATTACAGTAAATTAAAAATTAATTTTGCGTTTGCACAGATACAATGAAACTTGCACAGATAAAATAACACTAGTCTAAATGACGTCACTACCTCCATCACGCTCAGCCTATATATAGGACGAGCGAGAGGTAAATATAGTAGGCATAGATTATGGATAGTTTTTTTGACAACTGGCAACTATAAAAACGGACAATGGACTATTCATAAAAGTTTGTTGTGTCCTAATAATGAGATTTTAGGTAGTGTTTCGTATATAGGAATTTTAATACTGAAGGGACTGAATGTACAAAATTTAACGATTCTATTAGTGTAAGCTGTGAAATGATACAGCTTTTGTATGACGATTTGCCCATTGTTCGCAATAATAATCTGTGACGCGTTAGTCAGTGTCATAAAACAATAATAATTTTCTGTAGCAATGGTTAAATTGGTAATATGATATTAAGCTCATAGAGTTATAGAGTAGGGAAGCCGTAAGCAAGCCTTCGTGTGTTAGTATCCAACAAATAATAAGAGAGAGAAGATATGAGAACCCTTTCTTTTTCTAAACACACATAAAACAGAGAGACACATAAGTAGTCTCATTTGCTTTTTCTATTTTTTCGATTGACACATTTTGGCTGGCTCCCTTACTCACGTTTAATATCTCTATGTTAAGTATTAAAGTATGTCTCGAAATTACCATTATAAAAATAGTCTGATCCTTAATTATATTATAAAATAATCAACCGCAAAGTTGCCTACATTTGGACGCACAAGAAAAGAATCGACCTATATCACGTAATTGTCAATAATTTTCATATATCAGTACAGTAAATTTACGTAGCTATAATAATAAAGTATAATATAGATGTCTAAGATCTTTAGTACAGTTGGCAAAAAAATTGGTGGTATTTTTTATAATCGATTACACGATCAACCACTTCCTCATTCGATGTTAGGCGGCGGTGGTACTATCTTAGTAGATGTGGTAACGACATATTTTAACAATTACTAGTCTTTCAGACGTCAAAGTATGAGAATAATTCATTTGAATACATTTTTCGAAAAATTATAATTGTTTTATTCCCAACAAAAATGTACTTCGAGCCTTGTATAGCATTAAGTTACAATATTTTAAATTGACGTGAAAATAAAAGACCTAATATTTAAGATTTCAGTATTTACCGTCATAATCTCAATTTATAAATTACATAAACCATGCTTGAAATCTGTCCCGAAGTCATATTTAAGTGTAATTAATACATTTTTGAAAATATATCAGTAGTAAGGAAATTTAGTTTTGTATTATGGCAAGATTTTTAATGAGAACGTTACCTTTTTTTGCCGACTGTACTAAATGATGGAACAATCATACAACTTGGATCGAATTTTATAAGAAAAACGTATAAAATATATATCCATAAAGTTGTTTTATTTTGCAATTTGTATTTTTTTAACTATAATAAAAGATCAAATAAGTACATAGGTAGTACATGTCTAAATACGATTAATGAAACTGTTAAAACAAATGTCGTTTATGAAATGCTGTATATTATTGTATAATTATAAAATAATTGATCCTAAATTAAGACAAAGTTCTCGTACGTCATGACTGATTATTTAGTTCTGAAAACGTGTCGAAACGAATAAATTGTTTTCTAAAACAGTTATTATTTTAAATTATTTTGTAAGACATTTGTTGATTAAATTTATAAAACAATTGTTAATTGCAATTAACATTACGCTGTATCTATAGTACCCGGCAATAAATAATTCACATGGAAAACTTAGAACGAGTCACACACGGGTTCGTCAGTTTGTGCGACAGAGACAATCTAGCCGATTTCTCTCTCTGAGCCTCGATGTGCATTACTTATTGCCGCGTACTATACATGTGTTTGGTTCGGAATATATCGCATGTTCAGGATTAAAGTGGCTTAATTCAAAGAAGTTATTTTGTGGCACATAGCAGTCAAGCGTAACTCGCGAGTGTTTAAGATACCCATATAATTTGAAGTGCATGAAAACACTAGTTTTTTTAATAGCTAGTGGCGTGATGCCATATATGGCATTGAAATAAGGATTACAATGTATCTAACTATTTGATTAACCACTTGAACATATCGGACGAGACCCTCTCGCGCATCAAATGTGTTCCGATTTGCTTATTTTTGCTTTAATTCTCGCCCGTATGTATTTCATAGTGTGTATATTTATTGTATGCTTCTACCTCATTTCACAGAACGACCCGCGCATTAAGTGGTTAAGCCTAATTTTGAATTCGGTCACTTTAATAAAGCGTGCGATATATATTTTGTTTTGATACAATAACCGAGTTTAAATTGACATTACGTTCTTTTCCTACTAAATTACTGGTTTAGAAGTGGTGTTTTTTTAATATTAGTTACTGCTTTTTTGAGACTATGTAATCTAATTATGTACGTGCACTGCCATTGCGTAAAGAATTGTCGAGAAAAATGATTAATAACTAGTGATGCCGTATTCAATAAAACGAGGATCTCGATTAGTTTTAACGATGGCAATATCAGAAATTATATCAATACTAGTTTATTTTAGCTTCAGATAAAAAAGAGAAAGAGTCTGTATAAAAAATAGTATGGTATGAAAAAATATTTTAGGGGTACTTTATAAATGCCTTACCCGATTGCACGGCAAGATTCCATCTATCTTTTTTTAATTGACGCTTTTAATACGCAAAAAACTGAAAACATTCTATAGAAATCAATATTAAAAACTAAGCCTTATGGAATATTGATCTGATATTGCCAATGTTGTCGTATTGAAGTGGTTTTTGGTAAATATTTGTTTTGTTGCCAGTTTATTCAACATGCATCAATATAGGAAAATTATTCTGGCATTTTTTATGTGACAATCACAAAATGAGTATCACTTTCTTTATTGACTATTCTTGCTGTGTCATAGGCACTAAATTGGGCGTCACTGACTTTTGAAATCGATCTTCGCACCCGAAAGTAGCTTTATTCATATTTCAAGTATTTATCTTTGGACTAATTAAATATTTAAATTAAACATTGCGAAAAATGTATATCCTTCTTTATTCGAACTCGTAAAGTCCAATAACCTCCTATTAAATCCAAAACCCTTTGGAGTGTTATTGTATATCGGAATAACTAGAATAATATTCTTTAAGAAACCCAATAATAAAAACACAGTCGAATAAAAATTTGAAAATTTCTTAACGTTTCGAATGATTGGTTGATGACTCTTAAGACATGTTAAATTAAAATGATTCTTCATTTAAGTAGAATTTTTTTCAGTACTTTTGAAGCGTCATGTGTTTTCAAAGACAGATTCCACCACATTCGCAGATTCGCAAAATTTTTCCTACCGAGAAGACCCAGTCAGATACTCGGCGGATAGTTTTTTAGAAAACAAAAATAAATATAAAACATGTTTTTCCTTTATACTTATTCGCAAGTCAACTCATTTTTTTTTTCAACCCGTAACAGTGATCGCGACAATGTTTTTTTATATTATTGACCTATTTGAAGGTATTTCAAAAATGTAACAATGATAAAAGTGATAAGTACTAGTGTCGAAATTGATGTTCAGTTATTAGAAGCTGGCTTCAAAACGAATATTACGGAGATATCAATTGTGTTGGAATATGAACCTTTGGGAGAACTTGTGTGGTGCAGTTCATAGAGAGAGCGCGATTTGTAGATTGTTGCTACGTTTCCTTGACTTTAAAGATGGATTCCCGCAATACAGGGCTTTAGATTTTAGTAGACCGTCGTCTTTAGGGACTCGAGAAAATACATTTTATACAAACTGACTTGACCTAACACATCTTGACGACGCCGTAGGTACATATAAATTTTTTTTAGATCGTCCCTGTACTGTGCGGATGCCTCAGAATGCCTTACCGAATTGCAATTGTGATGTATGTAAATTATGAATGTGACTATCACTGTAGTAATGTTGAGATGAATAGAGATATAAATAAAATAACAAATTGTGTATTTAGTGGTTTTATTTCAACGTATTTCCTTTAAACGCTATATATGCTATGCAGCTTATAAAACGGATTTTATGCTAGTTATTATTGTAATCAAAAGTTCGATACTCCTGGGTCATGGCCTGGTCATGGGTTGTGTTGTTAACATTTAGTTAAGTACCTTAACCTATGCAGTATAGTTGTTCCTGAACATTGTCTGAATTAACTTTGTAACTATGTATTTTTTTCATGTCACTGAAGATAAATGGTTTTTTTGAATTTTATATGACCTGGTACTATAAGCTTCTTGGCACTATGACAAAACTACCTCGCTATAATCCGCACGGGTTAAGCGAATGCATGCAAAGCTAATGTGTATGGAGCAGGCAAAATCTACGAACCTTATACATGCAGGACAAGTCACCACACGCACCCCAACCGACCCTCCCCCGACAAAATTGTTATTTTGTCGTAGAGCCTATCCTCCTGATGATGCTTCGGTTTCGGAGCGAAACGATCGTCGAGATTGTCGTGGTTGTGGGTGTGTGTGCTGCTTGTGTGCTTTGTTGCTGGTGGAGGAGCCTTGAGGTGCGTGTGGTGACTTGTCCTGCATGTGTAAGGTTCGTAGATTTTGTCTGCTTCATACACATTAGCTTTGCATGCATTCGCTTGACCCGTGCGGATTTTAGCGAGGTAGTTTTGTTATAGTGCCTGTAATATGGAGTTCCGCAAGGTAAAGCCTGCTTCTATAAATCATATAAGCTTCTACTTTACAAAATTTCAACAATATTACTCCAGAGAGTTAACGGTGAAAGCTTGACAACTATATAGACAAATATTTCTGATATATGAATTAAAGCTTTTCCACAGAGTTAATACATTGAATAAATAAATAAATAAATATATGGGACATTTACACACACGGTCATCCGTCCCCAAAATAAGTAACTTAATACTTGTGTTATGGGTGACAGACAACTGGTAGATATACTACATATATAAGCTTAAATACATACTTAAATACAAATACACACCCAGGCTCGAAGAACCAACAATTTGTTTATAGAAAATGTTGGCCCTCGGCGGGAATCGAACCCGCGACCCGCAGAGCTGAAATCAGGGTCACTACCCACAACGCCAACGGGCCAGTCAAAAATTGAAAAATTCACGTTTCTCTTTCAGCAACAGGATAAAAAACATATTGCATCGCAGAGTACTAGAGAGTATTTAAAAGCTTATTTTACCGCCAACAAAGTCACTGGTACTTAGTAATTGCATGTCACAAGTTATAAACAAGTGAAAATTAGTCAAGATATAATATTTATAAAGTAAGCTCTAATTAATAGAGGACAGTGGTCAAATTTAAGTTTTCAAAATACTAATAAATAAATATAAGAATAATTAAAAAAATAACCTAAAAAAATTTAAACATATTTGACGTAAAAAAATGTATAACCATGCATTTTATAAAAATATTCTTACATTCTTTCATTACAGAGTTCTGATATTAATTCCAGGTATAAATAAATTAACTTAAACCAAACCTATATATGTTCTGTTTAACCCCCTTAACCAGCTAACTCGAGTTAACTTAACTGGCCAAACTATGCACACTTGAGATAATTCAAGAGATTTACTTTAAGCTGCTACAATTTTTCACACTAGAATGGAGTATTGATTTAAATGTGTGAAATTCGATTTTGCTCATTGATTTACTCAAGCAAAATATTGACTTTTAGTAATTTATACATTGAATAATTAGCAGGGAATAAAATTAGAATTTCTTTCTTTTAAAAATAAACTGTGCATTAAGGGAAAAAGTAATAATAAAATTATTTTGCTATAATCCGCGATACAGTAAATAGAAAATATATATAGTGTTAAATGTATAGTGGACTATCCGTTTTTTCATACCCGATATATGCAGGATTCGTAAAAACACATGCACAAACCTCCACCACTTCCACCACAATACACAAGCACTACATGTTCACTATCACAAACTCAACAATCGTTTCGCCCCGCAACCGAAGCACTGAGGTTTGTGCATCTGTTTTTACGAATCCTGCATAAATCAGGTATGAATGGATAGTCCACTATACATTTAACACTATATGTATTTTCTATTGACTATATCGCAGATTATAGCAAATTAATTTTATTATTACTTTTGTATTATGGATCTCCGCAAAGTAACACCTAATTCTATAAATTATTGTGCATTAAGTAAAGGCTTAAGTAGGTAATGATAAAATTATCTTTAAACAGTTAAATTTTTTTCACACAATACTTATATAGAGAAGACAAACGAAAGTGTTCCATAATAATTTAGACCACATATAAAAATTGAACAATGCTAATATGTGGCTACAATCCACCTAGGTAAGTCCTTTGTATTAAGAAATTTACATTAATAACCACAAAATATCATGAGTCGTCAAAGGTCATCCTGCCTACTCCATGTTGTTTAATATACCTCCTGTATTGTTTATATTTGTTATTCTCTGCTAAAGATTTTTTCATCTCTTCATCCTTTATTTCTTTCCAAACAACAAAGTTCTCCTTTACCCAAAGCTCTTCATCTAAAAATTCCTGCCTTTCTTTCTCTTCTAAAGCTTTAAATTGATTTTCACCTAGCTTCATATACTTTCTTATTAAATATAGTTTCTCTTGAGTGCCATAAGGCTGCTTGCACATAGTAAACTTCCAGAACCACCTAAGGTACCAATAAATATAACGTGTAATTGTGTATGGTAAAATAATCAGTTGAACCCACAGAATGTCAATAATCTCAGGTTTAGCATAAGCACCCTTTATATCCATATTTTCCTCTATTACTCTCCTTATAATTGTGTCCTGCTGTTCCTTTAACTCAACCTTACTCTTCTTTGCACCTTTTTTTGACTGGGATTCCTTTATTTCTGTTTTGGCTATATCTAGTGCACGATTTCGGTATTTTGGAATTGTCATGAAATATTTGATCGCAGTATCATACTTCGACCAAGCGCTGTAGTACTGTATTATGGATATTACAGTTATCGTGCAAAACAGAACTATCCTAACGTCTACTTTCGGTGCCATCCTACGTCGGTAATACCTGTAATAATGAGCGTAGTACTCCTGGGGGTTATCCAACATGTAATCATAATCCGACCTTTCTTCTTCATCTCGTAGTATTTCGTACGCAGTCGCTATCTCCTTAAACTTTTCTTCGGCTTCTTTTTTTTCTTTCTCGCCTCGATGTACATCCGGGTGAAATTTTTTCGCCAACTGTCTATAGTTCTTTGCAATTTCATTTTTAGTAGCTTCTCTTGTTACGCCAAGAACTTCGTAGCAGTTTGCCTTACCACAATAAATACCTTCAAGAAGGTGATCGTGAGCGATCGCCACGCTTAGATAACATGTTAACGTAACAAATATAAAACCTATATAATTTTGCCGCATTGTTGATCTACGCTATCACATATTCTATAAATGCAATAAATTATAACACCTTAAGACTAATATAAATTAATTGTGGTGCTACGCAAATTCAGCTGACTGTCAATATTTGACAAACACAACGAATGTCAACGTCATGTCGACGTCAGCTAATTTAAGTGCTTCGGTAGCCGGGTATTAACACCGATGTCGAAATGAACCGTGATACAACATTCTTTCATAATATATCAAACTAAATTTTATTGCTAATAATTGATGATGGTTTTTTGATTCTTATTCTTATAATTATATAAGATTTATCTTTTTAAAGTTATTTTAATCATCTATGCATATAAACGTTCATAAATCATAAATGTCAAAGTCACAATCACATGTTAAAAGAAAAACTTAAGAACGTGGGTTCAGTGATAAGTGTAAATTACGAAAAAGAATGGTTCAAGACGATTTAAAGAACTTTGTGCAGTGCTTATATAAATATTTAGTAGGAAAAGAATACATACCGGGCCTTTTAGTGAAGAAACACTCTAGTAACTTGCAAGCACAAGGTGATTTTAGCTTTCCAAATACTGCGAAAGCGTGGCAAGAGTATTTGAGTTGTGAACAATTGAGTTACAACGATACACTTTTGAAATGTGTTAAGAAAGATGTTACAGATTTAATAAACACTTCACAGAATTGGGCAATATCGGTAGTGAAAGCTACGGAGTTAAAAGATCGAGTGCACTTATTTCTCGATAGGTGTAACGCCATCCAAATAGCATTAAACAGCTCTATTGTTAATACCTCGGTTATTACACAAAGGCTAAGTAATGATACGTTCGCAGTAAGATTGGATTCCTTATGCGGAGACTCTAACTGTATAACATTTTTACGTCATAAATATTTGACACAAGTTGTAAAAAATTTATACCTCATTAATAATATATATCCTGAAGTAGTAGATGTTATTGTTACGAGGAAGTCTGGTGACTCAAGATGTGATGTTAAATCAGTATTTTGTGGCACGGTACTGAATGCTAGAACTGGTACAAAAGAGAACAATGTCACTGCTGAGGAATATATAAGGTAAATATATATCCCATAGGATTAATTATTTAGTACATATCTAAAGAATTATTGACTAAAATAAATCTATATATCTATGCTATTACTATACAATCATGCTACATGTTAATTATTGTTTTTTCTTTTCAAATATTCTGTTTAAATTTATCTCTAGTATGGATAGGTAGAATGTTATATAAACTTTACACATATATGCTTTCAATAGCCTTTTCCAATTGCAATTTTTTGCAAGATTCTGGTTTTAATGTTGTATATTTCTGTTATAATGATCAAAGTTGTCTTTGATGTTATGAGTCAGCTTGAATGGTGGAATACCCTAGATAAAGTATTATGTGGTTAATTTATAAAATTACAAAAGTAATAATAAAATTATTTTGCTATAATCCGTGATACAGTAAATAGAAAATATATATAGTGTTTAATGTATAGTGGACTATCAGTATTTTCATACCCGATATGTGCAGGATTCCATTTTTGTATTCAAAATATTAGTAGGGATAGAAATTATGAAGCTATAAATAATTTTCAGATTGAGACAAAACGAGCTGACCCTTATTGCACAACACAAATATGGAGTGAGGGTGTCAACTGATGCCAAGTGGAAAGAGTTTATAGCACATTTAGGAGAGTCTGCAGTTGCATTTGAACTGTTACAAACAAAATGTACTAGTCCTGTTAAAATTCATTTTGATGCTTCAAGTGGCTCTAGTAAAGGTATCGATCTTGAGTTAGACTTCATAAAAATTCACACGTGAATTTTACAATTTTCTTTTAGCTTGCTACTTTGGCTAAAATAAATTTGCAATTGTAGTAGAGATCTTTCATTTTAAAAGTGCACGCCCCTCCACCAAATTACATTATTTTAATGGACTTATACCAGTCGAGCAATTAGTTGACCTTTAAGTGCGCGAATGAGTCAAGTCAAAATTGAAATGGCTTTGAAAAGGAATGCACACATAAAACAGTACAGTCAATATTTTCTCTCACACATTAAAATAATGTTTTTAGAATGAAAGATCTCTACTTTGTTATTTCCACCGTTATTAAATTTATTATTTAGTTTCTTTATAATAGTATTAAAAGTTTACTGGAATTATGTGTTTCTAAAAATAGCTGGTCACTGGTGGCTCCCGTGATGCTATGAACAAATTCAGTGTTGGTCACTGTTGACCCCATGGCATTTAACATTTTAGTAATTGACTTTTTTGTTTTAATAATTTAATTAAAAATATTTTTTTTTATGTATAAATTTACCAGTTGTCTGTCACCCATAATACAAATTATTTATAGGCATTAAATAATGCACATTGATGTTTAGAACGAAACAGCCGACCAGTTCGGTTTCGTAGAGCGCTGTCACTGTCACTCAGTATGTGACTTTTCGCACGGATTTGTCACTCTGTGCGACAGAGACAATACTCTATGAAGCAGAATCTAGCCGATTTCTCTCTCTAAGCCTCGATGTACATTATTTATTGCAGCGTGGGAGTGTGTGTAAAAGTCCCATATATGTATATTTAGTTACATTTTTTAAGTAAAATATTTATACATATTTATGTACTTTTTTAGGAGCAGCATTCATTCTATACAATTGTGCTCGATTAGAAACTATTATTCGGACATTCAATGAGAAGGTTCTGGAAGGAGTTTATCCACCACTTCCTGTTTTAGAGAGTACAGATTTATCTTTATTAGCAGATGAGGTAAATATATAGCCTTGTAATATATAGTTTACTTACTGTTTATGCACATACGAACTTACACTATGAATTTATTTCTGTTTAATTTGTGAGTGACTCATATGACCTTGCATGTTAGAGACTCATGAGAGTCTACATCGCATATACTTTTTAATATATCGAACAAAGTCACAGATTTCACTAGTCTTAAATGATGTCGTATCCAAAATAATAAAGATTTTTTTTGCTATAATCCGCGATAAAGTAATTTAATATTAATATATAATGTTAAATGTAGAGTGGACTATCCATTTTCATATCCGTACTAGGTATGAAAACGGCATCACGAAGCTTTGCGATTTTGTCAAGGAGTATCTCTTGATGACGATTGTTGCGTTTGTGATAGTGAACGTGTGTAGTGCTTGTGTATTGTGGTGGCGAATGTGGAGGTTTGTGCATGTGTCTTTACAAATCCTGCATGCATTCCACACTACATTTAGCATTATATATTTTTTTTATTTACTTAATCACAGATTATAGCAAAAAAATTTCATGCTTCTTTGAATTATGGACCTGCGCAAAGTAACGCCTAGTTCTTTAAATTAGTTATATCTATGTTAAATTACACACACCTTATCACTATACAAATCATGCCCTCGTGGAATGAGAACGGTCCGTTACTATCCCACTGCTGGGCATAGGCCTTCTCTCTTCGTTTTTGAGAAAATGATAGGAGCTAAGACCTACCACGCTGCTCCAATGCGATTGATAGTTGACACATCGCCTCTTTACAAAAAATGTTTTTTTTTCATTATTTCTTTTTTTATATGTTTTTTGCTTATTTTCAGAAAACATATTAATTACCTCAACAATTTAATTGTTTTTCCACAGTAAAATCATCAATATTTTTAAATTTATCAATGTTAAAATGTTTGAAATTGCTATCCCGTGAAGTTGTGGTTTCACAGATATCACGTTGTTCTTGTAAACAGGCCAATTATCCCTACAATTCTCTACAGATATGTATGTTTCCTAAACTGATAAGTGTATGATAAATTGATATTATCAAATAGACACATATAGTACCCGGCATGAATAATGACTATCGCAGTTTAGAACGAAACAACCGGTAAGTTCAGTTTCGTAGAGCGCTGTCTCTGTCACACACGGGTTCGTCAGTCTGTGCGACAGAGACAATGCTCTATAAAGCAGAATCTAGCCGATTTCTGTCTCTAAGCCTCGAAATGCATTATTTATTGCCGCGTACTATACGTTTTAGAAAAACTCATTGGGTGTCTGTCCGTCGTTTGAACCTGCGACCCCTTCAAAAGTGTCACACTGTCTCACCGCTGGGCTATCACAGCTTCTCTCTCTACTACTCTAATATACTTTCACTAAAAATTCTGATTATAATTTCATGTTAAATTTTTGTTCTCAGGATGAATGGTGTCTTATATTCAATTACATTATGGGACTTCCGTCATTACTGACAAGTTGTGTGGAACTGACTGAAGAAAAATGTGAATTTCGTCCACATCTTATTTGTAACTACCTCAGTAGTATGGTGAAAGTGTTCAGTCAATATTATAGACGAGTGAGAATTTTAACTGTAAGTATCCTTTACTACTACTTTCTTAATTTCTATATAACCCTAGATCATTTCTTATTGACCTAATCCAATGTTGTTTCCAATCCAAAAAAATTGGTATGAAGTAGATTGAATTCAAAATATTCTATATTTAAATATATATACTAATATTATAAAGAGGAAAGATTTGTATGTTTGTTTGTTTGTATGTATGTTTGTTACGTTTTCACGCAAAAACTACTGGACCGATTTCAAAAATTCTTTCACCATTGGAAAGCTGCTTTTTGACTGAGCAACATAGGCTATATGTCATTTTCAAAAAAAATAGGGATCCCTAATAAAATTGTTATAATTTGGTAAGAAGTTAGTCGTAAACATCTATCATCGCGTGCGCTGCGGAAACTATTGACGATAGAACAAAAAAATGTTCTACAGTATTATAGAACGTATCAATATCCACAAAAAAGTCCGCGATAACATATGTCTAACTATTATAGTTATGCCAATATAACTACTTTTTTACATTGTAAAAGTTGGTAAAAGTGCCGACAATAATCAAACCATTTTATTCATATCTCTGTATTAATCCTTATCCCATTAAATGATATTTTATGAATGACTGTTTCAATACCTGTAAAATACTTTTTAAATTATTAAAATCCGACATCCCAATCAAAAGATTTTACGAATTTAAGAATGTAAATCGAAATCAAATAATGCCATAACAAACCTAACCTACCGTTATAGCAGGGCCTGCACTTGGTGAGTTAAGTCTTATTCCAAGAATACTAATGATACCCATTTTTTATAATTAAATAATCTACAAAATAAATCTATAGTCCGATTTCGTAGACTTTCCACTACCACGAGATCTGTATGGACGCGGGTGAAACCGCGGGGCTTTGCTAGTCTTTCTATATATTCGTTCAAAAATCCTTATACAACACGTATTTATTATAGTTAGAGTAGTAGTAGAGTACAGAGTTATTAATTCGATTAGGACAGCTTAAGCTGTATAAGAATCACACATTAATTAATGAGAAGGAAGATAAAACTCGTACACTTCATCTTTGTCTAATCATAGATTAAAAGAGAGACAGATAGATCACCCTCATTTGCTTTTTGTCTATGGCAATATGACAGATTTTAGGCTGGCTTTCCTACTCTAAGTATAAATACTCAATGCTCGTAAAACATTCTTTTTTCGAAACCAACAAAATTTTTTTTTTTAAAAAAGAGGCGATCAACCTCTTGGCCTTTCGTCCTGTGCATTGGCGTCAATGTTTACAGTTGGCACTTTTTTTAGATTGCTAGGTAAAAATATGTATTTATTGTGATTTATTATGAAATTTTGGATACATTTTGATTTTCCCTTTCCATTTGAAACATACGAATTATGTGCTTTTATGCAATGTCGTGTGAAAAACTTAATTCATATACCTACTTATTTTAAAAATTTCTGTATATTTAAGAGCTTCTGTATATTTCGTAATACCAAAAAAATTCCACGTAACTCTCTTATTTTTCAAATATTTATATATAAAAAATATCTTCGATCCATTTCTTCGTACAGATATTAATGAAAGACATTACAAAAAGACATGAAAAAATATCTAAAAAGAATTATTGCGCATGTTAACAATCGATAGCTACCCAATTATTCTCTTCATATTTCAAATATAATTCTTATTTGATTCTTGTTAGAATAAAAAACACACGTAACTAACATCAGATGTAATCTTCCGTCATATTAGAATTGTTGATTAATTTAATTTTTGTTTGTTCAAGGAACCCCGCAAGCACCTTCTCCCCGTTATGTTTGCTCGGATCCACATGCTAATAATACTAAATAACATTTTGAAACTGTGTCTAAAAATATTAAATATTAAAAGCGTTACGCAAATGTATAATGTTTATTTTTTACCCGAACCCTTGTGACATAACTATTTTGTTTGTTACCTAAAATTAGATAAAAAAGATAAGATTTTGATGACATGATAACAAAAAACATATGATATTGAAGTTAAGGATTAGTCATGCATGGTGTAATGTTTGCATATTGTAGTTATAAATTAAAATTAAAATTTTCTTACGCATATAGAGAATCCAATGCGAAGCGCAAAGAAAAAAAAAATGTTTTGTTTGGAAACACAAAGTTCACGTGATTGACCCAGGTATTTTATTGTCTGTATTGCTCGATCGTGATTGGCCGAACGACCGGCGGGCGAGCGGCGCCGACAAATTACGAAGCGCGGCACACGGTCGCGCGTCCGACTCGCCTAGTGTGTTTTCGACGTCGGTTAGTGCAGTCGTGAACTTCGGAGCGGACAAATATACTTTTATTTATAGTTTTTAATCGAATAAAGTCGTGTGACGTCCGTGAACACCTGTGTCGAGCCGGGACTTTATAAATATGAGTATTGCTGACCTGATCCAAGCTGCTGAATACATTGAAAGGCGAGACAGAGGTGAATTGGATTTTCTTTGTTTGAATTGTCAATCGGGTGCACTACTCACACGTCAACATGGCTCCCGTCTATTTTCGTGCCATAATCAGCTGATTTTGACGGAATTGCAGTTTTTTTTGTTGCAGAATCCGAGCACGGATACGCGTCGAGTTTGCCGGCGTACGAAGAGACGCGGGCTGGTGGTAGGCGGCCGAAGACGAAAAAATCCCAGGGCAGCAGGTGAGAGAAGTGGCAGTGTGTGAAACAAGTGAACAGTGGTGATAAGTGTTTGTGCAGTGTAACCGGGCAATTATACATTGTCTGTTTTCTGTTCCAGGACGACTCATAACGAGTTGGAAAAGAACAGGTGAGTCCTAATATACTAGATTTGTTTAACTTATGTTTGCTTCGATATTCAAATTCTGTTTTATATTTCTTTTTTATTGCCCTGTATTGATCAGTCAAGATCAGTTAAACAGTTTTTGTGATGAAACAGTGATTGTTTACCTAATTTTCAAATACAACGCAAAATTTTCCTCGATATATTAAGTGTATTGACAAACATTTGCTAAATAACCAGTTACAGTGGAAAAGTGTGTTATAGTAGATTTTATAACAATATCATTACTGCGACCAGTTGAGGTTTTTTTCCGATTATCATAAAAAACGATTTCCCATAGCCTTAGAAGTTTTTAATTAACGCTTGAACCTATATGTTCAAGATGTTTCAATTATTTTAGAACCATTAGAAATATTATAGGCGTATTTTCTTATAGTTGTCTTGTTGACCTTGAATAGTGCCGGTACATGAGTTCTGTAATATGGAACGTGAACTTAGCAACCCGCTAAGGATGAAACAGCGTTACAGTGATATGATAGATAAGATTATTACCACATCTTAATGGTGACACACCTTAGACTGAGAAAGGCGCATCCTTTTCGGAGAGTGATAGTACTCGTAGTTAAGCCATTTAGGAGGCTAAATATACTAAATATACTAGTATAATAATTTTACAGAAATACAAGTTTTCGTCAGGATGTTTTCCTTCGCCAATAACGCCAAAACAAATTGGAAATCAATTTGTTATTATTTTAATTTAGAAAATCTATCTATCTAATCTCGGGAACACTTATCGGTACAGGACTGGTGATAAGCTCCTATTCTGGACTATTCCACCCATTTCCCCATAAGAAAAGCCATAGGTTCACTGAATTTGTGTCTTTGATCCCTTCATAAGCGTGATAATATGGAATACAAACTCACCTTTCATTTGATGGAACTATGATCGGCGTTCTTTTTTAAATAATAATATATTTTATGCCATTATGCCTACTATCTATATCAATATTTAAGAGGCTTCTTAGATTTATCTCAGATAATTCTTTATTTATCTCAGAAAATAAAATAATTATTATCATTGACCTTAAGTAACCTTCAAAGTAGTAAGATTTTTAATGTTGTGTTGTAATAGAAAAGTAATATACACAAAAACGAATTACGTATCTAATGCTAACGATATAAAGTTTAGACTAGTTTGAAGTTATACCATCGCGATATTCTGGTATATAGGTGATCGCATACTGTTGTTATCGTTTCACCACTAAAAAATATTTGAATAGAAATTTATAGTAGTATTTATAGTAGTAGAGTGTGATTTCTACATTTTCGCTTATATTTTATGCTTTAACGATAAAATTAAAAATTAGCACGTAATATATTTGACCTTAAAATTCGAGCCTACTGGCCTTCTTTAATATTTGAATATTTTGTGAGTTAGCCGCTTTCACTCCCGAACTTGTGTTAAATCGATATTTTATAAGCTGTAGCGTTCAAAGTTATTATACTAGAGTAGAGAAGCAAAAGTGTAGGCAAATGAGGGTGTATCTGTCTCTTTTTTATGAGTAATTAGACAAAGATGAATCGATATAGTACATGATCTTCCCTCTCATTATTCATTGTGACACTATATCTTTCAGACGTGAACATGGCTTCCTTACTCTAGTATAATAACTCTATGGTTATCACACTAGAGTAGAAGAGTGATCAAAAGTTTCTTTTTGGTTCTTCTCGGTAAAGGCAACATTCCGAACCAGTTATAGCTTCATTAATCGTATTGATCCTTGGCGGTTCAAAAGTGCTTGAAAGAGTTTATTTGAATAAAGATAATTTTGATTTGATTTGAGTTGATTTAGACTAAGATATTGCCATACATAAATACAGTAAATACGGCAATTTTTTAAATATCTCACAAGGGAAATCACGCGATAAAGTATTAAGATTAATGCTGTATCATAAGGGAAAGGAACGTCGATAGTCATTTCTGGATGCTTTTATTATAATTTAAGATATGGCGGTCTTCTTATAAGATAAACCACTGTTTTGTTATAGATGTCAGAGCTGGGATGATAACCCAAATCTCTTAACAGGAATTGATTGTTACGACAATTATTATGAATTTGGTGTTACTTTCGGAGATCCATAATACAAAAGTATAAATAATTCTTATATATAAAATGAATGTTTTTCTGTATGTACGGAAACGGCTGGACCGATTTTAATGAAATTTTCAGACAATCTTTAAAATGACCTAGCGGATGATCCCGTAATGTGCCGGATATTTTTTTAACTTTCGAGTTCTATTTCGAGGGGAATTCGAAACTAGACTGAGCTACAGCAACGCGGACAGCTAGTTATTATTATTAAACAACAAATTTTATCTTGGATTATGGCTTAATAATATAATTACCATTACTTTTGATTATTTAGACGTTACATTTGTAAATATACATCTGAACTTTCCTCTCGGAGAGCACTTTAGCACTGATTGAGGGATAATCGGTTCCGATTATTATCACTAAAATCTGATGATAATCGTTAACCCATCGTTAATCTTCTATTTTTTTTTTCACGTGTGATTAGACAAAGTTAAGTTTATGAGTTTTATATTGTTTATGGGCTCACAGGCTCACTTATGCCTCACAGGCTTGCCTATGCCGCCTCTACTCTAGTGTAACAACTCGATGGTTACTCCTCAATATGATATCAATTATGCTTAATGGTAATGATGAATTTATAAACTACTAGCAATGCCCCGCGGTTTCACCCGCGCCCATACCGATCTCGTGGTAGTGGAAAGTCTACGAAGTCGGAATATAGATATATTTGTAGATTATTTAATTATAAAAAATGGGTATCATTAGTATTCTTAAAATAAGAGCTAACTCACCAAATGCAGGCTTTGCTATAATGGTCGCTACAATGAATACTTTTTTTTATATTTTTATGTTTGTACAATAAATAAATAAATAAATAAATGAATTTGTTATGGCATTATTTTCTTTCGATTTACATTATTAAATTCGTAATATCTTTTAATTGGAATGTCGGATTCTATTAATTTAAAAAGTATATAGTATAGACATATGGTATCACTTTTTTGTGTATATTAATATGTTCTATAATACTGTAGAACATTTTTTTGTTCGATCATCAATAGTTTCCGCAGCGCACGCGATGAAAGATTTTTACGACTTAATTTCTCACACATTGTTACAATTTTGTTGGTGATCCCCATGTTTTTTGAAAATGTAATATAGCCTATGTTGCTCACTGAAGAAGCAGCTTTCCAAGACTTGTGAATACTATAACTACTATATTCAATGCAAGTTAAAAGGAGTACATTGATAGCGTTACAAATTTTGAATATGAATTTTGACTAAATAGATTTTAAAAACGTTTGTGATGTTTCGCGTAGATGCCCACGTTTGGTGCATGTCATCTATAGGGTCGCAGATGATTATAGGCCGCAACAAACTAAATAAACTATATAACTAAGAAAGTGTAGATTTTTTATTGTAAAATTATGGGTTGTACCTAAATTAAAAAATATTATTATTACGGGGTAGCTGGAAACTATCTGCTCTGAGCTGTAATTAGTTATTCTATTTAAGGTTATAGAAGGTTTAAGGTTATAATAAGGTCAGCTAGTTGAATGATCTGCAATTAGATCTAAAGAAGGATTATAGTTTTAATTATGTCAAATTTTATCAACATTGGTTCAGCGAATTATCCGGAATGCACACGGAGAGACTCACATCTATAATATTGGTATTTGTCGATGATTTAATGTCAGTTTAAGATAAAAGTAATGACAGAATGATTCTGCTATAATCTCATAGAGTTATTTTACTAGAGTAAGGGATCCATAGGTAGTGAGAGTGTCACAGTAAATAATGAGACGGAAGTCGAAACTTGTGTACTTTATCTTCGTCTAATCACACATAAAAGAGAGAGACAGATACATCCTCATTTGCTTTGTCTATGTTTTAGTATAGAGAAACAGGGGGATGATAGTAATGAGAATGTCTTCTGTCTTCTACCTTTTCTTGTCTATGAATCGTTAAATCTTATAATGGCAACACAGTTCAGTTATTACAGTAAATCGAATACTAACTTTCAGATTGTTATTCTATCGTGGTATTTGTTAAAATTAATATTATCCGCACTAATTATCTATTCCGCTTCGCGCTATACAATGAGCATTTTATTCAAATGAGCAATTTGCAAACATTTTGATTTAACGCTCTACAGTTTAATACGAGCTGATATTTCAGTTTTAACCGTAGGATTTCTATTAAAATACTCTTTAATTTCCAAAAAAACATAAGCTATAACGTTGTATATTACTTAGATGATTCGACAGAGAGAAATAAGATATCCCACTAATATCGTAGTACATGTTTTCAAGTTTAGCATGACTCTGAGACTGACTTTGAAGCGATACGAGTACGAACCCCAGGCAGGTACCAATGAGTTTTTCTATTAAAACTTACTAATTGATAATTATAGTTAAAAAAAACATCTAATCAAATCAAAATATTCTTTATTCAAGTAAGCTCTTTCGAGCACTTTTGAATCATCAAGGATCAGTATGATTAATAAAGCTACAACTGGTTCGGAATGTTGCTCTTATCGAGAACAACCACCAAGATACTCGGCGGTCAATCTTTTAAACATTTTCAATTTTACATTATTAAACCACAGTCTTGTATGAAGCTGAAAGGATTTTTAAATCCAGGCATTTTTATCATCCAAATAATCTTCAATTTTGTAATATGCTTCACGTATAAGCATATCTCTTACATTTGCTTTATACCTTTTTGTAGACTGGTCTATAATGGTATGCGGAATTTTATTTGAAAGCGAGACCAACGAATGAATTACTAACTCTGCTGAGTCGCGACAGAGGAATCACAAGTTTATTGTGACCTCTTGTATGTCTATGATATATATCAAATTTCGTCTATCGGATATTTTTCCGAATTAAAATATTACTATTTATATATATTGTGACGCTACAGTAAGTATGCCTATTTCTTTGAAAAATCAATGAAAACATCGTGAGGAAACCTGGATGTCTCTAGAGAATTCTGGGGATATGTGTGACCTACCAATCTGTTTTGGACCATCGTGATAGATCTTAGCTCCTTTTTTTTCGAATTGACTGTATGCTGTTAGCCCTAACGGCTTTTACAGCGTCTCCGGGTGGGACGGGCAAAGCATCGTCGAGGTCGCGAAATGCAGAAAGTAGAGCGCAGAAGCTCTACTAGCCTCGGGGAACGTCATCCTAAGGGTGTCTCCTGTGAGGCCGGATCTTAGCTCCATGCTCTCCAAAAACGGAAAGAGGACGCCTATTGCCAGCAATGAGATAGTACCAGACCGTTACTGCTTTTACTTTGTGTTTTTATAGCAGGGCGTCCATCGATTGAAGAAATTTTTTTATTTCCCGCAAGTTATCATATTATTCCTTGCTCACAATAACTATACAAACACGTTAATAATAAGCAACAAAACAAACAGTTGCATCGCTGTTGATTATACAATCGGCTTCGTATTTATACACGCGCTGACTCATGTTCCAGTGGCCAGGTCGGACTGGCGATATGGCTACGATACTTTGATCACGTACCTACTAACGATGACGGGTTCAAGTCGAATCGTCACCTTTTATTTGCAACTGTTACATTTACAATACGTTGCAACTGATCTTTTGACCCTACCTTCAGCTTCGGGCGGTCACGGGTTCGATTCCCGCCGAGGGCCAACATTTTCTAATCTCATCAGTTCTTCGAGTTATCATTCTCTTGCTCTTAATCCACTCTAAGTGGGGTCGGCTCACTATGTTTTAAATATGCTAATAACACGTTTGGCTATCTATTCTACGACCGGCCACGTACCTGACGTCATTTTACCTTAGTCGACTTTTAACGACACCTTGGTAAGAAATGAGAGTGGTCAATTCTACTCAGCTGCATATCACACGGCTGATTACGCGTAGGCTAATATCAAGGTTATAGTCAACTGTGATTAAAATCTTTTAATATTTATGTTGATACTAGCTGTGTGACAGCGGCTTCGCCCGCGTGGAAATCAGTGTGTCACAATTTTTTTCTAGAATTCAAATTTTAATCATAAAAGTAGTTATTATGAATTAACCATAACAGATAGAGACATACTATCGCGGACTTTTTTTGTATTATTAATACTTATAGATCTTAATGCCTTTTAATTACCTACTCGTCGTGGATAGGATCGCGGACTCATTTTATAATAAAAGGTAAAATATTTTACTACAAGTATGAGACTACCCTCAATTATGTCATATGAGGTTTTCTTGTTCCTGAATAGAAAATGGTTTTTTTTATCCACTACTAGCTGTGCCAACAACGGCTTTGCCCGTGTGGAATTCAGTTATGTACAAAACTTTTCTAGAATTTTCGAAATTTTGAAAATAAAAGTAGTTATTGTCAGTTAACCGTCAGAGATAGAGACATGTTATCGCGGATTTTTTTGTAGTGTTTTCATAGATCTACAATTCTCGAGTACATTACTTTAGCATATCTCTGCTGGTTTACGCACCGCACGCGACTAAAGCTCCCAGCAAGCAAGTTTTTTAACAACTGCGCGATCTCTTCAATACAATTTATATAATACCGATATGTACTATTTACCTAAACCATCCGGAAGTATTGCACTTTGCATCTTTTGGCGAAAACCGTACAAAAATCCGTTCAGTAGATTTAGAGAAAATCGATTACATACAGACAGACAGTTTTTTGGGACTTTGTTTTATAATAAGTATAGATTAATCTCGTTCTTTAATATTCGTAAGTGTTCCGTACATCTTTGTACGCAGCATATTGGGGCGTGGTTGCTTGGTCTTGCGTTTCTGTTACAAATATAGCAATGGGCCACAGGTTTATGTGCGATGTTCGCATCTCTAGATGGCTCAAGATAATAACAGAAAATCGATTACATACAGACAGACAGCTTTTTGGGACTTTGTTTTATAATTTATATTGGTACAATGTTATTATTTTGCATCTTTTTTGGTGGTAATCTGTGAGTAAATAAATAAAACACTGCATAGACAGTGTAGGCAATCGCGCAATAAAAATTTTTTTTAAAAAGAATCACGCGCTCAAACAAGTATGCTATTAACCTTTTCAAACGCAATCTCGTTAAATATTAATACATTTATTCACACGGCGTAATAATTATTACAATTTTGGAAGTTTCATTTCGTCGTATGTGTAAATAGTAAGTAAGTAAGTAATTTATAATTTATTTAAAATATATTAATATGATGTTATTGAAAGTTGTTATTATTCTTTATTGCGCTATAATTTGTTTAATTTTTATTTTGTAATAGTTAACCTTGAAATTGTTTCAAATTTTACGTGTTATCTATTGATAATCTCTTGAGCTTACCAAAAGAGTTTATTTATGATTGATTTCATTTGTTCTTTAGATCTAAATGGAGTTACCGATGTTCAAGTGATTTTCTCCAGTTTCTTAGAGTATTTTACAGACGATAAATGTGTTGTTTAAGTTCAACAGATAATAAATATAATAAAAGATATTAGTTTATTTTCTTTATTATAGCATTTCGTGCCTTCTTTTCCGTTAAATATCAAGCACCCCACGATTTTTTAATATTTTTCGTTTACTATTTTTTATACCTATATTAAGGATATTAAGGATAGCTGTGATAGCCCAGCGGTGAGACCGTGCGACTCTTTCAAGGGGAACACGAGTTCAAACCCGGGCAGGCACCAATGAGTTGTTCTATTAAAACTCATGTGTCTAATTGTTAATTGCCATTTATCACACGCTTTTCGGTGAAGGAAAACATCGTGAGGAAACCTGCATATCTCTAAAGAATTCTAGGGATATGTGTAACCTACCAGTCCGCATTGGAGCAGCGTGGTAGGTCTAAGCTCCAACCCTTCTCTCCAGAAACGGAGAGAGGAGGCCTATTCCTAGCAGTGGGATTGTAACAGGCTGCAACATATTAAGGATTATTATTTCACTTCTTTCTCGATCTCTATAGAGGCGTTTTTAGTAATTTTATACGTAAATTTATCTGTCGTTTTTAGGCACTTTGGATATTTTAAAATATCAGGTACATTTTGAATTGCGGGTGCAAAGTGTAAATGCTTAAGATTGTAGACTGAAGGCAGATGCTTCAAATAGCGAAGGAATTTCAGTCAAATTGTAGATGATGATCGAGTAGAAGATGCTTTGTTTTCTAGATAATTATGGATATTATAATTATCCCGTAATTTGGGATATGATTGCCGTATGATGATATTGGCGAGTTTACAAGTATGACATATTCATGTTCGTCAATAGAACATACCATCATATAATTAACATGTAATGTAGAAACAATTTTCATGACTGTATTTTGAACTAATGGTAAAATCATTGCAGCAATTCTGTTTTAAATTGTAACTCGATTACATCTGGGACTCTTGATAATTCATCGTAATATTAGCTCAAACTATTTTCATTGTTCCTACAAATTATACAATTTGATTAGTTGTCAAATCAAAGTATAGAACTATTTACCAATTAGGCGGTAAATTTGCAAGAGGTGTGGGCGAGACGGGCAATGTCTATTGTTTTAATTTAAATGTATAAGAGAGACAGCATTTCAGTTGTCTCAATACAATATAGACTGACAATAATGGTTGTCTTCATTCAAACGTGCATGAAAGAGACAGAGAATAATAGTCATCTCAATTTCAAAGTGTGTAAGTCTGATCTGATTTATTATAGAAAATTTTTCGACTAGTGCGGTGCTATATACTAATATTGAAACATCAATGTAGATATATAAAAGCAACGTATAGTACCCGGCATTAAATAATGCACGTCGATGTTTAGAACGAAACAGCCGGCCAGTTCGGTTTCGTAGAGCGCTGTCTCTGTCACTCAGTTAGTGTGTGACGGTTCGCACGGGTTCGTCAGTCTGAGCGATCGAGACAATGCTTTATGAAGCAGAATCTAGCCGATTTCTCTTTAAGCCTCTATGTGCATTATTTATTGCCGCGTACTATACCTAATACTTTGTTTTGACAAGGGTAAGGAGTGAAGGCGTCTATATATAACACGCGATGCTAAAATATTCGTATACTAACGAAATTACTATCCCTCGACTAGGTATAAACGTTCTCTCTCCGTTCTGGAGCGAGGGTTGTAGGTAAGATCTACCACGCTGCTCCAATATGGATTGGTAGATTATACATATGTCAGTCAGTTAGTATGTGACGTTTCACACGGGTTCGTCGGTCTGTGCGATAGAGACAATGCTCTATGAAGCAGGATCTAGCCGATTTTCTCTCTAAGCCTCGATGTGCATTATTTATTGCCGCGACTATACTAGCTATTCTATTTGCTATTATTAGTATAATCATTACTAGTCATGAAGTGGGACCGAAAAGTTACCGGGCGCTAAGTCGCCAGACTTTTAATGGTCATCACATTAAATGTATCATTAGGGTAGGTTTTTGAAATTAAAAGAAAGCATTAAACACATTTTTACCATTAAACTCAAACCGCTTAAGAATATTTAAAATAGGGAAGATGTGATATAATTATTTTCATTAATTATTTAACGTTCCGCGTTTGTTAAGAGGCATTTTAAGCAGATAACGTTCACATACCACTAACAAATCACACAAGCACCACAGAAACTCAATACAATTGTTTCGCCCTGTAACTCAAACATCATCAGAAGGATAGGAGGATTCACGAAAAAATTGTAATGCCCCACATAGCCTGAATTATCCTCAAAACATGTATTGCACTCAGAACTGAAACTGAAATCAGAGACGTTTAATTCTCTTTAGATTCTCTTAAAAAACGCGGATTATAGCACTACTATGGAATTCCACAAAGTAATGCCTGCTTCCATAAATTATTCGAATTTAAAATAAAATATTTATGCATTCACGCGAATTTAAAAAATATGGCATAACAGCTGACCGACTATTTAAAAAAAACGTTAAAAATCTTTTAAACATTCGAGTGCACTGTCCGCTATACGATCGCATATATTAAAAGAATCTCGAGGTTTAATGAAGGTAACCTTAACCAAAAATAACGTATTAACCAATTCACGTCTATCGCCGCTGATAACACATCTGTGTGACATTGCAAAATTTCCTAAACGCCAAACGTCATTATACCACGTCATCTGAGGTGTTTCTACCGAGTTACGTAATGAGATGAACTTGTTTTACGTGTGTTTGTAAGAGTGATTTGTAAATGGTCGGATTATATTATATTTAATCTTCTTTAAATTACCATTGCATCTTGCAATTAAAAAACTTTTAAGGGGTCTACATTGTACACAAAAATATTTTGTCTTTACAAATTTTGTCACAAATAAATTATATTTTAGACAGCTGTAGCCGAATCAAGTTTCTCTGTGTTTTCATATACAGCGCCCTGATAATAATATTTTATTATTATAAAAATAATTAATTGTATTAATGTAAACAATAGGCATGTAAAATACTTAATAATGACAACAGAAAAAAAATATATTTCGATGAGTGATATTCAAAGTATGCGCGTGTGTGTGCGGTTGTATAACAATACATTGGCTTAAAGTTACCTTCGTGTCATATCATCATCCTCCTGCCCTTATCCCACCCCCCGATCTCACGGTCGGCAAAACATGTTGTCATATGATTTATACGTATTTTACGACTGGCCTGACGTCAAGTTACCTTAGTCGTATTTTACGATCCCTCGGTAAGAAAGAGGGTGGTCTATTCTACTCAACCGAATACCACACGGTGTATTAACTTACCTTAGTCGCTTTGCGATTTTGTCGTGGAGTCTATCTCCTGATGATGCTTCGGTTGCGGGGCGAAACGATTGTTGAGTTTGTGATAGTGAACCTGTGTAGTGCTTGTGTATTGTGGTGGAAGTGGTGGAGGTTTGTGCATATGTTTTTACGAATCCTGCATGTAACGGGTATGAAAAAACGTATAGTCCACTATACATTTAACACTATATATTTTTTCTATTTACTGTATCGCGGATTATAGCAAAATAATTTTATTATTACTTTTTACCTTAGTCGCCTTTAAAGATACCTCGGTAAGAAAGAGGGTGGTCTATTCTACTCAGCCGCATACCACACGGCATACCTTCGTGTATAAATATATGTGTATTTTATTGCATACACCTGAACGTTGCCTATCTTAGTTGGATCTTTTGGCTGAAATAATACATCTTGTTTGAAATTGGGCCTAACTCGCCGGATCACCTATTGTTATTAAATCTCTATTAGCATATTCTTATTACTCGTATTACTTAAGCGGGGCGGATCCGGGAAGTCGAGTCCTTGGATCCGACCCGCCGCAGGCGAGCGGGGCGCAGACGACTTAGCGAAGCCCGTCGTATGCCGCCCTGAAGGGGACCTTTGGGCGTTCCGAACGGGGATATCGGACGCTCTTCTAAATAGGTCCCCAAGGCGGTTGATGCATCGATCAGCGGAGGGAGGGGTCACTTTTAGAGAGGCCCCGACCCAGAGGTGGTGCACTCTGGGGCTCAGAGTTGCTGCTGGTGGGAATGGGGGTACCCTGTTTCCGCCACCAGCAGCGTGGAGGAGCACTTTGTTTTTAGTCGGTGAGAGTCCGACATACCCGCCGCTCGTCCCCGTCGCGTAGGGCGGTGACGACCCATAATGGGTTTTCCTTACATTAAAAAAAAAAACTTTAGCGCTATTCGTCCAACGATAGAGAATCGCGGGCAGAGTTGTTTGCATTGTAATCTATATTGGATTCACATAAAATTCTAAATATTATGCGCCAATTGAACACTTATATCATCTGTTCTGGCCGGTCGCCAAGTTCACCTGCAACGGGCCCGCGGTGAGCGCAAATATTAAAGATCTGCCAAATTATCCACAATAAAGATAAGGTTTTATGAAAGTTTAACCGACGTAACGTGATAGCAGTTAATTTAGGATACCTAGATAGTTTGATAAATAATTTATTAAAGAAGCTATTTGTGTATTACGATGATGATGCTTCGGTTGCGGGGCGAAACGATTGTTGAGTTTGTGATAGTGAACGTGTGTAGTGCTTGTGTATTGTGGTGGCAGTGGTGGAGGTTTGTGCATGTGTTTTTACGAATCCTGCATGTAACGGGTATGAAAAAATGGATAGTCCACTATACATCAAATGTAAGAAAATTCTAGAAAAAAATTGTGAAACGCTGGCTTCCACGCGGGCTACGCCGCTGGCACAGCTAGTTAATTATAAAAAAACCTATAGCATTTTACACATACTTATTGTATAATATACTACATCATAAGCGAAGTTCGAAGTAAAATACTTTTTAAAGGGAGAACAGCTATATCAATAACAAATCAAGTTAAAAAAAATTGAAAAAAGTTTTTAACAAAATTTCATGTCCCTACTGCTAACCATTGAGCAGTTCCCTCGTCTGGAGCTCATCGTAGCAGCAGCATCAGGTCGTGGTGATCATAAACATGCATTGTCATCGGGACTGGACCTGGAAAGCTTTTAAAAAGTAGCAAATTATACTAGTACAAGAAGAAATTTACAAGTAAAAATGTTAAATTCGCGTCAGGATACGTGACCTAATCGAAAATTCGTAAGGCCGTTTTCAAGCCATACCTCATCATCTCTAAGTGGGATCGGCACAACATCTTACAAAAATGTTGTATATAAAAAAACATACATAGGTAAACAAATACATAGGTATTTTACGACCGGCCGCCTGCCTGACGTCAACTTAACCTTAGTCGTATTTTACGACCCCACGGTAAGAAAGAGGGTGGTCTATTCTACTCAGCCAGATACCACACGGCATTACCTCAGTCTATTACAATTATGCCAAAATCTTGTTTTCTTTATAAGAATTTGTTATATATTATTTGTAAATAATTTATATTATTTGTAGAAGGACCAAACGAGTTTTAAATAGTAGATTCGATGACTGAGCAGGCACTCGAAAATCACAAGCACCTCTCTGAGTTGGAGAGATCTCGGCCCACGTGTATTTCGGCCCACGCTGAGCTATGAACTTTGTGTAACAAGGGTGTATCCTCGAGAGAGTACAACAAAATCAATTTAACTTTTGTTTTGTTACGCTAAAATCAGTATGAATTTTATATATATGAATATTATATTGTATATATACTTGCTGACCTGACAGAAGTTGTCATCTCTTAAATATTTCAGTAAGAGAGGATTCTTTAATTTCTGCTAAACTCATAAAGATTTTTCTTCTGAAAAACCTTCTATATATATATCCCCTATACTCGTCAGTAACTAAAAATAATAGGTTCTTTATCACGATATAGAACCTACTTAGTTACAGACTTAACTTTGACAGTTCGTGAATAAAAAACCTTAATACTTTATTGACATCTATCGAAAACTTATAGAACTTACTTAAAACAAATATTCAACTTACAATCGCAAAAGTAATGTCATAAAAACTATCCTATCCTTTAAGTTGGATCAAAATACAATATATGTATCTAGTAAATTTGATTGAAATCGGTTTAGCAGTTTTGAAGCTAGTCTTCAATACTACTGATGTCACAATCGGCATTGAATTGGTATCTTCGTCAGCTAACTCAAGAACACGCAAAAATATGCATTTCTAAAAATCCGAATTCCATTGTAACCGTCAACCTTATATCCATCGGACCGCTTAATTCCGGGCGTCCAATGAAATCGGCACTATTCAATAACCATACTTCCTTGCAATGACATATTAAATATTAAATAATAATATTAAGTATAATAATGATAAATAATGACTAAATTTAACTTATAACTAGTATAAGCAATATTTTGAAAACAGCTACCGCTAAGTTTCTTGCTGGATCTTCTCGATAGGAACAGCTTTCGAACCAGCAATGGAGTTGACGATTCAAAAGCATTTGTTTACTTTGAATATCATGAATTGTAAATTTGAACTTACTATAGTGGTGAAACTTGAGCACCCCTTTGATCTTGGTCCAATAACTCTATTTTCCCACCTGTGGGCTATTGACAGGACACTGCTTTAGTTTCATATTTAATGAATTTATTTATTTACTTTTAATTGAAATTTTTAACATAAAAATGATTATTGTGAGTTAACGATAAGAGATAGAAATATGCTATTCCGGACCTTTTTGTAATATTTTTGTAGATCTAAAATTTTCTAGTATACTACTTTAGTGTAACTCTTCTGGTTTACGCGGCGCCCGCGACTGAAGCAGGCGGGTTTTTTACAACTGTGCCACCGCTTAAACATAATTTACATAAAACCGTACCCTATTTACCAAAACCATACGAAAAAATTGCAATATATTTAAGGCGCTGAACAGAGCTGGCGCAAATTCAGATTTCGGCATATAAGCCACGCCCACAATTTCTGCGACGGCGTAGCGACAAAATTAATTTTTTAACACCCATTGTAGGTGTACACTATTTTATCCAAACTTTTTTGTACAATTTATTTAAAAAACTTATGTCTAATTAATCTTATAAAACTAAGTATGCTGAAACTATAACTGAACACCTAAAAAAAGACATATTATCAACAAGGAATAGTCACAAAAGGCGGCAGCTAGCGACGCACGTCCATATAGCAGCGCGCCTCAGCGATCACTGTCTATATTCGTAGATGTAAAAGAGAAGCGAGACGATGACTCGTTTCAGTTTTGCTATTTTCTAAAAAATATTTAATTTGAATGAAATATCTCAATTAATTCAAAATTTAAATCTTACATTCTCTTTATATTATAATGATTTATTAGTCTTATTAATTTTACCAATTTTTGTTGATAAATATTAGAGATATTTACGATCAAAGTAAAAATCAGAGGTCTATTTACCAATTTTTTTTATCGAAAAAAAGTATCGTAATCATGTTTTGAAATCTTACATTCTCTCTGAGATATGATGTATATTAACATATATTTTTCTTTTAATCGTCATCCCTATAGCTTTTGTTAAAAACGTGTTTAAAGGCAGCCTATTTGGCTCTGTTCAGCGCCTTAAGTAGAATCTGTACAAATCCGTTCTGTAAATTAAGAGAGAATCGACTCTATACGTTGTCCAAAAAGCGTCCTATATGATCCTGACGATCAAATAACGATCTCGAACACATAAACACGTAATACACACATACAGCGTCTTCGTCGGCGAAGACGGGGTACCCAGTTTACTGACGTCGGTCGGTCGTGGCTTCTCGTCACCCTTCCGACGTCGCAATGACTAACCAAAGTCATACCATCAGCCATCCACTACGTGTCGCCCTTAGCCGTGGTCCGGCCTCACAGGAAGCACTCTTAGGACGACCTTCCCCGACGCTAGTAGAGCTTCTGCATTTCGCAACCTCGGCGATGCTTCTGCCTTCGGCCGTCCCGCTCGGTGATGCCGTTAGTGCTAACAGCATACATTCAGTTCGAAAAAAAGACCCTATACGTTACAGTTACTACTACTTTACGTTACTAGTTTAAGGTTTAAGTTACTTTGGGGACGGTGTGTGTTTAAACAAAAATATTATTCTGCGTGTCTTCTCTTATATCGTTTGCTATTTAATCGCAAACACGCATTATAGAAGCCCAAACCAGTTAGTAATAAAAGTGTGTAATTTTTTTTTCTCTTTGGTTTGTATTGGACGTGACAGGTTCTAAGACATTATTGCTTGTTGCCACGATATCCGTACAAGGCAAACTCTGTAGACTGGTTTTTAATGGATTTAGAAATTTTAAATTACTAATATGGAAGTGAAATAATCATAAAACAATATACAATAGCTTGTATTGTTGTTGCTGAACTGTAATATCTATGCAAATGATTTTTTTTTGTCAAATTATTCTTAGTACGACGTTTCGAATGTATGAAGTGTACCTATTCGATCGAAATTATGAAATAAGTAACTTACCTACAAGAGTGTAGGAAAGTTACTTATTTCATAATTTCGATCGAATTTTATCGCAGCCATATATATATTTATTTCTATTGTAGGAATTACTATTTATTCTATCTACCTGACACTTCACCTTTCAGCATCTTTTTATCTCCTTGCCATTACGCCACTTTGGTTTTTCGACACTAGTCAAAACATTTTATAAACTATATAAAAAGTATTTCAAGTAGTAATATAAAATTTTATTAAACTTTTGCTTTAGTTCAATTTAAAGCTGTGATAGCCCAGCGGTGAGACCGTGCGACTTTCAAGGGGAACACGAGTTCAAACCTGGGCAGGCACCAATGAGTTTTTCTAGTAAAACTCATGTGTCTAATTGATAATTGCAACTTATCACACGCTTTTCGGTGAAGGAAAACATCGTAAGGAAACCTGCATATCTCTAGAGAATTCTGGGGATATGTGTTACCTACCAATCCGCATTGGAGCAGCGTGGTAGGTCTTAGCTCCAACCCTTCTCTCCAGAAACGGAGAGAGGAGGCCTATTCCCAGCAGTGGGATTGTAACAGGCCGCTACTTTACTTTACTTTACTTTTATAGTTAAATTAACAACAATTCATACAAAATCTCATTTCACATTAATTAAATCTATGCCATGACACTAATATCTAAGCAATTATTAATAAATATACTAGCACTACTAGAGTTGTTGTAGAGTTATCGGAATATTTAAATCCGCAATATCGGAATCGGAGTCTGTAATACAGTAGCTAATTGATCCTTGACGATTCAAAAGTACTTGTAAAAAGCCTATTGGAATTAAGATTATTTTTAGACTGCTAAGAACAGGCACAGGCCAATAAATTATTAACATTCAGTATCTTTAATCATTAAAGTAAATATATAAACAACAAAGATTTGAAGTTGAAATTTAGTGACTCTAAAACTAGCAAACTCTAAGACCGTAGTTCTATTATAAAAAAAATAATAATATGAAGAGTAAAACCGGTTCATGCGAAAACGAAATCCGTAGGCACATTGGAATGTCAAAGAGTGCGATGTCGCAGCTGGAAAGAATATGGAGAGACCGCAACATCAGGCATAAGACAAAAATCGCACTCGTTAATATATTCGCCTAGTGTTCTCCATATTCTACGGTGCATCCCTTATTATACGGTGCAGAGACATGGACACTTAAACTGGCAGACCGCAAGCGCATTGACGCTTTCGAGATGTGGTGCTGGAGAAAATTGTTACGCATCCCATGGACGGCGCATAGGACTAACAAGTCAGTGCTCGAGGAGCTCAAAATAGACAAGAAAACGAGGCTTTTGAACACATGCCTACGGAGGATTCTTGAGTTTTTCGGGCACATTGCTCGCAAGCCTGGCGACGACATGCAGAAGCTCATTGTCACGGGCAAGGTCGATGGCAAGAGACCGAGAGGACGTAGCCCTATGCGCTGGTCAGACCACATCCTCTCTACATTCAACACGTCAGTCTCCGAAACCATCCACGTGGCCGAAAGCAGAAGCAAGTGGAAGACCATTGTTAAAAACAAACTGTTCTCACGAAAAGGTCACGACCGCCAGTACCTGGGGTAACGACGCGAGGAGGAGGAATATGAAAAGATCGCGATTTAGCGTCCGTAAAATATTACATATACTAAAAGTTCGGATCAAAACATACGCCATAAAAAAGACCATTGAAATTGTTGTAACAGAAAGTATCACGGGTTTTACTCTGTTAGTCCATCACAGCTTTTAATTGCGTTTGCAAAAGTGTATTTGAATTAAGTATGTATTCTTTTGACTTTGGTATCCATAAAAATGCCGTATCAAAGCGAGGGTAGGTCGTATAATTTAATATGGGCGCTTGAAACTCTTTTTCATTGCGCCCCCGGCTGCAACTTTCACCGGTGATGGCATCGAGACGATGTTTCGCCGAGTTGCCATTTTTTTTGCCACTTTTCGTTCTTTTATAAGTTTACAAAGAACTCTCACCGAGGCCGTGTTGCAACTTATTACAACTTCGCTGAGTCGAGTGTTGTGTCGTATTTTTATCATAGCGAGTTTTTTAGCTTCGAGAAGTTTCCGTTTTTTTGATACGAGCACTGTTTGCAAAAGTTCTTCTCTGTTACATAATAAGTTATGATTTGGGCATTGGGACTTTAGCTTATAGTGATTCTACGGTCTTTTATTATATCTACAATAAATCATCATCATTCTCCTGCCCCTCACTTTAAGTGGGGTCGGCACAACATGTTTTATACATGTTATGGCTAGTTATCTTACGATCGGTCGCCTGCCTGACGTCACGTTACCTTATTTGTCTTTTACAACACCTTTGTGAGAAATGAGGATGATTTATTCTACTCAGCCGGATAGCACACGGCGGGTCGACTTACCTTAGTCGCCTTTTACGACACCTCGGTAAGAGATGAGGCTGGACTCTTCGCCCAATACCTCATATCGAACACTTAACACAATAATAAAATGAAAATTTCTACATTTATTTGTATGATATGTCCTGTCCATCGCCAATTCACTTCCGCGGGCAGTTGGAATATGTAGGAGATTTTCTGCTAAGGATCCCCTCGTTTCTCTACGTGACGAAATTCACGTAGAGACACTTCAGCAGTGGAGTGTTCAGTCAAACACTCGTTAAGGTTGAATTCTGATGAGGACTCCTAGTCAATAATTAAATTGCGTTTCTATATATTACCGGCACCACTGTTTAAAGACTTATTTCTTTACTGAACATTGGTTTGACTGAAATCAGTATATTATAATCGATATTCAAGGTCGAATTCACACTGATACATTGTTTATGAAATTCTGATGCGATCTTTGCAAACGGCACCAGTTCACCTTGACATTTGGCGCGCAGCCGCCGGCATATCTTCTGATAGAAATCGCGGGTAAATAAGTTGCTTGGCTGAAACTCGTGTAATAATATTCAAATTAAATATATTCTTTATATAAATAGGCCTATAAAATAATCACTTTAGAATCGTAAATAAATTTTAAATATCGTCGTAGCTGCCTGTTCGAAATACAGGTAAATAAGTTGTTTGAGTGAAAGTCTTATTATCTTCAAATTCGTATTCAAAATATATATTGGTCAAAATTATTAATTGATTGTCAATGGATTTTAAAGAAGCTACTACTGATTTAGAATTAATTTAGAAATTACTTCGACCTAAAAATATGTAAATGCCGTATATGTGTGTAAAGGTGGAATCTTGCAAGTTCAATTTGATTCACTTTCCGGGGTCCGATTGAGCTGAAATTTTATTGGTATATTGGTCCTGTTCCGATGATAATGCATGTTTATGATAAGCATGACCTGATGATGCTGCTTCCAGGAGTGGTAAATTGACTTGTTATGTATTGCTTAGTCGGCTACAACTGAAATGTAAGAATTTTCATTGATATAATCTTTAATTGTAAAGTATGCTATGTTTAATATAGTTTTAAGATATTTTCTAAACGGCAAGTTTTGACTATCCATGCTAGGTCCCCGTGGTGTTCGATGCATTGAGTGCTCCCGATGCATCGATTAGCGGAGGGAAGGGCCACTGTTTAGGTTTCGACTCTAGAGTGGCGCTCTCCGGGCTACAAAGGATCTTCTGGTGGGGATGGGGTAATTTTTAGAACGATACCCTGTCCTCGCCACCAGCAGCGTGGTAGTGCACTCTCAGGATTTTAGTCAGAGTCCGGTATACTCTCCGTTCGTTCCCATCGGGTGGTTTCGACCCATAATGGGTTTTTCTGACATAAAAAAAGTTGTGACTCCATACTAGAATTATAAATACAGTAATCAAATATCCTACGTAGATAAAATTTCCAGTCTTTCAATTAATCTGCCCGCATAATCACGTCGATTCGTTGCTCCGTTTGGCACGTGTAAAAAGGACAAACACATAAACTATCGCATTTTTAACATCTGTATGAATATGCACGCGAAATGTTCTTAATACCGGTTCCCAGGTCCTTGATAATAGAATGTACACAGTAAAAAATATGTAACAAGAAATACACTTCAATAATGTTAACATTTTATGATTAACTTGTATAAGGGAATAAGTGAGTGAATAAAAGGGCGTCAAGACTTTTACGACTAAAAATTTGTGATCTGTAGTCTTACCATGATCTTTATGAAAACGATTCAATTCAAAGTCAGTACCTAAACCCAACCACTTTCCTTTCGTAACATGAAGTGTGTTTGAAAAGGACAACGTTATATGAACTATAGTAGTATAGATAACTCTATCTCTTTTACTCAAATGTTTTTAGGACGCATTCCAAACGCTCATTCGGCAACGACTTAAAGTGTGCGTCTTTAAGACGTCATGGTATGAAACATGAAGTTCATGGTAGGCCTGCTGTTATGATGGTGGTAAGTATTATTGAAAAATACCGACCCCTCCCGGTTTGTAAGACCGAACTATATCACAATGCTCTAATTAATAGGACCTGTGATGCCTGAACTAATAGGTGGTATTTATTGGTACCTGTTCTTACACTCTTCTTTCGTAAGCCCTAATGGCTCTTACAGCGTCACCGAGAGAGTGGGCGAGCGCGGAAGCATCGTCGGGGGTATAAGCTGGGAGAGCGAGTCTCGAGCGAGGCTCGCAACAATCTGGGAGCGTCGCATTAAGGGTGCCTCCTGTGAGGCCGGACCTCTCACCTCGGCTTAAAGCGACGCGCTGTGGTGGACTTTATCGGACTTGCAATGTGTTTTTACAAAATTGTTCATCCGTCTTATACTATCTTTGTTGCACAGTCGATAGCGTGGGCTAATATATAATACAGTACAAGGCTACAAGTCTACAAGCTACAAGGGCTAATACAGTACAGCGCCACCTAGATTTCGACGCGTACAAGATTTAATCTTTATTTAGTCGATTGGTCATGAAAAATTATTGACTTTCAAAATGTGTTAAATGAACGCCCAATATCCACTATTTAATCACCAATAGCATAATAGTTATGGAAAGTATATAATACCTAGCATAACACAACATTGATTTGGTAAGAAGCTTAATCATCCTCCTGCCTTTATCCTACTCCAAGTGGGGTCGGCACAACATGTTATAAATATGTGACATGATTCGGCTACGTATTTTACGACCTGACGTCAACTTACCTTAGTCGTATTTTACGACACGGTAAGAAATGAGGGTGGTCTATTCTACTCAGACGGATACCACACGACATTATTTATAGACTTAGACTGAAAGTAATTGTGTATCAATTCCAGCAGCGATAACGCCTCATAAAGAGCTCAAGACGGTTTTCGGTGAAGAAACCTGAAAACATCGTGAGGAAATCTTGTTGTTGAGTTTGTGATAGTGAACGTGTATAGTGCTTGTGTATTATGGTGGTTGAGGTTTGTGCATGTATTTTCAACGAATGCTGCATGTTCGAGGTATGGAAACGAATAGTCCACTCTACGTTTAGCATGATACGTATGTATTTCCTATTTACTTAATCGCGGATTATAGCAAAATAATTTTACTATTACTATTCTATTATTATTGTATTATGGATCTCCGCAAAGTAACGCCTAATTCTATAAATAATCTAACCTATCTATATAAATAAATATACACCGATAGTTTTGGTAGAGTTTCTGTTGGAGATAGTGTCAGTTTCAAACTTCGGTCACCTTACAGTATTACGTCACCACTCATCTGGCCGTTGAATAATGCGCGAAAACAACAGTACAAGGTCGCACAACACCGCGAGCGGCGCAGTCCGTTCACTTGTGGTTTCAACCGCGCGTCTTAATTTTAATGTTGGCTATATATAACGTTGTTTTACCAACATGTTAAAAACATGTTGTCACATGATTTGGCTACGTATTTTACGACCGGCCGCCTGCTGACGTCAACTTACCTTAGTCGTATTTTACAACCCCTAGGTAAGAAAGAGGGTGGTCTATTCTACTCAAGCGGATAACACACGGTGGGTCAACTTACCTTAGTCGCCTTTTACGACACCTCGGTAAGAAATGAGGGTGGTCTATTCTACTCAGCCGGATACCACACGGCGGGAAGTGTGAATTGCATTGGGGTCGTAATCTTTGAAAAGGATAACGTTATATTAACTATAGATTACTCTGTCTCTTTTACTCACATGTTCTTAGGACGAATTCCTAACGCTCATTCGGCAACGACTTAAAGTGTGCGTCTTTAAGACGTCACGGTATGAAAAAGCAAAACAATTTAGTTTACGTCTTCAATTGAGTCGCAATAAGAGTTCATGGTAGGCCTGCTGTTCTAAACATGGCTGAAAGCCTAGAGTACGCAGTCTTTGGTATACTTTTACGATTTCGAACCCAGTTACCAATAGATTGAGATGTGGGTAGTAGAATGAATGCAGAATGGTTGAAGTGGCGACAGAAGTGGTGACTTAAGACCAGCGAATTCATAATTTTGGGCAATAAATAAATATATGGGACACTTACACACACGGTCGTCCGTGCCTAAAGTAAGTAACTTAATACTTGTGTTATGAGTGACGGACAACAAATTCAAATTCAAATTCAAATTCAAAATATTCTTTATTCAAGTAAACTTGTAAACAAGTGCTTTTGAATCGTCAACTTTACTGCTGGTTCGGAAAGCTGTTCCTACCGAGAAGAGCCAGCAAGAAACTCGGCGGTTGCTCTTTTTAAAATATAAATCTTAGAACTAGTTACATCTATTTATTACTGTCTTGTACAGAGTAGAAGCGCACCTATATCCACACATACTTATCATCTAAGTAATCTTCAACAGTAGGCTTTCTGTATCAGCCTCTTTTTAACAGTGGTTTTAAACTGCTGTAATGGCATGGCCAAAATTGATTTCGAAATTTTATTATAGAATCTTATACCCAAACCCACAAACGATTTACGTACTTTTGCTAGGCGCAAAGCAGAAGTCGCAAGCTTATGTCGGTTCCTACTTTGTCTATTATATACATCACCTATCGTTTTATAATTCTTTATATTTTTATGTACAAAAATTACATTGTTTAAAATATACTGTGAAGCAAATGTAAGAATACCTATTTCCTTAAACTTCTCTCGCAGGGAATCACGCGGACTTAATTGTAGATGCCACGTATGGCTCTTTTTTGTAATACGAAAATTTTTTCACTATCCGCGCATTTACCCCACAGCAATATTCAATAAGACATAATGCTACTGGTAGATATACTACATATATAATTTTAAATACATACTTAAATACAAATATATACTCAGGCTCGAAGAACCAACAAATTGTTTATAGAAAATGTTGGCTCTCGGCAGGAATCGAACCCGCGACCCGCGGAGCTGAAGGCAACGTCACTACCCACTGCGCCAACGGGCCAGTCGAAATGAAAACGACGAATGAAAGAAGAGTGCATTCAAATAGAATGACATAAAAATAAGGTTAAGAAGAATGGGGCACAAAATATAAATTGAACTATTGATAGATATTAAATTTGATGCTTCATTCTTAATAACCTACAATTTGAATTTGTTTTTTAGTTTAGTATGGAGTCGACTGTTTACCACGAATCTGAGTTTCGACAAGTCTGTCGTACGAATTAAGAACAAACGATTTTAAATAGTTTAGTTGCAGCCCTAGTTAATTTATCACCCCACGGCCTTTGGTTACTGGTGACAAAACTAGATAAAATACGATTGAGTATGACGCAGAATGGCCATCATCAGATATAGCAGTTATCTTCGTACTCTGTGGGCTGTGTTTGTGGGTGGGAAATTGAAAAGAAGGGTTGACAGCATTTATAATTATTTGTCTCTAAAAGATTCACACGATAACTTGAACAGAATTAATTAAAATAGTTGCAACAACGATTATTCGCCTGGATTTCTCAATTGTATGGCGATTTGTCGAACGCGGTGCGCTGGCTCTTTTCATGCCGATCCCTTGTTAAAAGATGGCTGCCCTGCTGCCATAGTAACGACACTTCGCCTGAGTGACATCCAACGTCACTCAATTTAACATTTTAAATTGTGCGAAATATTTCGAACGCCGTCAAGTATATAAGAGTAAGTCTGAAAGTTGAGCACATTATAGAAAAGACGAGAAGTCCAAGATTAAGATGGTATGCACTGATACGAAAATGCAAAAAGAGTTCGTAAACTATATGTCATAGAGTTCAAATTCGCTTAACTTATTATCTGGAACATTCACGTTGTAAACGAATCGTGTTCCGTATACGCGCTACGATTTGCGAAGAGTCGCGAACATTCTCGAAATCAGTTCATTCGATATATAAGCGGTAGTATCGCGCGCATGGACATTCAGTTTGCAAAAAGCGAGCAAGAGTGAAATAAGAAGCGAAAATAAAAGTGGTAATGGTGATCTCGACTTGGTTATTGGAATGCTAACGTTAAGTTACTGTAAATACTATAATAATTTTGTAGTAAAAAGCTAAATAAATTTTTTTAACGAGTCGTCATATATTTTCATCTAAATCCACGAAATCAAAAATGTGATTAAGATGGTATAGTAATGATTGACAATGATTAGCGATAAGAATCATATCATTAAACGAGTGTCACATAAAAATTAGGACTTCTAATAAAAAAATAATCAATAAAACTTGAGAGCAAAAAATCACTTGTATTCTGTACTACTTTGACGCTCCAGTTTATAATGTAATTTAACAATCAATGGTGAAATTGAGGCAAGTCTGTCGAAACTCTTTACAGTTGTTGACAAAAAAATAGACATTTTTAATCGATTAATTGATTATTGTCAAAGTTTCATGGTACTTTTTTCCTTTCACTTATTACTATCAATTGCTTATTTTGTTTTTCATTCTTTTATTGTACTAGCTGTGCAAGCGGCTTCGCCCGCTTGTAAATCAGCGTGTCAATTTTTTTTCTAGAATTCAAATTGTAAACATGAAAGTAGTTATTGTGAGTTAACCATAAGAGATAGAGACATGTTATCCCGGACTTTTTTGTAGTATTTTTATAGACTTACAATTCTCCAGTACATTTCTTTAGCGTATCTCTGCTGGTTTACGCAGCGCACGCGACTAAACCTCCCAGCGAGCAAGTTCTTTAACAACTGCGCGATCTCTTCAACACAATTTTTATAATACCGATATGTACTATTTACCTAAACTATCCGGAAGTATTGCACAATCTTTTGGTGAAAACCGTACGAAGATCCGTTCAGAAGATTTTGAGAAAATCGATTACATACAGACAGACAGCTTTTTGAGACTTTTGTTTTATAATAAGTATAGAAATGTGAAAGTCTGTCTTTCTGACTGTCCAATGTGCGAATCTAATATGAAAATATGTTAATAGGAAATTTTATAGAATAAGACGTTTTTTGCGGAGATCCAAGTATGAAAAAACAATTTGCTATAATCTGCTTGCTATAAAGGTTTATTACTATACTCATTACGTGGAGTCTATCTTCTGAAGATCTTACACTTACGTGACGAAATGATTGTAGTAGTCAATATGTGTAGTGCTTGTGTATTGTTATGTTGTTGGTGGTCGGTAGTGCATGAGTTTTTGTATTAGGTATGAAGACGGATAGTTCACGCTATATTTAGTGTTGAAAGATTTCCTCTAATCTCTTATTAAAATGGTTTTTTTTATTTACACTATCGTGAATGGCATTCATAGTTAATGTATAGAAATCGTCTATAAAAAATAACGGCCTGTTATTGCTGGCCCGTTGGCGCAGTGAGTAGTGACCCTGCCTTCAGCTCCGCGGGTCGCGGGATCTATAGATAATTTGTTGGTTCTTCGAGCCGGAGGGAGTATTTGTATATAAGTATGTATTTAAAATTATACATATAGTGTATTCACCAGTTGTCCGTCACCTATAACACAAGTATTAAGTTACTCACTTTGGGGATGGACGACCGTGTAAGTGTCCCATATATTTATTTGTTATCCCACTGCTAGGTATAGGCGTCCTCTATCCGTGTACGGAAAGAAGGGTCGGACCTACCACGCTGCTCCAATGCGGATTGGTAGGTTACACATATCCCCAGAATTCTCTAGAGATATGCAGGTTTCCTCACGATGTTTTCAGGTTTATTCGCCGCAAACAGCCATGAGCTCTGTATGAGACATATCGCGGAATTGATTTGAATTTAATTTAACTTTGCAAAGTAACGCCTAATTCTATAAATTATTTAATACTGTAAGCTTAAAAATTTTCCTTCGGACCGGGTTTATAAACAGGAAAAGCGTGGGAAACTTGTCCGTCTTGATTAAGACTATTGTCTCGTGAATCCGTATTTTATACACTAGTGACTTTGTCCCGACTTCCGCTGTTAATTGGAATCTAAAAAAATACCGAGAAGAACTGCTATTTAACGCCGCAATATCTCGTTTTGTTCATCACCTGATCCGTGAAGGTTTCATTTAGACGACACGGTATTGGAATAACGTTTTTTACGACTAAAACTTATATAGTACTAGGTTATACGTGCGGCTTCGGTTATAGTAGCCCGAGTCTTGGCAGCAGATTGGCTCTATGATAGTCTACACCGCTTTTTATACCTATTTTCCCCTCTAAACTATGATACAATTGACACAGTTTTTTTTAAATTTATTTTTTCAATCGACAACCATCAATAGATTTTATTATTAACTTAAAATTAATTATTCTGAACATATTATAAATTTTCTATTAAATACAGGTTATCTTGCATTCGTAAAAATAATTAAAGCTCCCGTACAATTATAATGTCAATAATATATATAATGTCAATTAAAAAAAATGTTTTTTTGTCCATTACATTTTTTAGGTTTTGAAACGAGATCTTCTGGTAAGTATATAAATGCTTGTGTTAGAAGATCTCGCTCTTCTATAGCATATAAGTATTAATATTTAAATGATTATTATTATTATTTATTTTTATTTTATTTTTAAAATAAGAAGTCATAAAATAATATTTTTTTTAGATTTAAATTTAATTACTGTTTATAATTTTTTATTGGTTTGTTGATTTGTTACTGTCCAACTAAAAATTGTTGTAAAACGACATCTTCAACTCAATTTACATAATACTGTTATGTACTATTAACCTAAACCTTTCAGAAAATGCATTAATTTTTAGTAAATACCGTCCAAAAATTCATTCAGTAGATTTTGGGAAAATCGATCACATACAAACAGACAGATTTGTGGACTTTGTTTTATCATTATATAATATAAAATTTACTGTTGCTTTTAATGCTTAAGTCGTCTTTCTGCTCATCTCTTACGCTTTAGACAGCTAATCCGCTGATATCGCCAAATGGATAAAATTAGGTACAACTATCTTAGGGTAACCTACATATCTCTGGAGAATTTTAGGACATGTGTAAACTACCAATCCACGTTGGAGTAATCTGGTGGGTGTAAGTTCTAAGTATTCTCTTCAAAAAACGGAGAGAGGAAGCCTATTTCCAGCAGTGGGATAAAGAGGGACCGTTACTACATACAACCTTATATACTGGAATAACATATAGGATAATAAATTCCCGTTTTTCTTTCGGGTATAGAAAGAAAAACACTTTATTATTAAAAGAACTTAAATCGCCTTATCCGAAGAATAAAGTCACATGTCCCATGTATAAATTAATAAATAAACATAAGCAAGGTGACTTTAAGCTGTGATAGCCCAGTGGTGAGACCGTGCGACTCTCTAGACTCTAATATGGGTTCAAACACGGGCACCAATGAGTTTTTCTATTAAAATTTATGTGCGTAATTGATAATTGTAATTTATCACACGCTTTTCGGTTAAGGAAAACATCATATTTTCTGTATAAATCTATATCTCTAGACAATTCTAGGGAATAGGTGTAACCTACCAATCCACATTGGAGCGTGGAAGGTCTTAGCTCCATTCCTTCTCTCCAAGAAACGGAAAGAGAAGGCCTATTCTCAGAAGTGGGATATTCAAACAGGCCGTAGCTTTACCACTTTTAAAGTGACTTTATTCTTCGAATAGGACGAAATAAGAAGTCATACTGAAGTTGCCGCCAGCGACGCTGCGGGTAGCACTAGCAAAAGCATTATCTAACAACAATGAAATAATTAATATTAAAAGGACTTTTTTGCTTTCGACAGTTTCATATATAAATCGCTAAATAAATTCTATACGATCTACTTATTCAAGGGGACAAAAATATTATTACTTTCCTGTCCAAAGATATTTTTCGGCAACAAAAGTACAATCGCCGATACAGTTTGAGGAAATGAGGAAAAGAACCTGCCCCTTTGTGCCATAACGGAAGCCATAATGAGCGTTTTTATTGATCGCAACATCATTCGTCAAAACCGATCCCGTAACGGGCGCCATTAGCACGTCCAGTAAATGACACCTCGGGGCTATTTGGAGGACAAGCAGGGCTTTATTCCAGTAGACATAAATACAGCGGTACCTCAATATACTAGTGCCCTAATATACGAGTGTTTCGAGATACGAGCCGCTGAGCAAGCGATATTTTGATTTGAAATACGAGGAATCGCACACTACACCACTGTAAACGACCACAACTTTACTTACTGTACAGACCTCAATATTTGTGCTTCTATCCCTCGTTTTGTATAAGTTGGATTCGTGTTTCACTTTTTGTTAAAAAACATTATCAGATTAAAAAATCAGTGTGCCACAAAGTATTTCCCGCGTAAATCACGATCACATAGAATTCTAGCCTATTTGTAGCTCCACAACTTCTTCAAATCATCCAGCAAAAGTTCCATCAAAATTGGTTTAGCCGTTCCGGAGAATATACTATTAAACCTTCCCTATGATCACTATCTATTGATTCTGTTGATTTTGAGAAAATCGATTACATACAGACATACCGCCTTTGGGGACTTTGTTTTATAATATGTATAGATGGACTGCTCGATGGCAATACTAAAATTGATTGTGAAATTGAATAAATCATATACCAAAAACCACAACCCACAAATGCCGTTTCCTTTATCAGCATTTTAGGGTAATTTATTAAAGACTGACGCAATTAGTCTATCGCCTAATAAGGTTTTGGTTGGACAGCGGCAAATTTAATTTAAATACTGAGATTAGCTCTACACCCACAAGAGTTATATCAAATCAAAATAATCTTCATACAAGGAAGGTTTTTTTTTTTTTTAAGCGGTGATAGCCTAGCGGTGAGACCGTGCGACTCACTAGAGACGACATAGGTTCAAACCCCGGGCAGGCACCAATGAGTTTTTCTATTAAAACTTATGTGTCTAATTGATAATTGCAATTTATCACACGCTTTTCGGTGAAGGAAAACATCGTGAGGAAACCTGCATATCTCTAGAGAATTCTAGGGACATGTGTAACCTACCAATCCGCATTGGAGCAGCGTGGTAGGTCTTAGCTCCAATCCTTCTCTCCAATAACGGAGAGAGGAGGCCTTAGCCCAGCAGTGGGCATAGTAACAGGCTGTTACTTTACTTTACTTTACTAAGGAAGCTTTTTACAAGCACTTTTGAATCGACAAGGATAAATTAGATTTAATGTTCAACAATGGTTCGGAATGTTTCTCATACCGAGAAGAACCAGCAAGAAACTCGGCGATCAATCTTTTAAACATTTTACATTATTCAAGTGCAGTCTTGTTTGAAGCTGAAAGGGTATTCTTTTTGTTTAAAAAGATGCCAATACTTTTGTTTCTAATTGCGCCATGCCATCAAAACTCAGGGATTCCCCTTCGACCTAAAAATCAACGCAATTTTAATCCAGTTTTATTTTCACTTTGTTTTGATAATTTTAGAGCTCATTTTCAATTACGTAGTTTGTTGTAATATATACAATATAACTTTCGACAACCTCCACTATACTATATAGACTCATCGGACAGTGATCAATTTTAATTTTGTTTTTCATAATTTTGTTTTTTTTTAATCTTGTTATGGCCTTATTGTATAGTTTTAAATTTTCTAAATAAGTATTATCTGTTATGCTGTTGATTACGTAAAAAATAAATTGATAAATTAATTTAATGAATACATTTTTTTATGTTTGTAATAAAATTTTATATTACTTTTGTTTTTTGAAATGTTGATTCCTTCGTTCAATTTGTTTTCTTTAAAGTAGTTTTTCCGCAAACCTATCTTCGATCTTTACATGGTTTGTTTCAGAAAATCATAATATATTTTGTGTCGCGCTTTTTTTAGAATGTAACTACGACGCAAAGTTAGGTATTGGTGTATATAGAGTTATATATATATACAGTTTGGTTCAACGAAGCAGTTTGCGGCGGATGCTGTATTGATTGACTGCTGCATGACCCGGGCCTGAGCTGTGTAGCGTGTTCGGAAGTAACAGTGTTTATGTTGTATCACAGAAATATTGCTATAAAAGCTGTGTCCAATCTTTAAACATTAAATAATAATAATAAATATATGGGACACTTACACACACGGTCGTCCATTCCCACAGTAAGTAAGTTAAGTAGTCCATTCCCAAAGTAAGTTATTACTTGTGTTATGGGTGACAGACAACTGGTAAATTAGACAGATATAATTTTAAATACATATTTAAATACAAATTCACACCCAGGCTCGAAGAACAACAAATTGTTTATAAAAAATGTTGGGCCCTCGGCGGGAATCGAACCCACGACCCGCGGAGCAGAAGTTAGGGTCACTACCCGCTAAGATACATTGAAGTTCTTATTTCAATGCCATTTATAAATAAATAAAAAATAATATTTATGAAAGTGTTTTTTTGCTCTTCCAAGATATGAGCCTCTAAAACACTCAACGAAACAAGTTTTTGAATTAGGCTTAAATACTAAGCTTACGATGTGTTTTGTAGTAAAGGCAAACTGCAGGAGAATTGATGAGAAACTGATGTGCAGTTTGAGGAAAACTGCACATCACTTGATAATTTCTGCATTCGACACTGACCTCCTTGCCGAAAGAAATGTGCCCGTTAACAAAAAATAACATTTCGTGGTTTCTTATAAGAATTCTTTACAGTAGAATATATGTATTGTTCATTCAATTAGACATAATTGTATCTAATTAGTCGTAGAAAAAAATCGATGATGTGACCTGTAGCTTATTGGCATCAATATAAAGTTTCGTGAAATTCGGTCAAGCCGTTTCGGAGTAGTATGGTAATTACCATTGTGGCACAAGAGTTTTATATCTATACTTATTATAAAACGAAGTCCCAAAAAGCTGTCTGTTTGTATGTAATCGATTTTCTCAAAATCTAATAAAGTGATTTGTACGGGTTTCACCAAAAGATAGTGCAATACTGCCGGGTGGTTTAGGTAAATAGTACATATCGGTATTATGTAAATTGTATTAAAGGGATCGAGCAGTTTTTACAAAACTTGCTTGCTAAGAGCTGTAGTCGCGTCCGCTGCGTAAACCAACAGAGTTACGCTAAAGTTATGTACTAAACAATTATAGATCTTTAAAAATACCACAAAAAAGGCCGCGATAGCACGTTTCTATCTCTTACGGTTAACTCAGAATAACAAATTTTGTGTTCCAAATTTTCATTAAAAATATTACGTTATTCTCGAAACCGTTATTTCTGTTCGTTATATAAATGTCCGTTAAATAAATGCGTTCGATAGCTTTGCCATTTAATATAGATCAAAATTGTCCTTTACACAATATGAATCAAATAAATACTTAAGAAGATATTGCAGATTTAAAATTAAACGCCACGTCGCCAACGTCGAGATTTAAGCGAGAAAACTTTGATACGTTGATTGGCGCACGGGCGAAGCTAGTAGGTATAAGATAATTTCAAATAGAGTCAAGTACCAACACATTGGTATTAGAAAAATCTAGCTAAAGGCAGAGTCCCTACCATCTACCTGTACTAAAGGCTCAGTCAAAGTAAAATACTCTATTAAACTAATGAAAGACAGCTGTATCTCTGAATTACTCTCAGATTTGATTGAACTGTTGTAGATAACGGATACCAATAGTCTCTGATTTCAAATGTAAATTTAACGTATTTACGCAATTAAACCTCAGATCGTATGTCAATTATGGCTGGCGATGTAATCTAAAGGCAGGTTTAAACCAAACGAACATAGTGCTACACAGTGAAGCGAACATAGTGAACATAGGCTAGAATAAAACCTTTCTTTTTCGATCTTTTAGTATAAACGAAACATCGTTCTTAGCTATGAAATTACGATCAAAAAGATCTATCTACATGTGCTATATACGAAACTGCTAAAATCTACGGAAGCTATTCAATAGGATTTCAATTCAATTGTTGCTTACGGTAGGTAGGTTTAGCAGATCCACCTAAATGAACGTTTCGTACTTTCAGATTTTTTAAAATAAGATAAAGCAAGCGCCTGGCTACGATCTCGCCTGATGGAAAGCGACAGATGCAGCTAAGGTGGACCGCGCTGGCCAAAGTAGTGCCTATTCACTCTTTTCCGAATTTGACTAAATCGTAGGTATCCGGGAACACATATGCAGGAAGGCAATTTCATGCCTTGGCCTGGATGAGGAAAGATGAGCCGAACCGTTTTGTCCGAATTTTTGAGATATTTATCGTGTAACGGTGGATCCCTTCACGGAGTCTGGTCGTCCGGTTGTAGAACGGTGAAGAAGGGACCAGATGAAACAGATCCGTGGCACACTCTACGAAATATATCCTGTAAAAAACAGAAAGCGATGCGTCTATGCTCTAAATTAGTGAGCCTTTGAGCTAGCTTACTATTGCCTATAGTTCTTTTGGCGCGTTGATCCACAGAGTGGAATGATACTCATACGGTCAGCAAAGAAGCTGACTAAGTGGTATCGTTCTTTGCGTTTACACCAAAATGTTAAAAACCAATGAGGATCGAGAATTTGTGACCAAGATCTCGTGCATACATTTTTAAAGAGAATGCTCCGGGAAACGAGCACGCCCGAACACGCAAGAACGCTGTACTCATTTAATCTGTTCGCGAATTCTTGACTTGAACCGAGCAAGCATTCTTTGATTTTTCATAGAACCCTTACGAACGCAGAAAGAACAACAGTCTGTTTACTAGAACTGAATTTCATAAAGTGGAGATAGAATGAGCGTTAGCTCGTCTGATGTAAATCGGCCTTAATTATATTGACGTCTGAGGTTCTAGAACCTTCGCCCCAGGCAACATGGTAACAGTGTGGCTATACCTATGCGTGTTATACAGGTGGGGTATCGTTGCTAGATAAATTACATGTGACTGTGAGACTACTTGCGCCCCCTAGTTGTCCATATCCATGCAGAATTGTTGAGTATTGATTTTTTATTTTTTTTAACTTTTATATATGATGACAATTCCTGATATTTGTTATTTATTTATTTGGATCTTCAACAGCATTACACGATCATCTAACATATATGCCATATTCATTAAATGAATTATTTTACACATATCCCTAAAATTCTCTAGAGATATGAAGGTTTCCTCTAGAGTTTTCCTTTACCGAAAAGCGTGTGATGAATTACAATTATCATTAATATACGTAACTTTGTAATAGGTACTATAATATGGCACATTTTGAGTTGGCTTCCCAATTCTAGCCTAATAACTCTATAGATAGAAGTCATGCACAGTCGTGTCTGGTCTTTAAATCCAGAGATCACGTAAGCGCAGTACATTCTCGAGTTTATGTTTCCCACTCGTTTAATATTCCATTTGGGCCGCGTTTTTCAAGGTAAATATCGAATGTAACGAATGGTACGGTCCGAAGCATAAACAGGAAAAAACCGGCTTAGAATGGACCAATGTATCTTGGACGAGTTATGAACGGTCCTGTTGTTTATGGGATTACATATATTCTTATTGTTTGTCAAATGCTGGATACTCATGCAGCGACTTTGATCCACGTCGACTCGCTGCCGACTTTTAAGCTTTTGTATCCTCATTAATTTTCAGGAAATTAGGTGTAGAATAGAACAAGCACGCAATGCTTTCCTTAAAATGCAAAAGATTATCTGTGATCGGAAGCTAAGCCTCAGCCGTTGTTTCGTTTTTATTGTGGTAATATATGAAGCCGAATCTTGGACACTCACAGAAGCAATGAGTAAAAAGCTAGAAGCGTTTGAAATGTGGGTGTACTGACGAATGCTAAAAATATCTTGAACGCAGAAAGTACGACACATAACCATACTTCAGAGACTACACAAAGGCATAGAGATATTAAGAACAGTTGAAACTATATCTTGGCCACATAATTCGCAATAATAAGTATCAGATCTTACAAATCATTATCCAAGGAAAGATCCAGGGGGTAAGAAAACCTGGCAGAAGAATATCCCTGCTTACAAATTTGAGACAGTTGTACAGCAAGAGTACCCGATCGCTATTTCGGGCAGTACCTTCCAAAATACACATAGCCATGATGGTTGCCAACTTCCGATAGGAGATGGTACGAGACGAAGACGATTCACGTTAATGCGATCGTTCATTGTCCATTTGGTAGATACGTGAAAGGACCTCTGGAATTTTCGATGAAATTTTCTTTATCTACTGTGCTTCGTTATTTATAAAAGGAAGAATTTGTAAAAAGGCCAATTCGAAACATTGGCCTTTTCTCAAAAAATTCGAAAAATTTAGTTTAACTTTGCATGCATCTTTTAAAAATTCATTCATTAAAACCTGGATTTTAATGGCTATCGTGTCGGTCGACAAGGCTGGTAATTAATTAAATGATATACTCAAGGATAACGGCACCTCGGGGAAAAATATTTCACCAAATGGTGAAATGTTCAAGCGATATATGAATTTTATTGTCATTTATCCACCCACCGGTTCTCTGCGCAGTTAGGTATCGTTTGCACGAGCGATTTAAATAAATAAATATCATAAATAAATATGGGAAAATTACACACATTGTAGTTCGTCCCCAAAGTTACTTTTTTTTTTTTTTTTTTTATTTGACAAAATCTTAAATGGTATTACAATGTTAAAAACGGCATAGCATAAACTTATAACTACTTAATACCTGTGTTATTGGTGAAAGACAACTGGCTTTTTGCTAGGCACAGGCTCCTCACTTTTCATCATTCTCCTGCCCTTATTCCACTCTAAGTGGGGTCGGCAGAACATGTTTTATGTTGTTGCATGTTTTGACTAGTTATTTTACGACTGGTCGCCTGCCTGACGTAAACTTATCTTAGTCGACTTTGACGATGACTCAGTAAGAAATGAAGGCGGTTTATTCTATTCAGCTGGATAGTACACGGCGGGTAAACTTACCTTGATCGCCTTTACGACACCTCGATGAGAAATAAGGATTTTCCATTCTACTCAGCCGGATACCACGCGGCGGATAGCCCCCTTACTTCTGATGAAGAGAAACGTTGAAGCTTACCCACGTTGCTAAAATAAGGATCGGTAGGATAGACATATCACAAGTATTTTCCAGAGATATGTGAGAATTCTCACCTGTGTTCCGTTGCCCTGCACCGAAAAGCGTGTGATAAATTTCAAATTTTAATTAGGCGTATTACTCTGTCTAACTATTTTTTTTTTATACTTTCTCTATTATAAATATACATTTTCAATATATTTTGGAACAAAAGTACATACTTTAATATTAAACTCTAAACTGTTCTATCCTTTGAAATTACCTCAGAAAAAACATCGCTATGGGCGTGTTCAGAACCGATCAGTTAGGTAAGGGGCCGGTGTAACCAGACACGGTGCAGCTATGAACTTGAAGTTATCGCTAAGGTTATGAGAAATAATATACTTAATAGATATTAGTCAAGTATTAGGTGACATTGAGCTCTAACATATCGATTGTTACACTGACAACTTTACTTTGACTTTCAATGTCGTTTAACATCTGATAATGTCATGGGTTAGTTGAAAATTAGGGATGAGGTTTAAGAATTCAACGTGAGACATTTATGGTTGGAAAATGTTAAGTTTTAAAAATGGTTTTTAAATAATTTATATGATTTATACAAGAAGGCGTTACTTTGCGGAATTCCATATTACATGCACTATGACAGAACTACCTTGCTATAATCCGCACGCGTTAAGTGACTTGTCCAGCATGTGTAAGGTGCGTAAATTTTGCCTGCTTCATACACATTGGCTTTGCATGCATTCGCTTAACCCGTGCGGATTATAGCAAGGTAGTTCTGTTATAGTGCATGTTTTTAAATGAGTTTAATTTTGTTGCAACATTATAGGTTTAAGATCTATCCAGACTGCACTGTTACAAAATAGTCTAGACAAATGATTACAGATAACCTCGGATAATAAATTGTTTATATTTCTATCATAAATTGCTATAGATAACCTGCGGTTCATTGAATAACTATGTCTGTCATTGGATTAATCATAATAAATATGACTGAAATGAGGTATTTGAAGGTAGTTTAGGCATAGAGTCATTAAGTTAGAATATGCAGGCCAATCTTAAATGTGCCATCCTACTTCCTTCCTACTATCCTACTTCCTACTAATATTATAAATGCGAAAGTTCGTAAGTATGAACATGTGTTTTTACTCTTTCACGGCGAATCCGTTGAACCAATATCGATGAAATCTGGCACGATTATTCCTTAAACACCGGGGTAGCATATAGAAATTCTGGTAATTCAACAGGAATAGGATGATATTAAAAAGCGCCATCTATTATCAACCTATCAAATTATTATTCACAATGTGTCAAAGTTAAGTCAAATCTGTAGTAATTTATATGGCAAAACAACGTTTTCCCGGTCAGCTATGGTCAGTATTACAATAAAGTAAAATAAAGAGAAAGCAAATGCGTAATCTAGTGTCTCTATTTTTATGTGTGATTAGACAATAATGAAGTATACGAGTGTAATTTTCCCTCATTATTTATTGTCACTCTCATTTACATGCCTATAGTCCCACTACTCTAGTATATTACTCTATGAGTTTAGTTCTCTTGTTCTCTACTCGATATTTTTATAAAACTGCACATTCAAAATTTCAGAAAGAGTTTGTTACCTTGAACAAACAGAAGTAATAATAAAATTATTTGCTATAATCCGCGATACAATTTGCGCGGATTATAGCAAATAATTCTATTATTACTTTTGTATTATGGATCTCCGCAAAGTAACGCCTAATTCTATAAATTATTTGAACAAACAGGTTACTTATTATTTATTATTTCGACTGTGAACTGGCAAAATGTCCTATCTTATGTTTGACAACTTTTCAGGAAGAAGAAAAGACGTGATTATTAATTCATTACCCATAATTTTCATGTAATAAAAACAGTAAGCCTAAGCGAAACTGTAAACGGTGTATCTACCAGTACATCCATACTGTGAAGGACCCGTTCGCGATACTCTCTCTATACGTGACAATAATAAATAATAAATTACTATCCATTTATACGTATTTTTTCCCCGTCCGTTTGTCCATCTGGTTCTACGCGTTACTAGTGTAACGCGTATAATCTTAATAAAACTACTTTTGTGAAAAACGAAACAAAACAGTTTTTAGACGAAAAGATTATCTTAAGATCTCAAAACTGGAAAGTTAAAACATTAAAATGCTTTTTTTAATTCCAGTACGACGATTTTTGAGGCAAATACAAGCTGAAAAACCTCAAAAAAATATTTTTTATCCCTTAATTTTTGCTACTAATGTATTTAAAATTAACAGGCGGCAAAATAATAGGGCCTCTCGGAAACTCAAAAAACAGACTGAGTCGTAGTCACGCTCGGATGGTTTTGCTAATTAATATACTGGTATATCAGTTTCGTGAAATACGAATTTTATTGTGCGCAAAGGTATGTCAGCCCTTTCAACAAAATTAGAACACTACAGTTTGAGCGCATTTTTGACATACTCGCCGCAGCTTCATGGATGGCCAGATCCGTGCTATTTGCTCCCTTTGAACGTTGCCTGTAATTGTCGAATATTTCGTACCGATCCGGCTTTGTGATACTAATGTAACTTTGTAAAAATTATCAAACTTTGATACTGAAATGTTGTATTTTACATACGCAATGGTGAAAATGAAAATCCTTACAAAAGATACAGTTTTTTAGTGAAGTGATCGTAAATGAAAAAGAAAAAATTTCATAGCTGCCGGTGGACCCTTTTTTTCTATGTCAGGAAAATCCATTATAGGTCGTTAAGGTGAGGATTCCATGCCTTCTGGCCCAGCCCTGTAGAATGGGGATGGCCGAAATCATCTAGAATCCTGCACTGGGCGATTCCAGCCGTCGTCTCCATTGGAGGAGCTCCATCTGAATTTTTCTCTACCAATCCACCTTTACCACCGCAGAGATTTCCCCCGAGGTACGGGTTTAAGCTCTGTGGTGGTAGGCCTGAGCGATCATCTTGGCCTCATAACTGAGGGAACCCAGCCAAAACGCAGGCTGCCTTACCGAATATGGTCCGGTAGCCCCGTATAAGTGTGACCGCCAAAATCCTCTGCACCCCGCACAACAGAGGCACGGATCTTGCGATCAGCCGCTCGGCTCATACGAGAGAGCCTTACAGGGCCATGGAGCAGACCACCCCGGCGTAAAGGCGCCGTCGTGGACCCTATATTAACACGCACTAACGCCTCTAAAGACGACTAAACGACGCAAACGTCATGAGTCTGAACATACTCCCGACTGCTGTAAACATCCTTTCAACTCTTTAGATCATCAACTTTTAGTAGTGGGGCAAAGACGAGTCAGGTGGCCGACGTAAACAGTCTCTTGATATTTGCAATTCTTGAAACTCCGTCTGGTCCAGGGAACAGTCGTATTTCTCTACCAAGACGCCAATTCAAAGGGAGTATGTTATCTTCAGCGAAAATAACCATATCATATACGACCTCTTTTTTATTTAACAGCTATTTCGATTCTTGCTACGAATCATACATAAAAACAAAGTGATGATAATATTTAATTAAACAAAAAGGATATCCTTACATTACGTGACATAAAGTACTTAGTTTGTAGTTTATTTACTTTAGAACACCAAAAAAAGAAATTTATTTATAATGGCGTCGTCTGACTTCACAAAATGGGTAACCATTCGGCTTTGGTTCGAATCACGATGCTAAAACTGATTTTCATTGGCCGCCATTTCATAACTCATTCTGAAAATAACCATAACTCATTTTGTATATAAATGTATGAAACTTTTTGTTTGCAAAATCAACTGTGGTATCTGGTGCCGTGTGGTATCCGGCTGCTTAGAATACACCATCCTCATTTCTTAGCGAGGTGTCGTAAAAGGCGACTAAGGTATGGTAAGGTAAGGTAAGGTAAGTTGACGTTAGGCAGGCGGCCGGTCGTAAAATACGTAGCCAAATCATGTGACAACAAGTTTATAACATATATTACATATAACATATGTTGTTTCGACCCCACTTAGAGTGAGATAAGGGCAGGAGAATGTGATGTTTGCGAAATCAACGGTGTATCCAGAGACAATTTTCAATAGAGATCGTCTGTAACAACAATTTCCTCCAGATAAGTTTCGTTACGTTTATGACTTAGACACATAAATTATTGAAATAAGCAGCAATATCGAAAAGTAATAAAATCTTAAGGGTGAGTGTTAAGTAACCGATATAAACCGATTTCTAAATCTGAGACATTTTGGTTATAAATAACAGTATCGTACTATAATTGTAAGGCGTAATCCACAACGGTGTTTAAAAACGTGCGTTCGCAGTGTTGGATTTCCGAAGGTTATGTATGGAGGCCAAACAAAATAGAAGGCATTTGTTGACTATAAAAAATGCTTTTTTAAGCTAGATTAACATTAATCTAGCTTAAAAAAGCTTTTTTGTTCATCTTGGTTACGCTTAGAAAAGAACCATTTCGTTTTTATTTTGTGTATCGTTCTTTGGAATATATCGTCGTTGCATACACTTAAGTAAATATATACGGTTGAATTATTCAGAGTACGAGTGATTGTCTTTAATTTTTTCGTTTATTACGTTTCTTATAAAATTTTACAAGCTAGTACTCACGTATTTTACTAGTTATATTAAAATACGATACGCCAGATATTTTTGCCAGCTCTTATAGTAAAAAGTTATTATTAGAGCCAGCAATAAAATTGACAATTGTAAGAATTCGTGAAGGTGAATAGATCCAAGTAAAAAAATAATTAATTCTGTAAACCATATGTGACATGTGTAAAATTCTATAACCGTTGACTGTTGACCGTTTTATATCAGCCAACTACTACGGCTATTAAGAAATCATCGTCTATTTTTTTTTAAATAGAATTAACAGTGATTCAACCTTCCGTCGCATTCAAACCAAAACATGCGTTTCAATTGTACTTGTGTCCCATGCCTAAGGGTAAGCTGCGGTAATATTTATTGGTTCATAAAATATTTAAAGCACCTGTGGTTATTTACGTAGGCGCAAACATTCAACTTCACACATAAAAATAACTTTATATCCGGACACGAGACCGTCCGATAACCATGGTTATGGTGAAAGAAGAAGTTCTAATTATATTTTAGGTATTTTGAAGCCGTTTCTTCTTCTTCTTCAACCGATGGACGTCCACTGCTGAAGAAGTATTCTTCACTGGATCTCCACAGCATACGAAAATTGTACTGCTATAACTCAGTGGGTCCCCGACACCCTTTTAAGGCCGTCGTTGATTGCTGTCGATTGAATGGTATATGTGGTAAAATTGGGAATACTGAAATTACATTTGTGAAGCTGGTTTAAAACAGAAGTGGGATTTGCGGTAATTTCCATTTTATTAATTCATCATTTAAATAAAACTGTATTGCTGTCTAAATCTCGTTCGAACTTTCATTCGATACTTCGTGTTTTATAATGACATTATCTTACTTAGACGATTAGGTTCAGTCTCGTCCTAACCAGGTGGGCATTACTAGAAACTAGTTAGAGATTTGTGTTGTTTTAATTTTGGCTGTTGCGTTCTGTGCTTTTTCCTTATTCCTGTTTTCACCTGACTTCCATGGCACATTTGTTACCTGTCGATTGCGATCTAAGGACCCCAAATCTCGTTTTTCGTTTGGTTTCTATGGCTTTTTTCTTTTATTACTATCATTTAGTTTTAAATGAATCTTACCTAACATGATAAAAGACGAGTTAACATTGACGTTAACATATATTTTTTTATGTGTTTACATTTATTTTTCTCCGAGGTTCAAAATCGTCTAATAAATTTTGAGCTTAGTGTGAGAGTTATTGCTTATGCGTAGTGTTTTTAGTTGATCATGGTTACGATTTTAATAGTGTCATAAATCAAACCGCACTTCGTATTAAGGCTGGTATCAAGACCTAGGATCAAAATAGTTTAGATTTACGAAGTACTAAAATAAATCTATTTTAGTATTCTAAATATATCCATATACTAATATAATATTGTGTGCCGTGTGGTATCCGGCTGCATAGAATAGACCACCCTCATTTCTTACCGAGGTGTCGTAAAAGGCGACTAAGGTAAGTTGGTTGCGAGTAAGGTAAGTGTTGGAGTGGAAAGTACAAATATTTGTCGACGTTAGACAAACATTGACATTGCCTCGGCCGTTGAGGACCCGTCTTGTTTTTGTCTAGCCTGAACCTCGTTGGGTCCTGTTTAATTTCTTATGAGATCTAATATCCGTTTTAAATCTAGCATACTTTTTGGTTTTGCTAGTGTTTATATGTCTGAACCCCGCCGTGTGGTATCCGGCTGAGTAGAATAGACCACCCTCATTTCTTACCGAGGAGTCGTAAAAGGCGACTAAGGTAAGTTGACCGAATTGTATCTGGCTGAGTAGAATAGACCACCCTCTTTCTTACCGAGAGGTCGTAAAATACGACTATAGTAACTTGACGTTAGGCAGGCGGTCAGGTCAGGTTTGGTCTTAAAATAAGTAGCCAAATCATGTGACAACATGTTTGTAACATGTGCCGTCACCACTTAGAGTGGGATAAGGGCAGGAGAATGATGATGACTAATATAATATTGTAAATAATTTATAGAATTAGGCGTTACTTTGCGGAGATCCATAATACAAAAGTAATAATAAAATTATTTTGCTATAATCCGCGATACAGTAAATAGAAAATATATATAGTGTTTAATGTATAGTGGATTATCAGTATTTTCATACCCGATACGTGCAGGATTCGTAAACGACAAAATCGCTTTGCGATTTTGTCGTGGAGTCTATCTCCTGATGATGCCTCGGTTGCGGGGCGAAACGATTGTTGAGTTTGTGATAGTGAAACTGTGTAGTGCTTGTGTATTTTGGTGGAAGTGGTGGAGGTTTGTGCATGTGCTTTTACGAATCCTGCACGTATCGGGTATGAAAATACTGATAATCCACTATACATTAAACACTATATATATTTTCTATTTACTGTATCGCGGATTATAGCAAAATAATTTTATTATTACTTTTGTAATATTGTAAATGCAAAAGTACTGATTGTCTGACTGTAAGATGGAGAAATATTGTCTAAATTTGGTACATGTTTAATTTTTATATATATTAACGTATGGGACGATTACACACACCGTCGTTCACAGTCAAAGTGGATTAGAATTATTTAATTTAGACTTTTCTTGATTTTGATATGATAACTATTTTGTTATATAGTTTATATAAATGTCTCTTTAGTAAGTTATGTTAGGTTTGCTGTTATATTTTTTACCTGTTTTTATTCTGTTTGTTTGGCCTAAATGTGGTGTCAATAAATAATAGATTAAATAAATACAATGGAATTAATTTTATTTTTTGCCTAACTTACGTAACTTAATCATTTTCTATTATTGATGGGTGACCGATAACAGGTGCATATGTATGTACATATAATTTTAAACAGGAAGAAGCAAAAAATCTTTTTTTTATAAACGTTGGCCCCCAAGAGAATCAAACTTGCGATTTCTGGAGCTGAAGGCAGGTTCACTGCAACCAGCGCCAACCGTTCTAACATAAAGGATACATCTTAATCTGGTACGAAACCTGCAAATGATTTTTTTTAATGCAATTTTTACGAAATCCCGTACCCAATAAACGGATGCGACGTAATAACCCGCCCCTGATATTCATCCCTATCACCCTAAATGCAACTCCGGGAACAAATAAAAAAATCGTCGCGCAAAATGCGAGCCGCTCTTCAACGTTGCAAGCTTCAAAATAGTCGTTCGCTTTCAAAGGCACGTCGTCGAGTGTGCAGTGCAACTTTGCTGAATTTATAATTGTTACTTGGAGCCGACGGCTTTCGTCTTGCCTCGGTGTAATTAGACTTCTTATATATACCTCGTGGTGAGGGTACGGGTGTATACAGGGATGGGGGTATTGTTTCGACTCGCAGAGCGATGCGAGCGGATGTTTAGGTCGCTGGTTTTGTTGGATTTCGTCTGGTTTTTTGCGAATTTTATTTATAACTAGCATACAGTGTATGTTTTCACGTTCGCCTTCTTATTGGGAGCACGTAAGTTTAAATTTTGCCTTAAGTTCGTAGGTATTCAATTATATTATAGATCCTAATGTTAATCAGAAAATGTTTGAATTAACTATCGTATTTAAGTTGACAAGAATTTATACTGGATCAGTCTGAATAGTTTTTTATAGATGGTATTGTGCGTGATTGTTATTGTAAGTTAGTTTAGACAGTTTTGGCATACACGGGCTTTCATGCCATAGGTAGCTCTGGTAGGCTTTTCCGCCATGGTTCTCTTAATGACACCATCAAAAGAGCTCTTACCACCATCGACATTTCTGCTCTTCTCGAGCCTTCCGGGATATGTCGGGATGATGGCAAGAGACCAGACGGTCTGACGCTGGTTCCATGGGAACGGGACGAGCCCCAATGTAGGACGCAACATGCGTTGATACGTTAGCCTCGTCCCATATCAGGGAAACGGTGTCAAGATCTGGAGCTGCGGCAGAAATGGCCGAATCCGGAAAGCAGCGAAAGTATGCATCTCTCGTTGAGAGTTATATATTTGTGCCGTTTGCAGTTGAGACCCTAGGGCCAAAGTGCAAAAAAAAAATATCCGTTTTAACACCTCGGTGGATCGCCTCTTCGGGTGACAAGAGGGCTGGCTCCTTTTTCGTACAAAGAATCAGCTTAGCGATTCAAATTCAAATTCAAATTCAAAATATTCTTTATTCAAATAAACTTGTAAACAAGTGCTTTTGAATCGTCGACTTTATTGCTGGTTCGGAAAGCCGTCCTACCGAGAAGAGCCAGCAAGAAACTCGGTGGAGCTCTTTTAAAAAAGAAGATTCTTAATACTAATTACATTTTGTCATAGTTATCCTGCACAAGGTCAAAGAGCAGCTACATCCACGCATTCTTATCATCAATGTAAGCCTCCACGGTATAAAAGGCTTTCTGTATCCTGTATTCAACGCGGAAACGCTGCCAGCATTCTTGGGACCATTCCACGTGGGCATGATTTGTATAGTAGTAGCATGTAAGTAATTTAAGATAGATATAACTTGTACATATTTGTTATAACAAAAAAGATATCCTTAAATTTCGTTTTGTAATCCCATTAAAACAAAGGAATAATACACGGACTGGAAACGGTTGGCGATTATCGGCCAGGCGGCTTAATTTTATTAAAATTTACTAGCAACCCGTTACCATTTTTTTTCGAACTGACTATGCTGTGCTGTATGCCCTTACGGCTTTCACAGCGTTACCAGACGGGATGGTCGAGGTTGCGAAATGCAGAGAGTAGAGCACAGAAGCTCTACTAGCGTCGGGAAGGTCGTCCTAAGGGTGCCTCCTGTGAGGCCGGACCACGGCTTAGGGCGACGCGTAGTGGAGGGCTGATGGTATGACTTTGATTAGTCATGGCGACCTCGGAAGGGCCCCTTGCTAAGGTCAAACCACGTGACGTCCGGTATAATTTTAGAAAAGTCAAATTATTGTTATTATTACAGTTGTATTTTATCGTACCCTATTAAAAATGTCCTACAAGACCTCTTGTTTGTTGCATTTTTTTTTGTCTTTCCTTAGTAATAATTATCTCTAGGAGAGAATATTGAGATAAAAAAATGGTTGAATGAATTAAAAAACTTAGTTACATTTGTTTACGAATGAAATTAATTCTTTCTCAATATAAATAACGTTGCAACATTATTTCCTTGACTTCTTTTTTATTGTAAAAAAATATCAACTATTGATCAGTTTTTTCCTAAAACATTTTCTGAAGCAACCTTACTCGATAAAAGACCTTCACGGCTAGGGCTTGAATGGTATCGATTATATTATTTTCGACATGTATTTTTTGTTTCGTCTGTTATAATAGGCAAAAATGTTTACACAATTTAAAATTTCAAATAACTTTTTGACAATAATAACAAATAATTTTACTAAAATATCATTTTATTGTAAACGTTACATAGATAGCATTATGAACTGAACTTCCTTCCTTTTTTCCTGTTTGTGTATTGACAGAAGCTACTGTTTATTCCAAGAATCAACGGTCCACGTGAACGAAGTCGCGGGCAAAAGCTAGTATTTAATATATATATATTTTTTTTTTCGGAACGCCGCTTGGTATCCGGCAGAATAGAATAGACCACCCTCCGTTCTTACCGAGGTGTCGTAGGAGGCGACTAAGGTATGTGCCGTGTGGTATCCGGCTGCATAGAATAGACCACATTCATTTCTTACCGAGGTGTCGTAAGAAGCGACTAAGGTAAGTTGACGTCAGGCAGGCGGCCGGTCGTAAAATACGTAGCCAAATCATGTGACAACATTACACACGCGGTCGTCCATCCCCAAAGTAACTTAATACTTGTGTTATGGGTGACAGACAACTGGTACTTTAAAAAAAGGAACAGCCTGTTACTATGCCCACTGCTGGGCTAAGGCCTCCTCTCTCCTTTTTTGGAGAGAAGGATTGGAGCTAAGACCTACCACGCTGCTCCAATGCGGATTGGTAGGTTACACATATCCCTAGATTCTCTAGAGATATGCAGGTTTCCTCACGATGTTTTCCTTCACCGAAAAGCGTGTGATAAATTGCAATTATCAATTAGACACATAAGTTTTAATAGAAAAACTCAATGGTGCCTGCCCGGGATTTGAACCTATGTCGTTTCTACAGAGTCGCACGGTCTCACCGCTAGGCTATCACAGCTTCTTAACTGGTACTTTACTACATATATAATTTTAAATACATACTTAAATACAAATAGACATGTGGGCCCTCGGCGGGAATCGAACCCACGACCCGCGGAGCTGAAGGTAAGGTAAGCGCACTACTCACTGCGCCAACGGGCTAGTCATTAATTATATATGTATATGTATATATATATATATAATTATAATTATATTAATAATTGTTATTATATGATATTTCTATTATATTAATTTTGTAAATTTCTTTTTTTTTTACTTACGTTTTATTTAATTACACAGTAAATACAAAGTAAACATTGAAATAAAGTTTTAAAATATGTTTGTTTTAATAACAATAATATAATTCATGGTCTTAATATTATTTTAGGCTCAAGTCGCTTGGCAACTGGCTTACACCAAAAACAATCCACGACGGTAATTGCTTGTTGCCAAATAACATTATAATGGCCGACGTGCACATTATTTGTCCATTACCGCAGGAGCACGACGATACACGTTTTATATATTTAAAAATGTGTCAAGCGATTTACAACTCTATCTTATTGGAATAGAGATCATAACAGCTCGAAAGAGGGTTCGATAGACCGTAGATTATGGTTTATACATGACAAATTGTCACCTTTACTATAGCAACATACGAACATCGGTGAAAAGAGAAAATGGCCGCGACTTTTCTTGGAATAAAGTACTAAAGTAAGCGGCGAAAATCGTTGTTTCATTCGCATTTCACTTTACGGTCAAAGATAATATGAATTTTCCAAATGCCTAGACAATTCTTGGGATATGTGTATAGTACGCGGCAATTAATAATGCACATCGCTTAGAGAGAGAAATCGGCTAGATTCTGCTTCATAAAGCATTGTCTCTGTCGCACAGACTGACGAACCCGTGCGAAACGTCACATACTAACTAAGTGACACTGACAGCGCTCTACGAAACCGAATTGGGCGGCTGTTTTGTTTTGCATTATTTGGATTATTTAAAGCCGTGTGGTATCCGGCAGAATAGAATAGACCACCCTCCTTTCTTACCGAGGTGTCGTAGGAGGTGACTAAAGTAAGCGCTGTGTGGTCTCCGACTGCATAGAATAGAACACCCTCATTTCTTACCGAGGTGTCGTAAAAGGCGACTCAGGTAAGTTTACGTCAGGCAGGCGGCCGGTCGTAAAATACGTAGCCAAATCATGTGACAACATATTTGTAACATGATGTGCCGACCCAACTTAGAGTGGGATAAGGGCAGGAGAATGATGATCGATGTGCATTATTTAATGCCGGTTACTATACTTGTCTACAGGAGTAGCGTTATGGGTTACGATTTCATTAGTCGGGCATTCCGATTTTGTTGTGAAGCCTATCTCCTGATGATGCTTCGGTTACGGGGCGAAACGGTAGTTGGTAAATGTGTGTAGTGCTTGTGTAAAATATCTCAGCGATCCTTTCGCCACGGAACCGAAGCGTCATCAGGAGATAGGCTAAATAAGATGTTGTCTTTGTTAATATAATAAATCTATACTTATTATAAAATAAAGTCCCAAAAAGCTGTCTGTCTGTATGTAATCGATTTTCTCAAAATCTACTAAACGGATCTTTGTACGGTTTTCACCAAATGATAGTGCAATACTTCCGGATGGTTTAGGTAAATAGTACTGATCGGTATTTTGTTAATTGTGTTGAAGAGATCGCGCAGTTGTTAAAGAACTTGCTTGCTGGGAGCTTTAGGTGCGTGCGCTGTGTAAACCAGCAGAGATACACTAAAGTAATGTAGTAGAGAATTGTAGATCTATAAAAATACTACAAAAAGTCCGCGATAGCATGGCTCTATCTCTCACGGTTAACTCACAATAACTAATTTTATGTTTTAAACTTCGAAAATGCTGAAAAAGTTTCGTAAATCACTTAATTCCAGGCGGGCGCAGCCGTTGGTGGCACAGCTAGTAAATAATAATTTTTTTTATTTCTGTTACAAAATATTTCCAAACTTACATAAGGAAATTAAATTACAGATTTTAAAGCTACAAAATTTGCGTTTCACCGCTATCTATCGGTTCTCTTACAGGATTTATGGTTTAAGTGTTAAGTATAGTAAGTAACATTTATTAACATTTCAGAATATTGTGTGTAGTGTTTGTATGGTGCCGTGTGGTATCCGGCTGCGTAGAATAGACCACCCTCATTTCTTACTGAGGTGTCGTAAAAGGCGACTAAGGTAAGTTGACGTCAGGCAGGCGGCCGGTCGTAAAATAGGTAGCCAAATTATGTGACAACATGTTTGTAGCATGTTGAGCCGACCCCACTTAGGTTGGAATAACGGCAGGAGAATGATGAATGATGATGATTTTTGTATGGTGTTTATCGGTGGCGGTGTTTTGTGATACGTGCGGTGACTAATCCTGCATGTATTAGGTATGAGAATGGTTTTGCTTCCTACATTTATCATTACATAGATTTTCTTAACAAACGCGGATCATATCGAAATAATTCTATCATTACTTTTGTACTCTATTTTAGCTTCTATATTTTACCATTTTCCATCAATAAAAGTTTGATGCAGTCTTTGGAATTTTCCAGAATACTCATGTAATGTAAGCGACCTTCGTCTTCAACTCATGAGAACAGACACGTGACCGCGGCCTTGAAACGCGCGCGCGAGGTTGATCTGCCCTTGAGTGCTTTCCGAAAATTCATTCTAGCAGTTTCTAGTGTGTATTGATTAGTTCTGAATTAGAAGTCAAAGCTATTGCGAATAAAGTTGAAAACAAATAATAAATGAATAAATTGTTATTATTATTATTATTTTTTTAATATATGGGACACTTACACACACGGTCGTCCGTCCCCAAAGTAAGTAACTTAATACTTATGTTATGGGTGACGAACAACTGGTAGATATACTTCATATATAATTTTAAATACATATTTCAATACAAATACATACCCAGGCTCGAAGAACCAACAAATTGTTTATAGAAAATGTTGGCCCTCGGCGGGAATCGAACCCGCGACCCGCGGAGCTGAAGGCAGGATCACTACCCACTGCGCTAACGAGCCAGTCAAAGACAAAAAAAGTCAGTACTGTTATCGGTTAAAATATTTATACCTAAAGTAATAATGAAATTATTTTGCTATAATCCGGTAATTAAGGAAAAAGAAAATATATCATCATCATCATTCTCCTGCCCTTGTCACATGATTTGGCTACGTATTTTACGATCGGCCGCCTGCCCGACGTCAACTTACCTTAGTCGCCTCTTACGACACCTCGGTAAGAAATGAGGGTGGTCTTTTCTATGCAGCCGGATACCACACGGCACATGCCTTAATCACCTCTTACGACATCTCGGTAAGGACGGAGGGTGGTCTATTCTATTCTGCCGGATACCACACGGCGTAAAAAGAAAATATATATAGTGCTAAACGTTGACTATCCGTTTTTTCATACCCGATACATCCATGATACGTAAAAACACTTGCACAAACCTCCACCACTGCCACCACAATACACAAGCACTACACACTTTCACTATCACAAACTCAAAAATCGTTTCGCCCCGCAACCGAAGAATCATCAGGAGATAGACACATTGATATGGAGTAATTTAAATATTTAGAAGTTTGTATGTTGGATATCGAAGACTTATCGACTTCACTGAAATATTAACCATATGAATTAGGCAATCCTAATGCGTTTAAACATATAAAAGGACGTAAGATTATCATCATATTGACGCCTCGTACGTAATTACTTGCATTATATTTCTAACGGGGTTTCCTGACACCTTACAATATTATCTCAGCAGATTACCTGTGAAAACTTAACACACAGACTCGCATTTCTTATATTATTATGGATTATAATAACGGCGCATAAATTCTATTGTCGAAAATACTAGAAAAAGGCGGACCGACGTGACAAGTGACACGAGCCAAGGTAAACCCGACACACCTGATATGTTTGCGATTTATTTGATTCTTTTATATAGGCGGCCTTCGAAAGTAACGTGACAATACCGTTACCGGAGTACAAAGCGTCCTGGCGATATAAACCAGGCTCTGCTTATTATTCTGTCCCACTTTTTATATGAGGCGATTGGCGTCTGACAACACGTTATATTTGAACGAGAAGCGTTTCCATTTATTTACTTTGATAAAGAAATACATCCCGTATTTCACATATAATATCCTCATACACGCGTGTAATATACATATGCGTACATATAAACTTAATTAAACTCGCACATTAATATTTCTTTTTTATTTACGATTTAATATCTTTATTTTTTTAACTTTGTTCATTAAAATTATTATAAAATTATTGTGTAATTTAAGTATATTCCTTTACTTCAATGTTAATAATGAAATATGGAAATTGAATGATACTGTAATGTATAGCATAGTACAGTAGAGATCTTTCATTCTAAAAATGCACGCCCCTCCACTAAATTACATTATTTTAATGTGTGAGAGAAAATATTGACTGTACTATTTTATATGTGTGCGTGCAGCAATTTCAAAGTTGACTCGACTCATTTGCGCACTTAAAGGTCAACTAAATGCTCGACTGGTATAAGTCAATTTATATGGCGGATAATGCACGCTTTGTATGAGACAACACGTCTATTCTGTCACGCGTTCCTATCATTTGTGCACTGGCTGACCAACCAATCAGGTTACACGGGTTACAAGTAACGTTTGCATAAAAATAAAATTAATATTATATAATATTTATTATCAAATTCATGTTGAGTAATAGTAAGCGCTGTGGATTGTAAACGGGAAGTTCCGCATTCGAATCCTAGAAAAAACATATTCGTATATTTCTAAAATTTATCCCTGGTCTTGACTAGAGGTGTAAGAGTAACGACAAAAAGCGTACCCGTATGTGTTCGTTACTACAACAAGTAGTACTCGTTACTATCGTATCGGTACTTTATTCGTTACTTTTGATACCTGATACCATAGCATTAAAGTAACGTCTCAAGTAGTATTCCCGTTCGGTATTATATCGGCGCGACATATTACTTACTTGCATAGCTGCGTAAGGCGAATTTTATCATGTACTTTTTTCGAAATCTTGATTTACTAAAAAAAAATTTTAATTGTAGAATAATTAAAAGCACAAGTAAATTGTAGGCGGAATCTAAAGGATTTTGCAATGGATTAATTATTTTAACTGTGAGAATAAAATAGATATTGTTTCGATTAGAATGAAATTTAATATAAAATATGATAAAAAATATTTTAAAGATTTCAAATAATTTAGAAATATTTATTTTACGGGCCTAATAAACAATTTAAAAAACAAACATCTTTCTACGTAAGGTACGTTTACATTCATCGACAGCACACATACAAATCACAGATTAGGTACCGTATTATGTAGTTACTAATACGTACCGATAAGAAAGATGCGAGTAACGAGTAACGAATAGCATTCGTGAGTAACGATTCGGTACTCAGTACTAGATAACGCACCCGTTACTTAGTACCGAATCATGCGGTTTGCTTATGGCTTTAGTCTTGACTAGATAGATACTTCCGACGTACCCTTCTAACAAAGACGTACCACTAAGCGGTTTAGCATTCAGGTACGATGTCGTGTAAAAACCCTGAATGGTTACACGTTTAATCTCCAAACCCTTTCAAGAAACTTAAACTACATCGGCATCCATCAGGTGAATTCGCAATCAAGCGCTAGCTTGCCAACTTAATTTAATAAAGATCATATCATATATTAATTATGCAACTATTAGAATGATAAATAAAACGTAATGTACAGAAGTCTGTTCATTTATTTTATTAGTAAAAAAAGAAAAAAATTAAACCGCAATAAATATTTACTATTTTAACGCTATTCACTCACGTCGCTATCTTCAAATTCAGACTCAATATTAATTATAAATTCAAAAATTTTGCATATATTCTATCTCAATATCATTCACATTTCGACACGTATTTTCCCACATATTTCTATCAATCATGTCAATTCGTTCCTTAATTAAAGCAATGGCTTTAATGATGAAATAATGATAGATGTTAAGTTTTGCCCGTTTTTTTTCGCCACATTGTTTTATAAAACTCTCCATATTTTTCTATTAAAGAAAAAAAATATGTAATTATTATTTAAAATAAAAAATATTTATCCTCTTTTTTTGACATGCTAACAGTACTTTTGGCAATAGTCGATGCGTACTCCTTCGTTCGTGTCTGTCCGGCAACTGAGTAATCAATTAGAATAAAGAGTTTGCGTGTATTTCGTCTGTACATAAGTTTTTTGTGTGTGAGTAAAGACATTGGAGGGGCGTGCACTTTTAGAATGAAAGATCTCCGGCAATAAATAATGCACATCGAGAACTTAGAACGAAACAGCCGGCCAATACGGTTTCGTAGAGCGCTGTCACTGTCACACACGGGTTCGTCAGTCTGTGTGACAGAGACAATGCTCAATGTAGCAGAATCTAGCCGAACTCTGAGCCCCGATGTGCATTATTTATTGCCGCGTACTATATATAAAGTATAAGTCGTATATATAATTTTGAAATTGGAGACAATATCAATTCTCTAAAAACATTTTATCATCCGTACAGTAAAAGACTTGTTGGTTAAATAGCAACAGAAAGTCGACGATAAAAATGTTATTGCAAACAATAAACTTACACTGCATCAATACTTGAATAAACATGTTCCTCACAACGATTCACGCACAGTTAAACTTACCATATTCTATTTATTTCCCGGACATTGTCTCTTCATACATAATCACACGTGGAAACTTAGTAGTTGGCATTTACTTTTATACTACTGGGTATAGATAGGCCCAACACTCTTACTTTAATGCGCAATCAAAGATTTATAGAATTAGGCGTTACTTTGCGAAGATCCATAATACAAAAGTAATAATAAAATTATTTTGCTATAATCCGCGATACAGTAAATAGAAAATATATATAGTGTTAAATGTATGGTGGACTATCCGTTTATTCGTACACGACTAAATCGCAAAGCCAATGTCGTGGATTCTATCTCCTGATGATGCTTCGGTTGCGGGGCGAAACGATTGTTGAGTTTGTGATAGTGAACGTGTGTAGTGCTTGTGTATTGTGGTGGCAGTGGTGGAGGTTTGTGCATTTAACACTATATAATTTTTTCTATTTACTGTATTGCGGATTATGGCAAAATAATTTTATTATTACTTTTGCGCATTAAAAGGTTTGAGGTAATTCAGATATTCTATAGAGTCAATGTTTATTTTTATAAAAAAAAAATATTTTGATTAAATTAGAGCACTTGTTAGATATTAAAAAGGAAAACACGGGAACTCTGTCACTTAAAGAGTCTAACTCAAGATTCTAGAGTTCTCACATGGCAAGTGTTACCATATAATACGTGAACAATGACAAACGTACTGCTTTAACATATGGTTAGGTCTATGAATCTACCTAACCAATATTAAACACAATAAGTAACAATGATAGTTTAGGCCATTAACGTCCTAATAATAGGGAACCTGCTTGATTAACCAAGGTATGGTAATTTTTTTAGTATTACATTACTGACTCGTTTGTTAGTTTCATAGGAGTGATAGTTTGTATATTCTCAGTTTTTTTCTATCACAATTATAATTTACCAGAAAGTTCTATCATTAATTTGTGTTCTGATTTATCTATTTTTACTAAAACTACTTACGAAATGTGATTTACAGGCTTGTTTTTCTGTTAAAAAATCCATCTACTGTAATTTCCAGCCTCATTATTTGTTTTACTACTCTGTAGGAAAGTTTTTGTTGATACAATTCTTGTTCTTTTGTGGGCTTGAAAAATCATACTTTTCCTCTGGAGACTATCGTCTAATGAAGACTGTCTGAGGCCTTTGATGGTGTTTTTTAATACGTCTACGGTAATTAAGCTGGGAAGATAGACTCTTGAGACCGAGGTGGTAATTAGCGGTTTATTTCTTAAGCAAGGAAAGAAATTAATGTCGAGTGGACAAAAGATTTCACTGTTTTGTAAAAAAAACGGGATATACTGCATATTCAATTCCGTCTAACCAAATTTCTTTCTAAATCGTTATTTTGACAGATTCACACTCTCTCTCTCTCTCTCTGCTGGGGGTGGGTTCGATTCCGGCCGAGGGCCAACATCTTCTATAAACAATTTGTTGGTTCTTCGAGCCTGAATGTATATCTATATTTAAAATTCTATATTTATATATGACCATGTGTGCAAGTGTCCCATATATTTATATTTATTTATATATATTTATTTATTCGACTGGCCCGATGGCGCAGTGGGTAGCGATCCTGCCTTCTACTCCACGGGTCGCGGGTTCGATTCCCGCCGAGGCCAACATTTTCTATAAACAATTTGTTGGTTCTTCGAGCCCGGGTGTATATTTGTATTTAAAATTATATTTGTAGTATATTAACCAGTTGCCCGTCACCCATAACACAAATGTTAAATTACTTACTTTGGGGATGGACGACTGTGTGTCTAAGTGTCTCATATATTATATTTATTTATATATATTTATTTATTGGCTTGTCTCCTCTAAGTCTAAAGCATCGTCACCCTGTCAACAAGTACCGCCCGTTAGACCTGGGCGGGTCGCACAGTTCATTCTAACGGTACGCATTCGTAACTACTCATGGCTTACCATCGCTTCGGTGCACGAAAATACTGAGACACCATTTATACCAAAATATGTGTGTCTAACTCATAAGAATAAAGACTTAATCAAAATAAGTGAATCTTGTAATATTTAACATCAGCATTTTCCTGCCCTTAAAGTAACAGCCTGTTACTATGCCCACTGCTGGGCTAAGGCCTCCTCTCTCCGTTTTTGGAGAGAAGGATTGGAGCTAAGACCTACCACGCTGCTCAAATGCGGATTGGTAGGTTACACATATCCCTAGATTCTCTAGAGATATGCAGGTTTCCTCACGATGTTTTCCTTCACCGAAAAGCGTGTGATAAATTGCAATTATCAATTAGACACATAAGTTTTAATAGAAAAACTCATTGGTGCCTGCCCGGGGTTTGAACCTATGTCGTCTCTAGAGAGTCGCACGGTCTCACCGCTGGGCTATCACAGCTTTTTCTGCCCTTATCCCACTCTACAACATATGACAACATGTTACAAACATGTTGTCATATGATTTGGTTACGTATTTTACGACCGGCCGCCTGCCTAACGTCAACTTACCTAAGTCGCCCGTTACGACACCTCGGTAAGAAATGAGGGTGATCTATTCTATGCAGCCGAATACCACACGGTCTTTACCTTAGTCGCCTCTTACAACACCTCGGTAAGAAAGGAGGGTGGTCTAATCTATGCAGCCGAATACCACACGGTATGCACTTTAGTCGCCTCTTACGACACCTTGGTAAGAAAGGAGGGTGGTCTATTCTATTCTGCCGGATACCACACGGCTAAATCATGTCCTATTTAACATCTAGCTCAATTATTAGATATATTAATATATAGTTTATATTATTAGATAGCTATGGAAATGCCTTTTATTTGATAAGTTACATGTTTTCCTTCACTGTATTAATAATGTAAAAATAACCCTTATTACATTAAATGTTGGTAAATCAAATAAAATAACTGCTTTCCTATTTTAATTTGTTTTTGAATGTTCCAATTTTTGGTCATGAATCACAGTCAAAAGAAAAGAACAGCTTACGAGTATATTGTCTGTTTTAAGAAAGGTGTACGTATTAGTCTTTTCTTTAATCAATGTCATACTTATGGTTAATAAAATAATGTCTTACATATATTTTAATAGTGTTATAATTTATTTTTATTAAAATTATCATAGTGTTTGTGTAAAATTATAATTTTTTTGTCATAAACGTGTGTTTCTAGCATAGTTTTATTAGTAGTTATTTCTAGACTTATATATTATATAGACAGGCCTGTAGATGTGACACTCTCTAGTGTCACAATTAATAATGAGTGGGAAAATGAGACTCGTATATTTATATCTTTGTCCAATTACAAAAAAAAAAGAGAGACAGATAGATATACTACACAGTTTCTTTGTCTTTATTTTTCTTTATTGTAATAGGGTACATCCGCCGTGTGATAGCCGGCTGAGTAGAATAGACTACCCTCATTTCTTACCGAGGTGTCGTAAAAGGTAAAGCCGTAAGCAAATTGTATGATTCGGTACTGAGTAACGGGTGCGCCATCTAGTACCGAATCGTTGCTAACGAATGCTTTTCGTTACTCGTTACTCGCTTCTTTCGTATTGGTACGTATTAGTAACTACATAATACGGTACCTAATCTGTGGTTTGAATTTGAGCTGTCGGTGATTTAAATGAACCTTACGAAGAACAATGTTTGTTTTTTTTATTGTTTTTTAAGCCCCTTAAAATAAATATTTTTAAATTAGTTGAAGTCTCCTTTAAAATATTTTTTTTATCATATTTTATGTTAAATTTCATTCTAAGCGAACAATATCTATTTTATTCTCCCATTAAAAATAAGAAATCCATTTCAAATTCCACAATTCTAACTTTTGTTTATTAAATCAAGATTTTGTAAAAAAAAATGAAAAAATTCGCCTTACGCAGTTAGGTATGCAAGTAAGTAAGTAATTTGTCGCGCGGATATCATACCGTGCGGGAATACGACTCGAGACGTTACTTTAATACTATGGTAGCAGGTATCAAAAGTAACGATTAAAGTACCGATACGATAGTAACGAGTACTACTTGTTGTAGTAACGAACACATATGGGTACGCTTTTTGTCGTTACTCTTACACCTCTAGTAAAAGGCGAATCAGGTAAGTCGACCCGCCGTGTGGTATCCGGCTGAGAAAAGACTACCCTCTTTCTAACCGAGGGGTCGTAAGACAAGACTAAGGTAAGTTGACGTCAGGCAGGCGGCCGGTTGTAAAATACGTAGCCACATCATGCAGTGCCGACCCCACTTAGAGTGGGATAAGGGCATGAGGATGATGATGTTATTGTAATAGGGTAACATTTTAGGCTGGCTTTCCTACTCTAGTATAATAATTCTATGGTATCATTGCTGCTTTTTATAGAAACTTTCTAGTAATAAATACAAAATTAAAACAAATAATAATAAATACAAAATTTTACCGGAAATTGATGTTAAACCACAAAAATTTTCACGCCACGTGACTCTCGCATCCTAATTACCCTATTCAAACAATCGCTCCGAAAGCGGTAAAAAATTAACTCTTTCGACACGAAAGTCAATTTTGGCGATTTGCATAAAGCCCAGTCGAGCTTTGACGTTTTCGATTTTTGCTTAATTAACGATCGTTGGGGTTGAAACTGGAAGAGTTAGGGTTGTCCGTTTTATGGTTTTCTTGAGATACTATTCAAATTCAAATTTGAAATATCCTTTGTTCAAAATTATTATTAAAGGTTTGAACTTTTTGTTTTAGTCTTCCCTTTGGCCGACAAGAAATGCGAGGTGTACGAATGTTTGACCTTGATTTTAGATTATGTTATTTTCTTTATAATAATATACCATATCTGTGTGCCATTTTCTTTGTTATAAAATACCCTATTGAATACAATGTTATTTTATAATAATAACTTACATTAATGTTGGGCACGGAAAAATATTTTCCAAAATTTAAATTGTGCACGTGTTGCTCACTAGACTCTCATGTTAGGTTTGAGGGGTTCAGTGGAATCGTCAACTTTTCTGTATGAATTATTGCCTCTATCGAGAACAGACGGCAAGAAATTCGACGGTTACTTTTTCTAAAATATACTTTTTAGAAATAGCTCCATTTCATCATTTGTAGCTTTTGCAAAGTTCGAGAATAGTTAAATATGTAATTTCAATTAATTATAATTATTTCAAAGTTAATTGCTCGGATGCAATATTATTGAAATTTTAATATATTTCTCGCGAGGTTTTTAATAGACTGAATTGTAGGGATTTGGTGTATAATTTAAGAGTGCAATTTGATAGATTATGACGGTAAAGCATACAACCTGCCTTAGAACAAATATTGTAAACGCTACCTTATCTAAACCCGTTAAGATATATCAATGCAACGTGTGTTTGGGTATTCTTCTGTAAAAAATAGTATTGGTGTATAGTAAAGTGTTTTGACCTTTGTCTCGGAATCGATCTTGCTAAGAGTGCAATCGAAATTGGCAAACTTATCTTTGATTTCCATTTAGTTCTGATTGGGCGCACTAATTCACGTAGTCATCCCTTTGGCTATTTGCTCCCTAACAGACGGCGTCTTCGCCGCTCCGTGCATACAAATGCGACAGTTGAAGACGGAAATAATTACCCTATCTCCTTTATCGTGCTCATATTTAGCACGCATTCAGTTTATACAAAGGCACGTTCGCGTTGTTCTGCGTTTAAAACACCATTAAAATGTCACGGGCTTGATGTGGGTAGACTGAATGTCCCCGGGGGACGTAACGGGTAATTAATTATTTATAGTTCTTATAAACGAGCCGTTCACAGTCGTAACATCGACTCCGATTTCGCGGCTAGATTGTGGACACACTTAATAGTACAATATGCATTAATGAGATGGTTAAGGCAACGCGGAACACCCGTACGCGACTACAAATATCCTTATTAATTCCGGTTTAACGAGTCCAATTTCGGGGATAAGGAAAGGAAGATGTCTTCGTCGATTGATAGAGCGTTTCTAGTGCTCTCTATATTCAGAGATCGTTTAGAATGCGCCGGTCTCACCCAAATCAACGACCGAACTAGACCGTATGAGGGTCGGCAAAGTCCGGCCCTTATAACTCCGCGCTGCCCGCTCCGCCGTTTCACTTTTCTCAATTTCGTTTGACCCCATTAACGGAGATGCGCTCTGTTTGACTCCCGGTAGAAATCCCATGCGTAATACTTCATGTCCATTGCCAATTAAACGCTTAAACGTGTGTCATAGAGCGTCCTATTCGGAAATATGGTACAAGTTTTTATTTGCGAGTCGTTTTATTGTTCGGGACGTGTGTGCGGGTTTTGAGCACGAGACGTTCAAACCACTTGAGCGCTCCTTGAAGCACAACAAGCATGCGTCGGCCGCCTCTTGAAACGGATTCCGGTGCAGAACCCTGAATTATCCTGTCAACGTCTAGACGACAGCGACATGCTCTTATCGATTATACTGTTAGGAGTAATATAAATGGGATGAGGCTTGGGTGAAGTTATATCAGATGTATTTTAGGCACCAAGCGTGGTTTTCTAATTACTTGTGATTCATTTATCTATCATGTTGCCTGTTGGAAAGGGTGACAGTCGGAGGTCACGAGGATTGCGGCGCAATTATTCTCCCTGTGCCCACGAATTGCGTGCCAGCAGCGAAACGTTTCAAATAATGTGCGGTATAAAAATATTACGATATCCTATAAAATCAAATCAAATCAAAATGTTTTTTATTCAAGTAAGCTCTTTCAAGAACTTTTTAATCGGAAAAGATTAATATGATTAATGAAGCTACAACTGGTTCGGAATGTTCCTCGTAACGAAAAGAACCAACAAGAAACTTTAAACATTTTTAATTTTACATAATTAAACCGCTGTTTTGTATGAAGCTGAAAGAATTTTCAAATCCAGGCATTTTTATCATCCTACGATTTATTATTATTAGTTTTTAATTTATTTATTCAAAAAAGAGCAGCAAAGACTCAGGGTTTATTGTTGGTTACATAAAAAACTTAAAATTATGTTAGTACTTAACCTACACTTATCTGTTCTTAAAACTAGTTATTCGCTAACTACGTTAACAAACTTAGCTATTTCACCCAAAATAGCGCAGCAATGTCTCATGTAAATGCAGTCCAATCTGCTAGCAATTAGCTTCAGGATGCTGTTGGAGCTGCTCTATAATCTACGCACCAGGGATCGCACTTTTGCGCATCGTAGCATAAAAGCTCTCGCGATCATCCCTGATGAGTAGCAAAAACGGGGCAACCTCATCAGCACCCTGAACGCGTTCTTATTATTACTATTATTATTATTATTACACGGAGAGGGTTGTAGGCTTTTTTGGTGTACTTAGCCCATGTTTATTTACGTGTTTGTACAATTTTTTGTCGCATTTGCGTGATCGTGCGTCATGGTCACTCAGATTATTAATCAACGAGATTTGTATTCAATCGTCATCGTGATCAAAAAATATGACGGATCTTTGGGAGAGTAAATGAGAGTATGTACCAGTTTTTTGTTAGCATTTGAACTTTTGCGATCGCAATTAGTGCGGCCGGCGTAGTTCGTAATTGTGGGTTGCTGTTCACTCGATAATAATTTGTAAAGTTCTGATGTCCTGCGGTCGGGTGCCTCCGGACATGAAATTCATTTAGAACTGAACACGAATTACAGGGAATGAATTTATATGGAAGCAATCAGAGTAAGGGGTTGCCTCGCTGTGGAGCTTGATTCAATTAGGTCGCCTTGAATAATGGGATTCGTCAAATGCTCATTTTGTTTTTTGACGAGGCAATCAAAACATTTGCATTCCGGGACTTTCATTAAACATTCCTATGGAAGTAGGAATGGTGCCATTTTGACGCTTTTATAATTAATTCCTCTAGGGTTACTCCTGCCATCGAGTCGGCTTTTGTTGGTGGATGATTAAGTGCCTTTGATACGGCCACGGAAATTAAAAAATAATTAAACGTTTCTTTTTGTTTTTGTTGCGAATACGCTTGATGTTTTAAACTCTAGTACTTTCGGCGATAAATGAGCAGTATTAAAAGTAAAGTAAAGTAGCGGCCTGCTTCAATCCCACTGCTGGGAATAGGCCTCCTCTCCGTTTCTGGAGAGAAGGGTTGGAGCTTAAGACCTACCACGCTGCTCCAATGCGGATTGGTAGGTTACACATATCTCCAGAATTCTCTAGAAATATGCTGGTTTCCTCACGATATTTTCCTTAACCGAAAAGCGTGTGATAAATTGCAATTATCAATTAGACACATGAGTTTTAATAGAAAAACTCATTGGTGCCTGCCCGGGTTCGAACTCGTGATCCCCTCGAAAGAGTCGCACGGTCTCACTGCTGGGCTATCACAGCTCTGAGCAGTAGTAAAAAGAAAGAAATTTCAAAAACGGAAAACAGCTAATATTACTACTTATAATTTGATTATTAATGTGAAACGTGAACAAACGCAGAACTGTTGTACGACTTCCTTGCTGTACAAAGACTTCCTTTTGATGAAGAGACATAGAAACTACTCAGTACCAAGCGGCCTTAGTGCGGTTTGACTTTGATTATATCAGCGACTGTTAGTGCATAAGAATATACATAATTATAAAAAGATTGGCGATTTTTATAATAGACAAAGTAGGAACCGACTTCAGCTTGGAACCGCAAGTTTGCTTTGCGCCTTGCAAAAAAGTACGTAAGTCGTTTGTGGGTATAGGTATAAGATTCTATAACAAAATTCCGCAATCGATTTTAGCTTTGCCATTGCAGCAGTTTAAAAACACTGTAAAGGGAGGCTGATACAGAAAGCCTACTATTGAGGATTATATAGATGATAAGAATGCGTGGTTATAGCTACTCCTCTACCCTGTAAAAGATTAGTAATGACTAGATGTAACTAGTAATAAGAATTATAAATAGTTTGAAAAGACCAACCGCCGAGTTTCTTGCTGACTCTTCTCGGTAGGACAAGCTTTCCGAACCAGCAGTAGATGTTGACGATTGAAAAGCACTTGCTTACAAGTTTACTTTAATAAAGGATATTTATGAAACTGCCCCAAGATATGACCAGTTTTAATTTAAAACGTCTTACATGATTCAAACACAATTTTTTTGAAAAATTTTGTATTCTTATAGCAGTAAATGTCTTTGCCTGATGATAGGATATAGTACGCGCCAATAAAAAATGCACGCCGAGGCATAGAGAGAGAAAAATGACTAGATTCTGTTTCATAGAGCATTATCTCTATCGCACCGACTGACGACCCCGTGTGAAACGTCACATACTAACTGAGTGACAGAGACAGCGCTCTACGAAACCGAACTGGCCGGCTGTTCCGTTCTAAACATCGATGAGCATTATTTAATGCCGGGTACTATACTGAAGTTAAAATATTTGCGGTTATTTTGCCATTTTTTATGTATCAAATTACATGTAAGTATATCCTCGTATATAATAATCACCTCCGTATGTTTGTATTCGCTTAAATCACAAAATGTTCTGTGGAATGACTTGTATGTAACTTTTTCATTGTATTACATTGTCATAAAGGAGTGTTATGTTATTTTCAATATGTTGCCATGGAAACGGCAATGATGCACACACTTTGATTGTTTGAGAGAAATATTCTGTCTTAGAATAAATCCGTTATCAATAACAAACATGCGATATCAGAGCAATGTCAGTAATGTTCAGATAAAAATGACGAATGGTACCACTTCTTTACAGTCAAGATGTTAGGGCGGCATTTTCTTAGATGACATTTCAGTGATATTACAGCTGATCGTAAATGATGTCATATTCCTGACTGAGACCTAAACCCACTGACCTGAAGATATATAATAGATTTACCTGCTTATTATAGGATTGATTGATATTGAAGCTTTTATAGCCCAGGGGTGACACTGATAATGCGACTCTTTCGAGACTCAGGGTTCGAGTTTTTCTATTTAAAAAAATGTGTCTAACTGATAATTGCAATTTATCACACGCTTTTCGGTAAAGGAAAACATCGTGAGGAACTTGCATATCTCTAGAGAATTCTGGAGATATGTGTATTCTACTAATCCGCATTGGAGCAGCGTGGTAGGTCTTAGCTTCAATCCTCCTCTCAAACAGAGAGATGAGGCCTATGCCCAGAAGTGGGATACTAATAGGCCGTAACTTTACTAACTATATTAATGTCTGTATTATATATTTGTTTTGTTATAAATACTTACTTAACAGAGCTGTGATAGCCCAGCGGCGAGACCGTGCGGCTCTTTCGAGGGGAACACGAGTTCAAACCCGGGCAGGCACCAATGAGTTTTTCTATTAAAACTCATGTGTCTAATTGATAATTGCAATTTATCACACGCTTTTCGGTGAAGGAAAACATCATGAGGATACCTGCATATCTCTAGAGAATTCTGGAGATATGTGTATCTACCAATCCGCATTGGAGCTGCGTGGTAGGTCTTAAGCTCCAACCCTTCTCTCCAGAAACGGAGAGAGGAGGCCTATATCCAGCAGTGGGATTGTAACAAGCCGTTACTTTACTAACTATATTCATGTGTATTATATATTTATTTTGTATATAAATACTTACTTTACTTTTATATAAATATACAAGATAAAAATCTCAACCCACATACGCTGCACCTCTGTTGCATCAACCGCCCAATCGAATCAAAAGACATAACAGTAGGCCTACCATGAACTTTTAGAAAACGATTCAATTCAAAGTCAGTACCTAAACGCAACCGCTTTCTTTCCGTACCATGAAGTGTGTTTGAAAAGTTCAACGTTATATGAACTATAGATAACTCTGTCTCTTTTACTCAAATGTTTTTAGGACGCATTCTGAACGCTCAATCGGCAACTACTTAGTGTGCGTCTTTAAGACGTTATGGTATGAAAAAGCAAAACAATTTAGTTTACGTCTTCAATTGAGTCGCAATAAGAGTTCATAGTAGGCCTTCTGAACGTCTTCTTACCCACTCTAAGAGTGGTACTTGCCAATAATAAACTTAAGTGTTATTAAAATTATTTTGCTATAATCCGCGAAACAGTAAATAGAAAATATATATAGTGTTAAATGTATAGTGGACTATCCGTTTTTTTCATACCCGATACGTGCAGGATTCGTAAAAACACATGCACAAACCTCCACCACTTCCACCACAATACACAAGCACTACACACGTTCACTATCATAAACTCAACAATCGTTTCGCCCCGCAACCGAAGCATCATCATGAGATAGACTCTAGGAGATAGACTGGAGTCTATCTCCTGATGATGTGTTTTTACGAATCCCGCACGTATCAGGTATGAAAATACTGATAATCCACTATACATTTAGCACTATATATATTTTCTATTTACTGTATCGCGGATTATAGCAAAATAATTTTATTATTACTTTTGTATTATGGATCTCCGCAAAGTAACGCCGAATTCTATAAATTAAACTTAAGTGTCTTTAAAGTAGTTTTGTGCCGATGACAAATACTAATGGTTATTGAAGAAATAAGAAGGTTAAAGAGGTTACCGATTATGTAATAACAATTTGTTATTGCATCGGACATTTCGCAGGGTATCTGTTGTTATTCTTGAAATCATCGGTAATCGGTTGTTGACACTGGATTTGGTGGAGATAACGTGAAGTGTAGATAAACTATAGGTCATTTAGGTGGCATTTATATAAAATCGCTCACGTGTTGATGTTTTATAACATATTTTTTATGATATTTGCTGATAATTGTTAGTTTTATTTAATTTTTTTATCAGTGTTTTGACCGTCTGGATTCAAACCTATGACACAGTGGCGTAGGCACATTAAATAACTAGCAATGCCCCGCGGTTTGAACTGCGGGGCATTGCTAGCTTAAAGCTGTGATAGCCTATCGGTGAGACCGTGCGACTCTCTAGAGACGACATAGGTTCAAACCCCGGGCAGGCACCAATGAGTTTTTCTATTAAAACTTATGTGTCTAATTGATAATTGCAATTTATCACATGCTTTTCGGTGAAGGAAAACATCGTGGAGGAAACTTGCATATCTCTAGAGAATTCTAGGGATATGTGTAACCTACTAATCCGCATTGGAGCAGCGTGGTAGGTCTTAGCTCCAATCCTTCTCTCCAAAAACGGAAAGAGGAGGCCTTAGCCCAGCAGTAGGCATAGTAACAGACCGTTACTTGAACTGCGTACATACCGATCTCGTGGTAGTGGTAAGTTTACGAAGTCGGACCCTAGATTTGTGTTTGTTAATAATAATAAATTTTTGACAATGAATATATAATCTAATGCATTTTTATATTCCTAACACAATTTACATAAAATGTCCGACATCAGTAATTTTAAAAATACTCTACAGGTATTGAAAGAGTTTTTTTAAATCGGTCCAGTAGTTTTTTTGTGAAAACATTACAAGCACATATATACAAACATACAAATCTTGCCTCTTTATAATATTAGTATACACGATATGATAAATAATAAGTTTTTCTGTGGAAACTTATGTGTCCAATTGATCATTGCTATTAAAGTAACGGCCTGTTACTATGCCTACTGCTGGACTAAGGCCTCCTCTCTCCGTTTTTGGAGACTTCTCTCCATTGGAGCTAAGACCACGCTGCTCCAATGCAAGTTGGTAGGTTACACATATGCCTAGAATTCTCTAGTGATTATGCAGATTTCCTCACGATGTTTTCTTTCACCGAAAAGCGTGTGATAAATTGCAATTATCTATTAGACATATAAGTTTTAATAGAAAAACTCATTGGTGCCTGCCCGGGGTTTGAACCTATGTCGTCTCTAGAGAGTCGCACGGTCTCACCGCTAGGCTATCACAGCTTCATTTTGCTATTTATCACACGATTTTCGGTGTAGGAAAACATCGTGAGCAAACCTTCATGTCTCTAGAGTATTACTAGGGATATGTGTAACCTACCAACCCGCATTGGAGCAGCGTGGTAGGTCTCAGTTCCAATCCTTCTGTCCAAAACGGAGAGTGGAGGAGGCCTATGCCCAGAAGTGGGATAGTAACAGGCCGTTACTTTAAACATCATTTGGTAATGAACAACGGTTAAACTTTCCCATGAAGACTATATGTCCAATGTTACAAATTCCTAAATGAATATATTATTCATTGTTTCAGGTAAATCATTATTCGATAGTAACTTGGCGGGCGTTTGTAGTTATGGATGGTTTAGTTTGTGAGTACGTACCTAATACTTTGTTTTGACAAGGGTAAGGAGTGAAGGCGTCTATATATAACATGCGATTCTAAAATATTCGTATACTAACGGCATTACTATCCCACTACTAGGTAAAGAGATCCTCTCTCCGCTTTTGGGGCGAGGGTTGTAGGTAAGACCTAGCTCCAATTCGGATTGGTAGAATACACATACTTCAATTTCTCTAGAGGTATGCAAGTTTCCTCACAATGTTTTCCTTACCGAAAACATATGATATTTATTTATTTATTATGACAAGGCAATAGCTCATAAATATACGTATCACTTTCTCATAAATCAAGTTCTAGGTAAAACTTTTTTAAGGCGAGTACAGCATTATCATAACGAGTTAAGTACAAAATAATTTATATTAATAAAAGAGGAAGATTATACAATACCAAAAGGAAATTTTTAAAGAAAACTACTACTAATATATTAACTGTTACTATTAATCTTAAACACAACTTAAGCAGTAAGGCGAGCAAGTTTTTTTTAGATTTCAATAGAGGGTCATGGAAAATGATAGGCATCATGGGAATTAATTGCATATCTTTATTCCAAAGTGCATTACAAGCAATATAACAGAACTAACTACTTTGCTATAATCCGCACGGGTTAAGCGAATGCACGCAAAGCTAATGTGTATGAAGCAGGCAAAATCTACGCACCTTACACATGCAGGACAAGCCACCACATGCACCCCAAGGCGCCTCCACCAGCAACAACGCACACAAGCAGCACACACACCCACCACCTCAGACTACAGACTTCAGGCTAGACTTTATATAAATCATTTCCAAAGTGCATATTATTAGTCTATTTTGACCTAAATTAATTGTAGATTTTGAGGTACTGAAAGTTTTTAAATTTTTGATATGTTGATGATACGTTGCAAATATCAATCAGACACAAGTTAAAGCAGATAAAACGCATGATTACCTGCCCCAGAATTGACCCGTGATTTGCTCGATAGATTCTCAAAGAATCTCAAACTTGGTTCGCCGTAATCCCTTTACGACGTGACGATGTACCAACCAATAGTAGAGTTGAGACTGAAAAAATCGCAATTTTATTAATTTATTGACCCTGTGGAAGCCCGCGAATTAACTGAGTAGATTCATAGGATATGAGAAACCTAGCGTTATTCACCAATACTAACTGGATCTCAACTACACTCAGCCTAGTTTCGGGCTAGACTAGATCCAGACTAGTTTCGAGCCAGGGCCCTCATTCTTGAGCTCTTTATACGGCGTTATGCGCGTTTTAACTAATCAAAAATTTTCGTTTAAATCTCGTCTTTATTTAGACTTTTATTTAAGCCGAACTAGTTTCGCTTCACCTCACTAATCCAAATCTTTTATCGTAATTCATTCCCTTCCTGTTCTCAAATACCAGCTATTCTACTTTTTCGCAATATCGTCCCTTATTTTTTCTCCTGTCTCTCTTTTTCAAAACACCCATGTCTGTTGTTCTGTCATGTTTTTTTACAGTATATACATTAATTACCTTAAACTTACAATGTGCATCACAACATGAAGGTCAAAGTTCCAACCGTTTTCTCCAAAGGCCTTTGTAGAATTGGAGCTGATAAAAACTGATGAATTAGGGAGCAAGCAATGGTATCATAGACACGTCTGAAAATAGAAAATGCATACCAGCAGTGATGGAAAATAGAATTGCCACAATAGAATTGAATACATTTCTTATTCCCCAACGCGTACACAGTCACGCCTTTTATTTAGAAGTGAGATAACTCTTATTGCGATTGTTATTAGGTTTAATATAGATTGAACAGTTACTTTATTTGATTTCAATCAGGGTTGTCAACTTCAAAATAAGTCAATTTCTACCATTCCCTACAAAGTACAATCTGGTTAAAATAATAGCTTCTATTCAAAACTTAGTCTGCGCCGACCTCTTTGTCGTGACTTCAAGGATTTAAATCACTATCCTATTTTACAATATGGAAAATTAAACTGTATAATATTTATATGAAGCTCATCACTTCAAGTAAAACTTTCAATTTACGACACCTGGGTAAGAAATGAGGTTTGTCTATTCTACTCAGCCGGATACCACACGGGGGTCAACTTACCTCATCGACTTTTACGGCAATTTAATCGCATTTAGTGGTAACACAATTGTTAGTAAATATATAAAAAAATATGGCCACAGAATAGTTAGTAAAAACTAGATATTACATGCTAAATCAGTGTTTAGCATGTAAAAGTCGCTTGAGTTTGGGCAGGACACTGGCTCTCTGATACCATAAACCGCTTTTTTTTTACGACAATCGACACCGGTTTGTTACTAACCTCACTAAAATTGGTGTAAAACGACATCTTCAACTGAATTCTATTATATTACTATAATCTAACCTAACTTTAATCTTTCGGAGGAATTACACTACCTTTTAGTAAAAACAGTACTAAAATTAGGTTCAGTAAAATTTGACAAAATCGTCCACATGCATACAGACAGCTTTTGGGAACTTTGTTTTATAATAAGTATAGATAGACAGATAAATAAAATAATAAAATACTCCTTGAATTATATCGAAGATTAATCGTAATAAATTAATATACGGTTCGCAGCCCTGGTTTCAATGTAACGCACGTGGCCTTCGCCAGCCGACGTGCAGTCTAATGGCTCGACGTCGTTGCGCAACGTATGGACAATTGTACCTAATACACGTTACATTTACTATATACTATGAAAAATTATACTGAAATGACGTCAATCGTATAAAATACGAGTCACCGGTACAGTGCTATATCAGCATTTTATCCTCCAATATGCAATAATTATTAATTTGTGTTATTAATTTGTCACGCGGTGTTCAATGGAGTAAACATCGTGTAGTTACCTACATATACAGAAAGTCCACTATACTGTTGAGGATTATATAGATGATAAGAATGCGTGGATATAGCTACTCCACTACCCTGTACAAGGTAGTGGAGACTAGTTGTAAGAAATTTATTTCAAAGTGCAATTGCCGAGTTTCTTGCTGGCTCTGGCTCTTCTCGGTAGGAACAGCTATCGCAAACCAGCAGTAGAGTTGACGACTCAAATGCACTTGTTTACAAGTTTACTTGAATAAAGAATATTTTGAATTTGAATTTGAATTCGAATATAAAACAACAACACATAACACAAGCTCTACAAAGCAATCTCTACGATGGTATCGCCTCGTAACCAAAACATCATAAGTAGATCATTAATGGGCGAAACGATTGTTGAGATTGCGATAGTGAATGTGTGTATTGTTGTTATTGGTGGTGGGTAGTGAATGAGTTTTTAAGGAACTCTGCATGTACCAGTTATGAGAACGGATAGTACACTCTAGATTTAGCATTACATATATATTTTTTTATTTTCTTTTAAAAGCTGTGATAGCCCAGCGGCGACACCGTGCGACCTTTTCGAGGGGAACACGAGTTCAAACCCGGGCAGGCACCAATGAGTTTTTCTATTAAAACTCATGTGTCTAATTGATAATTGCAATTTATCACACGCTTTGCGGTGAAGGAAAACATCGTGAGGTAACCTGCATATCTCTAGAGAATTCCGCATTGGAGCAGCGTGGTAGGTCTAACCCTTCTCTCCAGAAACGGAGAGAGGAGGCCTATTCCCAGCTGTGGGATTGTAACAGGCCACTACTTTTATATTATCTTTTATCGCGGATTATGAGCAAAATAATATTTCAATTACTTTTATATATAGGTTTGCTCACCTTCGTTAACTAGTATTTTAGTGTAGACGATGTTGAACGCTTGTTTAGTGTTGAGTGGTAATGAACAATATATTTATTGCCTGGGGACTAAGTAAACAGTTTAATAACGTTCAATTACCTTTTTAATGGCTATTAGACCGCGTGTTAATTAATTATCTATTTGGCGAAATTTCATTTATTTAAAAGAATACATTGATGCTCCATTGCAGGTATTATAATTTACGATGTCAGTGTTTGGTTGTATTATTATTATGAGTAGAATAGACCACCCTCTTTTCTTACCGAGGTGTGGTAAACGGCGACTAAGGTAAGTTGAACCGCCGTGTGGTATCCGGCTGAGAAGAATAGACAACCCTCATTTCTTACCGAGGGGTCGTAAGAGGCGACTAAGGTAAGTCGACTCGCCGTGTGGTATCCCGTTGAGTACAATAGACCACCCTCTTTTTTACCGAGGGGTTGTAAAATACGACTAAGGTCGTACGTGAGTTAAAGTCAGGCAGGCCGCCGGTCGCAAAATACGTAGCCAAATCATGTGACAACATGTTTGTAACATGTTGTGTCGACCGCACTTAGAGTGGGGTAAGGATAGGGGTGGGAATGATGATACTAAGATTTTCGATACCACATAATTTCTTCAATCATTTGTTTAATGGAAGTGATAATTATGGTTTTCAGTGTATTTGGGTTTGTTTTGTTTTACAAATTTTATAATCTTAAAGATAAGTTATAGAAAAAAAGCGTCATTGCAATGATTATTTATATTATTTGATTTATAGAATAACTAATGAATTTATGGAATTAGGCGTTACTGTGCTGAGTTGGATTATACATTGTTTAATAAATAAATCGTATCGAAAACAATTTTTGAGATTGTGGTAGTGAAACTGTGCGGTGCCAGTGTATTATTATCGGTGTTTGGTAGTTTTGAAGTAATTTCCTTGAATCAGGAATGAATACGAACACTCTACATTTAGCTATACATATATTTTATATTATCGCGGATTATGGCAAAATAATGTTTTCCTAAGTTTTGCTTTGTATTATTGCTGGAAATACACGATCGTATGTTTCAGATTGTTGTGACAGCGTTTAGTTATATTCCGAGATAAATCCGCTCGTGATTTTTTTAGGGGTACAACTTCGGGCGACTTAGATATGTTGCGGCGATATATAAAGTCACGTTTTTATCTAAACGGGCCCAAATCATGTAAGAGCCCAGTAATGTGGACCGTTCACTTACATATTGTTTCTTTTTTTTTCCTTTAAGTTTTGTTTTGTTTGTAAATTCTCAAGGGCGAATTATACATTGGTTATAGCACCATAATATCGGGATTAAAAACTCAGTAGTTTTCTTGAAGACTCATTGAAATAACATCATCATCCATCATCATGTTCCTGCCCTTATCCCACTCTAAGTGTGGTCGGCACAACATGTTGTCACATGATTTGGCTACGTATTTTACAACCGGCCGCCTGCCTGACGTTAACTTACCTTAGTCGTATTTTACGACCCCTCGGTAGAAAGAGGGTGGTCTATTCTACTCAACCGGATACCACACGCTGGGTCAACTTACCTTAGTCGCAGTTTAGGACACCTCGGTAAGAAAGAGGATGGTCTATTCTACTTAACCGGATACCACACGGTGGGTCAACTTACCTTAGTCGCCTCTTACGACACCTCGGTAAGAAATGACGGTGGTCTATTCTTCTCAACCGAATACCATATGGTGGGTCAACTTACCTTATTCGCCTTTTATTACCCCTCAGTAAGAAAGAGGGTGATCTATTGTACTCAACCGGATACCACACGCTGGGTCAACTTACCTTAGTCGCATCTTACGACACCTCGGTAAGAAATAAGGTTGGTCTATTCTACTCAAGCAGGCGCAGGCATACATTTTCGCCACGCGGTAGATATAGAAAGATAGGAGAGATTTCTCTCCTACCCCGCGCTGGCGGTCTACTGTTCCTCCTGTCTGTCTCCTGACGCGAGTTTAGCATCTTTCACCCGTCACAGAAAGCACATACGCCGCTAAAGAAATTTTCACTTCAAATTTGCTTTTCATCAGGTGCAATAGCGCTGCCGGTTTTTCAATGAAAATTCAAGAATATTAATTCCGTATTTCCTAGAATATTCGATGCAGGGGTAATTGATGCGCGTGAATTGCACACTCATTACATCACATTACGTTCGCGAGGTGAATGAACCGTCTGACAATACAGTGTTAATGTCTTGAATTGAACTGCATTAATATTGAAGTTTTTAAAAAAATAAGTTTTTATTCAATTTGCCATGCTTGTACAGTGACTCACATAAATATTCGGACACTAAGTTGGTTCGAATAAATCGCTCAGTACAACTAACACCTATGGAGGGATCGGGTTGGTTTTTTTTCTAGTAATAAGACATTTATCAAAGTCAATAGTATTATATATATTTCAAAATAAATCCATATCTGTTCGTTGTTAAAAAATTATAAAGGAATGGATGGAAGGGTATTTTTATCTATGATATTGTCATAAGAAGTAAATTGCCAACACCTGTGGTGGAAATGCAACTCTAAACCACCGCACTACCTCCGCTGTGTTTTACTGTCCCTCTCGTATTTTGATAGTAGTATTCTTCGTTGAGTTTTCGCCCAAAAATTACTTTTTCATCCATTCCTACATAATTTTTTTACAATGAACAGTTATAAATTTATTTTGAAATATATATATTATTATTGACTTGGATATATATCTTATTACTAAAAAAAACCGACCCGATCTCTCCATAGATGTCCGCTGTACTGAGCGACTTATTTGAAAATACCACAAGTGTCTAAATATTTTCGTGAGACGCTGTATGTGTAGGTGGAATTTTGCAAGTTAAATGATTTTATAGAATCAGGCGTCACTTTGCGGAATTCCATATTACAGAAACTATAACACAACTACTTTGCTATAATCCGCGCGGGTTGAGCGAATGCATGCAATGCTAATGTGAATGAAGCAGGCAAAAATCACGAACTTTACACATGCAGGATAAGTCACCACATGCATCCCAAGGCGCCTCCACCGGTAACAGTATTTTACGACACCTCGGTAAGAAAGAGTCTATTCTACTCAACCGGATACCACACGGCGAGTCAATTTACCTTATTCGTCTTTTACGACACCTCGGTAAGAAAGAGGGTGGTCTATTCTACTCAACCGGATACCTCACGGCGGGTCGACTTACCTTAGTCGCCTTTTACGACACCTCGGTAAGAGATGAGGGTGATCTACTCTACTCAGCCGGTTACCACACGGTGGGTCGTCTTACCTTAGTCGCCTTTTACGACACCTCGGTAAGAAAGAGGGTAGTCTATTCTACTCAACCGGATACCACACGGTGGGTCGAGTTACCTTAGTCGCCTTTTACGATACCTCGGTTAGAAATGAGGGTGGTCTATTCTACACAGCCGGATACCACACGGCATTTTATCCAAATAAAGCAATTAATGCTGAATTTATAATACTTTCGTTATACTTATTAATGGATTGTCCTTTTTTCGCGTCTAAGTAGAGTAACCATTGTTATGATTTTTAGGGAGGACATATTTAAATACCAGAGGAATGGTAAATGCTGTCTTTGCTATATTTTTCACATTGAATTCAACGTGAAGTTCCGTGCAGATGCTAGTTAGTGAACAGAACATTGGCTTGTAAACTTTCTACTTTAGTAGCCCCACGTATAAACTAGTTTTGAATCTAAAGTTAAGGACGTAAATATCCTACGCCTAACAACAGGGAGTCTATTTTATTATACCAACTTTTTAATGTGGTGGATATAAGGCCGTTATAAATCCATTAATTTGGCTCGTACAAACATTCCAATTAATATTTGGGACTCCGCTCGTAAATAGGCTATTGAACTGAGCGTCGAGTAGGTATTTGCGCGGCCTCTATCTATGAAAATGTAGTGAAGCGAACGTATAGATAGAGACTGTTTAGGACATAAATTGAACTGAATCGTTAAGGCCCATATAATTACAAAAGTAATAATTGACTGGCCCGTTGGCGCTGTGGGTAGCGACCCTGCTTTCAGCTTCGCGAGGACCAACATTTTCTATAAACAAATTGTTGGTTCTTCGAGCCTGGTTGTGTATTTGTATTTAAGTATGTATTTAAACTTATATATATGTAGTATATCTACCAGTTGTCCGTCACCCATAACACAAGTATTAAGTTACTTACTTTGGGGACGGACGACCGTGTGTGTAAATGTCCCATATATTTATTATTTATTTTATTATAATTAATAATGAAATTAAATTGCTAAAATCCGCGATAAAGTAAATAGAAAATATATATAATGCTAAATGTATAGATAGTAAAAACACATGCAACATGATAGTAAAACCTCCACCACCGCCACCACAATACATAAGCACTACACACGTTCATCATCACAAAGTCGTTTCGCCCCGCAACCGAAGCATCATCAGGAGATAGACTCCACGACAAAATCGCAGTCTGGTTTGGCTTGCATGTGTTTTTACGAATCCTGCATGTATCGGGTATGAAAAAACGGATAGTTTACTATACATTAAGCATTATATATTTTTTATAAAATAATTTTATTATTTCTTTTTCATTATGGATCTCCGCAAAATAACGCCTAATTCTATAAATTACCCATAGAATAAGTAAATTCTTAATGGCGGTACAGAAAAATTTATAGACCGGTGTGTGGATCCGGGTGAGTAGAATAGACCACCCTCATTTCTTACCGCGGTGTCCTGAAAGGCGAGAAATAAACTCGACCCGCCGTGTGGTATCTAGCTGAGTAGAATAGACCACCCTTACTACTTATCGAGGTTTCGTAAAAGGCGACTAAGGTAAGGTGACGTCAAGCAGGCGGCCGGTCGTAAAATACGAAGCCAAATCCACAAATCGAACAGCGGCTTCACGATTTAATTTCGCGTGGACTTTAAAAATTGTTTTATTTTCTATCAATAGAATTCCATCAATTTTCATAAATATAGATTTTGCGGATTACCTGTAAAAGCGAAATAGACAGAAGATAATAGGCTTTCGCATTTATAATATTAATGTATAGAATATCAGGTGATATATTGGGCTGAAAGCCTGAAACGATGGAAGACTATTGCCAAAGAGAAGATGTTCTTATAGTTCTTATATGAGATCACGACCCCCAGTATTGGGGTAACGACGGAAAGAGGAGATGGAATATCAGAAATAGTAGTGGTGTGATCTATTCACAGACTATCAACTAAGTGTGACAGGCGTGATTTTGATCGATTCCAAATGTTTGTGTGTTAATTGTGTCTATTAATTTCCAATTAACTAATTGCCTTAATGAAACAATTAAATAACGTATCGATAGAATTGTGGTGTTATTGATTTTTTAATTCAATAATTATTTCTTAGAATGAAATTATTTTACTTTGATTTCAATATTCTCTTTTGCATCAACTTATTTAGAATATGTCCGAACTAGATGCTTCATCTGCTCTATCCGCACCAGCAGGCCTACCATGAACTCTTATTGCGACTCAATTGAAGACGTAAACGACGACCGCGAACCGCTTTCTTTTCGTACCATGAAGTGTGAATTGCATTGGGGTCGTAATGTTTGAAAAGGATAACGTTATATGAACTATAGATAACTCTGTCTCTTTTACTCACATGCTCTTAGTGCGAATTCCGAACGCTCATTCGGCAACGACTTACAGTATGCGTCTTTAAGACGTCATGGTATGAAAAAGCAAAACATTTTCGTTTACGTCTTCAATTGAGTCGCAATAAGAGTTCGTGGTAGGCCTGCAGATCTCTCTTTATCCAGAAATTTTATTACCTTCCGAGTCCCAAATTCGAATGGATGAAGAAGACTAATGATCGTTCTCTTACCCTTATCCTTTATATCCTTCTCTTACCTTTATTCCACTCTGAGTGGGGTAGGTACTGTACGTTTTCTGAGAAGAGAATCGAAGATCATTCTCTTTTCTGATTTACCGATTCACCACTACTCTTTTTATATGCATATAATAATTTACATAATCATCTATCTATTTCTGATTCCAAAGTCCACATTCATATTTAAAATTATTTTGGTCATATGTTTTTTATCCCTTCCCATTACATTTTTTTTACCTTTTTCGCGATATCGTCCCTCATTTTTCATTGACCTCTTTGAAAATTCACGTCACTGTTTGAGTTATTATAATATTTTCTGATTTTTATATCAAATCTTACACTCGACAAAGCGGAGTTCCCTATTACCTTAGTTATAGAAACAGTTGCAGGCGACCACTAGTATACTGTTGCTTGTCTTGTAGATCTTACAACTCATGCAAAATACCGTACTTTGTAGTGAAATTCAGATGAGTTCGATACTTTGGGGAGTGGATCCGTTCATGCTTTTACGGGATCCGCCATTATGGCCCTATTACGCGACAAACGGGGAAAACTGTCCCCACATGAGAGCGTTGCGAGTGATCGCGGAAACGGAAACTTTTTTACCAATATTATTTGGTTTTTGAATGCCGCGTGGTATTGAGCTGAGCAGAATAGACCACCCTCATTTCTTACCGAGGTGTCGTAAAAGGCGAGTAAGGTAAGTTGACTCACCGTGTGGTAACCGGTTGAGTAGAATATACCACCCTCTTTTTTACCGAGGGGTCGTAAAATACGATTAAGCTAAGTTGACGTCAGGCACGCGGCCGGTCGTAAAATACGTAGCCAAATCATGTGACATCATGATTGTAACATGTTGGACGACCCCACTTGGACGACCACACACGGTATAAGGGCAGGAGGATGATGAAATTTTTTTTAAATTTATTTTTAAGTAAGACAATAATGATATTAAATTAAACGATCTAAGTAGAAAAATCCTTAAATATTTTTTCAGATAGGAAATGTTAATATTTTTTATACGCCTTAGTTCTGGCATTACTGCAGATTAAATAAAATTTTGTGACCGTTTAATCATACACGTATATCTTTTGCATCCATTTATGCTCTATGTATCGTTTTCATTAACGAATACTTTTATATAAAATTTCTCTATGAAAAAACAAAACTTGAATGTTACACCAAGCGACACAGTCATTACAACAATACTTACTAATTAATAACACCATAATATCACGTTTATATGTATAAATTACGTTTATAAGTTTATGTAATCGATAAGACTTTTTTACTTCTTTAACACATTACTTATACTTTTGTTTAATGTTCTGCCGCTTTATTTATGTAAAAACTACTATATAATAACTGTAACCTAAAATAAATGATTGAAACGGTCAGTATTTTTGTACTTTATTAATCATGTGGAAGGATTGTATAAAATGTCACAAAAGCTTATCATGTAACTTAAATGATTTATAGAAGCAGGCGTTACTTTGCGGAATTCCATATTACAAGCAATACAACAGAACTAACTACTTTGCTATAATCCGCACGGGTTAAGTGAATGCATGCAAAGCCAATGTGTATGAAGCAGGCAAAATCTACGCACCTTATACATGCAGGACCAGCCACCACATGCACCCCAAGGCGCAATTCACCAGCAACAACGAACACAAAAGCAGCACACACACCCACCACCACAATCTCGACGATCGTTTCGCTATAGATATGGATAGGCTTCACGACAAAAATCGTACTGCCGTACGATAGGCTTCACGACAAAAATCGTATGGCAGTACGATTTTTGTCGTAGATTTATTATCCAGATTATCCATATCTATAGCGAAACGATCGTCGAGATTGTGGTGGTGGGTGTGTGTGCTGCTTTTGTGTTCGTTGTTGCTAGTGAATTGCGCCTTGGGGTGCATGTGGTGGCTGGTCCTGCATGTATAAGGTGCGTAGATTTTGCCTGCTTCATACACATTGGCTTTGCATGCATTCACTTAACCCGTGCGGATTATAGCAAAGTAGTTAGTTCTGTTATATTGCATGTAACTTAAGGTATCACTTATCCGCTGCAAGTGGTACAATACTTCCCAATATACTAGCAAGCGATTTCTATTCATGACGCGCGCACGCATCAATCGACGCATATTGCGTACGATACTTTCTAACAGACTTCGGTGTTTCTTCAATGGAGGGATTGCGTCGACGTAAATTTGGGTCATATTAGACGTGGTACTTGACCTGGTTTCAAATCACAAGTCACAAATGAGTTATCTTAAAAACTAATGTGCCTAATTAATATTTGTCCGTCATTTTTCTATAAAGGAAAATATTGTGATTGAACCTGCATATCTCGGGATAATTCCTGGGATATTTGTAACTCTTTCCCTCATAGAACACTGAAGGTCTTAGCTCAACAATGGGACAGAAAAGTACGGCTCATTTACTTAATATTTAAATCCCTGCCAACAAAACTGCTTTTGGAATATGATGTGTTATGAGAATATTCAAGAGGGGCTTTAATAACATAATACGTTCCTCATTTTGTGTTTTCCATGTCAGAGAGTCTTGAGATCCATTTAAGGTTGCTTCGTTTATTTTCGCCACTTCAGTTTCAACCGCTTTACTTTAAACATCGTTTTATATAAGCGACTTCTTTATGAAAGCCGGTTTAGTTAGGAATGAATCAATAGCATGGGAATAGTATTGATAAGTTATAAATATACCTTTTGTTTATCAGATATAAGTAATCGTAAACGAAATCGATCGCTTTCGTGCTTTCCAAGATTCAAAGAATTTGTAAATAGCGATGACATGAAATTTTGTACTATCAGTCAGCAATTCAGATACCGTTTAATATAAATAAATATATAAATATAAATATATGGGACACTTACACACACGGTCGTCCATCCCCAAACTTAATTTACTTAGTAAGTAACTTAATACTTGTGTTATGGGTGACGGACGACTGGTAGATATACTACTATATAATTTTAAATACATACTTAAATACAAATACACACCCAACTCGAAGATCCAACAAATCGTTTATAGAAAATGTTGGTGGTTTACAGTTGAGTAAAAAAAGTATTGATCGCCTATATACCACCTATTGCGACCATTTTCAGCTTATTTATTATTACCTAAGCTTATACTTCTATACATATTATAAAACAAAGTTCCCAAAAGCTGTGTCTGTATGTAATCGATTTTCATAAAATCTGTTGAACGGATCTTTGTACGGTGATTATGAAAAGACAACGCAATTCTTGAGGAAAGTCTAAGATGATAATGTATTACGAATTTGTGTTTTTTAAATGAAATATAACGTGAGAAAACTTTCGAGCACACTGATTTCCATAGCTATTACGTATTATTATAAATGTAAAAGAGTTTTTCTTTTTTGAAATGCAATTGATTTAGTTTTTAATTTGGAGGTATTCTTTATAGTATACTTTTACTATCTCGGTAACTTAGTCCATGCAGACGAAATCGCCGGCAGATTTTATGTAGTATACAATAATTTTATTAAAAACATTTAAATACTCTCCGCATCGCGTCGTATATAATGACAGAGGATCAGAACTTCTCTGGAGGGCAGTGAAAACCGTCGTAATTTCGCTGTCTTAGCTCCATTCAAAGATGCGATTGCAGCTAAATCCTTTTTCAATTGCACGGCTGGAGATTCGATCCTTAATCTCGGCATTGTCTGCGTTTTGACAAATAAAATAGAAAAATTTAATTTACGGCATCGAGCTCAGCTATATTGCTTCTTTTTACTTTAATCAATAATAATGTATAGTCGTAGGCATTACTTTGTGGAAGTCTATAATACACAGTATTGGAAATATTACTTTGCTATAATCCGCGACATGAGGAAAAATTCTAAATGTATTAGTGTCAAATATAAAACGGCCATAAGACCTTCCGTATTGTATCGATGTAATGTTTAAGTTTTGAGTTTTTGAATAAAGCTGTGAGGCGGCATGACTTTGTTTTAAATTTTTAACATTTATTGTCTTATTTGGACTATTTTACACTAAATTTTTATATCATAGTTCGTTTAGTTCTACCATCTTTTTCGTATATACATATAGCTGTGCCAGCGGCTTCGCCCGCGTGGAAACCTGTGTGTCACAATTTTTAAATGCTATCCCGGACTTTATTGTAGTAGTTTTATAGATCTACAATTCTCTATTACATTACTTTAGCGTATCTCCGCTGGTTTACGCAGCACACGCGACTAAAGCTCCCAGCAAGCAAGTTTTTTAACAACTGCGCAATCTCTTGAACACAACTTACATAATACCGATATGTACTATTTACCGAAACCATCCGGAAGTATTGCACAATCTTTTGGTGAAAATCGTACAAAGATTCGTTCAGTAGATTTTGAGAAAATCGATTACATACAGACAGACAGCTTTGTTTTATAACCAGTATTGATAGCATCCGAAATTTCTTTAACAATTCGTTATTTTGACTTTTTAGTTCGGAAGCTTATTTTTACATAAATAACATATAGTTTACACTGCAGTAAAAACCGTAACTATCAGAAATTCCAGACATATTTTTTCATATAAATTTAAATTTGAAGCATCGTGTATTGCACTTTGAGCAAACATTGTAAAAACCTTTTGCCAAGGTTCCCATGCCAGTGGCGTTTGGGATCCGAGCCAAGTGTCACGTGTTGGAGTGGAAAGTACAAATATTTGTCGACGTTAGACAAACATTGACATTGCCTCGGCCGTTGAGGACCCGTCTTGTTTTTGTCTAGCCTGAACCTCGTTGGGTCCTGTTTAATTTCTTATGAGATCTAATATCCGTTTTAAATCTAGCATACTTTTTGGTTTTGCTAGTGTTTATATGTCTGAACCCCGCCGTGTGGTATCCGGCTGAGTAGAATAGACCACCCTCATTTCTTACCGAGGTGTCGTAAAAGGCGACTAAGGTAAGTTGGTTGCGAGTAAGGTAAGTGTTGGAGTGGAAAGTACAAATATTTGTCGACGTTAGACAAACATTGACATTGCCTCGGCCGTTGAGGACCCGTCTTGTTTTTGTCTAGCCTGAACCTCGTTGGGTCCTGCTAAATTTATTATGAGGTCTAATATCCGCTTTAAATCTAGCATATGTGTGTGTACCCCGCCGTGTGGTATCCGGCTGAGTAGAATAGACCTCCCTAATTCGTTACCGAGGAGTCGTAAAAGGCGGCTAAGGTAAGTTGACCCACCGAGTGGTATCCGGTTGAGTAGAATAGACCACCCCCTTTCTTTACCGAGGGTCGTAAAATACGGCTATGGTAACTTTACGTCAGGCAGACGGTCAGGTCAAGTGTGGTCTTCAAATATGCAAGTATTGAACTGCAATATAATAAATATGCAAGTATAGTAAGCAAGTATTGGACTGCGATCAAAACTGATGAATGCAATTATGCAGTTTAACATAGATCGTGCTTGACTGAAAAGTGCCTAATAAAAACAAAAAAAGCACCACTCCTATAACTCCCACTTACAAGCCGACAAATTGCTACGTTGGCCCTCAGAGACCGTCTTTTTTTCGAACTGACTGTATGCTGTTAGCCCTAACGGCTTTAACACCGTCACCGGACGGGACCGGCGAGCTTAGAAGCATCGTCGAGGTTACGAAATGTGGAGAGTAGAGCGAAGGAGCTCTACTAGTGTCGGGGAATGTCGTCCTAAAGGTGCCTCCTGTGAGGCCGGACTACGGCTTAGGGCGAAGCGTAATTAAGGGCTGATGATATAACTTTGATTAGTCATTACGACGTCGGAAGGGTGGCGAGAAGCCACGACCAACCGACGTCAGAAAAGAAAGAAACAAAAATATTTATTTAAACGTTGCATAAAAAATAGACAAATACAGTACAACACTTTAGTAGGATAGAATGCATCATTACAATTTATGCATCTTAATTTTATGCAATCTTGAAAAAGGCCATACAGCTCGGCATGAACCGAGTGACATATGCAGTGACATTCGGGACCGATTTTCAACTGCAGCCTAGGTGACAACACGGACGACTGAGCACACCAAAATACTTAAAATAAAAATAAAAAAAATTACAGAATTTATAAATTTCAACACCTTGTAATAAAATGATATGAAAAACATGCTAATAATAACAAGGAATGACAATGATATAAAAAGAACGAATTTTTAATTTTTAAACTTGGACCTCGTCTTCACCGGTGAAAACGCTGTGTCTGTATAACGTATTTCTGTGTTTGCGATCGTTATTTGATCGTCAGGGTCATATAGGACGCTTTTTGAACGCCTATATTTTCGATGGTCAGCGGAAACCTTCAAAATTTGCTTCTAATTTTGCTAGTACCAATTATGCACGATATTACGGCAGATGTTTGTTAATGATTTGATGAAGGTATATAGACCTTCTATTGAATAAAATACACTATAGCGTGTTAGATTGTTTATTTTTATAGAAAATTACAAATGTTACAAATAATGTACAAAACAATGAATACAAAGACAAAAAACACAAGCAATCAAAAAAAAGGAAAATCACAGACAAAAAAACATAAAACACAGATAAATGAAAAAACTAAAAAATATACTCTTACTTAGTAACCAATGTTTATGTTCATTGAACATAAGTTGGGGCGGGCCGGATTGATTGAAATTTTTTTTTTTTAAACCGTATCATTTTCATCTATCTCATCCTTTATTGGTAATGGGCATAATTTGTTGTAAGATCTGAGATATGTTTTAGTGCCCATTCGTATCTCTGCTACCCGAACTTTCCCATCATGTCCAGGACATCACGACCCATTGGCCAAGATAGTGGAGTAACATTATTTAGGCGTACAATAACTAAATCTCCCTCTTTTATATTGTCAACAGGATATTTCCACTTTGGTCTACTTTGTAACAGTGTTAGGTAATCCTGATACCACACCTTCCAAAAATCTTGTTTCAACTTTGTTACTAAATTCCAAAATCTTAGTCTATTGATATTTTTATCAGAAAGGTCTAATTCCGGATAGCTAGATAAAGAAGTTCCTATTAAAAAATGCCCGGGTGTTAAATAGCTTAAATCAGTTACATCTGTACTCATAGGGAGCAGAGGTCTCGAGTTTAATATTGATTCAATTTGAGTAATTACAGTATACAGTTCTTCAAAGGTAAGGCTTATATTCCCTACTACACGTTTAAAGTGGTATTTAACACTTTTTACTCCCGCTTCCAAAAGGCCTCCGAATTCTGGAGAATAACTAGGAATATATTTAAATTTGATCATCTTTTCCGAACAAAAGCATTCAACAGACTCAATATGTTTTTTACCAGAATGGAGCTTATACAAGTCATTTAAATAATTCTCTGCACCTTTAAAGGTTTTAGCGTTATCACAAAAAATCTGCGTAGGCATACCTCTTCTAGCAATAAATCGTTGTAGACCTGCCAAAAATGTTTCAGTAGTAAGGTTACTGAGCAGCTCTAAGTGAATCGCCTTTGTGCTGAAGCACACAAAAACGGCAATATAAGATTTACTTACTAATGTTTTTCTAATTCTCGCAATTTTCATGTCAAATGGACCACAAAAATCTACACCTGTGACCTGAAATGGTCTTGACAAGGTTACTCTTTCTTTTGGCAATGAACCCATAAGTTGCTTAGCAGCAATGGTTTTATTTCGAAAACACTTTACACAACCATGAAGGACCTTTTTTATTTCGCGAATATTATTTATCAACCAATAATGTTGAGATAAAGAACTTAATACAAGTTTAGGTCCAGCATGTAACAACCTCAGATGTTCTCGTTGAATAATCATGTCTGTAATGTGACTAGATTTGGGTAATATTATAGGATGCTTTTTATCGTAAGCCATGTTAGTGGCATTTTGTAATCGACCACCAACCCTCAATATTCCAAATCCATCAATAAACGGATGCAAATTGCATATGCCTGATTTAATGAATTTATTGTTTTTAAGTAATTGTATTTCATTTTTAAATTTTTGCTGCTGACTGTATTTTATGATTAATAATAATGATTTTTGTAACTCTTCAGGAGATATTGATCCAGATACTTTATTATTGGAGTTTAAACAATTGTATTTAAAGCGAAGAAGTAAAGCAATAATTCTTTGTAATTTTGTGAAATCAGAATATTTACTGAAAATATTTGTATTATTTGTTGCACAAAAATTGGCAGATGTTTCCAAAACATTTTGCTTACTTTCCAAGTCAGAAATTATTGTTACAGTCATAATGAGGAAAAGTGTAAGTGGGTTCAATCAAGTACTGTGGACCATGCCACCATAAAGAGATTGATTGAAGTTTATGTGGGTCTACTCCCCTAGATAATATATCAGCAGGATTATCAGTGCTTTTGACAAAGCACCATTTAAAATGACTAGTCAGTTTTTTAATTTGATTGACTCTATTTGATACATAGCTCCCCTTTGTTTTTTCTGAATTCAACCACGCGAGTACTATTTGAGAGTCAGAATGTAAATATGCTTTTAAAGAAAATTGTGATTTTAAGGTTTCATAAACTCTATGTGCAAGCTGTGATAGTAGCAATGCACTGTTAAGTTCTAAATTGGGAATGGTGTGTGTTTTATTAAGAGGCGCAACTCTTGATTTAGAGCATAATAGATTTACCTGCACGTTACCACTTTTATAAAATATTCTTAGGTAAATACATGCACCAATTGCCTTTATAGAAGCATCTGAGTATCCTATTAATTCTATTGTGACTATGTTATCCCCTTTAATTCCTCTTAATGTTTTGATAGTTCCCATTTCATTAAGGCTATCAACAAACTTCTTCCAATCTTTTAATTGACTATGGGCTAATATAGAATCCCAGTCTGATTTTGATTTCCATAGCTCTTGCATGAAAAGTTTTGCCTTTACCATTATTGGTCCAATCAGGCCAAGGGGATCAAACATCTTACCAATAAAACTCAATATTTTACGTTTAGTGTTAAGCTCATGAACGTTAGCTGTAGGGCTTGTGAATATAAATAAATCAGTATCTACATCATACTTCAGTCCTAATGTTTTTATGATTCTATCTTGGTTCATATCAACAGTTCCAAAATATTTTTGTTTTTCGGGGATGTCATGTAATAGTTTGTTAGAGTTAGAGCACCATTTGTGTAGCCTGAATCCACCTAATTTTAATAATTCAATTAATTGTGTTTTAAGATCATTGAGTTGCTCTATTGTGTCACAACCAGCAATAATATCATCTACATAAGTATTGCTCTTAATTGCATTTGCTGCTAAAGGGTATTTGTCTTCAAACCTAAGTGCTAATTCTAAGAGACACCTTGTAGCTAAAAATGTTGATGATTTGAGCCCATATGTGACAGTTTGCAATTGCAAGCAACTTACAGGTTTTGATGGATCATTGCGCCATAATATATTTTGTAAGCAAGTCTGTTTAGGATTAATATTAATTTGTCTAAACATTTTTTCTATGTCACACATAACAGTATAGCGATATGTGCGAAACAGAATAAGTATATCGAGCAATTCATTTTGAACTATTGGTCCATTTAGCATAAGATCATTCAAAGACACCTTGTTCTTTGACTTCATGCTACCGTTATAAACCACTCTTAATTTTGTGGTTTTACTTTGTGAATTTAGAATTGCATGATGTGACAAAAAGTAAACTGAGTCATTGTATATGTCATAATTCCCAATGTCAACAATTTTGGCATGTCCTAGGTTAACATATTCATTAACAAAATCTACATATTGCTTAAAATACTCCGGATTAGTTTTAAATTTTTTCTCTAGTCCAAAAAATCTTTGGAGGGCAATTGAAAAGGAATCCCCAATCTGAAGTTGCTCTATTGGAGCTATCAGTGGTATATCTACAGTGAATTTATTGTTCTGTAAAATAACAGAATTATTGAAAGATTGTTCAGCTTTTTCATATTCAGTAGATACCTTTTCAATCTTCTCTGGTATTTTTTCTGCTAACCAAAATGTATCCATAATAGTATTTAAATCTCTACAATTATAACAATCATCATTGACAACAAAGTTGCTGACCAAATTGACATCAGACGAGTTGTGAGGGACTGTTCCTCCAACTATGTACCCGAACAAAGTGTTCTGCAATACTGGACCTTCCGGTAGGTTTATTTGACCATCAATTAAAATATTAAAGTAAAAATCTGCTCCTAACAATAATGAAATTTCTGATGGGATATTGTATTCATCATCAGCTAATTTAATATTTTTTGGTATCGAAATACATGATGGATTAAAGTAATTTTGTGGCAATTTTGTTGTTATTACATTAATGGTATAACATTTTAATTTTATCTTTACATCATTATATCATGCTAAAACAGAAAGGTTCACAGATTCCTCCATTTTTTGTGGTCTATTGCCTACAGCAATTATGTTAGTGTTCTCAGTGAGGGTTTGCAATTTGAGCTTTTGGCACAAACTAGTAGTGATAAATGAAACTTGGCTTCCACTATCTAGTAATGCTTTAACTATGATGTATTTTCCAGTATTATCAGCAATTCTTACTTTTACTGTGGGCAATAGAACACTTGTGGGTGACCTAATATTGGAATGTAAAGTCACCGCTTCAACTTCATTATCATCCATGCCATGCAGAAGGGTGTTGTGATTATCAGAACAAATCTTACATTTAAATACAAACTTACATTTGTCTTTATGAACCTTCAAACACATTTTACATAAGTTTTTAGTTTTTATACATTCTACTTTTTCTGCGATAGATGCAGTTTTAAATCTAGAACACATGTATATAACATGATCACATTTATTACAAAATAAACACAAACTCTGTTTTTTATTATTGTTTTGAAGTGCTACATTAGCTACTTTATATGACTTTTGATTTTTAGTTTCCATGAAACTTTTTTGGGGGCCACTATTTTCTAAACCTATAGCCCTTTTTTCTAAAAATGACAAAAAGTTTTCAAGGGTGGGAATATTTTCTGGATCTACTTTATCCAAATGGTATGCCCTATTAGTGTAAGAATCCAGTTTCCGTGATAAAATACATATTAATAGCATATCCCAGCTGTTAACAAGTTGCTCTAAGTTCTTTAATGCATGTAGCTGCTGTTGTACTTCAGATATGAAGGCCCTTATATTGGATGCTGCACCCTTTTGCATCACTGGTAAATCTAATAATATATTTATGTGATTAGTTACAAGGCGAGCTTTATTCTCATACCTTCTCTTTAAAAGCGAGAGTGCCTCAGTATATGACTCATGAATTAATGGCAAATTTATTACTAATGAAAGAGCTTCATCTATCAAATATTTTCTAAGGTAATATAATTTTTGGACATTTGTTAAATCTTTATTGCTATTAATAATAGACATAAACATATCTATAAATGGCTTATACTTGGTAAGGTCTTTGCCAGAGAATACTTCTATCTCAATATTAGGTAACTTTGTGTGTGACATTTGACTATTTGTGCTCTGAGGCAATTTTCCTATAGAACAAGCCTTAATCTGTTTTTTCAACAAAGCCAATGTAGTGTAAAATTGTTGCTCCACAGAGGCTATGTCCTCTTTGTCGTCTTCGTTTATTGATAATATTTCAAATTGAATATTTTCATACTCCTTGAATAATGACAATAATTTTTCATGTCTTACTTCTAATAATTCCACACTGTCAGAGGCTTGCTGTTCTTTACTTGAAGACAAATTTGTGAGGCGAGTTAAGGCCCCTTTTAAATATGTACGTTTTTTGATTAATTGATTTAGATTTGCTTCTGACATTATGGAGGTTACAAGTTATACTAATATATTTACCCCAATGTAGTAGTTGTATTTATAGATGCACTTTTTAATTTCTATGCACAGATCACTTTTAAACAATTTTCAAGCACACACACTATTCTTCATATGTATATTTCTTTTATCCACTGGGATGAAATATCTTCAATGTTAGTGACTGCATACATTAAAAGGATTTTATGAAATTAATTCCGTATAAAGACAGAAAGTTGTTATGCGATAGGCATATTTGTTGAACTATTCATTTCATTTGCATGAATCCTTACTCCTTGCTTTATGAATATCCACCATCATTGTACATTTCCTCGTGTTATTTTTTAATTTTTAACACTTAATATTTCTTGTGAACATTTGTTGGATTGTTTTTCCACTTCTTGAAGGACCACTATGATGAAGGTATATAGACCTTCTATTGAATAAAATACACTATAGCGTGTTAGATTGTTTATTTTTATAGAAAATTACAAATGTTACAAATAATGTACAAAACAATGAATACAAAGACAAAAAACACAAGCAATCAAAAAAAAGGAAAATCACAGACAAAAAAACATAAAACACAGATAAATGAAAAAACTAAAAAATATACTCTTACTTAGTAACCAATGTTTATGTTCATTGAACATGATTATCAGCAACCATCAAGAGTTCAGTGACTCCAATAAATAAGTACAAACATATATTGATCAGGGTAACAATTAGATTTATGAATGACATAAATCTTTAATCAGCACATCGATTAAATTATCGATTAATGGATAACAATAAATAATAAGTTACCGAAAATGGCGAGCGTACGTAAGAACCAGCTTATAACAATGCAAAGTATTAACTATTGCCGGCTATAAATAATCGATTCTGTTATCGATAGATTATGGCTGTATTGTGGAGAAATCGGCAATCGTTTTCCATAGTAACTGGCAGCTATTAATAGTTTGTTCGGTTTAACAAGATTTGATGTGAACAGAAATCAATGCAAAATAAACTTTAATATCGCTATTATAGCGATAAGAGAAAATATATGTTGTCTAAATGTAGAGTTTACTATCTGTTTCCGGAAAAAGCATCTTTACAAAAAACCGCCATCAACACTACACACTGCATACAATCACTACCGCAATCTCAAATATATCTATAAATAATTCTTGAACTTGAAACACATATTCCAATTTCAAATGAAGGTAGACGAATAAAATAATCACTGTAGTACTCGGGAATGAAGACGCTGCGTTGCTCCAGTCAGTTCATGACTACGATGGATGCAACAACGTTATAAAAAGGTAACTCGATTTTGTGCCGATGTGACCCATTTATTTATGAAGTCAGGCAGGCAGCCGGTCGTAAAATATGTAGCTAAATCATGTGACAACATGTTAACATGTTGTGCCGACCCCACTTAGTGGGATAAGGGAGGGCAACTTATCAATCCCCATTGAAGCAACGTAGTAGTTCTTAGCTTCAACTCTTCTCTCCGTTTTAGGAGCGAGGCCTATGCTCAGAAGTGGGATAGTAACAGGACATTAATTTTCTTTACTACTTTTAGTACTTTTTGCCTGTGGCTCCCGTGCTCTAGTATAATACTCGTACGTCTGTGTATGTTCCACAGTCACACTACGCTGTCACCGTTGACTGGCTGACGTCGCTCGCGTATCGCGTTATATATGCAAATAATATTGCACGCCGGATGTGTACGCGATTTGGTAATAGTCGCCCGGGTCGACGGCCGCTCAATGCTGCTGTAATTGTATGCTTTGACCTGTATTATTTTATAGGGTAAGTGACTGTGTAATAAGAAGACAGTAGTTTGATCCTGTTTAACTGTTTCAACTCCAAACTGATATGATATACTATATAACTATGGCTGCTAACAAACCTAAGCTGAGTTTGGATTCACACTATATGGGACATTCACACTATACTTGCTTAAAATTAAAAAAAAAAACTATTATGTCCATAGTCTGATTGATTGGCTCGTTGGCTTGACTGCGCGTCTTCATCTTCTAATGTCACGGGTTTGATTTCAATCGAAGCAAGATAAAAACGATCGAATCGAAGAAACATAAAAATTGCAAGCTCTAAAAGTAAGTCCACGATTTAGCGGATTCGTAAAGTTATAAATTTCATTAAACATTAAACGGGGCGAATTCAAAGGAGATAACAAAACTAGATATTTCCTTTAAACAGTATGAATTACCCTAGTCAGTAAGATATTTCCTTTAAACAGTACGAATTGCCGTATGAAGTCCGTCTTTTCCGGAAGTCGACTCATTACAATTCTTTGAAGGTTATGAGTATATGTCGTGGTATACTTTGTCTTGCATAGAGAAGGAGATACATTGTGTTTGGGTCGTTAATGCCTATATACGGCCGTATCGGCCGCCTAGTTGCATTAATCTCTTTGCATTCTGAGCACTTTTTTAGACGATACTTCGGGGCATTTTAACCATTTTATCTAGCTTTTCCTAAAGAATTTACATTGTTGGGAAGTTTGGATGATTTTAACCATGACTATCAGCTACCCGAAAGTGTTTACAATGTTGCCATTGTCTCGAACCGGTCGTTGCTTCTGATGCACCCCTTGATTTGTGCGTGATTAGTGGAGGGAGGGGCCACTGTTTATAGAGGCGCTGACCTTGAGATGGTTACCCTGACGTCACTACCAATAGCGTGATGGAGGACTGTCACGATTTTACTCGGTAAGAGTCCGATACTGCCGATACCCACCGAGGCGACGACCCACATGGTTTCCTGACGCAAAGTAAAAAAGGTTCATGTCTTCCTACTTCTTCTTTGTCAACCGACGGACGTCTATTGCTGGACATAAGTCTCTTCATGGGATCTCCACAACACACGATTTTGTGCCGCTTGATTCCAGCGGTTGTCGCGACTTTTATGTCGTCAGTTCATCTCGTAGGGGGTCTACCGACACTGCGTTTTCTGGTGCGGGGTCGCCATTCCTATAAAATGTCCTTTTTTTAAATAATACACTTATTTATGTATATACATATAATGTTTCATAATAATTATGTGAATACATACGGCGGTGAGGCGGACGTGCGATATCATAATAGTTTCGCGGGTCGACGACCGTTCAAACAATTCCGTCGGATTGTTTACTTTAAACCGTTACATCAATATTATACGATAAATTATTGTTGGAGACATTTTATTTTTATTAAGGATAACAAAGCGATGTTACAATTAATTAGTTCGTATTTAAACAATTATAAGGAGGTTTTCGTCCTGAAATTTAATGGAAATAATGTAACCAAAAATATGAATGAGGATGGATATGTGACTAGAGATAGGCCAAAAGATGGATGGATTGTGGGAACGATATGCATATAAGAGTAGCACACGATTTGACAAATGATAAAAAAGAATGGAAGACGGAACCTTATTGTGCCGATCCTTCTAAGAGTGAGATCTAAGAGTAGGAGAATTTGAGATTCATCTACTCATACAGTGAAATTAATGTTTCTTCTACCACGATAAGAGCTGTGATAGCCAAGCGGTGAGACCGTGCGACTCTCTAGAGACGATCATGATTTGAAACCCCACCAGCCACCAATACGTTTTTCTTTTAGAACTTATGTATCTAAATAATAATTGCAATTTATCACACGCTTTTCATCTTGAGGAAACCTGCATATGTCTAAAAAATTCTAGGTATATGTGTAAATCCGTATTCAAGCAGCGTGATAGCTCTGAGCTCCAACCCTGCTCTCCAGAAACGGAGAGAGGAGGCCTATGCCCAGCAGTGGGGTAGTAACAGGTCGTTACTTTTTTACTATCATAATATGTACTGGAAAGTAGCCAGAAAATTAGTTTACCACGCTGGCAATAAACGGATCGATAAATTCACTTTGATTTCTTTAATAAACATTAGTTATCGATGCCTTAAACATGTAGAGTTAAGCGTGTACAATAATAACACGTTTTTTTACAATCCAGTTGTAAAAATAGAACACGTACATAATGTTTACTTCGATACGGCATTCAGCAACCACAATATTGTCAGTAATAATGTAACGTTAAAAAAAATCTAGATACCTTTTTAAGTAGTATAGTTCAGACTAGGTTAGAAGTTTTTTTGTGGCCATACTGAGATCCATTAACGATTTTTGAACTATCTAGAAATGAAACAGAATTATGTTGAAATTCGGTGCTTTGGCCATTTCATTCAAATAACCATGACAATTTTTAAATTAGACTGTAATTTTTTCCTTACTAATTAACGCGACTTTGCCCATTTTGAATAAGCTATTTTTTTTTTGGAAAATGTAAATATGCTGTTAGCCGAAGTGGCTTTTACAGCGTCACCGGGAGATATGGGGCGAGCGCAGAAGCATCGCCGGGGGTGGAAATAAGCTAAGATAAATCCACAATTTTTTCCAGAGCAAATTATACACCATATACCGCATTTAATGTTAGGAAATTATTAATAAATTTTATAGTAATTGCAATTAACCCCCCGGTTTTTTGTGATGGATATATAGGTATAAAGAAAGGTTTATTTATATGATATAATGAGTATATATGGGTATGTGTAAATATATGTGTACTTCGGTAGGGTGCCTACAGATATATTTGTAGGGCGTTTTAAAATCTAATAATTAATAAATATAATAGTAACATTTTAAAAATCCAATATTTTTTTTATAAAATAACGTTCACCGAAGTCGCATATTCCCACCGCGATGTTATGTAGGCATGTTCCCTGTTAGTCGGGACTGGGAATTCGATTATCATGCCATAAAAATGCGAATATAAAATCTCGCATACGACACACCGAAATAGATTGCCATTTCGACTGAGGTCGATGGCCGTTCAAACAAAGCTTTATAATTGTTTACTTTGACCCGTTATTTTTTTACGCTTGTTACGCGTTGACAAGGTTATATTCAGAATTCCGTTAAAACAATCTAATATCCGAATTTTGAGCCCGGCCAGCATATTTTTTTTTTCGATCTGACTGTATGCTCTATGAGCTTTTACAGCGTCACTGGGCGGGACGGGCGAGCGCAGAAGCATCGTCGAGGTTGCGAAATTCAGAGAGTACAGCACAGTAAGCTCTACTAGCGTCGGGGAACGTCGTCCTAAGGGTGCCTCCTGTGAGGCCGGACCACGGCTTAGGGCGACGCGTAGTGGAGGGCTGATGGTATGACTTTGATTAGTCAGTGCGACGTCGCAAGGGAATCGACCACCATAGATTTATCGTTCTTGTACAGGGAAGTACTATATTATAAGAAGGAAATATTTGTATGTATGTTCGTAATGTTTTCTTACATAAACTACTGGAGCGATTTCAGAAGTTTTTTCACCATTGGAAAGCTGCATCTTCACTGAGAAACATAGGCTACATTACATTAAAAAAATAGAGATCCCTAATAAAAATGTAATAAAGTGTGAAAAAAATTGTCTTAAAAATCTGTTATCACGTGCGCTGTGCAAACTATCGATGATTGAACAAAAAAAAATTCTACAGTATTAACTAGAACAGAACGTATCAATATCTACAAAAAATTCCGCGATACCATATGTGCAACTATTATAGTTATTGCAATATAAATACGTTTTTCATTGTAAAAATCGATAAAAGTGACAATCAAAATAATCTTTATTCAAATAAACCATTTCAGGCACTTTCGAATCGTCAAGCATCAATATGATTAATGAAGTTACAACTGGTTCGGGATGTTGCTCTTACTGAGAAGAACCAACAAGAAACTCGGCGGTCAATCTTTTCAATATTTTCAATTATACATTATTAAACCGCTGTCTTGTATGAAGCTGAAAGGATTTTCAAATCCAGGCTTTCTTATCATCCAGATAATCTTCAATTTTGTAATATGCTTTACGTATAAGCATATTTTTTACACTTGATTGAAATCTTTCTGTACACTGGTCTAGAATGGTCAATAATCAAATCATATTATTCATTTATCCAATTAAATAATAAATCCCAGTAACTGTGAAATACTTCTTAATTATTAAAATCGGACATTCCAATCAAAAGATGTAAAGAATTTAAAAATATCAATCTAAAGAAAATAATGCCGTAGGAATAATAATGTAGTTGACTTTCCACTACCATTATTATTCATACGGCATTTTTTTTAGCCATAATTGGCATTGCTAGTATTTCATAATTAAAAAAAATACAACATTGTTATAACTGCGAAAAGCTGTGATAGCCTAGTGGTGAGACCGTGCGACTCTCTAAAGACGACATAGGTTCAAACCCCGGGCAGGCACCAATGAGTTTTTCTATTAAAACTTATGTGTCTAATTGATAATTGCAATTTATCACACGCTTTTCGGTGAAGGAAAACATCGTGAGGAAACCTGCATACTCTAGAGAATTCTGGAGATATGTGTAACCTACCAATCCGCATTGGAGCAGCGTGGTAGGTCTTAGCTCCAATCCTTCTCTCCAAAAACGGAGAGAGGAGGCCTTAGCCCAGCAGTGGGCATAATAACAGGCTGTTACTTTACTTTTTTTATAACTGCGAAACAGTTCTCGGGATACGATTACAGTTTACGTATTAGCCGGGAAGATGGAAATTATGTGCAACCGATATCCCGCGGGCCGTATGATTTGTAACAGTTGGGTCGACCTAGGGCTGTCAACTAACGGACGCCCAATTAGAGTAGGTCCCCGAGGCGGTCGGTGCGTCTAGTATCTCGACGCATCGTCTAGCGGATTAAGGGACCACTGTTTGAGAGGCCCCTTTAACTTAACCCTGTCCTCCACATCGGGGGTTTTTTTTTATTTTATTTTTTTTTTTTTATTTATTTATTTTTTTTTCTCCTCTAACATGATCGGAGCCTATGTTCGCTAATTAATTCTTTTATACCAGTTCTCGCTCTTATTAACCGTTCATGCTACATCCTTATTCTTTCTCTCATTCATCTCATTTATCCATGTCAGGTGGGACTCCTGTCTAGCTACTTTATTATTTAATTACAGGGGATTAATAATACACCTTTATTTGTTTTAACTATTTTACAATTTTTGTCTTATTTTTATACTAACTATTTCTATTTTTTAACTATTTCTATATACATTTTAATATTATTTGGTGACCGTCTCTACATAGGAGGCCGGTGCGCGGCTGAGCCGGTCTAATTCAGCCGCACTCTCAGATGACTGGAGTTGATCATAATACTACAGTATTCAATGTAACGCAATCAAACTCTACATCGGGGTTGGGAGTACAGGTTAGCGTGGTAAGACATTGTCAGGTTCTTAGTCATTGAGAGTCTGATATGCCCGCCGCTTATTCCCGTCGGTCCGCTACAAACCCATAATGAGTTTCCTCAAAAACGACATCTTGAAACAGTATTATACTGTTTTTTACTATATTGACTCCCTGTTATGTTGACGATGTCGCGTGAAAATCCCGCCGAGAATCAACATTTTAGTACATACAATTTGTTGGTTTTTTTTTAATATTTATCAGTTGTCTGTCACCCATAACACAAGTATAAAGTTCCTTACTTTGAGGACGGACGACCGTGTGTGTAACTGTGGCCATATATTTATTTACTATACATTTTACTGCTGACCAATAATAAAGTATACAAAATAATATTTCGCTTATAACGCTATAATTTAGACGCTAGAATTTTTTAAAATATATATTTAAAACACTATTTCATTTATCATATATAATGTTTAATATTCTTCGGAGCTAAATAAACATTATTTCTTGTAAACAATTGGCAACCCTAGGTCGACGCCCCTTCAAACAATGCTGCGACATTGTTTACTTTGACCCGTTACTTTGAACGCTCTAAGGTGAGTTTGCGTGAGGATATATTGACTTTGATATTCATATATTGTTACGTAGGCAAAATCTCATAGATTCATATAGAACTGATACAATAACATTGTTTGGCGATTATATAACAAACAAAGGAGGAACCAATATAAATAAGCTTTGTTAATTAAATAAATAATAAATTAATATAAGGTGTGGTCGTCGATCCCCAAAGTAAGTAACTTAATACTTATGTTATGGGTGACGGACAACTGGTAGATATACTACATATATAAGTTTAAATACATACTTAAATACAAATACACACCCAGGCATTTTCTAAACAATTTGTTTAGAAAATGTTGGCCCTCGGCGGGAATCGAACCCGCGACCCGCGGAGCTGGCAGGGAGAGTCACTACCCACAGCGCCAACGGGCCAGTCAAGTTAATGAATGCTTTATTTAGTTGTTTTGCACCTTGTCTGTACTTTAAGACGTCATGGTATGAAAAAGCAAAACAATTTCGTTTACGTCTTCAACTGAGTCGCAATAAGAGTTCATGGTAGGCCTGCTGGTCATATGAAGAATCTGCAGTCGTGGCTGCGGTCAATCGTCGACTGTCAGACAGAAACGATATGGACCGAGACGCGACGCCATCATGGGTCGAGACTGGGGTGCACCTCGTGTCCTGGGTGCATTCCAGAGGTGGTGGGGCACAAAGGTTTCCCTTCTCGGAGGAGTTCCGCTAGGGCGGTAACGCTGCGGGGTCGTGGTCACTCATAATTTGGGCGCCGGGACCTTTCGAGCGCTTCGAACGGCGGCGAATCGTCCCCGAGGCGGTCGGTGCATCTGGTGCTCCCGATGCACCGGTTAGCGGAGGGGGGCTTCTCTTTTGAGGGGTCCCCCACCCAGAGGCGGTGATTCTGGAATCAGAGTTGCTGCTGGTGGGGATGGGGTCAAATAAGGTACCATGCCCCCGCCATCGGTAGTGGTGGAGCATACAGGTCGTTTTAGTCGGTGCGTGTCCAACATAACCACCGCCTGTCCCCGTCGAGAGGACCACCGCCCATAAGGGGATTTACCTGTTAATAAAAAACCGTGGCCGCCGCATAAAGCGTGTGTTTGGCTACCAGGGGGTTTTAGTGGATACGAACCCCACATAACCACGTCGCTGCCTCCCATTTGGCGGCGTTTGTACACATCATGAGTTTCCACTCGAAAAAAAATGAAGGGAGTTCAAATGACCGCGATCATTACTAATCGTGAAGAAAAGTAATGTAAAGAAATCGTCAAATTACATGTACAGTTTGTGTAGTTATTGTTTTCGCTATAAACTGTCGCGTTAAGTATATCAAAGTTTCATCCTGAACGATGACTCGATAGTAATATTAGATGTTCTGCGTTCCATATTCTGGTTGCTATCGACATTCTCGAATAAAAAAGTACACACAATTTAAATGACTGAATTTATATATTATTACGTGTAAAGTGTATTATTTTTATTTTGATAAGTCCATTATATTATTATTGCCTACTAAGTAATACGTTTATTAGATATTGTCATAATACCATACCATAAAAACGAAGAAAGTGTTAATGTAAACTTCATTAGTTACGCATACGTTCGTAGGGTATCTAAGTTAAATAATCAAATACCGGATATTGCCCTAAAAACTTACAAATATGTATTAATGAATATTGACTTCTATAGGCATTAACATAAACAAGTAATAAATGTATGAAATATTCTATAATATTATAGAATATTTAGAATTGTTGTTGTGGATCCCTCCCCACTTGAAAAACAAAAGAATCCTAAAGGCACTTAGCTGGTTTCATGCTGCACAGGATCGTATTATGTGGAGACTGAGGGGGAAGAATCGTGAGAGATCAAATGCAGATGTGGGCGGCCATTTATTGTTCAAGAATTTCGTTATGTTTTTTAGAGAACCTAACAAGCTACCACAATGCTGGTTGGTAGGTTACACATATCCCCAGAATTCTCTAGAGATTTGTAAGTTTCCCCATAATGTTGTCCTTCATCGAGAAGAGTGTGATAAATTGCTATTATTATTAGACACATCAATTTTCAACAGAAAACTCAGGTAACTCATTGATGACTATCCGGGGTTTGAACCCGTGACTCTTTTAAACGAGTCGCATGGTCTCATCACTGCCCCGTAAAACCTCTTTTTCCCGTTATATCGTCATCATCGCCCTCCTGCCCTTATCCCACTCTAAGTGGGGTCGGCCTAACATTTTATAAACATGTTGTCACATGATTTGTCTAGGTATTTTACGACCCATTCCATTTATGCCGTTTTCTACCGTTTATACCGTTACCTGAAGGAAAAAAGGGATTTTTCTATCCTATATGTTAGCCCAATACATTCAATTATACTAAATTCAGCAATATTGGTTTAGGGGCTCAGTTACGACGGCGTAAAAGACTCACAGACAGACAAATACAGACAGTTTAGTAGAGATTCTTCTAGAATACAGAGCGGGAAACTCCTGTTGAATTAAATCGTGTGGCATCAATAATCATCGCATGTGGTTTGCACGAATCGCTGCAACCTCGATACGCGAAACCGTTCGCTGAGCCACGCCTCGCATAATCGTCGTGATGTAACGTGCAATTAGATTTATCATTGGTTACGCACTTGCGCGTTGAGAATCGATATCTAACTGTATCTATCAGTGGTATAATTAATATGTATGTTTCTTAGTGTTATGCGAATTCGCTTTCAAATACGCAGGTGAATATTTCGTGTTTCCACCGCTGGGTATAAGCATGCTCTCTCCTTTTTGAGAGAAAGATTGGAGCTTCGAACCACCACGCACCTATAATGCGGAACTGTAGGTTACACGCTGGAAGCGCGTATCAAATCGCGTACTTAAAGCGAAATCTATAAAAGTAAAAAAAAAAACTGAACGGATTTTAGTACGGCTTTTACTAAAAGGTAGCGTAATTCCTCCGAAAGGTTTAGGTTAATAGCACATAACCGTTTCATGTTAATCGAGTTGAAGAGGTCGTTTTACAACAATTTTTAGTGGGGGTAGTAACAAACCGGTGTCGATTGTAGTTGAGAGGCGGAATAGGTATAAAAACGGTGTCGGGTATCAGAAAGCCAGTCTCATGCCGAGACTCGAACGACTATAACATGTTAAACATTAAATATAGACGCGGGCGAAGCCGCACGTATTTTTAGTAGATAAAAAGTTAAAACCAGAGAGTCAAATGTAAATAGAGCAAATAAAACGTTAAGAGTCCAGACTAGATATAAGAAAAAAAAACTGTAGGTTACACATCACCAGAAGTATCTAGAGATATTCAAGTTCACGATGCGAATATGAATTAGGCACATATTTTGAGATAGAAAAATTTATTGGCGCCTGCCTGGGATTCGAACCCAATAACCTCTCGAGAAAGGCACAGGGTCTTACCGACTATCATAGTTTTGTGAATAGTATGAATATTATGAAATTATACTATGAGAATATACATACATCGAAATTATTATTAGAGAGACAGAATTCAAAAAGTTTTGTTGCAAATTGCAATAAAGCGTAGCGTAGTGCCTACAAAACCCGTGAGTGACCCATAGCATAGTAGCCCTTAATATATAATCGCCCATTATGAAGCCATTAAAGCCAATAAATCCAAAATTTGATATAAATCCATATGAATAAAACAAACTTTGATGTATATGATATACATCAACAGACAAACGAGAGATCACAACAATGTGATCGGTGATCGCGACTCGGCAGAGTTAGCAACTCATTTGCTGGTCTCGGTATTCGCTTTTACAATAAAATTCCGCAATCCTTATACCACTCTACAGAAAGGTTTAAACTAAGTGTAAGCACGCTTATACGTAAAGTACAGTACTACATTGACGATTATTTGGATTATAAAAATGCCTGGTTTTGAAAATCCTTTCAGCTTCATACAAGATGCCAGTTTAATAATGTATAATTGGAAATATATAAAAGATTGACTGCCGAGTTTCTCGCTGGTTCTTCTCGGTAAGAGCAACATTCCGAACCAGTTGTAGTTTCATTAATCATATTGATGCTTGACGATTCAATAGTGCATAAACCTCAGATTTGGTCATTTTATGACCCTGGACTATTAACATCTGTACAAATATTTCACTGTATACCTTCATTAACGTGAGAATTTGTGAATCATTTGTATTCTTATTAGTTAGGAAAACTTAACAGAAAAACAGGTTACCTAACCATGCAAAAAGGAATTTATATTACTTAGTGCGTGTATATTCATGCAAGTGTAAGTAGCAGTGAAGGTATGCGCCCACTAGTGAGGTCCGACCTTATGAAAAAATAATCGCAAAATATCGTCTATAGATGTTATATATCTCAGAAATTATGTAGAACTATATCCATACTTATATTATAAATACAAAATTATATGAGTATTTATGTGTGTCTGTTACGCTTTCACGGCTAAACAAATAATGGTGAAATTTGGCACTATTAATGCTTATACACCGGAGTAGCATCATCATTCTCTTGTCTTTATCCCACTCTAAGCGGTACAACATGTTTCGCTTTCAATCTCTCTTATCATTCGTCAACTCTGACACTACTTCTTATATGCATATCATACTTCGCACAATCCAACCATCTCTTTTTAGGCCTTCCTCTGTTCACATATCCATCCACATTCATATTTAACACTCGTTTGATCATATGATTTTCATCTCTCCTCATTACATGTCCATACCATCCTAATCTTGCACTCCTCGTCTTTTCTATGATGGACGCAACTTTCATACTTCCCCCGATATACTTATCCACCGGAGTAGCATATAGGATACAAAAAAACATTTTTCTTTCTGGATGGTAGTGGGAACGTCGTGTGGTATCCGGCAGAATAGGAAAGACCACCCTCCTTTCTTACCGAGGTGTAGTAAAAGGTGACTAACGTAAGTTGACGTCAGGCAGGCGGCCGGTCGTAAAATACGTAGCCAAATCATATGACATGTTTGTAACATGTTGTGCCGACCCCACTTAGAGTGGGATAAGGGCTGAAGAATGATGATGGTAGTGAGTACCACTTATATATATCAGTAATTAATTGTTTAACAAATATAAATTTTCTTATGCAAAAATCCTGCCTTTTTCCACTGGTCATCTTTGCTACTGAGCTGAAGTAATAAGTAAGTAAAGTAAGTGAATAGCTTTTCCTAGTTGTGATATCGGCTGATTTTCCTTCAATCTCTGCGAGAACTATAGTGATAGCTGATAGTGATGATGATAATAATTCTATCATCAATTTTGTATCAATAGATATCATACAAAAAGAAAAGAAAGTGAAAGCGGTAAAACTTTTATCGCGGATTTTAGCAAAAAATATTATACTTCTATTATTTATTTCTATTATATATTATATTCTATAAATTAATAGAACTAACTACTTTGCTATAATCCGCAAGGGTTGAACGAATGCATGCAAAGCCAATGTGTATGAAGCAGGCAAAATCTACGCACCTTATACATGCAGGACAAGCCACCACATGCACCCCCCAAGGCGCATCCACCAGCAACAACGCACACAAAAGCAGCACACACACCCACCACCACAATCTCAACGATCGTTTCGCCCCGAAACCGAAGCATCATCAGGAGGATAGGCTTCACGACAAAAATCGTAATGCTTTTGTGTGCGTTGATTCTGGTGGATGCGCCTTTGGGGGTGCATCTGGTGCCTTGTCCTGCATGTATAAGGTGCGTAGATTTTGCCTGCTTCATACACATTGGCTTTGCATGCATTCACTTAACCCGTGCGGATTATAGCAAAGTAGTTAGTTCTGTTATATTGCTTGTAATATGGAATTCTGCAAAGTAACGCCTGCTTCTATAAATCAAATTAATAGACATTATTTTAATCTCTACGTATCGTTCCACATTAACACGGGAAAAATAAAGAAATTTGTTATTAAGATACATATAAGATAATAGCTGTGATAGCCTAGCGGTGAGACCGTGCGACTCTCTAGAGACGACATAGGTTCAAACCCCGGGCAGGCAAATGAGTTTTTCTATTAAAAACTTATGTGTCTAATTGATAATTGCAATTTATCACACGCTTTTCGGTGAAGGAAAACATCGTGAGGAAACCTGCATATCTCTAGAGAATTCTAGGAATATGTGTAACCTACCAATCCGCATTGGAGCAGCGTGGTAGGTCTTAGCTCCAATCCTTCTCTCCAAAAACGGAGAGAGGACGCCTTAGCCCAGCAGTGGTCACAGCAACAGGCTGTTACTTACTTTTAAGATAAAGGAACAGGTTAAGTGGGCGTGGGCCTTTATATTGCAAAAACGCTGCGATTTCTATTTTATACTCGTGTGAAATGGACGCACTGTTGCGTCTTTAAGCCAATTAAGGCGTACATTGGTTTTTTGTGGCTCATGGCGTGGTGTCATTGTTGCTAGTTACTTGATTGTATAGTTTTAAAAAATTATCTTAATTATATTCAAGTTCAAAATATTCTTTATTCAAGTAAACTTGTAAACGAGTGCTTTTGAATCGTCAGCATTTACTGCTGGAGAAAGCTGTTCTTATCGAGAAGAACCAGCAAGAAACTCGGCGGCTGCTCTTTTCAAATAATAATTCTTATTAATAGTTTAACTATAGTTACTAATAGTATACAATTCATAAACTAACAAAGTATTAAGTGTTTTTCTCCGTAATGTATAGAATTACGCATTACTTTGTGGAGGTCCATAATACATAAGTAATGAAAATATTATTTTGCTATTATATAATCCGCGATAAAAGAAAATATATGTAATGCTTATGTAGAGTGTAATATTTGTTCTCATACCTGATAAATGCATAATTCGTAAAAACTCATCCACTACCCACCACTAATCATCATTCTCCTGCCCTTATCCCACTCTATGTGGGGTCGGTGCAACATGTTGTCACATGATTTGGCCATTGGTATTTTACGACCAGCCGCCTGCCTGACGTCAACTTACCTTAGTCGCCTTTTACGACACCTCGGTAAAAAATGAAGGTGGCTTATTCTACTCAGCCGCCTACCACACTACACACACACTTCCCACCACTAATAACAACAATACACAAGCACTGCGCACATTCACTACCACAATCTGAACAAATATTTCGCCCCGTAACCGAAGCATCAGTAGATATAGACTCCACGACAAAATCGCAAAGGCTTTGCGATTTTTCATTTCATTTAATATTTTTTGTAGATATTGACAAAACAAACATAAACCATAAATTACACAACACTGATTGCGTTTTTTGTTTCTTTAGTGCTGTCTATACGAATAGGAAATTTCAGTCTTCCAATATTTATTTAACTTTACAAATTTATATTGTTAACCATTTTCTGATGAATGTTTTTTTATTGTTTCAGGTAAATTACTATTCTATGAAAACGTGCAAAGTTTTCTTGGAGTCTAGTTTGTGAGTATATATTCTACTCTAGATGATTCTAACATGGGTTATACGTTATCTACGTGTTGATGAGGTTTACATTAAAGCAGTTTAAAAACATTGGTAAAGGAGAATGATACAGAAAGCCTAGTTAGTATACTATTGAGAATTACATAAATGATGAGAATGCGTGGATATAGCTACTTCTCTACTTTGTACAAGAGAGTAATGCCTAAATGTAACTAGTTATAAGATTTATTTTAAAAAAAAGAATCACTGAGTTTCTTGCTGCCTTTTCTCCGTAGGAGCAGATTTGACAATTCAAAATCACTTGTTTACAAGTTTGCCTAAATAAATAATATTTTGAATTTGATTTAGAATTTATAGCCCCATAAACAAAAATTATTTTTATATCTTAAGACATGGTAAAAAGAAAAAAAAAGCTCCTGTAAATTAATCGATTGTGGATCTCACTGAGGGCGTAATTGTATTCTACTACCAGTGCAATAAGCTGTAATGGTCCAGCAGTTAGACTGCGACTTTCGAGATTGTCACGGTTTCAATACCCAGAGCAGGCACCAATGAGTTTTCTGTTCAAACTTATGTGTCTAATTGATAATTTCAATTTATCAAACGCTTGTTGACAAAGAAAAATTTCTTGAGGAAACCTGTGTATCTAGAGAATTCTGGGTTTATGTGTAACCTACCAATCCGCATTAGAGCAGCGTGGTAGGTCTTAGCTCCAACCCTTCTCTCCAGAAACTGAGAAAGGAGGCCTATTTCCAGCAGTGAGATTGTAACAGGCTGCTACTTTACTATATTTTGTATGTATTATATGCGCCTATTGTAGAAAAAACCTAAAATTGTAGGATTAAGAATGTATGGACATACAGTGAGGAGGGATGAAAATCATGTAACCACACGAATGTTAAAAATGAATGTGGATTGGAATGTGGAATATGTGATTAGAGGGAGGCCTAAAAAACAATGGTTGGATTGTGTGAAGTATAACATGCATATAAAAGGAGTAGAGTCAGAGTTGATGAATGATAAGAGAGAATGGAAGAGAAAAATATATTGTGCCAAACATTAGAGTGGGATAAGGACAGAAAATGATGGTATATTTTGTATGTATGTTTAACGAAAAGGGGCCCCAGTATAATGCTTCATAGCAACAGGTAAGAAAAACAAAATTATGTAACTTATGATTTCGTTATTTGTATAATGACAGCGAAAGGCAAACATTCAATATTGACTTACCTTAACGTAAACAACTACGCACTTCCTAACAATTACGAGGAATACTAGCTGTATATCGCAACGCTGGTTGGCTTTTTCTTTTCAAATATTTTACAGTGATGTGTTGTATTTGATCACTATTTGATTAGAACTATGCATTCTTCACGCTGCTCTAGACTCCTTCGGGACGGTGTCATTGATGGAGTTTGATGCCTTTGTTCTTTGTTTAATTATTCTCTGAGCGTAACTTACTGCCTGTCTTAATAGTATTTTTGTTCAGTTTATTGTTATGCATCTTAAGAAGGTGTGGCCCAAGAGTCCTCCTGTAGGGAGTAATTTTTGCTTGATTAAATTCAAAAATGACTTTTTTAATTATTTTATTACTTTGTTGCTTTTTTAATTTTGACTCTTTTTATTTCATCTCTTTATTGGTAATCATAGAGCGTCTTACAAACTTACTTTAACTCTGTAACACGAAGTCGATGTGAACGGTAAGAAAAAGGGAAAATTGAAGTTTTTGTTATTTTGTCAAAATTAAAAGAGATCATAAGCTTACTTATTTTATCTATATGTATAGTGTATATGTGCAAATTGGAAATATAAAAGTCCTAAAAAATTAAGGATACTCATTAAACAGCCAAAGAAATAATGTCATAATACATTTATTAAATCTTCATATGATTGGAACGATGTCCTTAAGTGGTATTGCTTGAGTGAGCTGCTTTGCTATATTAGCAAAAAATAATGGCAAGGAGATTCTATATCAGAGACAAATATAGTTTGGTAGATGTATTTACTACCTACATTAGCTAGGCTAAAATAGATGTCGAATAGCTATAAAAATTTCTAAAAATCTAGATAATTGAATAACATAGATAATTAATTCAAAAGAGACCACTATAAAAAGATAAGTAAGTTAAAAAAAGCACATTTATTTAGAACTATGTAGTTCGATCAGGTTTCTTTAGTTATTGTTTAGTAGTTTTACTGACGCTAGGATTTTGAGGCGCGAAAGAATGACTTAACATTAAGAATTTATCTTAGTTAATTACCTTATAGAATTAGGTGTTATTTTGAGGAGAGCCATAGTACGAAAGTAATGAAAATATTTAATAGCTTTAACATAACGTACTAGTAACACGGTTTACGTATTTTCCTCACTGGAATAACAGATGGTGCCACTAGTACTCTGCTTCGTGTTATAGTAATGCTTTTGTAATTACATAAGAAGACCCCATACAAATGTGCGTTGAATCGACATCGCCTACCAATTCCTTCGGGTCAAAATGCATCCTACTACTAACACTAACACTAGGCTTAAACGATATTGCATAGGTAAATCCATTCTTGGAATGCTGTGAAGGACCCGTCCGCGATGCTCTCCGTACAAGTGCCAATGAATTTACTATCGTGTCATTTATATCTAATATTCATCCCTGGTTCGGCGCTTTTGCATTGGCATAGAGCTAGAATCCGCGATATAAGAAAATATATGCAATGCTAAATGTAGGATGTACAATCCATTTTTATTTTGTTAATTTAATCTAAGATAATCATCCGAGAAACATCTTAAAAGTTGGTGAATTAGGCGAAGAAATTGAAACCATTTTGTGTGATAGATTTAATGAAACAATAACTTCTTATATAAACACATTATTTTTAAACATTTTAATAATAAATATAATTTATCATCTCGTACCAACATAGAATTTGTTTACTTTATCAGAATAGCGATAGATAGCGAAGGCAAACAAAAGACTCTTTCATTAGGGATCCGTTCGGATGTAATGTTATTACGCTTCTCCTGTGGGACGATGTCATTATCTGAATGTGTTTGAATGAAACCTTTTTGTTTTCTTTTGTTTATCTAATATTTAATAATACATTTCAATGTTATAAAATCTGGTGCATCAACTGTTTTAACCCCCTTATGATTTGGCAATATCATTTAAGTCTTTAAATTCGAATTCAACTTCAAAATATTCTTTATTCAAGTAAACTTGTAAACAAATGCTTTTGAATCGTCATCTTTACTGCTGGTTCGGAAAGCTGTTCCTATCGAGAAGAGCCAGCAAGAAATTCGGCGGTTGCTGTTTTTAAAATATAAATCTTAAACCTAGTTACATTTAGTCATTACTGTCTTGTACAGGGTAGAAGTGCAGCTATATACACACATTCTTATCATCTAAGTAATCTTCAACAGTATAGTAGGCTTTCTGGATCATCCCTTTTTTAACAGTGTTTTTAAACTACTGTAATCGCAAGGCCAAAATTTAAAATTGGGTGATTAATATATAGAGATTCTGAAGTTTACCTATGAATTTCGCATATAATATGCTTCAAGATTTTTCTTAAGTGATTGACTTGTATCCATAGTTCCATAATATTATTGTAATGCGAGTGTTACCTCATTAAGATCTCTATACACCATAAAATTTAAGTGAATGTTTTAAGAGATATGATAACTAAAACGCGGGTTAAAATATAAGAAGAGAGGAAGGAATGAGATACAGCTACGCTTGGCTCGATTTGTTTGTCCATAAATAAAGTAAAAATTACTTACTGGCTCTTTATTACAACTCTGGCTCCGGGCTCTCTACCACTTCTGGGCAAAGGTCCCACTGTTCTTTCTCTCTCTTTGGAAAATTTAAACTAGATATTAAATCCGTTACGCTGCTCCAATGTAAAATCTATAGATATCTCGGTTCCGCCGTGTGGTATCCGGCTGAGTAGAATAGACCACCCTCATTTTTTACCGAAGTGTCATAAAAGGCAACTAAGGTAAGTTGACGTCAGGCAGGCGGCCGATCGTAAAATACCTAGCCAAATCATTTGACAACATGTTTGTAAAATGTTGTGCCGACCCTACTTAGAGTGGGATAAAGGCAGGAGGATGATGATGATGTTTTGAGTCATCAAGAGAGCATTATTAGTATATAATAATTTTTTGTCAAGCACTTATACGAAGGTAGAACTCGCGACCTGATAGTCACGGGGTCTGAACGTTCGTCCACTTCGATAATTTCGTTCAAAACCGTTAGTTAGGGAATATTAACAATTCTAATTGATTGGACATTGATTAGGGATTTATACACGTGCCGTTCAGATTTTATTATAGAATAAAGCTTTTTTATACTGAGCGTGCCTATTTTGTGCCCTCAATAAATTAATAAACAGTGTCAAATTGCTACTATTCAACTAGCACGTACAACAAAAGGTGTTGATTACACTCCAATACAAACAAGAAAATGTTTATGGCCTTATCTGTACGAGAATAGAACGGTATAAGCGTGTCACGTTGTGTATAGCTTAGGCTTATATGGAGTCATCAACGTTTTACCGTCAATCGTATATAGTAGGATAATCGTAAACGCCTGTATTTGTAGGGTACATAAGTACGTACTTATCTGCTTGGGCAAAAAAAATAAATTTTTGTTCTGAATTTGGTGGATTTGTGAGAGAGTACTTTATATGATTAGAAAAAATAAAGAGACTGATTTAACCCGACGAATCGTGATACTCTGCCGATGGGCACGAAATCCGAAGAACCTATGTATGTAGGGTGTTAGTGGCCATACAGCACACGCATTTGCTACTAGACCTCCCTCTAGTTGATCAGACCTCAAAAATTTAAGCGTATGACGATCGCTGAATTTAAGCGTACAGCGTCTTCCTTCAAGAGACCTCAAGGGAGAAAGATGTTCGGCGGTGGACATCCTTTCTTGGAAGTATAAAATTATTTGCGGTTTTAAAGACAATATACCGTTCATAGAGCCTAGAGCCAGAGATAGAGCCTGGTTCATAGATTATTAGATATTTAGATGATGATTAAAACGATGATAAAAGAAGATTAACTGGTACTAAAGAGGCGAGTCTGGAAATCGCTTAAAAATACTAATAAGATTAACCGCTTAGTTGATACTTCCAGATATGATACTTTTAGTTCGTAGTTTTGCCTAGGAGATACTAGACAACATACCAAAATTATTAAATTGCTGGTAAGGATACAATACCTTATTTATGTAATTTTGTGTTAATCCCTAACACAAAATTACATAAATAAGGATACAATACTGATTTGTTTATCCTAGAAGCGTAAATAAATGGGATAGTGCTTGCTGTTGCTATTAAGTATAAGAAATGGAATATGTTTTTCTATCGTGCTTATAAGTTATCTTTCTCTCAAAAAATTCACCAGATCACACAAGAATAGTACATTGTTACAATCTAGTAAAATCACTATAAATGTCGCTATGGTTATTCCTTTATTACTGGAGATCGTGGTCCTGGTAAGATCATAGTCTCAAGCAGATGAATCATTAACTTCGGCTTCTGTTTATGCTCATTTTATTATTTTTATATTACTAATGATCGTGTTTTATGGACGGCACTGTTACTGTTGTCCCGTTGCATTGCACATTTTATTCGAATCTCTTTTATGGATATTTTGTGATCTGTAAATATTAATGCAACCGCGTTTGCTGTAATGATCGTATTGTTGGTGTGATAACAACATAGGTTCATATAATCATAGGTTCTATTGATTGCTCGTAAAGCCTTTTCTTTATAGAATATCTTGTATATCTAGTAACATCCTATTACTTTACCCTTGATATCCCGTTCACTTTATCTGTTTAATGCCGCGTTATACAAATCATAATTGTGATATCAAGTTTCTCGATCATCATCCTCCTGTCCTTATCCCACTCTGAGTGGGGTCGGCACAACATGTTTATAACTTGTTGTCACATGATTTGGCTACTTATTTTAATACCGGCCGCCTGCCTGACGTCAACTTGCCTTAGTCGCCTTTTACGACACCTCGGTAAGAAATGAGGGCGGTCTATTCTACTCAGCCGGATACCACACGGCGGATATCAAGTTTCTCGATATAACAATTAATTTGTAGTACGCTCGTTTTGTGTTAAACATGTTCAACTTACTGAATTCTTTACGCGCTGCTGGACAATCGTATTAATTTAATCGAATGTTATAAATAAACTTAACCATCTGTCCCTATGATTATATCTCTTAACATCAATTATTTTGAAACTGCTTTATCATTGACTTATTTTTTATAATTTATTGTAATTTCCTACTAATCCTACTTCCTACTACTAATATTATAAATGCGAAAGTTTGTGAGTATGGATGGATGTTTGTTATACTCTTTCACGAAAAATCTACTGGACGGATTTGAATGAAACTTTACAGTTATATAGATTATACATCAGAATAACATATAGGCAACAATTTGTAATGATTTTATGTAATATAACGATACATGTCAATAAAGTCGGAAAAAAATCTGGCATCTGAGAGCTATCTTGGCGTACGCTGCCCTAAACCATTGCAGTTACACAAAGATGTACCGTAGTATTGTTTGTCTTAAAAAGTTCTGAACAAAAGTCTGCGACAACATATATCTACCTTTTATGTGGAAGCCACTACGAACCGAAATTGTGAGTCATAAAGTAAATTAAATTTGATGCTATGTTACAAAGCACATTTTAGTATATTTATCAAACTCTTATAGAAATCAATACATTTGTCACTTTCAGTAATTCATGTCGATAAACTTTGTCATTTACACTAAGAAATTTGGTCGAATAGTTTAAAAGTTATCACGATACGACTTGAGTGGAGCGCCATAAAGTGCCTTATATGCACGGGACGCGAAGATTGTATGGAATCCTTTTGTTATTAAGTTAGACATCTGAAATTTTGGATGCAGGAGTAACTAAATAAATATAAGTATATTAAAATAAATTTAAGTTAATTTTAAAATAAAGTAAAAAAAAAAACTTAAAATAATCTGTCACGAAACTTTATGTGGCAGACCAAATCCACGCAAGCGTAGCCAAGGGCAATACTTAGTGTTTTCATAAAGGGGCATTAAAATTATACATGGACAGGAAGGTTGTAATATATTATTGGACATTGAAAATTTTGAACAGAAATTTTCCATTTTATTTAATGCTCAACCGATTACGATCCCGCGGCTAAATTAAACCCCTACCAAAGCTAGCGGCTTACCCTATTGTAGCTCAGTAGTGGCGGTTATATTGTCAGCCTATTGAATAGCCCGTGTGGGGCTGCGCGTCACAGATATTGCTTATTACACGGCGTGTGGGAAATTCTCTTTGAAAATTTTCTAACTCTTCAAGAAGATATATTTTTTTACATCTTTGAATTTTGACACCTTACATCGGTGCAATTATTTAGCTACAGAAAAGTTTCGCGTGGCTAAATCGCTTTCAATTGCTGAACGGGTTTCTTTAATAAACACTCCTTAGTTTACGATAACATACTAATATGAAAATTTAGTTTAAATTATTTAATAATTAATTGAACAAAGTACCATTACCCGAATACTTTTGAATCCCTATTTGGTTATTGCCTTAACCTAGCCTGCTCCTGCGTGTGTGTCGAAGGATTCTTATAAACATTATCTTATATATAAACTAGCTGGGCCAACGGCTTCGCCCGCGTGGAAATTGGCGAGTCACAATTTTTTTCTAGAATTCAAATTTTAAACATAAAAGTAGTTATTGTGAGTTCACCATAATTGCGGCTACAATTCTCTAGTACATTACTTTATTTTTATTTTATTTTATTTGGCAACAAACAATGGTTCTATTACTAAATAAATATTTAAATATAAATATATCATACATCAATAAAGTTTCCACTAAAAAAATGTTACACAAATGTTAGTAAGTTAAGAGCTTAACTATTTAATGTAATGTTTAATACAGTATTTTTCTTATTTATTTTTGAAAGAAAATATATTATCGTTGAATATATCAATGTCGTGAAATAAACCATTATACGCCTTACTAGAACGATGTTACAGTATTTTTTAATTATTATTTATTTTTTTATATTTAATTATTTAGTTTTAGAGAACGGTACATGGAATAGTTTAGTCATTCGCGAGCCTGATCGAGGACATCGTCATAATATTCTACATAAAAGGTATGGTGAATCAATATCATTATTAATAATTTTATAGAAAAACATCTGATCTCTTTCTTATCGGCGATTTTCAAGTGAAGGAATAGAAAAAGGCATGGACTCGCCAGCACAATTATATTTATGTTTAAAATGCTTAATAAACTTTTTTTTAGCGTATCTCTGCTGGTTTACGCAGCCCACGCGACTAAAGGTGCAAGCAAGTTTTTTAATAACTGCGCGATCTCTTCAACACAATTTACATAATACGGATATCTACTATTTACCAAAACCATGCGGAAGTATTGGACTATCTTTTGGTGAAAATCGTACAAAAATCCGTTCAGTAGATTTTTGAAAAAATCGATTACATACAATTAGACAGCTTTTTGGGACTTTGTTTTATAATAAGTATAAAATTCTCTTGTCATAATGTTAGTTAATAAACTCCTTCGAAACGGCTTGACCGATCTTAATGAAATTTTATATACATATTCAGCAGGTCTGAGAGTCGGCTACTATCTATTTTTCATACCCCTAAGTGATAAGGGTTGTCTACCCGGTTATTTGTTGTTGTGGTTATTTTTTATTTTTTGAACCATTATACCTACATTAGAAATAATTTATATGACAATACAACATTTGCCCTGTCAGCTAGTTTTATTATACAATTTTATAATCAAGTATTTTTGAGTTTTCGTATCAGTACTCCAGCTTTCAAAAGAACTTGTACAAGTTTATTTGAATAAATTTGAAATTTAATTTACATCATGGCTATCTAGAGACGTTAAGAAAATAGGTCATAATTAATAAGTAGAAGATACGTAATCGAAAATGTATTGATTTTTATAAGAATTTGATAAATATACTAAACTATGCTTTGTAAAAAAGTATCTAATTTAATTAACTTTATGATTCACAATTTTGGTCACAGGGGTTTCCACATACAAGGTAGATATATGCTGTCGCGGACTTTCATTTAGAACTATTCAAGACAAACAATACTACGGTACATCATCTTTGTGTTACTTGAATGGTTTAGGCAGCGTTCGCTAATATAGCTCTCAGAGGACAGATTTTTACCGACTTTATTGACATGTATTGTTATATAACATAAAATCATTACAAATTGTAGCCTATATATTTTTCTGATGTATAACCTATATAACTCTAAAGTTTCATCCAAGTCCGTCCAATAGTTTTTTCGTGAAAGAGTAACAAACATCCATCCATACTCACAAACTTTCGCATTTATAATATTAGTAGGATTAGTAGGATTGTCTAAAATGTAAAACAAAATCTTGTGTCAGATATTGTTACTGATATATATTTAAGGGCCCTAGTTGAGAGTTATCTAAAAGTGGCAAGAAACAGTTCAAAGTAAAAGTACGGAGAATTTGTTCGATATAACAAACAAGAAGTTTTTATTTCGATATGTTGATGTTTTGATCTAGTTACACGGATCGTGGTACGAAAATACATCTTGAAATACGATAGGCTTCATTTCGTCTGAACCCGCATGAGTAGGGCTAGATGTATAAATACAAAAACTTAATACAGGAAATTAGCGTTGAAATAATAAGCAAACGAAGGCTCGTGTTGCGTTACAAAATAAGTTCAAGTTCATAGTTAATTTTGTATTGTTTCTGTTGCTAACTGAAACTGAAATAAAAAATACCATTATATTATTTTTTATATAAATTTATTGTACTTTTTGTTACTCTCTCTCTCTCCTACTTTTTCTCTCCTCTCTATCTCATCAACCGATAGACGTTTATTGCTGTCTTCCAAGGACTACCACGCTATCTTGTGCTGCCTGGATCCAGCGGCTCGTCGCGAATTTTTTGAGGTTGTCTGTCCTCCTAGTGAGGGTGTCTGTCTACACTACGTTTCCCGATGCAGGGTCGCTATTCTAACACCTTGAAACCCAATAGCTATCAAAAGTAATAATAAGATTATTTTTCTATAATCCGCCATACAGTAAATAGAAAATATATACAGTGCTAAATGTATAGTGGACTATCCGTTTTTTCGTACCCGTTACATGCAGGATTCGTAAAAACACATGCACAAACCTCCACCACTGCCACCACAATACATTTACAATACAATACACTACATATATTTTCTATTTAATGTATCGCGGATTATAGCATAATAATTTTCTTATTACTTTTGTATAATGGATCTCCGCAAAGTGACGCCTAATTCTATAAAAGCAACACTATAGTTACCTCCCATCCAGGGGTATATAAGTGTCCAGGTCATTAACAGAGCTTTCTCTTTTGCGATCGGTTCTTGCTTGCGGAGGCTCTGTTGGTTGGTCGATTCACGTGATTCATTTTATTTATTGGGTTGTATGGTTACATACGTGTTAACTTTTGTTCTCTCTTTATAAATCTTACTTTGGATCCTAAAAATATATACATTTATTTTCGTGAAAAGTTTGCATTAAAGTATTTCTATCTATCTTAATTTATTTTCGCCTGACAAAATATAATAAGAAACAGGACATATCCGATGTTCGTTGACATTTTCCCCCCGGATAATAATAAGTGCCATTCAATATCCCCGGGCTAAAATTGAAAACGGCGCTCGTGTGAAATGACCTTTTATCTCGTACTCTATTATTGTGCGAGTTGCTTAATATAGGACAAGAGGATTATCATGGACGGCCCGTTTGCTTGAGTGCCACTTTAATAAAGACTGCGGTCTCATTTAATTCAATTGTTTACTCTTAATCTAAGTGCAGATACGACGAACAAATACGTATTACGATCAGCCAACAGCGAGCGATGGAATAGAGGTCAAAATTGTTAAACATTTTTCAATACTTCTAGTTTTTTTGATTGGAGCATAAATGGTGTTGATTGAAAACCGAATTATTAAAAGCTTTTATTTAAATTTTTATGTATGTATGTGAAGGGGGAATCTTGGAAGTTAAATATGACCCACTTTCCGGAGTCCGATTTTTACATACTGTTCCAGTCCCGATGATAATGGATGTTTATGTTACGAACATGCAAAAAGAGATCGTAATGCGTATGTAATAGAATTCGAATTTGACGGTGGCAATGTTACGAACATGCGATAAGAGTTCGTAATGCATATGTCATAAAGTTCAAATTGAACGAAGCAGTTTACGAACATGCAAAAACGGTTCGTAAACTAAAAGTTGTAGAGTACAAATTCGCTTAACGCTATTCGCTTGTGCTCTGGAACGTGTATCAAAACATGTTATTGGTAAACATGTTTACGATCGTTTCAAGGCTATCGAATGTTCTCAAAAGCGGTTGGTTCGATATAAAAGCAGATGTATCGTGCGCCTCGACATTCAGTTTGTGAATAGCGATCAACAGAGAATAAACAAGTGAAAATAAAAGTGAATTATTAGTGACCTCGGCATTCTTATCGGACAACGGACTGTGTAGAGACTGTAAGTAGTAAGGTTGTAATAAAAAGTTGAATAAAGTGTTTCAATATTACCAGATATTTTCATCCAAATCCACGAACCCCTGTATATAACATTTACAATAAGCATGACCAGATGCTGTTGTCAGGATTGGCTCCAGACGATGGAACTTCACAACGGTTGATAGTTGGGACGTGAAATGTTATTAAAAACTTTTTTAACTTGTTTATAAGCAATATTGAATTGATTAGATTTTATTCTAAACTAGCTGTTGTAGCTGTCTGAGTCCCGTTTCGAATACCTCTTGGAACAGAATTCAACAGTCAAAAAAATCTCCGGTCGCCACCAAACTTCACAGGGTCATCCGCTAAACCCTTCTAAAGATTGTATGAGAATTTCATTAAAATCGGTCCAGATTTTTTGGAATCTATAAAGGCCATACGGACGAACAATCATTTTTTCTATTAGTTAGGTAAAATTTTCAACATAAACAACTAGTTTAAATAAAACAAAGTCTTTAATTTAATCACGTGCTTCGACATTCGGTATATCTGTACTCAACATATCGGGGCGAGGCTGCTTGGCCTTGCGTATCTGTTACAAATTTTAAAGCGATGGGACACAGGATTATGTGCGCCGTTCGCATCTCTAGATGGCTCAAGATAATGTTATTATAATGCTAATGTCCTACTTAAATGACTGTTTTTTTCAAATGTTAATTAAAAATAAAATATCCGCCATTGGTTTGATAAGTTTTAATATGTATTAAATGTTTTAATGATAGCTGATATGTTTTAATGATAGATATATAAATGCTTAAGTTATCGTTTCCAACTTGATAAGAATTAATAGATTTTTAATTACTTGACCATTTTATTAGAAATTAAAACTGGAATATTAAGTAATCCGTAAATAAAAAGACCTCAAAAAATATATGTATTTAAACCTCCTCCTAATTCCTCTTACTAACGGTGGAAGCTGAATGAAAATCCGCTCAGTAGTTTTGAGTTTATGAAGAACTGACAGACAGACGCGGTGAGGGTTTGTTTCATAATACATAAGTAAGGATTTGCAATACCTATGTTTTGTAAACACAAGTTGGACACGTGTAGCGAAATTTGACTTGATTTATATAATTTGCAAGTGCTCTTGGTAACTAGCGAGGGTGGGGAAAGGGGGAAAGGTCACGTGGCAACCCACCGAGCCCCTGATTATTTTCTGAATTTTCCCGCTGCCTCGTTTGAATCTTGTGATTTCTTATATCTCAGAATTCAAGCGCTTACTATAAAGCCTTCTTTATTTATCTCTCAATTATTAAGCTTCTCCTTTATTTATAGCTAAGTTATTTAAATATATATAGACTCAAATACATATAGACAGATAAATACAATTATATATAAGTATAAATACTTCAAAATAAGGGCGGTCCACCTGAGGCTGTATCTTTCGTTTTCCATTAGGCAAGATCGTAGCCAGGTGTGTTCCCTTTATCGCATAAACAAAAGAAAAAAAAATATAGACTTAAATATATGTATATAGACTCAGACAGAGTATCAAATATATATAGACTCAAAGACAGATAGACTCAAAGACAGGTAGATAACTAAGTTCTTTTTCACTTTATTAACAAAATAATAAAATTAATCCGAATAATATTGACTTAATACAGTCTATATTCCCTTATATTATTCTCAAAGACTAACAGACTTTGATATGTTTTGATAAAAATATGACATTACTATTTTATGGTTGATCGTGCAAAAGTATTCAAAAAAGAAATGAAACTAGAATTGAAGAAGAAATCATAACCAGAACTAACGAAAGAACATGGGGTTTTCTTTGAATGGGAAAGTTACTTTATTAAGCGAAGTAAGTTCTGTAGTAAGCATAGCGTTTAGGCATTGGAAATGATGGTGTGACTATTTTGATGAGAGATTTGAGGGGATCTTTTATACTGTCCTTGTTTTGTAATTTCTGCTGAGAACATCACTGTATATCCATTTATAATCACTTACTGTATTATAAATCATAGCAACCATTTTCTTGCCAGTTATCTTCAATGGTGTTAACCATTCCAGACTGGTTGGAGAACAGTCATTAATTCAATCTAAATTATAATATTGCTATTTTTTTCGTCTCTTTACAATTCTATGTTATGTTAACTAATGACCCATTTTACCTTAGTTTATCTTTATTTTTAGTCTGTGCGTTAAGATTAAGTATACGTGTAACACTTTGCCGCCAAGGTTATTAAGGGAAGGCGTATAGCTTAAATAAATATAATAAACTCTCTTTTTGCAACATTAAATGAAGTTTTATTGTTATTACGCAAAAGGTAGGTGCGAGCTGAAAGCTCGAATTATTTATCACTGGCGAAAAATAATTTCTTGGCCATCCGGCCCCCAAAAAAAGCTCCAGCCATTATATAATCACAAACGGCACAATTTTGGCAGAAAAACGCCCTATTCCGCGATACATCGTCAGTTTTCGGGGTTTGATGAATGGTATCCTGCAAATAATTGTCCTTCGGGGCCGGGCGGGGTGGTGGGTGGGTGGGGGCACGGGATGTGACGTCGATCGGTCGACGCCCGGGAAAACAGCTGGTAACGTCTCAACCGGGCGAATGACTCCGACACGTGCTTGTGTACGACCTGATTTAAGTAATTTATTATTCATTCAAATCAAATCAAAATAATCTTCACTCAAATAAGCTTTTTCAAGCACTTTTGTATCACATCACATTGATCCTGCGAAACAATGCGATTAAAATTTACCATTGGTTACGGGATTTTGTTCTTACCGAAAACCAGCAAGAAACTCTGCAATGAAATGACATTAAATTCTAAGGTAACAATAAAATTATATTGATTCGCCGAAATCGCAAAACATTTGCCAGTTTGTCTATGTTCTTGCGTGTGTTTAACAAATCCTACATTATACATATTTTATATTTACTTTATCGCGGATTTTAGCATTACTTTTATTACTTTTCTGTCGTTTGGTGTCCGGCTGAGTAGAATAGACCACTATGCGATTTTGTCGTGGAGTCTATCTCCTGATGATGCGTCGGTTGCGGGGCGAAACGTGTGTTGAGTTTGTGATAGTGAACGTGTGTGGTGCTTGTGTATTGTGGTGGCAGTGGTGGAGGTTTGTACATGTGTTTTCCTGCATGTAACGGGTATGAAAAAACGGATAGTCCACTATACATTTAGCACTATATACATTTTCTATTTACTGTATCGCGGATTATAGCAAAATGATTTTACTATTACTTTGGTATTATGGATCTCCGCAAAGTAACCACTAATCCTATAAATTATTAAGAATAGACCACCCTCATTTCCTACCAAGGTGTCGTAAAAGACGACTAAAGTAAGTTGACGTCAGGCAGGCGGCCGGTCGTAAAATACGTAGCCAAATCATGTGACACGTTGGTAATATGTTGTGCCGACCCCACACAGAGTGGGATAAGGGCAGGAGGATATTGATGGAATTTTATTATTACTTTTGTATTATTGATCTCAGCAAAGTAATGCCTAATTCGTTAAATCATTGCCATTAAATAGTAATGAGCTCGAGTTGGTCGGAGCGTAGACTTCACTAGTCTGGACCTTTCCAGCTGTACGCATATATTCAATGAGCCTCTGACCAAGCGGTGATCGCTCCCCGTCTTTACGGTGTTGATCACAGAGACATCATTGAATATATGACGCCTGGTTGACATAATGAAGTCGATCTCGTTTCTCGTGGAACCGTCGGGACTAATCCAGGTCCATTTTCGATGCGGCCGTTTCTTGAAGAAAGAATTCATCATATAGAGGTCCTCCCTCTCCAAGAAATCGGCCAGCATCTGGCCCCTGTGGTTCCGTTGCCCGTATCCAAATTTCCCCACTCTCACCTCTGTGCCGCTTCGCGTGCCCAGCTTTGCGTTGAAATCCCCCATTACAACAGTGTAGAAGGTTTTAGAGGCATGCATGGCTCTAGATATATCCTCATACATGGCCTCCACCTCTTCGTCTGGATGTGCCGATGTCGGTGCGTAAACCTGTATGACCTTCAGCGAATACCGTTTGGTAATTCTGAGTATAAGGAACGCGACCCTGCTCGACACACTCTCGACTTCAACAATGTTGTTGACAAGGGACTTGTGGACGAGAAACCCGATACCACCTTGGGACTGTTGGTCGCCCTCCCGGTAGTAAAACAGGTTGCCGGATTTTAGAATCATCGTGTCCTCCCCCTCTCTTCGGACTTCCGATAATCCTATGACATCCCATCCCAACTTGTTTACTGTTTCTTCCAGCTCGATTATCTTTTCGTCTTCCCTCAAAGTGCGTGCGTTATATGTTGCCAGGTCAAGTCGTCGGGGTTGGCAGCGGAATCTCTGCCGGAGATTCTTGACACCCCCTGCCCCGCCGTTACCCGAACCGCTGCCAGAGCTGGGAATAGCGGGGCTGCCGGGAACTAGGGGCTGTGGCTTCTTGTGTTTATCCATGAAGGTTATTGCCAATAATCACCACGCTTGGCATGCGGGTTGGTGATCGCAGTGCTGACCATGTCGCACCGACAGTGCTGCCGCCCACTGTCGGTCTGGTCATATTTAAGTCAGCTATTTGAATGGTTATACCGCCATTTGTCGGTCGCCAGAGCCTCGTTGGTAAATCTGCAGGGTGCACCACGTGCAGGTGAGGTTGACAATTAAGGAGACTGATTGGGACGAGCCTCCTCCTTACACCCCTTTATTAATTTAATCTATATAGTAATATTGTAAATCCAAAAAGTCTACCTGTTGTCTTTCTGGCTAATCCACTGGGGGCGCAGGGTTACAACAGATATGTTCATGAAATAGTTTTAACTAAAACTGAGAAATACAGATGATGCATAATTATTTTTATATTGATGTTTTTACATATTAGTTTTTGAACTTGGTTTCGTGAAGACAATGCCGTAACGTCAATTGTTATTTATGTGTTATATGTTTTTTACATAACTGTAACTAAAGCGATGCCGCTTTAGTTCACATTAAATTGAGTGTTAAAATGCACTGAATTTTTATTTACCTGTTACCGAACGAAATATGGGTTTTTTTTTAAATTAACTCTGATGTAAAATCCTCGTATATAAGCTTCAAATGTTTTAAACTTCATCAATATTGATGTAGTGGATTTGCCGTGAGTGTCACGACAGATATACTTAACTACAGGTAGGCTCAAGGGAAATAGACTCAATTACAGATAGACTTAAATATATAGACTGAGAGATAGATAGACTCAAATATATATATACTCAAAGATAGAGTATGCAATTTATATAGATTCGGACAAAAATACAATTTTTTATAGACTCAAATATACATAGACTCAGATACATATAGAATCAAGGTCAGAGGAACAGACTTTCGGATTTATAATATTATTATTTATAGTATTAGGATATCGTATTAAAGTAATAACTCGCTCCCAAAAACTAATCTATCATTCATTACTCCAAGTCCTCAAAAATTCAATCAGTTTTAAAAATAACACGGCCTACAGGCATCCGTCTGCGTTCCGAATCGAAACCAGAGTTGTTTGACTGTTTTTTAACAAAAGTTTCATTGAACTTTTAATTAACATTTTTACTCTGTTTGCTAGACGCGAACTGTACGTGGGATTTTTTTTTTACCATAGACTTTGTTATCGATGTGCGGAGTTTGATAAAAATTAGCACTTTTCGATACAATGTGATGTAACAAAGCTGAGGAGGATTAGGTTAATATACGTTACTGTTGCTAAGCTGTGATAGTGCAGCGGTGAGACCGTGCGATACTCTGGAAAGGGTCGCGAGTTCAAACTCCGGATAGGCATCAATGAGTTTTTTCAATAAAACTTATGTGTTTATTTGATGATTACAATTTATCACACGCTTTTCGGCGGAGGAAAACAACGTGAGGAAACCTGTATATTCGTATATCTGGGAATATCCCCAGAATTCTACAGATAATAGAGATAGCGTAAACTACCAATTCGCATTGGAGCAGCGTGGTAGATCTTAGCTTCAATCCTTCTCTTCAATAATGGAGAGAGGAAATCTATACCCAGCAGTGGGATAGTAACAGGCCGTCACTACTTTTTTTACTTTATAGTGATTGATACCTACAGTTTCGTTCGCGTTATTATTCGCGTTAAAATACCCGATGTTATGTACTATATATTTTTCCTTGTTAGCGAAAAAACACTTACAGATTCTAATACTCTCAATTATGACCGTAAATATTTCTTTCTCTCTTAAGTATATATTTTACTCAACTTTATTTTCTGTTGTATTTTATTTCAGACTTTTATTATTATGGTAACAATGCTTCACAAATAAAGAATTTTTAAATTTGAATTTTATTATTTCTTTTGTATTATACAATTTTGCAAACAACTACTTATTTTTTTTTATTTGTTTTTCAAGGGAGTACATAGTAAGATTTAATAGCAAGTAATAATGTGTAGATTATTACATTAACCAATAAAATTTCCACTATTTTATAAATCATGATGAATTAATAAATAATGTTTATCGAAGTTTAAAGTTAGGAATCCCTAAAACGTTCAAAACGGCGATAGCTCACCGTGAGGTTGACTGAACATGTCCTGAATCGGAATTTGGACGCAAAAGCGCTTTGTTCGCGTTATCTAAACGCACAATGGCGTTATGGAAGCCCTGAAAAGCGATATGGGTTTCACAGGTCACCTATATTTATAGAATGCTGTCAAATGATTTCTAAATAAATATAGTATGTAAAAGCTGCGATAGCTCAGCGGTTAGACCGTGCGACTCTTCGAGGGGTCACGGGTTCAAACGTCGGGCGGGCACCAATGAGTTTGTCTGTTAAAATTCAAATTCAAATTCAAAATATTCTTTATTCAAGTAAACTTGTAAACAAGTGCTTTTGAATGGTCAACATCTACTGCTGGTTCGGAAAGCTGTTCCTACCGAGAAGAACCAGCAAGAAACTCGGCGGTTGCTCTTTTCCAACAATAATTCTTATAGTTACATATAGTTATGAATGTCTTGTACAGGGTTGAAGAGAAGCTATATCCACGCATTCTTATCTTCTAAGTAATCTTCAACAGTATAGTAGGCTGTAATCATCCTCTTTTTAACAGTGTTTTTAAACTGCTGTAATGGCATGGCCAAAATTGATTTCGGAATTTTATTATAGAATCTTATAACCCAAACCCACAAACGATTGACGTACTTTTGCTAGGCGCAAAGCAGGAGTCGCAAGCTTATGTCAGTTCCTACTTTGTCTATAATATACATCGCCAATCCTTTTATAATTATTTATATTCATATGTACAAAAATTAAATTACTAAAAATATACTGTGAAGCCAATGTAAGAATACCTGTTTCCTTGAACTTCTCTCGCGCGAATTTAAATTGTAAATGCCACGTATGGCTCTTTTTGTAACACAAAAATTTTTCAGTGCCCGCGCATTTACCCCATAACAATATTCCGTAAGATATAATGTTATGGAAGTAAGCAAAATAAACAAGTCTTGCTGTTTCAACGTCTGTAAGCCGCCTTATCTTTCGGACAGCGTAAGCCGCTGAACTGAGTTTCCCAGCGAGAATTGTTATGTGTGTGCTCCATTGGAGTTTAGAGTCCAAGGTCACTCCCAGAAATACCGTTAAAACTTAAAACTTGTTAAAACTTATGTGCCTATTTGATAATTATAATCGGTTCCCCTTTTTATTTTCTTTTATGTATAAAAATAAATAGTTGTCTTCATGTCCTTTATAGACTCCAAAACAGCTTGACCGGTATTAATGAAATTTTCAAATAATCTTTAATTTTCTTTTTTATAAGCTACTTGCAATTCCCCGCAGTTTCACCCGCATCCATACCGGTCTCGTGGTAGTGGAAAGTCTACGAAGTCGGACTATAGATTTATTTGTTGATTATTGAATTATAAAAAATGGGTATCATATATATATTATATATATATTCCTTGAATAAGAGCTAACTCACCAAATGCAGGCCCTGCTATAACGGTCGCTACAATAAATTTGTTATGACACAATTTTCTTTTGATTTACATTCTTAAATTTGTAATTTCTTTAGATTGGGATGTCGGATTTTAATAATTTAAAAAGTATTTTACAGGTATTGAAACAGTTTTTAGTAAAATATCAATTAATGGGATAAGGATTAATACGGAGATGAATAAAATGGTTTGATTATTGTCAGCACTTTTATCAACTTTTACAATATAAAAAAGTAGTTATATTGGCATTATTTTAATAGCTAGACATATGGTATAGCGGACTTTTTTGTGGATATTGATACGTTCTATAAAACTGTAGTTTTTTGCTCTATCGTCAATAGTTTCCGCAGCGCACGCCATTTTTCATACGTTATTACAATTTTATTAGGGATCCCTATTTTTTTGAAAATGTTATATAGCCTATATTGCTCAGTGAAGAAACAGCTTTCCATTGGTGAAAGAATTTTTGAAATCAGTCCGGTAGTTTTTGCGTCAAAACATTACAAACATACATACATACACACATACATAGAAACATACAAATGTTTCCTCTTTATAATATTAGTATAAAAAAGTAAAAAGTAAAGTAACAGCCTGTTAATATCCCACTGCTGGGAATAGGCCTCCTCTCTCCGTTTCTGGAGAGAAGGGTTGGGAGCTAAGACCTACCACGCTGCTCCAATGCGGATTGGTAGGTTACACATATCTCCAGAATTCTCTAGAGATATGCAGGTTTCAATATTAGTATAGATAAAGCAAATTACGTAAATTATAAGCTTATGTAGCTTATTATTTACGTAATATGCTATTTGCAGAATAAATATTGTAACTTATTTGGCATGTAAAATTAAATTATGACATGAGTGACGTCTTCTGATCGTACCACGATTGATGACGAGAATGATGATGTCACGCTTACAAGTTTATCTTGACAGTTAAATTTTTTTTCGAACTGACTGTATGTTGTTAGCCGTAACGGTTTTTAAAGTGCCACCTCACAGAAGCATCGTCGTGGTTGTGAAATACGGAAAGTAGAGCGCAGAAGCTCTACTAGCATCGGGGAACGTCGTCCTAAGGGTGCCTCCTGTGAGGCCGGACCACGGCTTAGAGCGAAGCGTAGTGGAGGTATGACTTTGGTATGACTTTGATTAGTTATTACGAAGTCGTAAGGGTGAAGATAAGCCACGACCATACGACGTCAGAAAATTGGGACCTCGTCTTCGCCGGCGAAGACGCTGTGTGTGTATTACGTGTTTCTGTGTTTGCGATCATTATTTGATCGTCAGGCTCATATAGGACGCTTTTTGGACGATCCGTTGAATAAGGTATGTCTATTGACATGTGCGCGGGCGCTATTGCCCGCTTTCGAGTGAGATAGGCGCGGGCGTTGACCCGTGCGCACGCGCAGCGGCTCGTTTATATATAGCCGTGACGTCACTTGTTTATCACCGTACGCAAGGTTACGGCGGCCACGAGTGTTCCACGCCGGTATTTGTGCTGCGTGCGCGAATATGGGAATATGTTTTTACGGTAGATTCTTACAATACACCGATTAACTGGCAACAGAAAGTCAAGTACCTAGGTGTCACCTTTCAACCTTCCATGACCTTCCACGAGCACATACACATAGTCTGCAATAAGGCTGCGTATGTCATGGGACGACTTTATCCGATGTTATGCAAGAAAAGTAAGATGTCACTCCGCAACAAAGTGACACTCTACAAAACTTGCATAAGACCAATAATGTCCTATGCGAGCGTTGCGTTTGCGCACGTTTTAAAAGTCAGATTGCTGAGGCTCCAAAGACTACTTTCTTCATTAAATTCATTAGAACCGATTTATGCGGACAGCCACTGGTTGTCCGTGGTTCATGCGGAACGTTGACCTCCATAGAGACCTCGATCTCCCTACCATTACTCACCTCTTTAAACGTTTTTCGAAATCTTACTTCGAGAAATCTGAGGTACACCCGAACCCCCTGATTTCAGTTGCTTCAACCTACATCCCAGTTAGGTCCGACCATCGAAAATATAGGCGTCCAAAATGCGTCCTGTATGACCCCGACGATCAAATAACGATCGCCAACACAGAAACACGTAACACACACACACAGCGTCTTCGCCGGCGAAGACGAGGTCCCAGTTTTCTGACGTCGGTCGGTCGTGGCTTCTCGCCACCCTTCCGACGCCGCAATGACTAATCTAAGTCATACCATGAACCCTCCACTACACGTCGCCCTAAGCCGTGGTCCGGCCTCACAGGAGGCACCCTTAGGACGACGTTCCCCGACTTAAGTAGAGCTTCTGCGCTCTACTCCCTGCATTTCGCAACTTCGGCGATGCTTCTGCGAAGCCATTAGGGCTAACAGCATACAGTCAGTTCGAAAAAAAAAAAAATAGTCCACTCTACATTTAGCATTTTATATATTACTAGCTTTTACCCGTGACTTCGTCCGCGTGGACCGTAGTCCTGTAATACTCAGTAGCTTCTATAGCTATCCAACCCTGCAAATATCTCCATCACAAAAATCAGATCGATCCGGGGGATTAAATAGAAGTTCCTATTGCATTCATTACGCTACTTTAAAGTCCATATTAAATAAGATTTCCTTCATGCCATTACTATTATTTAGCAAAGATTTGCACTGGAAAGATTCGAACAAAACCATAAAAAAATTGTAAAACCTCTCTAAGTGGGCAGCAGCATTTTTCAATGTATCTGTTATTGTGTGACTCTATGTAATTAAATTAAATTGAAAACATTATATAAAATTTTTCACAAAAATTCTAAACATCAGTTTGATAACTTTAGTATAATCTTTACTATTTATATAAACTCTCATACCAACATCAAAGAAATTTGTCACAATTAATGTTTATACTCGTCATCTCGGGTAACTTATAGGCTATGATATAGGTTCTAAAAATCCTGTTAATTTAACAGGCATAGCACGAAATTAGTTAACGCCATCTATTATCAACCTATCAAAGTCACATCTGTAATTTGAAGAAGGTTATATATATAACGTTATTTGACTTATTTAAAATGACGAAAGGGTCATTAAAAAAAGATTTAATATATTATAATATATTCAATATTTCTATTTACTGAATAAATTTAACTGGGCTATTAAAATGTAAAATTAACGTAATAAGTTATACAAAAAAGTAAATGCGAAAATCCTCCTGTCTGTTGCGTTTTCACACCAAATCATATTGGTTCACAATATCGATAAAATTCGGCACAATCGACTTTTTTACATCAGGGTAACATAAAGGCGACAGAAATTCTGTTAATGCAACAGGAATACGATGACATTACCATTACTTTACTTTCATAAATAATACGATATGTCGTGAATCATGTTTAGAATTGCACTCCCTATGAGAGTACAATTATTAAGTTACTTGAATCTTTGTACTTTAATCCTTAAGCTTGAATCTTGGCTTTGTAGACAGACCCTTTTGAATAAAAAAACAATGCTAATTGTGTGCTAATTTAATGTTAGCTAAAATTGACTGCAAAAGGCGAATGGCGTATGCGATTCGCACATAACTGCCTCATTTTGTGCGTACGTTTCCGAAGCCCGCTTATCGGTGTGATGATCATGGATTAATATGAGTTTTGTTTTGATACTGTTTTTTAAGCTTTTATTTTTGAATGACAACGTTGATATGCAGTTAATTGATCTTTATATTCAGTGAATATCTCCGAATTTCGCATTTGAGTGTGTAGATCACATCTGCTTCAGATCAGATTCAGATCTGCTGTAATTTTCTGATACATGCTGAATTGAACTTTTGAAAGATCTAGACTCCAAATAATGAAAGCGAGCAGTGAAACGCTATTCATATTTAAAGAATATTTTCCGGGTTCGCATATCTGTACTCACTATACTCACTCACAATCGGCTGTAACATTTCGGGAAGACAGAGAGATTTATCGTGTTTTCGTAAGCATAGTTTAATTATTTTAGTAAATAGCGCGTATTACTTATATTTATTATACGTTGTAATAGCTGTCAAATTTATAAATTATAACATTTATCCAGTACACAGATATCAAATAATATAAAAACTCTACAGATTGGACTTAAAGGGCTCGATTCCAGGCCGTTAATATATTAGTAACTATGACAAATTGTAAATAAAAATAACTTATTATGTTTATTATAGATGGCGTTTTTGAACGTCATTTTATTCCTGTTGAATTAACAGGATTTCTATAGCCTATATGTTACACCGGTGTATAAGGAACGATTCTGCCAAATTTCATCGATATTCGTTCAGCGGATTGGCCGTGAAAACGACACAGACAGACAGACAGACAGATAGACTTTCGCATTTATAATATTAGTAAGGATAAGGAAGTAAGGATTCGCTATTTACTTTCTCGTGGATTATACCAAAATAGTTTTATTATTACTTTTGTATTATGGACCCGGGAAACAAAAGTAATAATAAATTTATTTTGGTATAATCCACGAGAAAGTAAATAGAAAATATATATAATGCTAAATGTATAGTGGACTGTCCGTTTCTTCCAAGCATACATGCAGGATTCGTAAAAACACATGCACAAAACTCCACCAACGCCACCATAATACACACACGTTCACTATCATAAAATCGCAAAACTTTGCGATTTTGTGATAGTGAACGTGTGTAGTGCTTGTGTATTGTGGTGGCAGTGGTGGAGGTTTGTGCATGTTTTTATACATTTAGCATTATAGCAAAAGTAACGCCTAATTCTATAAAATGACCCCGCATACGTTGTTTTACCATATAAATTGTCTCTAGGGAATTTCCAATGTACATTATAAAAAGGTTTTGTCGAAAAATAAAAAATAAATTTAGGGCACTTACCCTACCTACCCTTACCCCTCGTTAGGGGTATGAAAAATAGATAGTAGCCAATTCACAGACCTATTAAATATGCGTATAAAACTTTATAAAAATCGGCCAAGCCGCCTTGTAGGGGTAAAAAAGGGGTTCGCAGGGGTTTGTAACTAATATTGTGACACGAGCATTATTTTAGAGCAAGAAAGAGTTCGTTCAAACAAGTTTTTACACGTGTACCGGGGGTACAAATAAGTTTGAAAATAGCACCGTTTAGGGAAAACACCTTCGACGAAAAACTACCGACCGTGCGATAACCGCGTTTGCGAAATACGATTTGGACACCGAGAAGATTTCGTTACCTCTCTTCCTACATACCAGTAATTTGATAGTCCCCGAGTTTGTTTTTCTAATCCAGAAGTTAGTTTCTCAGAGGTTCAGACATCTAATCAAAACAAAATAATCTTTATTCAAACAAACCATTGAGACACTTGAATCGACAAGCATCAATATGAATAATGAATCTACAACTGGTTTGGAATGTTGCTCTTACCGAGAAGAACCAGCAAGAAACTCGGCGGTGAATCTTTTAAATATTTCCAATTATACATCATTAAACCGCTGTCTTGTATGACGCTGATATTTTCCAATCCAGGCATTTTTATCATCCAAATAATCTTCAATTTTGTAATATGCTTTATAGTATATCTCTTACAGTTAGTTTAAACATTTCTGTAGTCTAGTCTAGTATGGATTGCGGAATTTTATTGTAGAAGCGAATACCGAGACCAACGAATGAGTTGATAACTCTGCTGAGTCGCGACGCAGGGTCTTTTGTGACCTCTCGTTTGTCTAGGATATACATCAAATTTTGTTTTATACATATGGATATTTTTTTACTTTTTTTTACAATGAAAGTCATCGTTAATTTATAGTAGATGCACGAATGAAATTTGTGCATGCGACGCTTACGGTGTCGGGTTCAAAACGGTCTTTATATGAACCGGTAGTGTCAAAAATCGGTTTCCACGCCGGAGCTAGTGTCCAACCACCGTCTCTGTAAAAAATTCGGGAAACGGCTGATTTCAATGGCTTCACGTATTTTTCTAGGTAGCAGCAATTTGTCCCTGGATAATACGGAGGCCTTGTCGAACCTTATATAGCGGTTGGTACCCGAATCCTGGACATGCTCCGCTATGGCCGAACCATTGGTTCCATATTCTTGACACTATGTATGTGCTCCGATATCCTCGTACAGATGTTGCGACGAGTTTTACCTATGTGATTCTTCCCACAGCCGCAAGGAATCCTATAAACACCTGGCCAGCTAAATGGATCCGCATCTTTCGGTGAGCGCCGCAGGCTACGTATTTGACCAGGAGGACGTAATATCGTTTTGATATTGTACTTACGACGAAGATAGTAGCCTATCTTATCCGTCACTCCCTTAACACACGTTAAATAAGCCGGCGACCGTTCTGCTTAGTGCAGAAGTTATGATAGAATTATATTGCTGTAATCCGCATTTGTTAATAGAATCTATGTAACGGTGAGTGTAGGAAGCAGACAACGTTCACATACTTTACACGTGCAAAACCATTCATGTAACCACACAAGCGCTGTACAGACTCACTACGACGATCTTTACGATCGTTGCGTCACCGAAGCATCACGCGGATAGGCTTCACGACAAAATCGTAATGCGATTACGAGTGTCTTAGTGTGTGTGTGTAGTGCTTCTGTGGTGGCGGAAGTCTTTTTACAACGATACAATTTGTTAATATCCCACTTTTAGGCATTGGCTTCCTTTCACTTTTTGAAGTGTTGGAGCTAGGACCCACTACTCTGCTCCATTGTGGATTGCTAGATTACACATCACCACATCTTCACCTGCCATTATCCGGACATGACCCCACTCAAAATGGGGTCGGCACAACACGTTTTAACCATGTTGTGATGTGACTTGGATTAGTATTTTACGACCGCCCACATGCCTGAAGACAACTTACCTTAATCGGCTTTTACGTCACCTCGGTTAGCAAATGAAGGTGGTATATTTTACTTTAACTTATCTTAGTCGTCTTTTACGACATCTTGGTAAAAAATGAGGGTGGTCTATTCGACTCAGCAAGATACCACATGGCATAGTTACTAGATTACACATATCCCCAGAATTCTCCAAAGATTTCCTCACGATTCTTCAAAGTTAAAAAAATTTGACACATAATTTCTTACAGAAAAACTCAGTGGTAACTAGCCGAGGTTTAAACCGGTGTTGCCCTCGAAAAAGTCGTAAAGTCATTAACGGCTGCGCTACCATGGCTATATTACATCTATACTAATATATAAAGCTGAAAAGTTTGTTTGTTTGTTTGATTATTTGGACGCGCTAATCTCAGGAACTACTGGACCGATTTAAAAAATTCTTTGAGTGTAAGATATTCCATTTAACGAGGAAGGCTATAGACTATATAAAATCACGCCAAGATGAATAAGAGAGGAGCAGCAAGTAGGTAAACGGTGAAAGTTTTTTAAAAATCATGTATTTAACATTGTTCACCTCTAAAAGTTCTAAATAAAAGTCCGCGTCAACATATGTCTAGTTTTTGCGGTTAACCCACTTTAACCATAATTAATATAAATAATATGGTTTACTCAAATAATAAGACACTCAAAAAAAAAGTAATGTAAGTTTGTCCGAACAAATTAAAACGATAGCTTGTTTTAACCAAAATATACAACAGTTGCGACGAAATTTCCTAAAACTAATGCGGTTTTGTATGAAGCACGAAAGTAGGCTGTAGCAGAGGCCTTTGCCCTGCTTAAGGAGTTTAACAGGCTCAGTTTATCTCTTATCCTAATAAAGATACACCGTTAACCGTCATAGACACGCTGCAAGCTTTATAAGGCGCCGCGGGGTCGATGAACTTGCGAATCGTCCTTGTTAACTGGTTAGTAACGTGGCCGTTATTTTTTTTAAATCTAATCGGCCGCCTAGTACAACACGAGTAGAGAAATGGATAAATAGACCAAGTGCCATACCATTTTTATTTATATGACGCTATAATTTGTTGAATAATGCGTTACTTTGGAGATCCATAATACAAACGTAGTTATAGTATTATTCTGCTATAAACACGGATTATAGCAAAATAATTGTAGTATTATTTTCTCCTATATGTATATTACTATTAAGTATATACTTTGTATATAAAAAAAGTAAAGTAGCGGCCTGTTACAATCCCACTGCTGGGAATAGGACTCCTCTCTCCGTTTCTGGAGAGAAGGTTTGGAGCTAAGACCTACCACGCCGCTCCAATGCGGATTGGTAGGTTACACATATCAAGAGAATTCTCTAGAGATTTGCAGGTTTCCTCACGATGCTTTCCTTCACCGAAAAGCGTGTGATAAATTGCAATTATCAATTAGACACATAAGTTTTAATAGAAAAACTCATTGGTGCCTGCCTGGTTTTGAACTCGTGTTCCCCTCGAAAGAGTCGCACGGTCTCACCGCTGGGCTATCACAGCTATATTGGTTATACTGAGTATATAGGCCTCTTATAAGCCTACTATACTGTTGAAGATAACTTAGATGATAAGGATGTGTGGATATAGGTGCACTTATACCCTGTACAAGACAGTAATAAATAAATGTAACTAGTGTTAAGATTTATATTTCAAAAACAAGCAACCGCCGAGTTTCTTGCTGGTTCTTCTCGCTAGAAACAGCTTTCGGAACCAGCAGTAAAGTTGACGATTTAAAAGCTCTTGTTTACAAGTTTACTTGAATAAAGAATATTTTGAATTTATATTTGAATTTGAATATATGTATTTAATACAATCTGATTGGCCCTTGGGCGTAGCTGGCAGTGAACCTTCTTTCACCTCCACGGGTGCAGATTCCATTCCCATCTAGGCTCAAAATTTTGTATAAACAATTTGTTGTGTCTTTGATTCTGGGTGTATTTATATACCTATGTAAAATGTATTATATTTACTAGCTTTTATCTAACTTGCAATTTCTGTATGAAGGCGGAATCTTGCGAATTAAATTTGACCCACTTTCCGGAGTCCGATGGAGCAAAAATTTTACAATTTGGTCCAGTCCCGATGACAATGCGTGTTTATGATAAGCATGACCTGATGCTGCCAGGATTGGTTCCAGATGAGAGTATTCCTCAACGGTTAACTGTAGGGACATGAATTTTTTTTAAAGCTTTTTAACTTGACTTGTCAAATTATTTGCTTACTTTAGAGACAGATGACCGTGTGTGTAATTCAACATTATTCTCCTGCCCTTATCCCACTCTAAGTGGGGTCGGCACAACATGTTACAAATATGTTGTCACATGATTTGGCTACGTATTTTACGACCGGCCGCCTGCCTGACGTCAACTTACCTTCGTCGCCTTTTACGACACCTCGGTAAGAAAGAGGGTGGTCTATTCTATGCAGCCGGATACCACACGGCGTGTGTGTAATTGTTCCATTATTTAACGACAATATGATAATATTTTCCACGATTAAATTTACTATTATTGATCAAATAAATAAACTTTGATCGATAAATCGTACCAAATAACCTTTAATGTTTGTAGCATTCCCATCACCTCTGTGACTCGATAAAACTTATCGCGTGATTTTATGATAGTTGTAAAATAGTTCTTTAACTAATATTCATAAGCCAAGGTAATAAACCTAACATTCTAAGGAATTCTATTAAATATGTACTTTTTATTACAGTTGAAAATATAAGTCAAAAACGCCGTGTGGTATCGGGCAGAATAGAATAGACCACCCTCCTTTCTTACCGAGGTGTCGTAAGAGGCGACTAAGGTATGTGCCGTGTGGTATCCGGCTGCATAGAATGGACCACCCTCAGTTCTTACCGAGGCTAGGCTAGGCTGCCAGTCGTAAAATACGTAGCCAAATCATGTAGAGATCTTTCATTCTAAAAGTGCACGCCCCTCCACCATTACAATTACACAATTACATTATTTTAATGTATGAGAGAAAATATTGACTGTACTATTGTATATGTGTGCGCGCAGCAATTTCAAAGTTGACTCGACTCATTCGCGCACTTAAAGGTCAACTAATGGCTCGACTGGTATAAGTGAGTAAAGACATTGGAGGGGTGTGCACTTTTAGAATGAAAGATCTCTAACAACATGTTTAACATGTTGTGCCGACCCCACTTAGAGTGGGATTAGGGCAGGAGAATGATGATGATTGAAAATATAATCAAAAATACAGGACTCTGCTATTTGCGATACACCCAGAATCAAAGTAACGATAAATTCGTTATTTAAAATAATTTACCTGTTTCTATTATTTCCGTAGTAAAAAGTCTAAAATTTTAAAATTCCATAAACAGCCCCGACCCTATTTTTAAAGTCATTTTTTTTAGCTTAGCCGGAAATAGTATAAATTATGAATGAGCCATATAATATTTAAAAATGCGCCCCGCGGTCCTACACGCGATCAGAAGGTTATGTTTAGTGCTAGATTGTTAACTAAAGGTACGTTATAGACAAGGTATAAGTAAGACATAGATTTTTCCTATAAATAGGAATATTTTTATTCGAAACCTAAATCTACCATACACAAATTCTAATAAAACCGTTAAGGACAGTAAAATTTAAAGGGATATAAATACACAAACTAAAATATGTACACAAAGACACTTATAAAAGTCTTAGCAGAATCTAGGTGGTACGCATATTAGTACATTTTCTGACGATTGATACTTGAGCGCGGGACCCGTACTAGAACGTTTTCTGACGATTGATACTTGAGTGCGGGACCCTTACTAGAACGTTTTCTGACGATTGATACTTGAGTGCGGGACCCTTACTAGAACGTTTTCTGACGATTGATACTTGAGTGCGGGACCCGTACTAGAACGTTTTCTGACGATTGATACTTGAGGACGGGTCACATACTAGTACGTTTTCTGACGATTGATACTTGAACGCGAATCACGTTAGTACGGGTTAGTGTAACAACACGGATTCTTTGTGGTTACAATATTATAAATAACTAGCAAAGCCCCGCGGTTTCACCCGCGTCCATACAGATCTCGTGGTAGTGGAAAGTCTACGAAATCGGACTATAGATTTATTTGTAGATTATTTAATTATAAAAAATGGGTATCTATTATGGGTATCTATATATTCTTGGAATAAGACTTAACTCACCAAGTACATGCAGGCCCTGCTATAACGGTAGGTTAAGGTTTGTTATGGCATTATTTGATTTCGATTTACATTCTTAAATTCGTAAAATCTTTTGATTGGGATGTCGGATTTTAATAATTTAAAAAATATTATACAGGTATTGAAACAGTTATTCAAAAATATCATTTAATGGGATAAGGATTAATACAGAGATATGAATAAAATGGTTTGATTATTGTCGGCACTTTTACCAACTTTTACAATGTAAAAAAGTAGTTATATTGGCATAAATATAATAGTTAGACATATGGTATCGCGGACTTTTTTGTGGATATTGATACGTTCTATAATACTGTAGAACATTTTTTTGTTCTATCATCAATAGTTTCCGCAGCGCGCGCGATGATAGATGTTTACGACTAAATTTTTACCAAGTTATTACAATTTTATTAGGGATCCCTATTTTTTTTTAAATGACATATAGCCTATGTTGCTCAGTGAAAAAGCAGCTTTCCAATGGTGAAAGAATTTTTGAAATCGGTCCAGTAGTTTTTGCGTGAAAACGTAACAAACATACATACAAACAAACATACAAATCTTTCCTCTTTATAATATTAGTATAGATGTGGGTAACTAAATAACTAAATTTACTCGTAAAATATCCGCTCTGCTGCAAAATTTGTTAATAATAAAAGCAAGGTTAATTCTATTGTGAACATTCTAAATTAACTAATTTTTATTTATTGTTTATCTATACTAAAGTCTAGAATTTATGAAAGGGCGAATAAATCAGATATGAAAATACCGTCTGTACACGCGCTGTCACGTTAATAGTCCTAGAGACCGTCGGTATAGTTACCATGGCATGGAGACATTAAAATGTCATAGCTTTTGTAACTAACAAGTTTTTAGTAAATATCTTTAACTTGTTAGTCAATGTAGATAATTTAGGTAATATACTTTAAATAATAGAGCCCGTTCTGTTTACAAAAAAGTACAGACTTATTAGAAATCTTTCTATAGTTTATGAAAAACATTTTGACAACATTTTGGACAAAGTCTGGTTTACTTCATTGTATTTTTGTAGTTGTCTGATTCCTTTTGCATTAGAAATTTGGTACTTAAAGAATATAGATAAGGAAGGTGATTATATTATTACTCTTAATAGACATATGATACGTATGTAAGTTAAGAGTCCAATTGTTAGAAACTCTAACTTCAGAACCCTATATGAGTATGAAACAGCCACTTTACATTATTGAATGTATTATTTAAAATCTCTTTGAACTAACGGGCAGGAAATAATTTATTTTCTATATAAATTTATGTCTAATTTATAATTGCAATTTACCACGCTTTTTCGTTGGAGGAAACATCGTGAGAAAACTAGTATTAAGCAGCAAAAAACTAGTATTTATGTAGTAAAATACTAGTATGGATAAATGCAGTAGAAGCCAGTGGTTAACAACGGTTATCTCTCAGTATACAACGCACTCTCCTATTTTCGTTGACTTTCACCATGTCACAGAGGTGAAACCAAAGCGATCTAAATATAAAAGTTAATGCGAAACTTCTGGACTATTCGTACGCACATTAAAACGATATCACTAAAATAACTGACGACCTTACGAATGCGTTTAGGGCGATGTGAAATAAAACACACGTATCTAAAATTTCGGGGCCGCGGTAGAACAGTACTTAACAAAGTTCAGGTATTTTATCTCGTGATACAAGTGTGAATTTCTTTCATTACTGATATCTTTTATTCATATTTATTGATCATCATTCTCCTGCATCTATCTCACTCTAAGTGGGGTAATCATAGTGTGTTATAAACGATTGGCCGCCTGTCTGACGTGAACTGACATTAGTCGCCTTTTAAGACACCCCGGTAAGAAATGAGGGTTGTATGTTCTACTCAGCCGGATACTACACGGCGGATTCATATTTATCCATCATATGTTTTATACGTCTGATTTTCCTTCAAAGATTATATGTTAAGTTGTAAAGTAGCAAGCAGCCTGTTACAATCCCACTGCTGGGAATAGGTCTCCTCTCTCCGTTTCTGGAGAGAAGGGTTGGAGCTGAGACCCATCACGCTGCTCCAATGCGGATTGGTAGGTTACACATATCTCCAGATTTCTCTAGAGATATGCAGGTTTACTCACGATGTTTTCCTTCACCGAAAAGCGTGTGATTAATTGCAATCATCAATTAGACTCATGAATTTTAATAGAAAAACTCATTGCTGCCTGCACGGGTTTGAATACGTGTTCCCCTCGAAAGAGTCGCGCGGTCTCACCGCTGGGCTATAAACAGCTCTATGTTCAGTTGGGATAACTATATTTAGTAGAGAGCAAAAGATCACGAGGCAACATGGACATCATGAGAGAATTTCATATATTGATGCGCAACAAAACTTAATTTGAAGTTTTTGTAATTTACGTAATTAGTTAAAAAAAGGATATTATTTTTCATCTTACATTCTTATTTCATGGTGAGCGATAATAAAATAGAAAAACCTCGTAGAAATTTTATTCAGAATTTGAGGCCTGTGTTAAGCAGCCCTTTGAGAGCTTATTGCGATATCTGTCCGCATTGTAAACAAAATTTACGACTACGTCTTCATCACGTGAAATCAATCGACGCATATAACGCTAAGTGACTAAAGAGTAATGAATCGTACAAAAGTAATAATAAAAATATCGATTTTATTTTCTTTTCCTTTATTTTAAACTTTTTACATTGAGAAAAAACTGTTACAACTTTTGAAAAGCCGAACCGACTGTATGACAACTGTCACAGACCATCTACATACAATAGTAAAAACGACGCGAACGTGCCGCCAACCAAAGAATCTTTATATAACAGACTCTTCTGTTGTTGGTGGCACAATCAATTTTGAAATTGGCCTCTTCAATGTTGAAGTCTTTGTCTTGATCGTGGCCACTCGAACTATCCCGTCTTTCCTTGGATGTAAGTGGATGATTCTGGCAAGGAGCCACTTCGCCGGAACTGTGTCCTCTTCCTTGATGATCACTACATCTCCGATCTGAGGAGGTTTGTTTTGCGTATTCCATTTGTGAAGTTGGTGAAGAGTGTTTAAAAATTCATGGGACCAGCGTCGCCAGAAAAGTTGAGTCATGTTTTTTATATAATTAGTGATCTCCGCAAATTAACGCCTGATTCTGTAAATTATGAATCGCATTTAAACTAAACTATGAACTGAACCAAAGTGTGATTTTTAAACTATATTTATTTTCCACTTTTTAGCTGGATTCATTGTTAAATTAATTAAGTTTTTATAAGAAGCAGGCGATACTTTGCGGAATTCCATATTACAGAAACTGTAACAGAACTACTTTACTACGTAATGCGATTTTGTCGTGGAGCCTATCCTCCTGATGATGCTTCGGTTTTGGGGCGAAACGTTCGTCGAGATTTTGGTGGTGCAGGCACTATAACAAAACTACTTCGCTATAATCCGCACGGGTAAAACCCACCCGTGCGGATTATAGCGAAGTAGTTTTGTTATAGTACCTGTAATATGGAATTCCGCAAAGTAACGTCTGCTTCTATAAATCATTTTGGTGGGGGTTGTGTGCATTATCGCTGGTGGAGGCGTCTTGGGATGCATGTGGTGACTTGTCGTGCATGTGAAAGTTACGTGAATTTTGCCTGCTTCATACATATTAGCTTTGCATGCATTCGCATAACCCGCGCGTTAAGTTATTTACTTTATTGTATTACCGCCGGTTCTTGATGTACAAAGTTTGAATTCAGTCAAGATATAGTTCAGAGTAGCCAGTTACATACACTATACATACAGAGGAAATAATATAGTGCGTATAATATAAATATAAGATTTAAATGCGGATGTTTACAGAGTTTTTCAATGAGCTTTTACGAGTGAAAGATTGCCAATAGGAAAGTATTCATTCCGTAATATACAACAAAGTTATTCTCACAAAAAAACTGTTACGTCCCAATAACTTTTAGATAAAGACGTCCTGGAAGTAGGGCGCCGGATTCAATAAAGTACCTACTCAATAGATAGGTCTTAGAGCCTTTATCCCGTCTTACACAATGTCCAACACAACGTTACAAAGATTCAATATTTCTTCGACAATCTCGGCTTTTCTCATTCGACCCGTTTTCGGGTATCGATTCGAATTCTATTTGGTCCTACTTAACGATTTCATCATTCAATCAGTTTATATTTGGTGATAATAAGGAGATAAATATATCAATACAAGCTACAACCGCGAATGTGTCCGCGTCAACTTAAATGTTAAAATAACCTAATTGTGTATTCTATGTTATTCCTATTTCTGAATGAAAAAGGATATTTTTTTTATACTGTACTTAAGGCATGTGTATAAGCTTTAATTGTGTTAAATTTCATAAATATTACTCCAGCCTTGAAAGCGTAACAGACGGACATTTTTTTCCTACTTACAATTTATTTAAGAGGGTGTCTGAATGCTTGTTATTAATGCGGAAACATTGGAACTTTGTATTAAGAACCCGCCCATCCTCAGATATGAAATACCGTTCCCCATTTATGGATGCTCGGATCATCAATTATTCGGTAGGAGCGTCTGATCCGTGAAACTTTAGTCGTTAGCGAGTCGTTAGTTGCGGATTGCGACTGCCGAATGCCGACTGCTGACCCTCTCGGCAATCGATTACTTACCGTTGCGACCTTTTTGTACCCAGTGGTAAAGCACCTCACAAGATTCTTGAGTGAGACTACATAAGTCGAAATAATGTTTTGGACTTTATATAAATTCTGGCAGTACACGACAGGGCCTTAGGTATTTTGGACAATACGATCTCGTGTAACGTCACGAATGTTGACCATCCGAATACGAAGAAAAGAAGTAAGTCTGTATTAGACATAGATAAAAATAACGAATGAAAAACATACGCGTATATAAACTTACTAATCCTTACTAATATTTTATATGCGAAAGTCTGTCCGCTGGCTTTTCGTTCTTTGGTTAATACGCCTTAACGGCTAATACGCCGCAAGATTGATGAAATTTGGTACGATTGAAATTTTTATTCTAATTTATAATATGGGGTAAGAAAGGGTATTTAATTTTTTATTTCAGTGTATTTTAACAAATCTATGTTCATCGATAAAATAAAGTAGCATCTTCTACGTAAATACATATAACATGTAACTTTATTATTCGGATGGGGCGATATTTGTCAATTTGCTATAAGCAATATAATTGGGCGGAAGAAAACTAAGTAAGAGAAAGGATGAAAGAAACGGAAGTGCAATCAATTTTTTTACTTTACTTAGCAATCAAAGTAAATTCAAATTCAAATTCAAATATTCTTTATTCAAGTAAACTTGTAAACAAGTGCTTTTGAATCGTCAACTTTACTGCTGGTTCGGAAAGCTGTTCCTGCCGAGAAGAGCCAGCAAGAAACTCGGCGGTTGCTCTTTTTAAAATATAAATCTTAGAACTAGTTACATTTATTTATTACTGTCTTGTACAGGGTAGAAGTGCACCTATATCCACACATCCTTATCCTCAATGTAAGCCTCCACGGTATAATAGGCTTTCTGTATCAGCCTCTTTTTAACAGTATTTTTAAATTGCTGTAATGGCAAAGTTAAAATTGATTGTGGAATTTTGTTATAGAATCTTATACCCAAACCCACAAACGACTTACGTACTCTTACAAGGCGCAAAGCAGGAGCCGCAAGCTTATGTCGGTTCCTACTTTGTCTATTATATACATCACCTATCTTTTTATAATTATGTATATTTTTATGCACAAAAATCAAATTGCTAAAAATATACTGTGAAGCTAACGTAAGAATACCTGTTTCCTTAAACTTCTCTCGCAGGGACTCACGCGGACTCAAATTATAAATGCCACGTATGGCTCTTTTTTGCAATACAAAAATTTTCTCAATATCAGCGCATTTACCCCATAACATTATTCCATAAGACATAATGCTATGGAAATAAGCAAAATAAACTAGTTTTGCTGTTTCGACGTCTGTAAACTGTCTTATCTTTCGAATAGCATAGGCTGCTGAACTGAGTTTCCCTGCGAGAGCTGTTATGTGTGTGCTCCATTGGAGTTTTGTATCCAACGTCATTCCCAAAAATACAGTTGTATTTTCTGTTTTTAGTGGTACATTGTCTATTAAGAGCTCATTGGCTGTTTTAGCTGCATTAGGTAATGCAAATTCTAAACATTTCGTTTTATTTGAGTTTAGTACCAAATTATTTAGCCTGAACCATTGAGCTACCTGCGACAATCCACTGTTTACTTCGTCAATATTATTATCGTCATTCCTATTTACTTTAAATATTAAAGATGTGTCATCAGCAAACAGTACAATGTCGCAAATATTATGAATGAAATATGGCAGATCATTTATATATACTAAAAACAGAAAGGGACCAAGGATTGATCCTTGAGGCACACCCATAACTAAGGCCGATCCGGATGACTGCACATCATTAATGCACACTCTTTGAATTCGGCTATAGAGATAAGATGCAACGAGACGAAGTGCATGATCCTTAATACCATAATGACCAAGCTTTAGTAATAAAGTTTCGTGTTGAACGCAATCAAATGCCTTGGACAAATCACAAAATACCCCTATGGCATTTTGTGAGTTCTCCCACGCATCAAAGATATGCTTCAATAATCTTACGCCCGCATCCGATGTAGACCGACCCTTGGTAAACCCATACTGCTCAGGGTGAAGTAAATTATTAGAATTAAAATGCTTAAGCAGTTGATTTAGAATAACTTTCTCAAAGACCTTGCTAAGAGTTGGCAAGATCGAGATGGGTCTATAGTTGTTAGGGTCGCTCTTATCACCAGATTTGAAGACAGGGATCAATTTACTATACTTCATTAAATTTGGAAATGTCCCTGTGTCTACAGACTTGTTAAAGATCTTGGCCATAATAGGTGCAATAATTTCAATAACATTATTTATTAACTTTACAGACATTCCCCATAAATCAGTTGTTTTTTTATTATTTAAAGTTTTAAAAGTTTTAACAATATCGTGCGGAGAAATGTGTTTAAATTTAAAATTTACGTTGCACTTCATGACGCTGGCCTTTAAAACATTAAGAGCTTCAATTGGGGATGAGTTTATTGAGCTAGTGGTAGAAATGGGTATATTCTGAAAAAAATGTTCAAATACACTCGCCACTTCTGCGTCGGAATTAGTAAACTCATTTCCAATTTTCAGCTCTATGGCAGAATTACACATTTTATGTCTGCCTACTTCATCTCCTATAACATCCCAAGTTGTTTTTATTTTATTTTCAGAGTTCATTATTTTACATTTAATGTGAAGTGATTTGGCCTGTGCGCAGACATTTCTAAACATTTTCGAATATTTTTTTACATATTCTAAGAATGTGGGGGACTGATTATATTGCTTTTCTGCATACAGATCAAATAACTTGTTTCTACTCTTATAAATGCCATTAGTAGCCCAATCGCTAAACCTGAGATGTTTGGAGACTTCTTTTTCTATAATATTAAAAGTCTTATGGAATTCACTACCAATAATTCCAAAGAGATCATTAAAAAGATCATCTGAACTACCGCAACTTTTGTCAATATGTGGTAATTTTGATAATATTTTTACTTGAAATCGCTTTATTTTATGAGACGTGATAGGCCTGAATTTAATAAATTGCTTTTTGTTATTTATAATGTTGGGAACAGATATAATTTGTCCACTATGATCAGACCTTAAGCGACTTATTATAGATTTTTCTAAGATATTACAGCTGTAATTAGTAAAAATATTATCAATACCGGTAGCCGAGTCTGCAGTTATCCTAGTAGGTTCGTTAAATACATTAATCATATCAAAACATTGAAATAAATTAAGCAACCTACAACGAGTACTGGTATCCACTAGTATGTCAACATTAAAGTCTCCACAGATTAAAACTTTTTTTGAAGATTTACATGTCTTCTTTAAAACTTCCTCCATAACACTCTCAAATAGCATATAATCACTGGAGGGTGGGCGGTACACAGAAACTATAATATAACGCTCCAACTCTACACAAGACAGCTCAATGGTACGTTCCACAGAAAGACCGACAATATCATTCCGTTCTTTACAATTTAATTTACAGTGAGCTAGTATTAAAGATCCCCCACGAATGACGGTCTTCCTCAAGAACGCACTGGACACATTATAACCTTTTATATTTAACAGGAAGTTGGAACTGTTTAACCAATGCTCGGTTATACATAAAATATCTACATTAAATTTATTCATAAACAGTTCAACTTCAAATTCCTTGCCAGATAGTCCTTGCAGGTTCTGGTGAACAATATTCAATTTACAAGGTCTATCTGTTGTCTTAATACCTAGTTTAAAGTAATATTTTCCGTACATAAAATATTACTTGATATACTATTAGTACTACTACTAGTACGTGTGTCAATATATGAAAAATTTGTACTTATTGTACAATCTGTATAGGTGTCAATAGACTTAGCTACAACAGATGTAGCTGTATCACTTAAATTATAGGCTAGCAGTGAAGCTAGATTCCTGTAACATTTTTTAGACAGATACATAGTATCTCTAGTTAACTTAAACGAGGAAATAAATTTATTAATGTCAAAGTAAAATATAGCGTCACTATGACGGTATGTCAAATTATACAAATGTATATTTAGATTATATATGTGCTCATTTTGTTTATTGTTCAACATATTAGAGTAGGGAAAGGCACATATAAAAAATTTACATTTAAATTTTTCATTTAAAAGTAATAATTTTTCAATACATTTTGTTATCTGTGGCCTTTTAATATTTAGGCTGTCACCAAGCATCAATATAACTGTAGTGTTATAATCAAGGTCATTATAATTTAAGCTATTCAATATATAATCAATAGTTGCTCCTGGAGAACAATAGTTAATTACTGATTGTGTAAGGTAAGGACTTATAACTGCTCCAAAACCTTTGCCCAACTTATCTGAGAAAATTATGGTTTTTTTCTCAGATTTTACATCATTTTTATTAGATTTACTTGTACTATTTACAGGATTCATAGCACTTATATATGACGATGAATTATTTTCACCTTGCCTCTTCAAAGAGCATTGACATTTATTATCCTCAGACTCTTTGTACTTGTTTGACAGCGATACAAAACGTTCCATGTTGTCATTGCATATTTCTAATAAACCATCAAAGGATTTTATATGTTCATTTATTAGAATTTGAGCCTTCGAGTATAAAACTGTTATATTTTTTAGTGATATCTCTAATTTTTCTATTTTTCTTTGAAGTTGCAAGGTCTCACTATCATATATATGTCTTCGATACTGTAATTTATCATTTATGGATTTTATTTTATTGATTAAGTGTATCCGTTCTTTTTTACTTTTTCCTAACTGTTGAATGCAGTTCTTGGTTTTTATAATTTTATTGGTTTTTTTAATAAATTTATTAATTTTAATATATTTTTTTAGTTTTTTATGACTACTGAAGTGTACGTTCTTCAGTGAGTCATTCTCAGAAGTAAGATCGATAATTTGTGGGTGTCTTACCATCCCATAATCCGAACCACACTCAACCAGTTCATTAAAAAGGCTTTGTGTCGCATTAACCTCCTGAGACTTATTTAACTGTAATATTGTTTGTTGACTCTCATGCAGACTGGTTTCTAACTCATTAATGCGACTCAATGCCCTTTCATGTATATGACTACACTGATCAAATGAGTTAACAGTCTCCTTAAGCTGGTTCCTTTCACCTAAAGTGTCCATATACTTGATGTGCAGGTCCGCCAGTTGTTTTTTATATTGTGAGGATTGTTCAACAATTTTACTTATTTCCACCTCACTTTCCTCTCTTTCTTGTAAGAGTTGTGTATTGAGCTGTTTAACTGATCTGAGTTCATTAAGGGCCAGCTTAAGTTTTGATTCCATCTCTTTATATGATGTATTACGGGTCATCATTGTTGTATAAAAAGAAATTGTTTTCTGTAATTATAAAAATAAATATGTTAGATCAGTTAAGTAAAAGGCAACTAGTCTGTCAGACAGCCAGAAATATTTATACAATAAAAATATTGACCCGGTAAAATTATTAGCTATATAAAAAAAATTACAGTTATTATTTCCTTTAAATGTGTTTCAATAAACCAATTGGTGGCTAAACTATATTGTACTGCAAAGGTTTATGGATAAGTTAATTATAAATATTAATGTTAATGCAGGTTAAGTAAGCATCCAGCTGCCAAATAAGTCCGGTTATATTGACTATTGAAAGATAATACTATATGATAATATATAATGAAAAAAATTTTTTTTTAATAGTATAATATAATAATAAGTAATGAAGTGTGTTTACTATTTGTATGTTTGAAGTATTAATGTATATGTGTTTATATTGTTATGTATGTATGGCAGTAGTGCCTTCTTCAACTTTGCTTCCACAGTTTGTCAAGCAAAGAGAGAAAAAGAAATGCCTATGTATGAGGAATGATGATTCTCATAAATGAGAAGAAAAAATGTGAAGTATGAGTTTTCAACACACTTTAATAATGAAATGATAAATTTACTTCAGTTGCTTATCAGCCTCGTTAGTTTAATTGGTTTTTAACACTTAATAAGTAATTTTAACCAAAATCAAGTTTATCGTACTTAATAATATATTTGCCCAATTGATTCGATTTTTTTTAATTTTATTTAATTATAGTAAGAACTATACAATACAAATATTTAATTTTGTTTAAGTAATATAAATAACTTAGCAAAATAAAAAGAAAAGAAAATACTCCCCGGGTTTTGTCCGTTGAGATATGTATTTCAACCGTCGACTCCTGTCAACTGTTCAACTTTATTTGCTTACTTAACCGAAGTAGTGTTAGCTAATAATAGAAAATTTATATAAAAATACAATCGGTAACTAACTATTTACTTAATTAAGTATTAATTTAAAATTAAAACTAAATTTATATTTAAGCAGAAGCAACTATAACATGTCGCTTTGACAGCCGACCACAGACCCCAAAGTAAAGTAAGAAAGTCATCAAATCAAGGGGTTTTCTGTCTCAAAATTGCATCTTCGTAGCTAGACCGTTTGTCCCAGGTGTACTCTACAATTTGAAGCATTCTCAACGATGATATATTTGATTTTAAGTTTGCAGTAGTTAACTTAACTTTTCCTATATACTATCCTACTAACTTCTATCCGTCTCGTAAAGGTACTCTTTGAGTGACGTTCCCTGACACTTCTAGATTTCTGCACTCTCATCTCCGTATTTCGCGAACTAGAAGATGCTTTTGCACTCGCCCGTCTCGCGCGATGTAGCTATTAAAGCTATTAGTAAGCAAAATAACGGTCTGTTACTATCCCCACTGCTAGCTGCCCCACTCTTTCCCCCACTTCTTTCTCTGTTTTTTGATGAGATAGAAGGGTTGGAGCTCAAATGCTGCTCCAATGCAAATTGGTAGGTAACATATATCCCAGAGTTCTTTAAAGATATGTTTCCCTGCACTGAAAACGTGTGATAAATTGCAATAATCATAAAAACACATTAGTTCTAACTGAAAAACTCATTGCTTGGCGTTTGAATCTGTGATCCTCTCGAAAGAGTGGCTTGGACTCAACACTGGGCTATAACTGCTAAGGCCTTGAGTACTAAAAGCAAATAACTGGCTTCTATAATACTGGATTAAATGGCTAAAAACCGTTAGGCTGAAGGCAAGTCATTAGTTTTTCATTAATCGCGCTTTATGTAACATTGAACCATGAACGCGTGTTTACGATATCGCAACCAGTGGGCGATATCACCTAACTTCCTGAAGATGACATAAAAACCGACTCGTAAAACAAAACTTAATAGTTATGAAGACGAAAGCAACGCTCGTTAATGGCGTCAGATCAAGAATAAATTTTTAAGTACGTATAGATTAATTCATTAAATTAAGAACTATCAAGGAGTTACATCTTGAAATTTACTAATACTACAATATAAATAAGTATTTTGACAATATTTGGACCCACTAAGTGATAACCACAACTTGCACTTTGGCAGAGTCTATAACCTTCATATACTGTTAATAAAATATATTAATTATTATATGCGGCTTGTATATAAACTAGTATGGAGTCGCGCCCAGCGAGCTGCTACAGGCAGTACCCGCCGCAATATCGCCGCGTAAAGAGCTCATGAATAAGAGCCCCGTATGGGCTTGAAACTAGTCGGGCTCATCCGATAAAATAAGACGTGAGTATAGCCGGTCTCTCAACCTTAATAATGAATACCACTCACGATAGTTTAAATTCAAAATATATGAATTTAATTTCAAAAGTTGAAATTATACAATATTAATCAAAGGAGGCTTGTAATAAATATTATAATCAATAATAATTGCGCGCCGTGCAATTATTGTTGATGACACCATTCCACATGATGATAATCTCATAAAAGCGAAAAAGAAAAATTGGCTAAATATTTCGATCTTTCTTTTGAGGTAAATTTCCACATGTAATACTTTTGTATCCACGGACAAACCATATTGTTATATTACCCCATACTACTACGTGTCACGCGCTCAAGTATCAATCGTCAGAAAACGTACTAGTACGTGTCCCGCGCTCAAGTATCAATCGTCAGAAAACGTACTAGTACATGTCCCGCGCTCAGATATCAATCGTCAGAAATAATATCGTTTCGAATACAATGAGTTAATGCCTATTAACTACCAATTCACCACATGTAGCACCGCAGGGCGCAGCTTGTATACTATTTGTATGGATGTCGTCCAACAAAATCAACCGTGTTTTCGATCTAAAGCGTCATAAAATTAACAACAAAACTGTTTACGCACGCACAGTTAATGACAATGATAAAGCAGTCCCTGATTACGAACCAAAGCAACTATTTGGAGACATTGTAACCGCAGCTCACATTCGGCCCGGAATCGTTTCCATTCGCGATAAGTTTATCGCAGTCGAAATTAGGGGGCATTAAATTTTTACTGGCTCACTCCGCGCGTGTAAGCCATTCGCTTTTGAACAATTAGTTGCAATGTTACATTGTAGAATCATTGCGGTAAGTATAATTCTGAGTCTATTTAGTTTTAAATTAAGAAAAAAGTATGCGCTTTACATTAGAAGGTATGCTTATAAGAAAAAAGGTAGGGACTATTTATTTATAAATTTGTGTATGTCGGAATCCCCACCGTGTGCTATCTGACTGAGAAGAATAGACCACCCTAATATCTTACTGAGGTGTCGTAAAAGGCGACTAAGGTAAGTTGACTCCAGGCAGGCGGCCAGTCGTAAAATATCTAGGCAAATCAAGTAACAACATGGTTAATACATGCTGTGCCGACCCCAGTGTGGGATAAGGGGATAAGGGCAGGAGAATAATGATTATGTATGTCGGAATCCGTCATAGTGCTATGTTATATGTTAGGTAATTGTAATAATGGAAATGGTATTTTCAAGTGAGTAAGATATTCTTTAGAAATAGCGTAGGTTAAATCATATTTATTTACAACGAAAATATACAAGTTATATCTTGGTTCGGAATGTTGCTCTTACTGAGAAGAACCAGCAAAAGATTCGGCGGTTAATCTTTTAAACATTTTCAATTTTATATTATTAAACCGCAGTCTTATATGAATTCTATTGTTATAAGATGCGAAGGGCTCTGTGTCCATCTTCTTACCTGTATATTGTATTTGTATTATTTGCTTGCAATTATTTTGAATGTCATATATAAAAAAAAAGTAAAGAAGCGGCCTGTTACAATCTCACTGCTGGGAATAGGCCTCCTCTCTCCGTTTCTGGAGAGAAGAGTTGGAGCTATGACCTACCACGCTGCTCCAATGCGAATTGGTAGGTTACACATCCCTAGAATTCTCTAGAGATATGCAGGTTTCCTTACGACGTTTTCCTTCACCGAAAAGCTTGTGATAAATTCCAATTATCTTTTAGACACATTAGTTTTAATAGAAAAACTCACTGGTGCCTGCCCGGGTTTGAACACGTGCTCCCCTCGAAAGAGTTGCACGGTCTCACCACTGGGCTATCACAGCTCATGTATGTATGTCATTAATTATTTTGTTATACAGACTAAAAAACAACATTGTTTTTAATTATGATTTTATTGCATTGTGAACACGCAGTTGTATTACAAATAATATTTTATGGTAGGCACTTTGTACGTTTATAATTTATTTGCACATGTATCTACTATATATGTATAAATTAATCAATTATATAATTTATAGGATTAGGCGTTACTTTGCGGAGATCCATAATACAAAATAGTGAAATTATTTTGCTATAATCCGCAATAAAGTAAATATGAAATATATATAATGCTAAATGAAGAGTGGACTGTACCTGGTTTTCATACCTGGAACATGTAGCATTCGTTAAACACACATGCACATACCTCCACCACCGCTACCACAATACACAAGCATCACACACGTTCATTATCACAAACATAACAATCGTTTCGCCCCGCAACCGAAGCATCATCAGGAGAGGACTTTGCGATTTTGTCATTTAGCATTATATATATTTCCTATTTACTTAATCGCGCATTATAACAAAATAATTTTACCTTAAAACGGATTATCAGATCTATACTTTTCTTTTACTTAACATCACATTACAACAAAAGTTGTATAAGTAACAGCCTGTTACTATGCCCACTGCTGGGCATAGGCCTCCTGTTTTTGGAGAGAAGGGTTGGAGCTAAGACCTACCACGCTGCTCCAATGCGGATTGGTAGGTTACACATATCGCTAGAATTCTCTAGAGATATGCAGGTTTCCTCACGATGTTTTCCTTCACCGAAAAGCGCGTGATAAATTGCAATTATCAATTAGACACATGAGTTTTAATAGAAAAATCGTCTCTAGAGAGTCGAACGGTGTTACCGCTAGGCTATCACAGCTTTTACCAAACTTCGAGACCTGGATAGCGAGGAGTTCGGGCAGCATTACCTTCAGGCGCAGATACTTACTGGGCATGGCTGTTTCAGTGAGTATCTGTGTCGGATTGGACGCGAGGCTGCTCCCCATTGCTACCACTGTAGAGGGGATCAAGACAACGCGCAGCACACGCTCGAAGAGTGTCCTGCGTGGGATGCGGAGCGGCGTGTCTTGATAAGTTCCATCGGACGAGACCTTTCTTTACAGGCGGTAGTCTCTGCCATGCTGAATAGTGATAGGGCATGAAAAGCTGTGGTCTCCTTGTGAAGCCGTTATGGTCAGAAAGGAGACTGCTGAGCGCGATCGCGAAAAGGTTGATCCTTCTCGCAGGCGGAGACGAAGGGGCCGCGTAAGCCGCCCTAATAATAATTAACATGTCCCGACTGATGGGACCTCTGGGGTCGGGAACGGTCACAGTGGGGGCTGTGGCTGTACCTTTTGACCCCGAGAGATAATGGAGCATGTTACAGACACAAGCTCCGTACTATATTTTGAAGAGCACGACGTGCACGACACTTGAGAGGCATCGGTGTAGTTCGCCAGAGATCTCGGGGCCTCTCTGTTAGTGCGGAGGCTGTCCATCGAGGGGGTTTTATTGGGTAGAAATCCTACATAACCGGAGCTTACCCCCAAGAGTTCCGGTATCTTTCAGAAGATTTCCCCCCCGTTAAAAAAAAAAAAGTTAAAAGTTGTATATTAATTTAGATTTATTAATGATCTTCATAATGTAAAACGATGTATAAATTTCGTTTTGTATAATTTATTTTTGTATATTCGTGTTCAATGGACGCGTAATGCTAAATCAGGAAACAGTTAATTATTCTGTCACCTTTCGCGTGAGTGAAATTGTTGGGCATTTGAATAATTTATGACATCAGTACGATTGTAGACATGTAAAGCAGCGCTTGTTGTAACTATGTTTTAAGCGAGGTTATCTTTAAGTACCGAACTGTCAAAGAAAATTTCTTATTTGGTTCTCTCTGGATTCGTGAATTCCTCATCTATGGCACAGTAATTTAACTACAAATTTTACTTATTTACTTATTAAATATGCAAAAACAAACAAAAATATTTCATTTATTAGGATTTAAAGAACCTACACGTGCATTAGTTTTATAAATTATAAATATATTAGTTTACATATAAATATAAATAACTAAAATACTGATAAGTTCAAAATATTTATTAATTAAAATTTTAATTTATGCAATTACCTAGCCCCATACCGTGTATAAATATATGTATATGTATGTTAATCAATTTTTTAATTTAATTTAATCTTTTCAATTTAATTTAATTTTATCGTCAATGGTATTCATTATTAATGTTGAGAGACCGACTGATGAGCCCGACAAGTTTCAAGCCCATACGCGGCTCATCCGATAAAATAAGACGTGAGTATAGCCGGTCTCTCAACATTGATTATGTTAATCAATTTAGTATTAAATAAATATATTAAGTTTTGCAGTCTGTTATCTGTTGCTGACGTCCGTGCCTTACAAAATGGCGGCCATTGAAAATCGGTGTTCGAGTTCCAAATTCTAACCAAAGTCGAGTGATAACCCATTCTGTAGCGTTACACCACGCCTTTGTAAATAAATTTGTTTCTTTGCGTTCTTCAATGTAACTTAGTGGTATATGTCATAAATAAAGTATTTCTTTCCTTCATTAATTTTTAATGTAATATTAACTGGTGAATATTGTCGTTTAGAGGGGGCAATAGGTACCAAAAGCCGTATATGTTATCACAGCCAGTCCCTTACCGGGACAATAAGATGTCTTGATATCTAGCTCGTGTGTCAAGCTGATGGATGCTGATTGCTCCTTTACATGTATTGAAAATATCAGATGGATAGATTCCTTAAAGGTCGAGTAACTGTGACAGTCAGCCAAAGCCAAGCCACGATAGTAAGATACCATAACTCCGATTACATCCAAAGCCAAAATGTAACGGATGACCCATAAAAATAAAGTAACGGCCTGTTACTATCCCAATGCTGGGCCAATCCTCTTCTCTCCGTTTTTGAAGAGTTGGATTGGAGCTAAGACCTACCACGCTGCTCCACGCTGTTACACATATCCCCTGGGCTCTCTAGCGATATGCAAGTTTCCTCACGATGTTTTCCTTCACCGAAACGCGTGTCATAAATTGCAATTATCAAGTAGACACATAAGTTTTTTAAAAGAAATACACATTGGTGCCTGCCCGGGTATTGAACCAGTCACTTCCTCGGTAGAGTCGGACGGTATCACTGCTGGGCTGTCACAGTTGATCGTACAGTGTACATACGAACACACATTATACAATATAATTTTTAATATCGATATTACAGAATAGTTTTTCAATCAGTGCAAAATTATGTTTTCGCGTCCCAATTTCACCACTGCGTCCCAGTGTTCGTCAAATAAAGATGAAACTGAGACCCATCTGAATTTTACGAGAGCAAATTAAAACTCTCAATCTTGGCAAGTGTATCAGTAAGCGCCGGATGTTCGGATAATGGTTCGAAATAACTCCCGTTACATAATGCCCGTTTACTTTCATTTAATATTTGCTAATGTTTAGACGGTACTTTTAGTTTTCATTAGAACAAGCATTGGCGTAATTGTTACTATAATTTTAAATGAGAGTTCATAATAAAAAACACTGGTGATCGCGGACTATGGGCCTCATAAGAAATGGTTGACTCACTCAAGCAAACATTAACAAATTGTGCGCGAATATTCTCTAAATGTTCTCCGCACATCTATGCAAACTTGTGCGCATACACTTGAAACAGTGGACTCGCGTCGACGCGTACGCACTTGTTGTTCACGGACTCAGTTTTGCTTCCGCTGCCGGAACGATAACATTTGTTTGTACGTGCACATCTTTAATGAGGAGTGGAGAAATGAAAAAATATTAAGAATTATTTTACAGAAAATGTCTAAAAACATATTGTAAATTTGTATATAATTAGTACATGTGTTATTCACTGTGCACTTACACAAGTTACACACAACTTTGCCGGTGGAGACAGAAGCTAAACGCGATATCAGCTTAGTACGTGCAGTGTGAGAACTTTGTACCAAAATAGTGTGCAGCACTTTGTAAACAAATGTGCTGCACACTATTTTGGTGGAATCCCACCTTAAGAGTCACTCAGCGGGCAATGTAGCGAGCTGTGCTTGGTGTAACTCTACGCGATCAAATCAGGAATGAGGAGATCCGTAGAAGAACCAGAGTAACCGACATAGTTCATCGCGAAGCTGAAGTAGCAATGGGCGGTGTGCGTAGTATGTGGGACCGATGGGCTTTGAGGTATTAAGGTACTGGAATAGCGACCCCGCACCGGAAAACGCTGCGTCGTTAGACTCCCAACGAGGTGGACTGTCGATCTCAAAAGGTCGCAGGGAGCTCCTGTATCCAAGCGGCACAATATAGTGGGGCGTGGAGATCCTTTAAGAAGACCTATTTCCAGCAGTTGACGTCCATCGGTTGAAAAAGAAGAAGAAGAAGAAGAATAAAAACAAACTGGTTTAGCTTGTAGCTTAAATGACAAATAGGTATAACGAGTGTTGTATGCAGAGACTCAAGCGACTGTTAGATGCCTTGATAACTAGGTTGTGTGCTGAGCTGATACGTAGTGATGACGTATATCTGCTGAGCAATACAGATCTCGCCATTGCCACAGAATCTCCAGTCTATGATTCGATCACGCAGGGATACCAAATATCAGCTCCTTTGACCACTAAAATAATGTAAAGTTTCTGATTACGATCCTTATATTCGGCAGTCAAGTTCACTTATAAAAAACATTATTTCCGATATTTAGCCCTACCCTGCCTACCCTTGTTGATTTAAATTCCAGTAATAATACTCATTTCTATTATACTGAATCAAATTTTCTATTCTATTACAGCAAAATGAAAAGGTTATTATTAAGCCAAAGAAAATACTAAAATTGAATATTTTCTTAGATACATAAGTAAGTTTATTATAATTGGTTCTTATATATTCTTAGATGATTAAGCACAAAATAACATGTCCTATTTAATCATATAATGTAGCCTGTTTTCTTTGAATGCAAATTAAAGCAAGTTAGCGGCTTTGCTGTGATAGCCGAGCGGCGAGACTTAGCGACTCTTTCAGAGAGTCACGAGTTCAAACCCCGGGAAAGTACCAATTTTTTAGGTACTTAGGTGTCTAATTGATAATTGCAATTTATCACACTCTTATTGTTGGATGAAAACATCGTGAGGAATCCTGCGTAGCTCTAGAGAATTCAAGGGGTATGTGTAATCTACCAATCCGCAATGGAGCAGCGTGATAGGCCTTAACTCCAATCCGTCTTCAAAAACGGAGAGGATTGTGCCAACTAATTCAAACAAAACAATTTATATAATTAGGCGTTACTTCGCGGAGATCCATAATACAAAAGTAATAATAAAATTATTTTGCTGTAATCCGCGTTAAAGTAAGTGCTAAATGTATAGTATGACTATTTTTTTTTCATATCCGATACATGCAGGATTCGTTAAAAAACCTTCACAAACCTCCAACACCACCATCGCAATACACAAGCACTACACACGTTCACCATCACAAGCTCAACAATTGTTTCGCCCCGCAACCGAAGCATCATCAGGAGATAGACTCCACGACAAAATCGCTTTGCGATTTGTTTTTACGAATCCTAGCCACTAGATAGTCCACTATACGTATAGTACTATGTATATTTTCTATTTACTTTATCGTGGAATATAGCAAAATAATTATAAGCAATATAACAGAACTAACTACTTTGCTATAATCCGCACGGGTTAAGTGAATGCATGCAAAGCCAATGTGTATGAAGCAGGCAAAATCTACGCACCTTATACATGCAGGACCAGCCACTACATGCACCCCAAGGCGCAATTCACCAGCAACAACGCACACAAAAGCAGCACACACACCCACCACCACAATCTCGACGATCATTTCGCCCCGAAACCGAAGCATCATCAGGAGGATAGGCTCCACGACAAAAATCGTACTGCAGTACGATGTGGTGGCTGGTCCTGCATGTATAAGGTGCGTAGATTTTGCCTGCTTCATACACATTGGCTTTGCATGCATTCACTTAACCCGTGCGGATTATAGCAAAGTAGATAGTTCTGTTATATTGCTTGTAATATGGAATTCCGCAAAGTAACGCCTGCTTCTATAAATCAAAATAATTATATTATTACTTTTGTCAAACAAAATATCTATTTGTTTGAATAATCTTCACTGTATCAAATTTGTCACGCGTGTGAGGATTTCTAACAACAAAGTTTCCATATAGAAACAGATACGGTACCTACGTGGGTATAAAAGCGGACGTCCCACATACGTTCGCTAAACGCGCTGCACACGTGACGTCATTTGAATGGGACGCGGGTATCAATCGTCACACAGGCCCTGCGTAGTGTGACCATCGGTGCACAGACATTGGAAAGATAACAAGTCAATTTAAAAATGCTTTTAATAAGTATTTGTATTTAAGTATGTATTTAAAATTAAAATTTTTGTATATTTACCAGTTTTCCGTCACCATACAAGTATTAGGTTACTTAAATGGAAAAATGTCTGGTGTATTTTCGAATAATAAAAAAGTGTTACAAGCAATATAACAGAACTAACTACTTTGCTATAATCCGCACGGGTTAAGTGAATGCATGCAAAGCCAATGTATATGAAGCAGGCAAAATCTACGCACCTTATACATGCAGGACCAGCCACCACATGCACCCCAAGGCGCAATTCAAAAAAGTGTTATTATGGAACTTCTGGACACTACATATAAGCTGATTTTTTTCCGTTTTTCTTCTGGTAATAGAAGAAAACAATTTAGTCTTTTTACTCTATTATACACCGAGTTTTTTGCTGGTTCTTTTCGGTAGAAGCAAACATCCGAAAAAACATTTGACGATTCAAAAGTATTGAAAACAGTCCACATTTGATTTTGAATTTGTGGATATTTTTACATTGAAGTCGACGCGAACGAAATCGCGAGTACAGCTAGTGATGTTATATAATTGGTGTCTCTTAATAAGTCCATTTTCCCGACGAAACTGGTGGTTACATAACGCCGACTACCCTCACGTAACTTATAAAATATTTCTCTTTGTTTCAGGTAAGTGCTGCACGTTGGACGAATCACGAAACGCTTTCCCCTCTTTGGCCGTAAGTAATCTTTGCACACGCCGTATTGAAAGTCGGTGACGTGTGTAGTGGCGTGTACGGCTTTGGTTTAATAAATACTAGTTAGGCCCATCGAGTTCAGCCGCGATGCACTTTATTTAAAACTAACAATGCCCGCGTCCATACCGATCTCGTGGGAGTGTCTACAAAGTCTACGAAGCAATCTATAGATTATTTCATTATAAAAATGGGTATCATTAGTATTCTTGGAATAAAAGCTAACTCACCAAATGCTGACCCTATAACGGTCACTACAATGAATTTGTTATAGCATTATTTGCTTTCGATTTACATTCTTAAATTCAATATAACAGAACTAACTACTTTGCTATAATCCGCACGGGTTAAGTGAATGCATGCAAAGCCAATGTGTATGAAGCAGGCAAAATCTACGCACCTTATACATGCAGGACCAGCCACCACATGCACCCCAAGGCGCAATTCACCAGCAACAACGAACACAAAAGCAGCACACACACCCACCACCACAATCTCGACGATCGTTTCGCCCCGAAACCGAAGCATCATCAGGAGGATAGGCTTCACGACAAAAATCGTACTGCCAACTTACAACGTACCTACGTACTTAGTTCTGTTATATTGCTTGTAATATGGAATTCCGCAAAGTAACGCCTGCTTCTATAAATCATTCTTAAATTCGTAATATCTTTTGATTGGGAAGTCAGATTTTAATAATTTATAAAAGTGTTTAACAGGTATTGAAACAGTTTTTAATAAAACATTGTGGATATTGATACGTTCTATAATACTGTAGAACATTTTTTTGTTCTATCATCAATAGTTTCCGCAGTGCACGCGATGAAAGATTTTTAGAACTTAAATTTTCACACCTTATTACAATTTTGTTACGGATCCCTATTTTTTGTGAAAATGTAATATAGCCTATGATGCTCAGTGAAGAAGCAGCTTTCTAGTGGTAAAAGAATTTTTGAAATCAGTCCAGTAGTTTTTGCGTGAAAACGTAACATACATACATACATACAAACAAACAAACATACAAGTCTTTCCTCTTTATATTATTAGTATAGACTAGTTTTTAAACGCAAATTCGCAATCGTTCGCGTGGACTGCAGTCTTATTATTTGAGTTAACCGTAATACTTATATTAGTTATGTTTAAAGTGGGTTAACCTTAAATGCTGGCGCGGACTTTTATTTAGAACTTTAAGAGGGGAACAATTTTGTAGTACATGATTTTTAATAACTTTAGCCGTTTACTTAGCGCACGCAAGGAACCTTTAAATTTTGCCGTTTCAGCAATATTTTTTATTGCTGCTCTTCTCCTTCATTTTAGCGTAATGATTTATGACCTTCCTCAATAAATGGATTATCTTACACTCAAAGAATTTTTAAATCGGTTCAATATTTCCTGAGATTAGCGCGTTCAAACAATCAATCAATCAGACAAACTAACAAACTCTTCCGCTTTATATATTATTATAGATGAGATGACGTAGAGAGATGAGTTTCTACATGAGAGAACACGAAACCCCCTGCCCGAGATCTTTAAATATACTACAAAAAGTCCGCGATAGCATGTTTCTATCTCTCACGGTTAACTCTTCATCCCCCAGCCTTTATCCCACTCTGAGTAAGGTCAACACAACATGTTACAAACATGTTGTCAGATGTTTGGACTATGTATTTTACGACCCCTCAGTAAGAAGGAGGGTGATCTATTCTACTAAACCGTGTACCACACGGTGGGTCAAATTACCTTAGTCGCCTTTTACGACACCTAGGTAAGAAATGAGGCTGGTCTATTCTACTCAGTCGGATACCACATGGAATAACATAACACGGAAATGTTATCATTATTTTTATATTAACATAAAGTATCAAACAAAGATAACGAGACATTAACTATACTAATATAAGCTAAGTGAACTGTATTGTTTTCTCATATTTTTGTTTCGCACTCCCTTGTAATAGGAGCGCCGGATGGCGTGCAAAAACAAACAAACCAACTTGAAACTATACGAACATTCGCGTAATTAATTTTAGACAGATCTTGCATTACGTTACGTAATGTTTATTGTTTATGTTTTTTATGTTTATTGTATTTATGTACACGTGTTGGGAAACTGGTATCCTTACTAATCTGGTATAGCTGATATCCCTAAAATATTTGTTCTACAAAAGCGTTTGTACATGCGATTTAAAATATGAAACCACGTGACTCGCTTCGTGATAAATTAAAAGAAATAGGTATTCTTATTGTAGCACAATACATGTATAATAATACTAGCTGTGCCAGCGGCTTCGCCCGCGTGGAAATCTGCGTGTTTTTTTTTCTATTTTTTTCTAGAATTCAAATTTTAAACATAAAAGTAGTTATTGTGAGTTAACCAGATAGAGACATGCTGTCGCGGACTTTTTGTAGTATTTTTATAGATCTACATTCTCTACTACATTACTTTAGTGTATATCTGCTGGTTTACGCAGCGCACGCGACTAAAGCTCCCAGGAAGCAAGTTTTTTAACAACCGCTCGATATCTTCAGCACAATTTACATAATACCGATGTGTTCGGTATACCTAAACCATCCGGAAGTATTTCACTATCTTTTGGTGAAAACCGTATAAAAATCCGTTCAGGAGATTTTGAGAAAATCGATTCGAAGACAGACAGTTTTTGGGACTTTTTTTATAATAAGTATAGATATAGATAGTGCTTGTGTAACAAAATATACATGTTTTCAATATAAAAAGCGATTTTAGTAATAGGTAAATTAGGAACCGAAATAAATTAATAATACCAAGGCTTTAGAAAGTACGTAGATCGTTTGTGGGCTTCGGTATACTTTTTCATAATAATTCCTCAATCTATTTTGGACTTTTTTTATACAGGAAAAAAGAGTAGCTATAACCACGCATTCTTATCGTCTAAGTAATACTCAATAGTATAGTAGGCTTTCTGTATTAGCCTTTTTTTTAATAGTGTTTTGAAACTGCTGTAATTTTATTATAGAATCTTCTACCAAACCCACAAACGAATAAACTTTTGCAAGGCGCAAAGGAGAACCGCAAGCTTATGTCGGTTCCTACGTTGCCTATTATATACTAACTTAATAATAGGTAAAGGCTAATTACTAAATATTCAAATTATTTATAGAAGCAGGCGTTACTTTGCGGAATTCCATATTACATTGCTACATGTGTTCGAAGGGGAGGGTAGTGGTGGGGGTTGAACTATTTAAGACTGCTTGTATGGGTGGCGCGGCGCATTACGATTTTATCGTGGAGCCTATCCTCCTGATGATGCTTCGGTTTCGGAGCGAAACGATCGTCGAGATTGTTGTGGTGGTGGGTGTGTGTGCTGCTTGTGTGCTTTGTTGCTGGTGGGGGAGCCTTGGGGTGCGTGTGGTGGTTTGTCCTGCATGTATAAGGTTCGTAGATTTTGCCTGCTTCATACACATTAGCTTTGCATGCATTCGCTTAACCCGTGCGGATTATAGCGAAGTAGTTTTGTTATAGTGCCTGTACTAAATATTCATTTATAATTAATAGGTAAAAAGAAAATGTACACTTAGCTTTACGCACTCTAAAATACCAGACTAGAAACTGACTCTTAGAAAATGTGTATTGAATTGTTAGGCACAATACAACGCCCACGTTCCCGACTTACAATACAAATATAACAACCGCTCCAAAGCTCTCCATTGTGCTTTATTAGACACCTCTTGACGCCACTCGCACTTAATATCTGTTTTCTGTCTCGACTGTTTTTATATCTTGACAATGTTTCTTAAAAATTTAAAGTAATATTGCAATGGCTGGAATTTTTTATTTATTTCCATTACAAAAGTAATGAAAATATAATTTTTGCAATTATCCGCGATACATATCTCTATTTCTATGCCGTGTGGTATCCGGCTGCATAGAATAGACCAACCTCATTTCTTACCGAGGTGTCGTAAAAGGCGACTAAGATAAGTTGACGTCAGGCAGGCGGGCGGTCGTAAAATACGTAACCAAATCATATGACAGCATGTTTGCAACATGTTGTGCCGACCCCACTTAGAGTGGGATAAGGGCAGGAGAATGATGATGACATATCTCTATTTCTATTTTGAAAAAACTTAATTTGCTTATTTCTATAGTATAGAAGTTTCTATACTAATATTATAAAGAGGAAAGATTTGTATGTATGTATGTTTGTAATGTTTTTACTAAAAAATTACTGGACTGATTTCAAAAATTCTTTCACCTTTGGAAAGCTGTATCTTCACTGAGCAACATAGGCTATATTCCATTTTTTTTTAAACAATGGGGAGCCCTAATCCGTCGTGTGGTATCCGGCTGAGAATAATAGAGCACCCCCATTTCTTACCGAGGTGTCGTAAAAGGCGACTAAGGTAAGTCGTCGTCAAGCAGGCGGCCGGTCGTAAAATACGTAGCCAAATCATTTGACATGTTGTGCCGACCCCACTTAGAGCTGGATACGGGCAGGAGGGTGATGAATAGGAATCCCTAATAAAAATATTATAAGGTGTGAATTTAGTTATAAAGACCGCGTGCACTGTGGAAACTATTGATGATACAACAAAAAATGTTCTACATTATTATAGACCGTATTAATATCTACAAAAAAGTCCGCGATACCTATATTCTAGTTATGTTAATATAACTACTATTACATTGTAAAAGTTGATAAAAGTGCCGACAATAATAAATAAAATAAAATAAAATAAATATATGGGACATTTACACACACGGTTGTCCGTCCCCAAAGTAAGTAACCTAATACTTGTGTTATGGGGGACGGACAACTGGTAGATATACTACATATATAAGTTTAAATACATACTTAAATACAAATACACACCCAGGCTCGAAGAACCAACAATTTGTTTATAGAAAATGTTGGCCCTCGGCGGGAATCGAACCCGCGACCCGCGGAGCTGAAAGCAGGGTCACTACCCACAGCGCCAACGGGCCAGTCATAATGAAACCATATTATTCATTAAAAAAAAAAGTAAAGTAACAGCCTGTTACTATGCCCACTGCTGGGCTAAGGCCTCCTCTCTCCGTTTTTGGAGAGAAGGATTGGAGCTAGACCTACCACGCTGCTCCAATGCGGATTGGTAGGTTACACATATCCCTAGATTCTCTAGAGATATGCAGGTTTCCTCACGATGTTTTCCTTCACCGAAAAGCGTGTGATAAATTGCAATGTTTTAATAGAAAAACTTATTGGTGCCTGCCCGGGTTTGAACCTATGTCGTCTCTAGAGAGTCGCACGGTCTCACCGCTAGGCTATCACAGCTTATTTATATGATTCATATCTCCGTATTAATCCTTAATCCATTAAATGATATTTTATTAAACACTGTTTCAATACCTGTAAATACTTGTTAAATTATTAAAATCGGACATTTCAATCAGAAGATGTAACGTGAAAATAAGGTAATTCTACATAATGGAAATCCGTAAAGTAACGCCTAATTATATAAATAACACGTGAAACCATCTCGAAAGGCTTTTGTAAGATAACACATAGGTAACTATCGATTTCGCTTCGATTTCGCAAACACAAGATGTTATTTTTGGATTTGGATTTAGAGCTCCCCGAAAGCTCCAATAAAATTTGTTGTTAGTGCAAACAAAACGTCGATATTCGGGTATTTATCAGCCGTAACTCCATCCATATATTAGTTTAATCGCCCGTTATTAAAAACCTGAGCTGGCTTTGATTAAGCCTCGGTTATTCCTAGTAATTTATACGAAAGCAATCATTCGTAGCAAAGCTTGTACCGCGGGTTTACGCGATAAAATACAAAATTCTAACTGTAAATTAAGTGAAAATTTGTAAGTGTGGGACGCTCATTTTCAAAAGCTTTTATTTTATTTGATTCGTGTGTGAAGGTAGAATTTTTTCATGTTAAATTTGGCCTAGTAGATTTTAAACTTTCGCGATTCGTACTAATCTATACTTATTATAAAGTAAAGTCCCCAAAGCTGTCTGTCTGTATGTAATCGATTTCCTCAAAATCTACTCAACGGATTTTAGTACGGTTTTTACTAAAAGGTACTGCAATTCCTCCGAAAGATTTAGGTTAATAGCACATAACGGTTTTATGTAAATTGAGTTGAAGAGGTCGTTTTACAACAATTTTTAGTGGGATTAGTAACAAGCCGGAGTCTATTGTAGTTTAGAGGGGGGGAAAAGTATAAAAAGCGGTGTAGGGTATCCGAAAGCTAGTCTCCAGCCATGACTCAAGTGACTGCAACATGCTAAGCACTGAATTTCACGCGGGCGAAGCCGCACGTATTGCTAGGCACTATATAAATAGATGGGGTCCCATCGCGACAAAATCGAATTACCTTTATACAAGGTTCGACGGTTCGGCAGAGTTGCATCCACCGTGGTCACGAACTTACTGAGCTCGTACCCGTATATTTATATAATAGATTTGACCTACTTCTCAGTATAAGATTAAACTAAAATTCGACATACTGGTACAAGCCTGATGACAATGCATGTTTATCATAACAATGACCTGATGTCTCTAGCAGTACTAACATGAAATTAATAAAATAAATATTTTAACTTTAAGTTCTTCATAGACTTTAGCCGTGTGGTATCCGGTTAACTAGAATAGACCACTCTCTTTCTTACCGAGGGGTCATAAAATACGACTAAGGAAGGTTAACGTCAGGCAGGCGACCGCTCGTAAAATACTTATTTATTTATTTATTTATTTATTTATTTGGACATCCAGTAGTTGCTACATATAAAACTTACATAAAAAAATAATAGAAACGAAAAATAGTTTAAAATGTACAACTTATTAAGGTGTCACAGTATGCACCAAAAATTATTACACAATATAAACGTAAAAAAAATTACATAATAGATTAAAACATAGAACTTAATAGGTAAAAAAATAAAATAAAATAAAATAATCCGGTAAACAAAACAAAGAATTAAGATAAAGATAAATACTAAGACGATCGATCTCATCGCATTAATCTTCTCTTAACAATCTTACTGTCTTTTTTTTGAATATTTGTAAAGTGTCGTTAAAAATATCCACTTTTCGGTAGATGGAATTAAATAATTTAGGCAATCTAGATAAAGGCGAAAACTGTTTTAGATTGGTTTTAGCAAAAGGCTGGTAGAGTAAAGTCGTTGGAAGTCTCGGCACGCGTCGAGGGATGCGTAGTTTAATACATTGTAGCAGAGACGAACAGTCAACCTTATTCCTAAGAAGTTTATAAAGAAAGGTCATATCAATCATTTTCCTACGGACCATTAAACTATCCATTTTAAAATGCACCAATTTCTCATTGTACGTGGGAAGCTGCTTGTGAAGTCTGCAACTACTTAGCCGATACTTAGCCGAATCACGTGACAACATGTTGTGCCGACCCCCCTTAGAGTGGGATAAGGGCAGGATGACCAAGATTCTTCATAGACTTATAAAATATAGACAAGACATTTTGTAAATAACAATTTGAAATTTATAACATTGCCCGTCATGACGAGACATGGGTATGATTTTCGTGGCATTGCCGAACGTTAGCAGTACTTAATATTTATAAAGAAATTGACACAGACGGAAATTAAACTTTGCCCCTTTTGATACTTAAGGGACCACTCTGTTAGGTTATAGTAGCCTGTTTCTTCTTAGATCTTTCGAAGATGTTATTTTTAGAGCGCTAGTAAAGGATACTCTTCAAGCAAAAAGCGTGCTTGAGTTGGTTTTAGAATTGTTTAATTGCGAACTTTGAGTGTTAGAGCGTATATATGTGTTGCGAAAAGTTTTTGCCAAACTATCAATTTTGAATTTAAGAAAACGGCGGTTCGACATTTTTGGACTTTGTTTTATAATATGTATAGATATAGCCTAGGATTATGAATCTCAGTCAGAGCATAAATTCTCTTATATCTGGTGCAACGGAAGTTGGTTCCGGCCATTAATATCCGGTGCTGATTTACGATGTGAAACCCGGACGCCTGAAGATATCAGATCTAAGAGATTTCGAGCTCAATGCGGGAATCATTTGCCCTAACGATTGTGGATGCTGTGAGATAGTTATTTGCTTCTGTGGTTATCGCACTTTTAGCTGTTTGTGTTTGGATTAGCTTATAATTTATTATGAAGTAGCTCAGCTCAGCGTGGAAATGTGTGTATCACACTTTTTCCCGAATTGAACATAAAAGTTGTTAATGTGAGCTAACCATAATAGATAGAGACATGCCGTTGGTGTCACTGAAACTTAGTTCAGCAGCCTACGCTGTTTGAAAGATAAGACAATTTACAGATGTCGAAACGGCGAAACGTGTTTATTTTGCTTACTTCAATAGCATTTTGTCTTATGGAATATTGCTGTGGGGTAAATGCGCGGATAGTGAAAACATTTTTGTATTACAAAAAAGAGCCATACGTGGCATCTACAATTTAAGTCCGCGTGATTCCCTGCGAGAGAAGTTTAAGGAAATAGGTATTCTTACATTTGCTTCACAGTATATTTTAAGCAATGTAATTTTTATACATAAAAATATAAAAAATTATAAAACGATAGGTGATGTATATAATAGACAAAGTAGGAACCGACATAAGCTTGCGACTCCTGCTGTGCGCCTAGCAAAAGTACGTAAATCGTTTGTGGGTTTGGGTATAAGATTCTATAAAGAAATTCCGAAATCAATTTTGGCCATGCCCATTACAGCAGTTTAAAACCACTGTTAAAAAGAGGCTGATACAGAAAGCCTACTATACTGTTGAAGATTACTTAGATGATAAGTATGTGTTGATATAAGTGCACTTCTACCCTGTACAAGACAGTAATAAATAAATGTAACTAGTTCTAAGATTTATATGTTAAAAAGAGCAACCGCCGAGTTTCTTGCTGGTTCTTCTCGGTAGGAACAGCTTTCCGAACCACCTTTAAAGTTGACGATTCAATAGCTGTTTACAAGTTTACTTGAATAAAGAATATTTTGAATTTTGAATTTGTTTTTTTTTTGTATTTCAGCAGTCCTACAATTCTCTAGTACATTACTTTAGTATTGTTTACGTTTCTCTATTGGCTTACGGTGCAAGCGATTAATGTTTTTTTTACAACCTAACCTAACCTACGCGATTTCTTTAACACAATTTACATAAAACCGCAATTTAAAATTAACCCAAACATTCCGGAAGAATAACATTATCTAAGATAAAAATATACATAAATATTTATTTCATTTCAATAAATTTTTACAAGAAATACACATTTAAACCTTTTAGTAAGCATTAAAAATACTTGTGCCAGAAGATCTCGCTCTTCGATAACAAAGTAAGTATTACATTTATAACGTAAAGCAACATAAAAATATTCTAAATATTTTATAGAGTTAGGCGTTACTTTGCGGAGATCCATAATACAAAAGTAATAATAAAATTATTTTGCTATAATCCGCGATACAGTAAATAGAAAATATATATAGTGTTTAATGTATAGTGGACTATCAGTATTTTCATACCCGATACGTGCAGGATTCGTAAAAACACATGCACAAACCTCTACCACTGCCACCCCAATACACAATGTTGTGGAGTCTATCTCCTGATGATGCTTCGGTTGCGGGGCGAAACGATTGTTGAGTTTGTGATGGTGAACGTGTGTAGTGCTTGTGTATTGTGGTGGAAGTGGTGGAGGTTTGTGCATGTATTTTTTACGAATCCTGCACGTATCGGGTATGAAAATACTGATAGTCCACTATACATTAAACACTATATATATTTTCTATTTACTGTATCGCGGATTATAGCAAAATAATTTTATTATTACTTTTGTATTCTAAATATATTTTAAATGCCAACATGTGTGTGTTTGTGTGTAATTCTCTCTCTGTGTGGGCGTCTCTTTATGTGTGTGTGTGTGTAAATCTATGCATGCATATCTTTTAGTAAAGACCATACAATAATCCGGTAAGTAGTAAAAAATTTTTTTCAGGAAATCGATCACATACAAAGATACAGCTTTTGGGGATTTTGTTTTACATTATAAGTATAGAAGTATAGATATCCTTTCACGGGCTTTCAATACTAGACTTCATGTCGTCTAATGTTTTAACCATGTTTTCTTTGAAAATTGCAATATTTTCAATGTGTTTACAAGTTTCAGTTCCATCATCTTTTATCATGATGCAGACTTAGTCGTCATTATTTCAGGTTGTTTGCCGCAATTTAGACGACGGCGATATTGTTCTTCGTCTCGGATTATATTAAAAAAACAAAATGAAAATAGTTTCCGACTGAACTTGTTTTTCGCGCAATTTTTCAGGAAGGAAGCAAAATAATTAATTTACTCCGAACGGAAGATTGCACGGATGTTTGCGTATATTGTTTTTGCGAGTTTCGTGCAGTTTTATTAGAACCTTTGTTTTCAGAAGGAATCATTAACTCTCGTTTTGCATGGTAAACAAATGAATTGATATTTTCTCTTAAGATAGGTATCCGATGTTTACAGCTTGCATAAAGAAATTAATAGGTTTTTATATTCATTTATTTTTGTAGTTTAACTATTAAAAACACTTTCTTCTCTTTTCTGATCTTTAGTTTTTAATTTTAATAGTTTTAAATGTCTAATGTTTTTAAAATTATTTTTAAATTTCCGCCGCGTGGTATCCGGCTCAGTAGAATAGAGCACCCTCATTTTTTGCCGAGGTGTCGTAAGAGGCGAATAAGGTAAGTTGACCCACCGTGTGGTATCTGGTTGAGTAGAATAGACCACCCTCATTTCTTACCGAGGTGTCGTAAAAGGCGACTAAGGTAAGTTAACGTCAGGCAGGCGGCCGGTCGTAAAATACGTAGCCAAATCATGTGACAACATGTTTTTAACATGTTGTGCCGACCTTATTTAGAGTGGGATAAGGGCAGGAGAATGATGATGATGAATGTTTTTTTTAAATTTATAAAAGTGTTCTGAGAACTGATTCTAATCATAACTTCCGTTGAAATTTAGTTATTTTTCGGTTCTTACTTGTTGAATGACTTCTTATTGTTGTGTAGTGTTTTTATAGTCTAGCGTTTGTCTAGCTAAAATAATTCTCTTCGACTTGAATCCTATAAGCTCTGTATGTTTCCCTTTTCACCGACATAATTTGAAGTGTCTAAACCAATTTAGTTCCACCATAGTGGCTGTCATATCGGATCGTTCGCCAATTACTCAACTACCTACTTCCAGTGCTTTTCGACGGTCGCTTGAATTTATACGCCACGCTACGTTCGATCTATTTATACTTGCGTTTTTATGGCAAGTTAAAATTTCGTGTAATTTGTGCAAATTAAATAAAACAAATAAATATATATAAGTTTTCAATTGTTTTTCTTATTTGAAGTGAAAACTTCTTTAGCTGCGTTGCGCACTTTTTGTGGTGGGTAAAAAATGTTAAACTGGCTGTGTGGAATAGACCACCCTCATTCCTTATCGAGGTGTAATAAAAGGCGACTAAGGTAAGTCGACCCGCCGTATGGTATCCGGATGAGTAGAGTGAACCACCCTCATTTCTTACCGATGTGTCGTAAAAGACGACTAAGGTAAGTTGACGTCAGGCAGGCAGGCGGTCGTAAAATATGTAGCCAAATCATTTTGACAACATGTTTGTAACATGTTGTGCCGACCCCACTTAGAGTGGGATAAGTGCAGGAGGATGATGATGATGATTGTATCTGTGTTATATCTATCTTTTATTTTGGAAGGGTAACCCTTGTACTTCGCCGGGGAGCCGAAAGGTGAAAGGTCGATGAAAGATTTTGTTATTTCGCCACAAATAAAATATATTACGCTTTGAAGTTAACGAATAGGTAGTGAACGAAAACTATTAATACCTGAGGGTATTTGAACACAGGTGTCCTACTTTCGGTGGGCTGAAGTCGATCGCTTAATCAACATTTAAATATCTCGGGTCACCGTGTCCCTCGTTAGGATGGGTTTCTGGAAGGGATAATAACACTTTCAAGTCGAGCTAACGAAGCAGTGAAGAAGAAAAGCGTTTCGGGCTTAAATTATCAATGTTCGATAGGTTTTATGATAGTAATGTTTATGAAGGGAAAACATTATTTATTGGGTTGCCTGGAAGAGATTGCTGAACTATATTAGTAAGCTAACATACATTCAATACAAAAATCTCTTTCGCACACTTGTACACTTATGAACACACATTCACTCTTGCTCATCACACACACGCACACACTCACACACACGCTTGCAATCACACACGCTCACAATCACTCACACGCTCCCACTCACACACACGCTCACAATCACACAAGCTCACAATCACACACACGCTTACACTCATACACACGCTCAGACTCATACACACGCTCCCACTCATACACGCTCACAATCAAACACACGCTCCCACTTACACACACGCTCTCACACACGCTCACAATACCACACACACGCTCACACTCACACACGCTCCCACTTACACGCACGCTCACAATCACTCACACGCACCCACTCACACACACGCGCACAATCACATACACGCTCACAATCACACACACGTTCACACTCACACACACGCTGACAATCACACACAGGTTCCTACTCACACACACACGCCCACAATCACACACACGCTCACACTCACTCAAACGCTCACACTCATGCACACAAATGATGATACATCCAACCAACTTTATACATAGTATGTCTAGTTTAATTATTTCCCATTTATACATTCGTAAATTTTTACATTGTAAGTGTATTTCTAAGGTCTGTTTAAAATGGCTTTTATAACTGATCGTTGAGCAATTTCAAGAACTTTCAATGTAGTTTTCGTAGATGCTCCCCAGACACAGACGCAGTAATTTAAAGCTGATTGACACAATCCTGAATATACAAGTTGCATGATGTGTGTGTTCGCACATTTTCGTAGTAGCTTGAAAATACCTGCAAGTCTACGAATTTTACTAGCCAAGGCCATGATGTGATCTTTAAAATTAAGTCTCTCATCCACCATAATACCTAGATATTTAATTGTCTTGGATCGCTCGAAATCTGAGTTACAGGTACACTTATTAACTAAAGAATGTTGGCAATTATGGATTTTCAAACTTGATATGGGTGGCAGCGAGTGAGCGGTTTTGTGAAAACATAAAAATGTAGTTTTTTTATGTTCAATGTAAGAAGGTTATTATTAAACCATTTAACAAAAGAGTTTAAAGTTTTTTCAGCTTATTCAGACGTCTTCTCCCATGTTCGTTCTCTAATTATAACGGCGGTATCATCAGCATAGCAAATATTATTATGCTGCCGGATACTACATGGCACATACCTTAGTCGCCTCTTACGATACCTCGGTAAGATAGGAGGGTGGTCTATTCTATTCTACCGGATACCACACGGCGCATTTCTATATTAAATATATTGCAGAATATATTTCATATTCGGAAATCCTCGACAGGGATCCGGCAAAATATCAGTGTTGTTAGTATTCTTTTACCTCCAACACTAAGCTGTGCCAGAACCTTTTCATTGGCACTACACATTCTAAATTTACTTTTTATATAAGGTCTAGCTATTCTTCAACAGCTATACTTTTCTAATATATATATTTAACTATTATATCATCAATATAAATGTTGAAAAGCGTTGGGTCTAAAATACTTCCTTGAGGAATACCGATATTAATTGCTTGTGCTTCGCTTAACTTGCCATTGATTTTAACTTTTTGACTTCTGTTATCTAAGTAACTTCTAAACCACTCCAAAGCAAGACCTCTGATACCCATACGTTCCAACATTTACTCAACAGGATAGGCCTTGAGACTGTATCAAAGGCCTTTGCAAGGTCCAAAAATATGCCAATTAATTTTCCACCTTGGTCCAGGCGTATAATTGATGTGAGCAGAGAGACTGCGTCATCACAAGACCTACCTTTATGAAAACCAAATTGCCTATCGCTTAATATTTTGTACTTTTCTAAAAAACTAGAAAGTCTTATATGGACTAGCCGCTCGAGTATTTTTGATAGGGTGCTTAATAAAGAAATCGGACGGTAATTATATGGAGTTGATAAAGACCATTTTTATGAATCGGGGTAACCGTTGCTATTTTCCAGCAGTCTGGGAAAATCCCTGATGATAAACTTAGGTTGTAAATATGTACATGACATTACAAAGATAATAAATACAAAGCCAGTCTGACCTATTTTGGAACATTGTCAGAACGAATTTCAGCTATATTTAAAACAAAGTCAAATATAAAATTGGTTTTAAAAGTAATAACTGCTTAAAAAAGATATGCAATAATAAAGATAAATTAGGAAGCCCGAAAAAGAGTGGTATTTACAAAATAAAATATCCTGAATGCAATGATACATATGTGGGTCAGACTGGTCGTAATTTTGAAACCCGTTTTAAAGAACATATGGTCGCTTTCAGGAATAATAAGCCACAAAATTCACATTTCGCTAAACATCGTGGAGTCTATCTCCTGATGATGCTTCGGTTGCGGGGCGAAACGATTGTTGAGTTTGTGATAGTGAACCTGTGTAGTGCTTGTGTATTGTGGTGGAAGTGGTGGAGGATTGTGTATGTGTTTTTACGAACCCTGCACGTATCAGGTATGAAAATACTGATAGTCCACTATACATTAAACACTATAAATATTTTCTATTTACTGTATCGCGGATTATAGCAAAATAATTTTATTATTACTTTTGAATTACTTATTAGCTAATTAGCTAATTAAACGATATAATTTAAATGTATATAAGTATTACAAAAATTAAAACTAATGCGCCATAATATAAGGAAAGGCGAAATCGAAAACAGACTGAGCCGCAGCAACGCATGACCGTGTCTGCTGGTAATAAATTTTACGTCAAATACCAAATAAATGACTCATGTATGCATACATATTTAAATGTTATTGACTTTTATAATAATTTACGAATATTAACATGATTTTTATTATATGCAAATCATTGGGGTCAAAGCCTTTAGTTTTCAGTAGGTATGAACACCGTTTTAAGTTTTATGAGTAGAATTACTTGTTATTGATACGTAATAGTTATGTTATTATGTAAAGGAATAACTTTTATCACCCGTTCAAGAATACCGAGTGTTCCTAGTTGAAAATATAACAACGATAGCATTTATTACATCACAATTTAAATAAAAATAATTATAAAATAATAAAATAAAATAAAATACTTATTAACAGTTTTAATGTTTTAATCGATTAACTGTTTTTTTCATTATTATTGTGTTTATGCTTATAGATAAGCTGCTTTAAAAAAATTACATTCTTCAAAAATCAGCTCTTGAACATATTAGAAGTTCATAGTCTAATCATCGTCCTCCTGCCCTTAAATCTAAAAATAAATCTAATTGTAAAGTATAAAAAGGTTTAGTAATAGTGAGACTATGAACTTCTTATTGTGTGGTATCCGGCTGAGTAGAATAGACCATCATTTCTTACCGAGGTGTAGTTACAGGCGACTAAGGTAAGTCGATCCGTCGTGTGGTATTCGGTTGAGTAGAATACACCACCCTCTTTCTTACCGAGGGGTCGTAAAATACGAGTAAGATAAGTTGACGTTAGGCGGGCGGCCGTTCGTAAAATACGTAGCCAAATCATGTGACAACATGTTTGTGACATGTTGTGTCGGCCCTACTTAGAGTGGGATAAGGGCAGGAGGATGATGATTTCCTATCCTGACAATAAAAGTAAGGTTTCATCATACAAGATGACTTCGCAAAATTCGTCTCAGTACGTAACAAGTTATTTCATTTGTCACTACAAATGCATCCTCCTTGCGTCGTTTTCCTCAATGCTGGGACCTTTTCCACGGATCACTTTTTCATGGATAGTCGATTTCCAGATTTTGCGATCTCTTGCGGCTTGCACGGCATCGTGAACTTGAATGGAGAGCGACTTAGTAATCTGGTTTGACCAGCGAGTTTGATTGCGACCTCTTGCTCTTTTTCCTTCCACCGAACCAGTGATCATAATAGCGATTAATCAGATAAGTAATCGATCGAGATCGGATTGTCTCAGTACGTAACAAGTTATTTGATTCGTAGTGCATAATAGCCACTAGTCAGACAAGTAATCGATCGAGATCAGATCGTCTCAGTACGTAACAAGTTATTTGATTCGTAGTGCATAATAGCGATTAGTCAGACAAGTAATCGATCGAGATCAGATCGTCTCAGTACGTAACAAGTTATTTGATTTGTAGCGCATAATAATGATGCGTTAGACAAGTAATCGATCGAGATCAGATCGTCTCAGTACGTAACAAGTTATTTGATTTGTAGTGCATAATAGCGATTAGTCAAACAAGTAATCGATCGAGATCAGATCATCTCAGTACGTAGCAAGTTATTTGATTTGTAGTGCATAATAGCGATTAGTCAGACAAGTAATCGATCGAGATCAGATCGTCTCAGTACGTAACAAGTTATTTGATTTGTAGCGCATAATAATAATGAGTTAGACAAGTAATCGATCGAGATCAGATCGTCTCTGTACGTAACAAGTTATTTGATTCGTAGTGCATAATAGCGATTAGTCAGACATGCAATCGATCGAGATAAGACATACTGGTCTAATCATGATGTCACATACACGGCAAGTTAAATAAAAACTTTGAAAGAGCTATTAATTGGTCACATTTTTACATCTTCGGCCCAAAATTGTATGAAAGCTATAAGCTTCCTTTATTTGATAACATCTTTCGTATTACAGCTTACGTATTTCTGAATGACGCTAATTTAGCAGCGTCTCAGTAATAACAGCAATTACGACTGATTGTATCTAATGAGACGCCTTAGAGTTGCTACAAACAGTCTCGGCGATCATTACGTCGATACCGGTGCGCTGAGTCGCCTGGGGGCGTTGTGACTTTGAAACCTTTGAAACTCCTGTTTGGAAATGAACGATGAGTATATTACTATATCACTAGATTGCGAGTGATATCCTAACAGACTGTGCGACTCTTTCGAGGGGGTCACGAGTTCAAATCCCGGGCAGGCACCAATGAGTTTTTCTATTCAAATGTATGTGTCTAATTGATAATTGTAATTTATCACACGCTTTTCGGTGAAGGAAAACATCGTGAGGAAACCTGCATATCTCTAGAGAATTCTGGTAATATGTGTAATCTACCAATTCGCATTGGAGCAGCGTGCTAGTGGGCACTGATTGGCACAGGCCCTTTTTCTCTGTTTTTGGAGAGAAGGATTGGAGCTAAGACCTACCACGCTGCTCCAATGCGGATTGGTAGGTTACATATATCCTTAGAATTATCTAGAAATATGCAGGTTTCCTCACGATGTTTTCTTTCAGCGAAAAGCGTGTGATAAATTGCAATAAACAATTAGACACATAAGTTTTAACAGAAATAACTCAGTGGTGCCTGCCCGAGGTGTGAACCAGTGACCCGGGGTTGAAAATCGCACAGTTTCATCGCTGAGCTAATGACATCTTTATTATTTATAGCATATTATAACTGTATCAGTCGCTTAAAAAAATTTGCACACACAATGCGAAATAAGAAAAGCTATAATAAAGCTAAAATTATCTAAAGGAGAATTTGTTTTCGCTACTGCGAAGGCGAGTTGCGGCTAAAAAAACGGTGTGCACTGACGATGTTTAAGATTTGAAGTTGTTTGAATCGATTGTGCTGCGTTCTTATCGAAATAGGATCTCTTTTATTCGAGCCACCGCCTAGATGCCACGTGCTTTAAAATTTAATAGAAATCTTTTCCCAGATGAAGCCTTTTCAAATGGTATATATTTTACAGAGGATTTATTTATTCCAAAGAACTCCCAATAGAATTACATGTATTATTAAAGTAACATGGTTCTATTTCATAAGTTGTTAATAAAAAATATTGCGGAAACGGCAAAATTTAAAGCTCTTGCGCGCGCTAAGTAAACGGTGAAGTTTCTTCAAAAATCATGTACTTCTTTTAGGGTTATTAACCCACTTTAACAATAATTAATGTAAGTATTACGATTTACTCAAATAATAAGACTGCAGTCCGCGCGAACGAAGTTGCGTTTAAAAGCAAGTATCATATAAATGAAATTAAAGTTAGTCACAGCGTGCTTAAAAGGTAACTTGGAGGAAGGATGTGGAAAAGACACGTACTCTAATAGTTCTTAATAATGGTATTAAGTATAAATGTATTGGTGTGTCAGGTGTCTGTCTGTGTGTGTGTTTTACGTAAAATCCCTAATCAATTTATAGATTTAGTTTTAGCTAAGATTTAGTTCAGAAATGTGAAAAGAGACCCCCGAAATGCTTTATTTCCGATGTCCATTACGGCTATAGCCATTGCAATTTTTACCTAATTACCGTCTAATTTGGGCCTCTAGCAGTCTTTGTTATTTCGTAGGTAATCAATCTTTTACATTATAAACTTTAGATTGGGGAAATTTAAGCAATTCCCTCGTAATTCCGAAGATTGTTTCTTTGAATTCTTAATTGAGAGGCAATTGATTATTACGTTTCTTGTTTTGACGCAGCCTGGACGTCATTTTGCTGGTTTATTTATTCGCGAACATGGATTAATCGGTAAGTTTATGGAGCTTTTGGGGCGCCTGTATTTCGTTTAGGCGATGAAACAGAAGCGTATGAGAAAGCTCAGCACAGGTTGATTGAATTGTTAAATTGATATTAGCTTAAAGTTTCAAGTACTAAATTTCATCAATATTGTTTCAGCGGATTAGCATTGAAAGCGTAACACACAGTTGTGTACAGACAAACATTAGATTTATAATATAAGCATGCACATGGAATTCTAATATCAGTATAGATGCAGTCATCATCATTGTCCTGCCCTTATCCCTTAGCGGGGTCGGCACAAAATGTTTTCAACATGTTGTCACATGATTTGGCTACGTATTTTACGACCGGCCGCCTGCCTGACGTCAACTTACCTTAGTCGCCTTTTACGACACTTCGGTAAGAAATAAGGGTAATCTATTCTACTCAGCCGGATACCACTGTCGATGCAATAACTTTCGTATTGTTATTTGCATGGCATTGGCATTGTATATATTTTACTTTATCGCGGATTATAGAAAAATAATTTTATTATTACTTTTGTATTATGGATCTCCGAGAAGTAACGGCTAATTCAAAAATTATAAAAATATTTTTAAGTGTACTTTAATTTTTTTATAATTGTCATCAAATACATTCAGGAATCTGAATGTATTTGATGATATAATCAACCTAGTTCAGCGAAGAATTGTTAACAACAGTCATCTTTTCGTCTTCCTACCCTTATCCCACTTTAAGTGGGTTCGGCACCACATGTTATATACAAGAACAGAGTAGTTGAAGGGATTATTATACGGTTTTTCGTTAGTTAATGCGTGTATTAAAGTTATTAGTAAAGGGTTTTAGGGAGAGCAATACAGATGAATGAAGTGTAGAATTAATAATTTTATGAAAATTGATATGAGAAAAGACATTTTCAAAACCTTTCTAGGGCACAGTAATAATTACGTTAATTTAATTTACTTGTAATTTTCTTATTAATATAACTTTGAACGCGCTTCGAGAATGTTGAAATTGTTTACTCTTAAATTTTCCAAGTTTCCAATTTCGAATTTCCTGTGGGCGGTTTTTGTTCCCTGATATTTATGAAATTTAAGCTTTCGGGATGTCGCAATCTTTGACGCAAAACTTTGGTCGAACGTTACTGAAATCAACCGCGAAAGTGTACCGAAATAGAAAAATTCAAATTTGCAACACGAATGGCAGACTCCCTGTGGCATGTCACCGGACATGACGTTTGCAAGCGGTTCGTTAAATGAAAAATAGCTGGAGTCGCACCCCATCATTTCCTGTTTCGTTATTGTTTAATAAACTCTATACTGTCATTACGCTGTCACATGTATAGAAACATCATTTGTTTACCCTTTTATAATCTAAGCAGTCCGAAGCGTCTGGTATCGAATTACGCTCGAAACCGAACTACACAGTTCAAGAAATTATAGATACACTAGCTGTGCCAGCGGCTTTGCCTGCGTGGAAATCAGCGTGTCACAATTTTTTTCTAGGACTCAAATTTAAACATAAAAATAGTTGTTGTGAGTTAACCATAAGAGATAGGGACATGCTATTGCGGATTTTTTGTAGTATTTTTATAGATCTACAATTCTTCAGTACATTAATTTAGCGTAGCTCTGCTGGTGTACGCAGCGCAAGCAACTAAAGCTCCCGACAAGCATGTTTTTTAACAACTGCGCGATCTTTTCAACACAATTTACATACTACCGATATGTACTATTTGCTTAAACCATCGGGAAGCGTTGCACTATTTTTTAGTGAAAACTGTACAAAAATTCGTTCAGTAGATTTTGAGAAAAACGATTACATACAGACAGCTTTTTGGGACTTTTTTTCATAATAAGTATAGATTATAAAAAAAATTTTGACATATTAAAATATAAAAAAAAATGTTTAAAAAATATAAAATGTTATGGATGGACAACCCTTATCACTTAGGGGTATGAAAAATAGATGGTAGTCGATTATCTTGCCTACTGAATATACATTTAAAAATCTCATAAAAATCGGTTTCGGAGGAGCATGGTAACTAACATTGTGACACGAGAATCCTTTGTATAAGACAGGTTTTACATTTTTTTTGTTTTTTTACAATTTTTCTAAAACAAATGATATATATCGAATTTAATGTTGGTAAATTGTTAATATTGTTAATTGTTGCATGAACGAAGTCGCGGGTAAAAGCTAGTTTTATATCGTCTTTCTCCTGCCCTTATCCCACCCTAAGTGGGGTCGGTACAACATGTTATAAACATGTTGTCACGTGATTTGGCTACGTATTTTACGACCGGCCTGACGTTAACTTACCTTAGTCGCCTTTTACGACACCTCGGTAAGAAAGGAGGGTGGTCTATTCTATTCTAAAAGCCAGTTTTCTATATAAGATATTTACCAATCCTCTGTCAACCATAACACAAGTATTAAGTTACTTACCCTGTGGAGCGGCGACTGTGTGTGTAATTGTCCCATATATTTATAAATTATAAAAAATGACAGCCTTACGTAATTTATTGCCAAGTATTTCTATTTGCTTAAACCACCAGACGAACTACTTAAACAGCCAATTGTATAGAAAAAGGCATCTATCATCTCACGTTTACAAAAGTCTAGACGAAGATATAAATTCCCACGGTCAAGCCAAAAAATAAGGTCACCCATACGTCTACCAGGTTCACAAATCAGCAGACGAACGACTCAAGTCGCTATGGTGCCAAAAACTTACGCCTTAAAGAATACATATATCTTGGGACCATCGACGCCATTTTCATAATTTACGAAAGTGATTCCCTTGAAATATAGACCCGGTTTATTGTTAACATATTGCAAGTGGAGTTATTCGAAGCGTGAACCTGTGGATGCCAGCCAGTAATTTGATAATGGAGATTCGAAGGATGGGATATAACTTATGGAAATTTCAGTCTCCCGCGAGACCCCTTCTTCATGATAGTTTTTTATTGCTCTTATAGCCAGTAACGAGCAACCAGGTTCCAACTTGAAACAAACTGTCAATTGAAATTATAACGTATAACTTTTTTTTTGTTTTGAACTAGCTGTACTGTCACGTGTTTATATTGCTGTCTGGTTTTGAATTCCTCTCGAAACAGAACCCAACAGTTAAAAAATAAATCTCGGATCGTCACCAAATTTTACAAGATCCGCTGGGTTATTTTAAAGATTCTCTGAAAATTTTATTAAAATCGGCCCAACTGTTTCGAGGTATATAAAGGACATACAGACAAACATTAATTTTTAAATAAGAGAAGATGGACATTTCAAAAAATGTTTTCAAACATAATTTTATACCTAAAGTTAAACTTAATAACTATTTCGTTAATATTGTGTAATCAAATTTAAAGTAGATCGAAGATCATTAATAACTTATAATATCTATTATATTTCTTTTGTAACTTTTTAATAACCACATAATTACCTCATCACAATATTCTATAAGACATAATTCTATGTTATATTTTAAAATTACGTTACATATTCAATTCCATTCTTCATAACCCAACTGAAATAATATTCACCGACTTTAATTTAGATTTTTCTTTTTCTTTTTTTCTTCTTTCTTATGATAAGATATGAGTTGTTGGATGAAACCAAATGTTGTCAAACTATATATTTTAATCGAATTTCGCAAAGAGCGCATCTATTTTATTTATTCGTACTAGTAGTAATAAGTCTTCATTGTAATTAATTATTAATATCAAAAGAAGCAACTTTTTAAATAGTCAGAAATAAATCGATAACTTCTATTCAAGATAAACGTTTTATTCTGAAGAGAGAAAAATCGATTATTTATTAATAGACTTTTTACAGTTTGAGTCGTATCCCTAGCTAATAGGATCATCGCATGAGAGGTCGTGAAAACAACTTACAATACCGATCATCTGCGTCACTTATTTGACCTATGTCCGGGGTCAACGACTGCCTACAATGGTATCGACGACCATTTTACTTGAAACGTGTTATTTCGGACAAAATTAGATGAAACTGGATTTGTGTATAACTTAACGTTGCTTTTATCATAGTTAGCAAGCACGATTTGGATCAAAATATAAATTGATTAAAGGAGTCTAGTTTGTAATTATATATGGGACAATTACACACACGGTCGTCCGTCTCTAAAGAAACGGAATACTTGCGTTATGGGTGACAGAATACTGGTAAATATAAACATTTATAGTTTTAAATAAATACTTAAATGCCTTTATACACCCAACGAATAACCAACAAATTGTGACACAGACACGTTGACCCTCGGCGAGAATCAAACTCTCGACCCCCAGAGCTGGGCGCTGCCTCCTGCACCAGCAGTCAATATTAAAATAATGATTATTAACGTGCTGTTTTCTAATTATCCTTTGAATTTGTGTTCAAATTTGTTAATTTAATAGTTGTAAATATATGATCGACTTAGTTTTATTTTAATTATATGAAAGTGGAATATGCGTATGTGCCGACTGTAAGATGTCAACTAAATAAGAAATTCTCGACTCAAATCGTACTCTTTGATCACGCGTAACTTCCGAAACACTGCGCATCCGAGTTGCATTCAGCGCCTGATTTGTTTCTCAATTATTGTTAATAATTTAGGTAAATGTAAAATTGATATATTCAAATTCAAATCCAAAATATTCTTTATTCAAGTAAACTTATAAACAAGTGCTTTTGAATCGCCAACATCTACTGCTGGTTTGGAAAGCTGTTCCTAATGAGAAGAACCAGCTAGAAACTCGGCGGTTGCTCTTTTCAAAAAATAATTCTTATTACTAGTTACGTATAGTTATTAATGTTTTGTATAGGTTCGGAGAGTAGCTATATCCACTCATTCTTATCGTTTAAGTAATCCTCAATAGACTAATAGAGATATTAGACTTTTTAAATAGTGTTTTAAAACTGCTGTAATAGTATAGTTAAAGTACATTGCGGAATTTTATGATAGAATCTTATACCCAAACCCACAAACAATTTAGTACTTTTGAAAGCCGCAAAGCAGGAACTGCAAGCTTATGTCGGTTCCTACTTTGTCTATTATATACATCGCTAATCTTTTTATAATTATGTATAAAACTTAAATTGCTAAAAATATAGTGTGAAGCCAATGTAAGAATTCCTATTTCCTTAAACTTCTCTTCTTTTACCATACCCGCGTAACTTTCCGTTATGGAGAACTCGGTTTAATACGATATTATGTGAAGTACTATAAATTATTAGACCTAATCAGCTAGACGAGTAGAGAGGTCATCCGGTGTTAAGTGATAATCTGAAGTGCTCTTTATTCTTTCCATGAACGTCTCAAGGGTGCTTTAGATCTCCACGGGCGATAGTTATCGCCTAACATCGGGCTAGCTGTGAGCTAGTTTCACGATTATGCATTTCTTAAGTTAATCAAATATCACTATCTTCAAAAATTGTAGTGCTAGCCGACTATCCTAAAACCTACCTGAGTTTCTTAGAACGTCTTTAAGGTTCATAGAACTTCTTTGACATTCGTAGAATCTCTTTAAAGTTTGTTGAAGTTCTTTGAGGTTCGTAGAACAGCTTTGAGTTTCTTTGAACCCATTGGAGAATCCTAAACATGACGATCCATACTTATTTTACTACTCCTCCTCCTCCTTGCGTTGTTACCCCAATACTGGGTGTCGTGACCTCTTCATAAAAACAACTTCTCTTTGGCAATGGTCTTCCATCTGTTCCGGCTTTCGGTCACGTGGATGGCTTCGGAGGCTGTTGTTTTGAGAGAGGTGCGGATCTGTTCTGACCAGTGCATAGGGCTACGTCCTCTAGGTCTCTTGCCGTCGACCTTACCGGTGACGATAAGTTTCTGCAGGTCGTCGCCGGGCTTCAAACCCTAGGCAGGCACCATTTCGTTTTTCTATTACAACTTATGTGTCGAATTAGAATTTAAAAATTCAACAAGTACACTGTTCAGTACTTTTGAAATGTCAAATTTTTTAAAAATAGCTATCACTGATTCGGAAATTTGCCCCTACCGAGAGGAATCAGCAAAAAATTCTACGTTGTAAAAAAAAAAGTACTTATATTTATTTTATATCGAAATCTCTCTCAGATAATAATTGTGATAATAATTCTTATAAAACAATTTAATGTGAGATCTGAAAATCAATATAATTTTCAGCGTTGATGTCGAAACCGATGTCCGAGAAGAAGGGGTTAAATGTCCAGAAATAGAAATAAGCAAACAAATGATGAATTTATTAAAAAGAGACGTTCAAGATTGTGAAATCGAGTTTTAAAAGGGTCGTTTAAAACATCTTGTCTGGCTTCAGATGAAAGAAAATCGACGTGCTTCGCTTAACAAAGTTCAAAATTGTAGATAACTTCGTGTATGGCATTCACCTTCATTTCTTACCGAGGTGTCTTAAAAGGCGACTAAGGTAATTTGACCCACCAGGTGGTATCCGGCTGAGTAGAATAGACCACCCTCATTTCTTACCGAGGTGTCGTAAAAGCGACTAAAGTAAGTTGACCTTCCGTGTTCTATTCGGCTGAGTAGGATTAACCAGCCTCATTTCTTACCGCGCTGTCGTAAAAGGCGACTAGGGTACTCTTCGCTTCTTATACCTATTAAATGCATTAGTTACCGTACAAGATCACAAGACACCACAACCGACAGCACACTACTCAAGCGCTACATACATTCACTACGACAATCTGAACAATCGTTTCGCTCCGTAAACGAAGCATCGTCAATTTCATCGTCAAATTAATATCAGTAAATCCTAGCAGCTGTGATAGGCCAGCGGTGAGACCGTGTGACTCTCTAGAGACGATCATGGGTTCAAACCCCGGTCAGGCACCAATGAGTTGTTCTGTTAAAACTTATGCGTCTAATTGATAATTGCAACTTATCACACGCTTTTCGGTGAAGGAAAACATCGTGAGGAAACCTGCATATCTATGGAATTCTAGGGATATGTGTAACCTACCAATTCGCATTGGAACAGCGTGGTAGGTCTTAGCTCCAATCCTTCTCTCCAAAAACTGGAGAGAGGAGGCCTATGCCCAGCAGTGGGACAGTAACAGGCCGTAACTTCCTATGTGACTAAAATAAACAAATTTAATCTTTCCATTTTTAATTGCAGTCGTCATATTTCATTAATCCTCCGCTACTGTAAGACCTAACGAAGATAAACAAATAACGCGTATTGATTAACAAAGCTTTCACAGTAGCAGTAATATAAAAAAATTTCGTCCACGTTCAAAATAATCGCCACTGCAGTTAGTTTCTTAATAATGCGACTTGACTAATGGATTTTGGGAAATTACAACCGTGTACATCCCGCTTCGGGGAACAGTTTTAATATGTTCCGCGAATTTATGCGGGATAACGCTTTGGATCGTAAATTACATAGTTTTGAGCACGAAGGTAACCGGTAAAGTATCCTGTGGTTTTTAACGGTGTTTTGATGATGCGTTTCATTTTAAACAGCTTTCGCAATGTGCCGGTTATGTTAAGTGTGATTCAGTGTTGAGAATTTGCAATCGTGTATATTCGATTGCCTTGTTTACTTTGAGGAAAGTATTCTGGACTTACCCTTTCTTTCGTGCATCATTACTATCTACATACTAATATTATAAATGCGTAGGTCTGTCTGTCTGTTAAAATTTCAAAGCCAATCCGCGGAGCCAATATAGATGAAGTTAGCTAAGTTAATGCTTGTATACATATCAGGGTAACATATAGGCTATAAAAATCTTGGTTATCGACGGGAAGAGAAGATAGAAGAATTGCCGTCTATTATCAATATATCAAGGTTTTTTATTCACTATGTGTCAAAGTCAAGTGAAATAAGAATTGACTGGCCCGTTGACGTACTGGGTAGAGATCCTGTCTTCATCTCCGCGAATCGCGGGTTCGATTCCCGCCGAGGGCCAACACTTTCTATAAACAATTTGTTGGTTCTTCGAGCTTGGGTGTGTTTAAGTATGTATTTAAAATTATATATGTAGTATATTTACCGATAGTATATTTACGGAGCTGTGATAGCCCAGCGGCGAGACCGTGCGACTCTTTCGAGGGGAACACGAGTTCAAACTCGGGCAGGCACCAATGAGTTATTCTTTTAAAACTCATGTGTCTAATTGATAGTTGCAATTTATCACACGCTTTTCGGTGAAGGAAACCATCGTGAGGAAACCTGCATATCTCTAGAGAATTCTGGAGATATGTGTAACCTACCAATCCGCATTGGAGCTGCGTGGTAGGTCTTAGCTCCAACCCTTCTCTCCAGAAACAGAGAGAGGAGGCCTACTCCCAGCAGTGGGGTAACAGGCCGCTACTTTACTTTACTACTTTTTATTTACCGGTTTACCGTGACCCACAATAATAACACAAGTATTAAGTTACTTACTTCGGGGATGGACAATCGTGTGTGTGTTTCATATATATTTATAATTAAAAAAAATTGTGATGGAGATATTTGCAGGGTTGCAGATGCTATTGTTTATTCCAAGACTTGTAGTCCACGTGAACGAAGTTGCGAGTAAGTAGTTGCTAGTTGTATCTTTAGAAAATAATAATGCGTTTCTTTGTTTTAGAACTTTGGAATTTATTTTGTGGAAATAGATTTTGAACTTAGCTTTTCTTTGTTTCTGTGTAAAAAAAACGTCATATCCGATATATGATCGTTACATGGTCTTTGAATATGCTATAGACCTTAATATATACATGCAGGAGTAGTAACCAACGTACTACAAACCTCCTCCACCACACTACACAAGCACTCATTCACTACGACGATCTCAACAATTATTTCACTCTGTCGAAGCATCATCAGGAAATAGACTGCAGGTACAACAAAATCCCAAAGATTTTGCGAAGTATGATAACGGATTGTGCATTACAAAGATTTTCTTAACAACCGTGGCTTTAATCTAAATCATTCTACCACTACTTTTGTAAAGTAATGATGTTAAAATCCAATATACTTAGGAATATCACACACGTAAGGAACTCTATCTGGTAGCAAATGGCGTAACACAAACTTGAGAACTTTGTGGGTAAGTTTTGAGTCGTAAACGTTTCCGTACTTTGGATTTATGTATGAGGGGATCTTCCCACCAATTCTTCCAAAATAACTGTAGCAACTTGTGTAAAAGGCCTCCTTATTTAACTTTTGTCTGTCGTATAAAACATGACGTCAGAATTTATGAAAATTAACGCTTTCTTGACGTTGATAGGTCCTTAAAGTAAAAGGGAAAGGATTGTCTATAATTTTTATTAAAGACAATAAGTTCTTTAATTATATATAGGACCATTACAAATACGGTCATTCGTTTCCAGATTAACTAAATATTTGTATTACGTGTGATCGGCAACTGGTAAATATATACTTATGTCGTTTACATAAATACAACCCAGACTCGAAGAACTAAGAAATTATTAAAAAACATAACAGTTAACTCTCAACGGTAATCAAACCCCCCACCCCTGGAAATGGATACCAGTAGACTGCCATCTGCAACAATTATGGTTAATTGTGAATCGATGCTATGCCATTGATGATACCTGAAAATTTCGTATTTTTTTTCTCTCATTTCTTGACCTACTAGCAATGCCAGCGGCTTCGCCCGCGTGGAAATCAGCGTCTCATAAAACTTCAAAAATTTCATTCAAATTTTAAACATAAAAGTAGTTATATTTAGTTAACCATAAGAGATAGAGACATGCTATCGCATGCTATATATTTTTTTGTAGTTTGTTTACGCATCGTACGCGACTAAAGCTCCCGGCAAGAAAGTGTTTTAACAATTGCGCGATCTCTTCAACACAATTAACATAATACCGATATATACTATTTTCCTAAACCATTCGGAAGTATAGCACTATCTTTTGGTGAAAACCGGACAAAAATCCGTTCAGTAGATTTTGAGAAAATCGATTACATACAAATAGACAGCTTTTTGGGACTTTGTTTTATAATAAGTATAGATTAACAGAGTATTAACTCTGTCACAGATGTTTATATAATCTGAATTTCTGAAACGGCTCCATCGATTTTCATAAAATTTAGTATATTGGTGGTTATGGAGCTATGAATTGATCTTGCTAGTGTACGGAACACCATTCAGGTATCGCATAATATATTCATTTTCCATGTTTACCGTTCCTTTCCACAACCAGAATACTCAAGAGGCTCATCTTCTAAGTACGTTAGTGTCTAAAATGGAGTCGTCCATATGCAGTATGCACGATTCATTAAAATATTAGTGCGACAGTAGGATAATCTGAATTGTGTTTTTGTTTGTGTTTCTTTGTGTTTATTTAGTGTATATAAATATACACAAAACATAGTTATGAGTCTGTCACTAATATGATGAGCCTATGTTCCTTCATTATAAAAGAACATTATCAAATTTTTTCAAACAACTAGCTTAAACTTTAGTATAAATATTTAATATATTCAGTACGAATTCAGATTTTATATATATATATATATAATTAGAAAATTTTGAATTAGTAATAATAATATATATATAAACAATAAAGAATTGCTACAATATCATTAGAATACGAAGGTAAATTTCGCCACCATGTACAACGTTATGATAGATCACATGCGTAATAGGACGGTCCCGTAACTAGAACACCGATTCGAATCCAAATGTCTCGAGTCTGATTAAGGTTTTCCCTTTTTTTTGAGTTTCTTAGAGAGAAAAACTATTAACACTAACAAACACACTAACTAACTACTACACTACAAAAATAATTCTTATCTTATTAAAAGCAAATACTAGGTCATCCAAGTAATATAATTTAGCTACAAAATAATAACATAAACTGAAATAATATTAGATATATATAAAGTAAGATAATGAAGGGGTAGGTATGTCAATCGCAACTTAATTGACAGTTACTATTAACTATTAATGGTAACTAATCTGATGACAGCGGCCCATACCACGAACATATCAAGGAGCAATCTAATAAAAATACCCTATAGAGTCCCATTATGATCCCCATTTATAGAATTCCACGCATCGTCAACACATTATCGCGTTGTTCATCAAACAATTCCACGGTGAAAGCATCTGAAACGGCACCTAACTTATTAACGACTCTTATCCCATTAATATTATAAAGGTGTTTATGTTTATATGTTTTTATCTGTGTGTTACGTCCGCCATCAAAATTGGAATCTATTATATTCAAATTCAAAATATCTTTTATTAAGTAAAATTGTAGACAAGTGTTTTTGAATGTCACCTGTACTGCTGGTAAAAATGGAGAAAATGGCTGGAAAAAATGTTCCTACCGAGAAGAGCCAGCAAGAAATTCGGCGGATGCTCTTTTAAAAAAAATATCCTACCAGTTACATTTTGTACAAATGCGAAAGTTTATCAATCTGTCTGTTACATTTGCAGTATTAATTTGATGGACCAATATTGATAAAACTTAGTACAATTGAAACTTACGTACCGGACCTACTTGTAGGATAAAAAGTCCCGTATTTCTTTAGGGAAGACCAAAAATAAAATTATTGAATTTAAAAAATTAAGTTGACGCATATGAATTCGCTGGAACAGCTAATATACTTCTATACTTATTATAAAATAAAGTCCCCAAACCTGTCTGTATGTAATCGATTTTCTCAAAATCTACTGAATGGATTTTAGTACGCTTTTTTCTAAAATGTAGTGCAATTCCTCCGAAAGGTTTAGGTTAATAGCACATAGACGTTTCACGTAAATCGAGTTGTTTACAACATTTTTAGTGGGGGTAGTAACAAACCGGAGTCGATTGTAGTTTAGAGGGGTAGTATAAAAAGCGAATAGGTATAAAAAGCGGTGTCGGGTATCAGAGAGCCAGTCTCATGACGAGACTGGACTCAGGAGAATCTCAGGAGAGGAGCAGCAATTACATATAATATAATTAAGGGTATTGTCAGCTTTTGATGTTTTGAACAATTACAGTATCTAATTATTCTAGAAATAAAAAAAAAGTTTCTTTTTATTTATTTTTTTTAACAATGATCGTCTAGTGTCTTAAGTTGACGCGAGCGAATTCATGGGAAATGTTACAATAAGATAGAAGAAATAATAAAATTAATCGAGGATTATAGCAAAATAGTTTTATTATTACTTTTGTATTATGGATCTCCGCAAAGTAACGCTTAATTGTATAAATTATTTACAATAAGATATATGAAGTTTTGTTGTTGTGTACGATTAGGTCACTCGTAATGCATAATATCTTGATTGATGTGAATCCTATACCCGCTGACGAATCACAATTTCGCCGAACGCAATATCTGGTTGAAACGTTACGACAAATCAAGCCGTCCCAACCGAAGATCGGAGCCGATATAAAATGTTTACGAGCCAATGAAATTGTCGTAATGCGTAAATAACTAGCTGATATGAAACTGACGGGTGCTATTTTGGCTCGTATTAGATTCTAATAAATGAGTTCATCCGGCTCGAAGGACCATAAAAGTGTTTTTACCGCAACTTATCAACAATAGTGGCCAATTTTTTGTCTGGGTAATTAAATGAGTTGATATATCTTGTCTATGACGGAGAAGATCTAAAACATTGTTTTCTGAGATATTTGGAAACTTGGGAAATATGTAAAGTAGCGGCCTGTTATAATCCCACTGCTGGGCATAGGCCTCCTCTCTCCGATTCTGGAGAGAAGGGTTGGAGCTAAGACCTACCACGCTGCTCCAATGCGGATTGGTAGGTTACACATATCTCCAGAATTCTCTAGACATATGCAGGTTTCCTCACGATGTTTTCCTTTACCGAAAAGCGTGTGATAAATTGCAATTATCAATTAGACACATGAGTTTTAATAGAAAACTCATTGGTGTCTGCCCGGGTTTGAACTCGTGTGCACGACTCGAAAGAGTCGCACGGTCTCACCGCTAGGCTATCACAGCTGATATATATATATCCCGGGGAAATATGTACCCTGAAAATAATATTTATCATTTCTAAATTCAAATTTGCAAATTCAAATTTGAATATTTTTATGCCCATGTAACAGTTTTAGATTCTGTGTTTGTTTTTCTACCACTTTAAATTTGATGCTTTGTCACTTCCGATTTCGCACACATGTAAGTTTAAACCTGGAATAACGTAAATGAACTTTTTATTCCGGAAAAATCTACAACCCAGAGAAAGCATACCAAATCTAAATTTTGCCAATAACTAGGATAAACTTAAAAGCTAATATGTTAATTGTTACATTACATTCATACCGCGGTTAAGGTGCAAGTATTGTAAAAATCTATTTTATTAAGTTTTTTTAATAATTTTTGGTAGTAACAATAAATTCAAAGAAATACCGGGAAAATACCAAACAATACCAATCGAACAAATTCCATACATATCATTTGTAATAAGGTTTCTTTCTATATCATTTTAAAAATTTTCAAAAATGCCGGGTTCGGCTAGATAGATGTTCAATTAAATCAATTAAATTTTAAATAATAATCGTATTAATTTAAAATAGTAATAATAGTTTGTGGCTTTGGGTATAAGATTCTATAATAAAATTCCGCAATCAATTTTATCTTTGCCATTACAGCAGTTTAATAACACTGTTAAAAATGCTAATACAGAAAGCCTACTATACTGTTGAAGATGACTTGATGCTAAGAATCTACCTCCTAGCTACCTCCCCACTCTGTAGAAGACAGCAATAACTAAATGTAACTTACTAGTTTAATTACTAAGAATTATGGTTTGAAAAGAGCAACCGCCGAGTTTCTTACTGGCTCCTCTCGGTAGGAACAGCTTTCCGAACCAGCAGTAGAGTTGACGATCAAAAGCACTTGTTAACGAGTTTACGAATAGTTTGAATTTGTATAAAACATTTCAATCATGTATTTGCACTTGAATGACTGTTTAGAAAGAAGTTTAGCTGTAACTATAAATATTTATATCATTAAACATTAATTTTCTTCTTCTGTCGGATTCTTCATTAGTGAATGTCGTGTCCTAAATGAAAGTCCTTAATAGTTCTTACAATCTTCCTCCATTTCTCCCGGTTGTCGGCCTTTCTTAGGGTGTATGTTACTGAGAGACCAGGAAGTGCGGTCACTTGGTCACACCAGCGGCTAGGTGATGGGCCCCGGGGTCGTTTTCCTTCGACCTTGGCCACTACTATCAACTTGTCAAGGTACTATGTGCCCCGCCCATTGCCACTTCAGCTTCGCGACACGATGAGCTATGTCGGTTACTCTAGTTCTTCTACGGATCTCCTCATTCCTGATTTGATCACGTAGAGATACATCAAGCATAGCTCGCTCCATAGCTCGCTGAGTGACTCTGAGCTTTCTTATGAGGCCCATAGTCAGTGACCAAGTTTCGGCGACGGCGAGCAATGTGACCAAAATATCCCAGGATTCGTTTTTAGTACACTGTTAAGAGGCGAACCTATACATTTAATTGAGCCAGTATAGACTTATTGGTCCTCTTGGCGGTCCATGGTATGCGAAGCATTCTTCTCAAGCACCACTTCTCAAACGCGTCAATTTTCGCTCTTTTGCCCTGATCGTCCACGATTCCGATACGTAGAGGAATATTAAAAATACCAAAGTACGGCCTAGTCTAGGACTAAAAGAGCATGCTTTCGGCGCACAAGTTACATTGGCAATAAACGAGTTAAAGTTATCATAGTAAGTAATTAAAATTATTACAATATTGTCATATCTGTTGTGTGTTGTTAAATAAATTAATTAAATACCATTAATTCAAGCTAATGTTGGGTTTCAGTAACAATCTTCTACAGCGTACGTTATACAGTTACGTATTAACAAGTTTCAGTTAGTTACGTCTTAACAAGTTAACTCTCTGCCTGATGCTGATAACAAACTTTGATTGGTTACTGGCCTTATTTGATGCCCTTAAACTTGTTAATTACAGACACAATAACACGGCTCAAAAGGTCAAAAACCTTTTAGTTTTGGGAAGAGTGGATAATGTTCTAGAAATACAATACGAAGGATAGTTAGTAGTTTTGCTGCATATCAGATATATTTGGTTGTTGAGTTTCGTCTAGTTTTTAGTTGTTGATGGTTGCTAATTTTAGTGACCGCCGTGTGGTATCCGGTTGTGTAGAATAGACCACCCTCATTTCTTACCTACGTGTCGTAAAAGGCGACTAAGCTAAGTTGACCCAACGTGGGGTATATCCGTCTGTGTAGGATAGACCACCCTCATTTCTTGCCTAAGTGTGGTAAGAAGCGGCTAGGATATGATCCGCTGTGTGGTATCCGGCTGAGTAGAATAGACCACCCTCATTTCTTACCAAGGTGTCGTAAAAGGTGACTAAGGTGACTCCACTTAGAATAGCAAGAGAATGATGAGTTTCTAATTTTAATGAAACTGAGGTATTAGTACCGCTTTTTCATACCAACGGAATCATGGCTTTATGCTCAATTTTGCGTAAAGCCTAACATAGAATAACACGTATTATGGATTTTTTTATTTCATGATAAAAAAAACTCAGAATATTGTGAATCCATATTTTTATTTATTTTATTATTATTTATGTATGTACCAAAAAACGAATTGTGCGGTTCAAATGAGGGTAGATGAACAAAATAATGACTTTAGTACTCGGGAAAGACGCCGCGGCGCTCCAGTCAGTTCGCGACCACGGTGGATGCAACTCGCCGAAACATCCAACCTTATAAAAAGTTAACTCGATTTTATCGTAATGTAATTCGTTTATATAATAATAACCATGAAAAACGTTACAAAACCATCATATTAATAATAAAAAGTGGACAAAGGTGGTATCGCTTTGACTGAGATTTCTGCCAGCTAACCTACGAAGTGAGACAATTATTATTATTATAAAATTTCCACTAAAAAAAAAAGTAAAGTAACAGCCTGTTACTATGCCCACTGCTGGGCTAAGGCCTCCTCTCTCCGTTATTGGAGAGAAGGATTGGAGCTAAGACCTATCATGCTTTTTTTTTTTTTTATACAGGAAAGAACCCCTTATGGGTACCACCGCCCGACGGGCACAGGCGGTGGTTATGTCGGACTCGCACCGACTAAAACGACCTGTATGCTCCCCACGCTGCTGGTGGCGGGGGCAGGGTACCTTATTTGACCCCACCCCCGCCAGAAGACCTATCATGCTGCTCCAATGCGGATTGGGAGGTTACACATATCTCCAGAATTCTCTAGAGATATGCAGGTTTCCTCACGATGTTTTCCTTCACCGAAAAGCGTGTGATAAATTGCAATTATCAATTACACACATAAGTATTTAATAGAAAAACTCCTTGGGGCCTGCCCGGTTGAACCTATGTCGTCTCTAGAGAGTCGCACGGTCTCACCGCTAGGCTATCACAGCTTAAAGCGGTCAAAAAACAAACAACAAAATTTCGTTTTTACCAAATAAGATTTTGCATCGCTAACAATGTGATACTTTAATATGTGATACTTTAACAATGTGATAGCACACAAAATTTAAAAATATTTATCTTTTAGTTGTTAAATAATATTATCTACTTACCGTCTGTTGTATATGAAAGAACTGTCACCAAGTGAGTGGAAGAGGGAAGTATCAAATTCTATTTATTTTTTCTTCACTTTATCATATGAGGAAAATTTTAGACATATTGTCTACTTCCGTATTGCAACTGGGTCAGCGTATTATACTAGTAACAGCACTGTAGTAAAACTTGCTAAAACTGATGGCGAGTCAGATAAAATATGCTTACAAAATGGTATGTTTGGTTCAATTTGAGATAAGCGCACATCAATCGAGTCAATGTCGAGGCGCAGTTTACGAGCGCCGCGCGCCACGTCCTCACTTCTATCGAGATAACATCCGCTTTCAGTCCCTTTTATTTGTAAAGTTGTTAAGATATTTCTGCGATTCCGAGTGTTTTATTGTTATATTGAAATTAGTTCACACTTTCTATTTTGTAAGACTCTTCTTTCGACGCAATCTCCTACCGGATCGGATGTCGTCAAGGATATCTATTTTTATATTTATTAACAACAAAAATATACAAGGTATTCTAAATTATATAAATAAATAAAAAATAAATATATGGGACACTTACACACACGGCCATATCTAAAGTAAGTAGCTTAATACTTGTGTTATGGGTGACGGACAGCTGGTAGAAATACTACATATATAATTTAAAATACATACTTAAATACAAATATACACCCAGGCTCGAAGAATCAACGAATCGAACCTGCGACCCGCGGGGCTGAAGGCAGGGTACTACCAACTGCGCCAACGGGCCAGTAGATATAAAAGCTGTGTAAGCCTGGCGGTGAGACAGTGAGACTTTTTCGAGGGGTCACAGGTTCAAACCCCGAGCAGGCACCAATGAGTTTTTCTGTTAAAACTTGTATGTATAATTGATATTTGCAATCTATCACACACACGCCTTTCGGTGAAACGTTGTGAGGAAACCTGCATATCTCCAGAGAATTCTAGGGATATGTGTAACCTACCAATCCGCATTAATAATCCGACCAGCGTAGTAAGTAGGTACCTTAGCTCCACCATCCACAGGTAGTTACAGGCCGTTAATCGACGCTTTTTTTTCATTTTATATTTTCATTTATCACTTTATTATAGAAAAATCTCGGTAGTTAAATTTGCACAGACAAAATCGAAGGCTAAAGTAATTGGTAAGTAAAGAATATCAATAACTATTAAGTGCACTTTTTGTGGTCTTAATTGATTTCATTATCATTGCCTGATATTTGTCGTATATTATTTACTTAGTTTTTACTTACTATCTACTCTTTTTCTATTCTAAAGTACTTACTTACTAGTTGCTAGTAGTACTAAACAAATCATGCTCCTATTATAGTACTAGTAAGAATGGATAATGCGGATGGAATTGCTAGGTAAATCTAGTTACCATAAAGCCAAGGCGAACGGATAAAAAAAGTTAAAATATAAAAATCGCTGCAATAAATAAGAATTTTATGGTACGCGGAGTGTGAAGGAAATTCGATGGGATAAAAATGTTAGCATCGCCCGAATTGACCTCAATGTCCCCGATCCTGCAGGACCATAAAACAGAAATATCGCCATTAATAACTGCGGGTATGGAAAAAATATGATTGCTTTGGAAATACATTTCTATAAGATAGTTTCCGGGATATATATCGATCAAGCTGAACAGTGTTTTAGGTGCTATTGATTGCAGCACAATGAACGCTTGATTAATGCCATCCAAATAAGATTCATAAGATTTTTTTTCCGTCTTTTGTCTACTTGTATTTACTACACGAGTAACTTAAATATTATTTAAACAAAACAAAGGAAATACTGTTACAGGTAATGAAACAGATATATGTAATAGAATGAAATAAAATTTTATAGCAACAAAAATTACAAAAAGTATTAAAATTATTATAGTAGATGCTATAATCCTCAATTGATTTTATCGCAGATTATAGAAAAATAATACTTTCATTACATTTTGTATTATAGGTCTCTCCAAAGTAACGCCTATTTGTATAAACTAACAAAAATTACAGTTATCCATCGTTAGCACGGGCGTAAAAAATACGTCGCGTTAAAATTCTGCAATAGGCATTATAAGAAGTTTGGTATATTCGGCTTAACGCCCTAACGCTCTAACACCTAAAATAGAACACTGCGCGATAAAAATACGTCGCGTTTTAAATGCGCTGTCGTGTGAACAGAGACCAGTAAGTCTACCATGAACTTTTAGATAACGGTTCCGATTAACCGAACCGCTTTCTTTTCGTACCATGAAGTGTGGATTGCATTGGGGTCGTAATGTTTGAAAAAGATAACGTTATATGAACTATAGATAACTCTGTCTCTTTTACTCACATGTTTTTAGGAAGCATTCCGAACGCTCATTCGGCAACGACTTAAAGTGTGCGTCTTTAAGACGTCATAGTATGAAAAAGCAAAACAAGTTTAGTTTACGTCTTCAATTGAGTCGCAATAAGAGTTCATGGTAGGCCTGCTGCATTCGTTTAATTTTGACGAATTTTCAACGCACGGTAAAAAACCTCTCGTGCGTACGAGGGGTTAAGGTGGCCTGGACAGTTTGCTAGAACAACTGCTAGGTTTAAAAAATAATAATTAATTAAATAATCATCCTCCTCCTGCCCTTATCCCGCTCTAAGTGGGGTCGGCGCAACATGTTACAAACATGTAGTCAAATGATTTGACTACGTATTTTACGACCGGCCGCCTGTCTGACGTCAACTTACCTTAGTCGTATTTTACGACAGCTCGGTATGAAATGAGGGTGGTCTATCCTACTCAGACGGATACCACACGCCGTAATTAAATAATATAAATTAATTAATTAAATTCAAATTATTATTCTATAGCGTATTATAAAAAAATGATATCAAGACTACTTTTGTATCATAGACCTCCGTAACCGCTAATTCTTAATACATATAGCGTCATTTGGAATGCGTTGTTAGAGAGCTGTAGAGAAAAGTAAGGATTTATCTAGGTACTGAAGTTTAGGTACAATGAAGTACAAAACAACAACCATATACAATTTCAATATCTATTCAAAAGCACTTGTTTAGAAGTTTATTCGAATTAAAAAAAAATTGAAACTTGCTGATTTTATTATCACTGAGCTATCACTAGTATACATTACTAGGTATTTGTATATTTAAGGTTTTGTAAATAGGTAATAACTTAGGTAATGATTTCTATTATTATAATAGTATCTTACATGAAGACTTTCAACTGTTGATCCAGAATAGGTTTGTTAATGACCCTAGGGACTTTGCCGAGCTGATTCAAAATTCAAATTCAAAATATTCTTTATTCAAGTAAACTTGTAAACAAGTGCTTTTGAATCGTCAACATCTACTGCTGGTTCGGAAAGCTGTTCCTACCGAGAAGAACCAGCAAGAAACTCGGCAGGTTAGGTTAGGCTGTCCAATACTGGGTAAAACGTTGCTGGCGCTGCTTCCTCTAGTTTTTTGTTTTGAGACAATACATAGTATAGTACCCGGCATTAAATAATGCACATCGTTGTTTAGAACGAAACAGCCGGCCAGTTCGGTTTAGTAGAGCGCTGTTACTCTCAGTCAGTTAGTTTGTGATGTTTCGCACGGGTCGTCAGTCTGTGCGACAGAGACAATGCTCTATGAAGTAGAACTAGCCGATTCTCTCTCTAAGCCTCTATGTGCATTATTTATTGCCGGGTACTATACGGCATTCTGGTAAAAGAGATTTAGGTATTTTGATGATAAGTATATTACAAAGTTTTTGCAAATAATATCTAAATTTACTTATATCCGTTCAATTATAATTATATTTCTAATTTAATAAATATATCATACAAGCTTACCCGGCAAACGTTATTTTGCTCTATAAATTACTACAGATTTGACTTGACTTTTGAACATCGTGAATAGAAAAGCTTTGATGGGTTGACAATAGATGGCACTTTTCAAGGTTATCTTATTCGGATTACGGATTCGCCGTGAAAGAGTAACAAAGATACACCCATACTAACTTTAGCATTTATGATATTAGTAGGATAGGATTTACCAGTTGTGTCCAACTCAAGTATTAACTTACTTTGGGGACAGACGACTGTGTATGTAATTGTCCCATAAAAAAATTTCACTTTTAGGATTAGGACTTTTTCTTAGTATTTTTATAAACCTACAATTCTCTACATTACTTTATCGTATCTCTGATGGTTTACGTAGCGCATGCGATTAAAGCTCCCAGCAAGCAAGCTTTTTAACAACTGCGCGATCTCTTCAACACAATTTACATAATACCGATATGTACTATTTACTTAAAGTCCTAAACCATCCGGAAGTATTGCACTATCTTTTGATGAAAACCGTACAAAAAACCATTTAGTAGATTTTGAGAAAATCGATTACATACAGACTGACATCTTTTTTGGACTTTGTTTTATAATAAGTATAGATTGTTAACTTTATTTAAGCACATTATATTTAAAGTATAACTAAAAAGGCTCTATCGTTAAGAGCTCGTGTCAAAAAATCAGGTCATGAGGTTTTTCCAAGGTTGAAATATCTGTGCGCTATTGCTCTGTATAAGGGAGGGGGGTTGCGCGGGATTGACTCATTGGTGCGTGACGCGTACGCGTTCAATGTCAAGTTCACTTTGCTAATGATCGGCTCGGTACAAATTGCAAACAATGTTAACGTGCTTCTTATAGTAGTTACTGCTTGACGACGGGAACCGAGTGAACTAAGTGGATTTGGATAGAGTGGCGAAACTAAAAAAATGAATTTTGTCAATGTTGTTTTCATGGTCGAAATATATGTGCGCTATTGATCTACAAAAGGGCGGAGGACGCGATTACGCGCTTTTGGTTCATCGGTACGTGACTCATTCTATTTCGGTGTTAAGATCGCTTTGGTAATGATCGGTATGAATTACAGACAATATTCACATCATCCTCCTGCCCTTATCCCACTCTGAATGGGGTCGGATTAACACGTTTTTAACATGTTGTCGCGTGATTTGGCTACGTATTTTACGAATGGCCGCCTGTCTGACTTCAATTACCTTAGTCGTATTTTACGACCCCTCGGTAAGAAAGAGGGTGGACTATTCTACTAAACCAGATACCACACGGTGGGTCAACTTACCTAAGTCTCCTTTTTCTTTTTTTTTAGTTCGCCCTGGCGGAACTAAAAAAAAAAGAAATTTTGTCATTGGATTTTTTCAAGTTCGAAATATATGTGCGCTGTTGCTCTACATAAGGGTGGAGATATGATTTACAGACAATGTTAACGTACTGCTTATAATAGAACTGCTTGACGACGGGAGCTGAGTGACCTAAGCGGATTGAGCGGAATTAAAACAAAAGTTTAAAATATATTAGCGCTATTGCTATGTAGGGCGGGGGAAGCGGTTCCACGGGGTTGGCTTATCGTGCGTGACTCTTTCAATGTCATGTCTGATCAGCTATGTACGAATCTCATAGACAATGTTCACGTGCTACCTTTTTTACTGAATGCTTGATGACTTGAGTGACCTTGGGTGGTTTGAAGTAGTTGCTGTCAACTTAACGGAATCCCAAAAATTTACAAAAGTAAAGAGAAAATTATTTTGCTGTAATTCGGTTATATTAAGATAGATAAACGCTGTGGTAGCCTAGCGGTGAGACTGTGTGATTCTCTGATTTTCGTGATGTGATTAGAAGGTCACAGTTCACAGTGTTTGAAGCAGGCAAAATTCACGTACCTTACACAGCCTTTCCTTACTGCTTCAGTTACGGGACGGAATGATCGTAGAGATTTTGGTGGTGGATGTGTGGATTGTTGCTGGTGGAGGCGTCTTGCGATTCGTGTGGTGACCCTGCATGTGTAAGGTACGTGAATTATTATATCGCCTGCTTCATACACTTAGCATTGCATGCATTCGCTTAAAACAAGAGGATTATAGCAAAGTAGTTCTGTTATAGTTTCTGTTTTAAGTCTCATTTTTTATTTATCCTCAACAACTAAATAGAAGTCGGTAGATACGTTACATTTTACATTATCCAACGAGTATTAGCAAGTATTACAGCGAGGCCTGCTTGCCAATGTCAAGGCCGCATCACACAAATAGCTGATCTGAAATAGCACGGCTAATTCTAGTCAGCAACTCTCCGCGATCCGTTGTTAGAACTTCGTGAAAGTTTGCCCGTATTATGGTCAGACTTTAGAAGCTTACAGTGTTATAGCTAGTGTCACTTGTATGTTATAGAAACAGCTATATTTTGAAGTGAAAACTTCTTTATCTGCGTCGTGCACTTTTTGAAATGGGTGAAAAAATTATAGAACTTTTATATTGATAATTAAAGTTGTTCGTGCTCTAGAGAATTCTGGGGATATGTGTAACCTACCAAACCGCATTGGAGCAGCGTGGTAGGTCTTAGCTCCAACCCTTCTCTCCAGAAACGGAGAGAGGAAGCCTATTCCCAGAAGTGGGATTGTAACAGGCAGGTACTTTATTTTACTTTTATAACACACTTCTTCCTTTAATTTAGCCTAAATATCTAAATACCAATCTTGAATCAATCCGGGATACTTAATTTTAAAATATTATGTATTTTAGCCGGGTATATATAAAAATTCAATTTTACCAAATTTCATATACTGTAAATTGCTGCAGCGGTTTAGCTATAAAAAGTAACAGACAGACAGACTTTCATATTTATACTATGTTGTGGATTATGGATGGCAATAGTATAACTTGATTATTAAACAAATAAATATATATATTACATGCACAGTCGTCAGTTCTCAAAGAAAGTAAAGTTATACTATACAATTATACAATTATATCATCTATACTTATTACAAAACAAAGTCCCCAAAAGCTGTCTGTATGTAATTGATATTCTCAAAATCTACTTAATGGATTTTAGTACGGTTTTACTAAAACATAGCGCGATATTTCTGGAAGGTTCTGGTTAACGGTGAATTTATGTACATTTGTTGGAGAGGCCGCTGAACAAAATCTTGCCTACTGGGAGCATTATGCATGCGCTGCGTAAACCTACTGAGTTACACGTAAGTAATGTACTAGACAATTGATAATCTACAAACACTCTAAAAGTCCGCGATAGCATGTCTCTATCTTTTATAGTTAACTCTCAATAACTACTATTGTGTTAAAACTAGTTTTAAGTAAATACATAAATATACCCAGACTCAAAGAACCAACATATTGTTTTATAGAAAATGTTGGCATCCGGCGGGAATCGAAACCACGACCAATAGACGGAGCCAATTTGCTAGTCAGTAATGATTATAATTAGAATGGCGACAAACAGCGTCGCATGATGAGTCATAACACAACGGTTGCGTTAATTTAAACACGTCAAGTCATAAAGTTTATCCATTGCTCAGTAATGTTGGTAATTAATTAACAAGTGTTGTTATTAAAATCCGTACCGTGCTGTTATTACAATCTGGAGCATCCTGTTGTCGCGTCTCGTATAGTTCTGTTTATAATATACAAGCTTTTGCTCGCGGCTTCGCTTGCATGGAATTTGGTCTGCCACATTAAGTTTTTTAGTTACTCGTACATCCAAAATTTCAGATGGCTAACTTCAAAACTGACGAATTCCAAACAATTATCGTTCGCCGCGCATAGTAGGCACTCTATGGTGCTCCATTGAAGACAATCATATCGTGATAACTTTTAAATTATTCGGAAAAATTACTTGGTGTGAAAGACAAAAGTTTATCTACATGAAATACTGAAAGCGACAAATTTATTGATTTTTATAATAGTTTGATAAATATACTAAAATGTGCTTTGTAAAATAGTATCAAATTTAATTAAATTAATGATTCAAAATTGTGGCTTTCACATAAAAGATAGATATACGCTATTACGGACTTTTATATCAAATCAAAATATTCTTTATTCAAGTAAATTTGTAAACAAGTGCTTTTGAATCGTCAACTTTACTGCTGGTTCGGAAAGCTGTTCCTACCGAGAAGAGCCAGCAAGAAACTCGGCGGTTGCTCTTTTAAAAATATAAATCTTAGAACTAGTTACATTTATTTATTACTGTCTTGTACAGGGTAGAAGTGCACCTATATCCACACATCCTTATCATCTAAGTAATCTTCAACAGTATAGTAGGCTTTCTGTATCAGCCTCTTTTTAACAGTGTTTTTAAACTGCTGTAATGGCATGGCCAAAATTGATTTCGGAATTTTATTATAGAATACCCATACCCACAAACGATTTACGTACTTTTGCTAGGCGCAAAGCACGAGTCGCAAGCTTATGTCGGTTCCTACTTTGTCTATTATATACATCACTTATCGTTTTATAATTCTTTATATTTTTATGTACAAAAATTACATTGCTTAAAATATATTGTGAAGCAAATGTAAGAATACCTATTTCCTTAAACTTCTCTCGCAGGGAATCACGTGGACTTAAATTGTAGATGCCACGTATGGCTCTTTTTTGTAATACGAAATTTTTTTTACTATCCGCGCATTTACCCCACAGCAATATTCCATAAGACATAATGCTATGGAAGTAAGCAAAATAAACAAGTTTTGCTGTTTCGACATCTGTAAATTGTTTTATCTTTCGAACAGCGTAGGCTGCTGAACTAAGTTTCCCTGCAAGAGTTATTATGTGTGTGCTCCATTGGAGTTTTGAATCCAAGCTCACTCCCAAAAATACAGTTGTATTTTCTGTTTTCAGTGGTACATTATTTATGGAGAGCCTATTTGCTGTTTTTGCAGCATTAGGTAATGCAAATTCAATACAAATTGTAGCCTATATGTTATTCCAATGTGTAATCGATATAATTGTAAAGTTTCATCCAAATCCGTCCAATAGTTTTTTCGTGAAAGAGTAACAAACATCCATCCATACTCAAAAACTTTCGCATTTATAATATTAGTAGGATATAGACATGTTTCTTCAATTTTTGTAATGAAACTGTACTTTGACTAAGGTAAGGTTTTCTGTGGAAATACGTCAAAAGCTTTTATGGCATCCGGCTGAGTAGATAATAGGCGTCGTAATAGGCGACTAAGTTGATTTGACCCACCGTGTGGTATCCGGTTAAGTAGAATAGACCCACCCACTTTCTTACCGAGGAGTCGTAAAATACGACTAAGGTAAGTTGACGTCAGGCAGGCGGCCGGTCGTAAAATACGTAGCCAAATCATGTGACATTACCTAAATCATCCGGAAGTATTGCACTATCTTTTAATGAAAACCGTACAAAAATACAGTCACAGCTTTTTGGGATATTGTTTTTTAAAACTTTACTTATATAAATGTACTTATTATAATAATTATAGATTTAACACGATATCTTACAATATTTGTAGTCTATGGAGCAAATAGATTATAGCGTGACAGCTTAACAATGTTTCATTTTTTTATCAGAACATTTTTATCCTTTAATTGCAGGTACGGACTGTTGTTTTCTGTGCTTACAGGTTATTACAACGTCAGTTTTATCGTGAAAGCTTGTCTATTTTTAACTACTGGCTTTGAAAATTGTAGCCAGGATGTTTATTTTTACTTCTAATTATTTTTTGATATTATTTGTGTAGCCCAGCGGTGAGACCGTGTGATTCTCTAGAGACGAGCATGAGTTCAAACACCGGGCAGGCACCAATGTGTTTTTCTATTAAAACTTATGAATTTATCACACGCTTTTCGGTGAAGGAAACCATCGTGAAGAAACCTGCATATCTCTAGAGAATTCTGGGGCTATGTGTAACTTAGTAATATTAATGTTAACATTGATTTTTTAAATTATGCATTGTATATTTGGAAAATATACGTAACAAGCTTATTGTATCTAGTTGTCTAATTTTTTGTCTAGGTACTAAATAGGTAAATTCCGCAATCCATACTAAACCTGTCTACAGAAAGGTTTAAATTAATAGAAACATTTCTAACCAGTTGTAGCTTCATTAATCATATTGATCCTTGACGATTCAAAAGTGCTTGAAAAAGCTTATTTGATTCGTTGGTCCCGAACCAAATCGTTTTGTTGTCTTATATCTCAATTAGATATATAGGCTTCAATTGTATCTAATTTAATTAATATTGCTGTAGCAAATTAGTTTTAAACAAGTGAAGACAAAAGCTTTTAATAAAATTGCAAGTTCCTACTTTTAACCGTTGAGGAGTTAATATACAGATACCGGCTATACTCACGTCTAATTTTATCGGATTAGCCCGACTAGTTTCGAACCCGTCCAGCACTTATTCATATGCTCTTTACACGACATTATCGCGGCGGGAACTAACGTTGAGGAGTTCCTTCGTCTAAAGCCAATCCTGAGAGTAGCATCAGGTCACGCTTATCAAAATCATGCATTCTCAACGGGATTGGGCTAGTATGTAAAATCTCAGCTCAATCAAGCCCCGGAAAGTAGGTCAAATTTAACTTGCAAGATCATAGTACCCGGCAATAAATAATGCACATCGAGGCTTAGAGGGAGAAATCCGCTAGATTCTGCTTCGTAGAGCATTGTCTCTGTCGCACAGACTGACGAACCCGTGCGAGACGTCACATCCTAACTGAGTGACAGTGACAGCGCTCTACGAAACCGAACTGGCCGGCTGTTTTTGTTCTAAACATCGATGTGTATTATTTAATGCCGGGTACTATACGTACACGGCAAGTTACATAAAACCTTTTGAAAAAGTATCAGAGTGACAGACTTTTGTATTTATAATATTCGTAGATATTATAATCATTTTTTTCTTGTTCCAGGTAAAGTGTTCGATATTATATTACTCTATGATCTACCAGGCTGCTATCGAGATGTCATATTGACTTATTTTGACTCTATAAATAATTATTTATAGATAGGTATATGGTGAGTTTATTCTCAAATATTATATAGTACTAGCTGTGCCAACAACGGCTGCGCCCGCGTGGAATTCAGTGCTTTACAAAACTTTTCCCGAATTTTCGAAATTTTGAACATAAAAGTAGTTATTGTGAGTTAACCGTGTAGAGACATGCTATCGCAGATTTTTTGTAGTGTTTTTATAGATCTACAATTCTCTACTACATTACTTCAGCATATCTCTGCTGGTTTACGCAGCTCACGCGACCAAAGCTCTCAGCAAGCAAGTTTTTTAACAACTGCGCAATCTCTTAAATACAATGCACGTAATACCGATATTTACTAGTTACCTAAACCATCCGGAAGTATATTAGTATATCTTTTGGTAAAAATTGCACAAAAATCCGTTCAGTAGATTTTGAGAAAATCTACATACAGACAGACAGCTTTTTGGGACTTTGTTTTATAATGAGTATAGATTAGACTTATTTTATAAAACGTTTTAGAGAAAACACACAATATTATTATAGCATAGATGGAGTCAGTAAAAATTCAAGTAATATTTATTCCCGGTAGCGCTTTCATAACTCGTAAGTGTTATAGGTACCTCCTATAACTGGGAGGAGCAAGAAAACACTAGCTTTTTTGATAGTTCATAGCGTGGTGTCATGGGTGGCACTGAAATAAGAACTCAATTAAGACTAATTTTGAATTAGGACTTTTATGCCGTGTGGTATCCGGCAGAATAGAATAGACCACCCTCCTTTCTTACCGAGGTGTCGTAAGAGGCGACTAAGGTATGTCCCGCGTGGTATCCGGCTGCATAGAATAGACCACCTCATTTCTTACCGAGGTGTCGTAAAAGCCGACTAAGGTAAATTGACGTCAGGCAGGCGGCCGTTCGTAAAATACGTAGCCAAATCATGTGACAACATGTTTGTAACATGTTGTGCCGACCTCACTTAGAGTGGGATAAGGGCAGAAGAACGATGATTTGAATTAGTTCTTTTAAAGCGAATCGTTCTTTCCATTTTTGCGTAAGACAAAGAGTCTTTGTTTTTCTACCGTCGAACGTTTCCTTTCGTTCATCGTTCAAAATAAACGAATGGTACTCCTCCTGCCCTTATCTCTAAGTGGGTCGGCACAACATGTTACACACATGTTGTCACATGATTCGGCTGCGTATTTTACGACCGGCCGTCTGCCTGACGTTATCTTACTTTACTCGTGTTTGGCAAGAAAGAGGATGGTCTATTCTACTCAACCGGATACCACACGGTGAGTCAACTTACCTTAGTCGCCTATTACGACACCTCGGTAAGAAATGAGGGTGGTCTATTCCACTCAGCCGGATACCACACGGCATAAAATAAACGAATGGTAAATTTAGAACAATAGTAAATGTACAAAAAGTGCAGACAGACAGGGAAAATGTTAAAAAGTCATAACGATTATGCAAATGCATTAAGCCTAAGCATTGTCTCTGACACGTGAACTAGAACGTCACACCAATTGCGACCTGACACATATCAAAACAATAAATTAACCTTTAATGCTCAAGCAATAGATACTATTTTACAAAATACGGTTTGAATTGAGTCAGGTTAGGCATAGACAAACGTTCTATTTTTATATTGATCCTTATAGTCTAGGAATTAAAGTTCATGTGCTATATTTGCGAAATATAATGAATTTTGTTACTTTAATGACAGGGACTGTTTTACAACGTACGTTTTACCATAGTTAATTATGCTTCTATTTTTTAAACCTGTTATAGCTCAACGGTTGTCTTTACCAAGGATTCAAGCTTCTAGCCTAAGGCATGTTTCAATTTTTTTTAACTTATATGTTTTATTTGTATTACAATTCGCGAAGCGCTTTACAACTACATCTTAAACTCAAGATATTAAAAGCATCAAAAGTAAACTTTTTAATTGCTTTTGAGTCAAATCAACTGCTGGTTCGGAAAATTGCTTCTACCAAGAGGAGCCAGCAAGAAACGGCGGTTGCTCTTCACAAAATATAATTCCTATAATTATGATCGTACTCCTAGATTATTTCTAGGATATTTGTAAATTACTAATTCGCAATAGAGAACCTTAATAGACATATCGCATGCTTAGTTTTAAAGTGACCTAAATTTAAAAACTTGTTTTGTATCAAAATTGCAATAAATTAGTAGCGTAGCGCCTACAAGACTCGTGAGACGTGGAAGGGCAAGAAAATACTAGTTTTTTATTAATAATTCCTAGTGTGATGTCATAGATGGCATTGAAATAGGGATTACAATGTATATAATTCAAAAGTAATAATAAAAATTATTTTGCTATAATCCTCGATACACGAGTATCGCGTAATAAAATAATTTCTATTATTACTTTTGTATTATGGATCTCCGCAAAGTAACGCCTAGTTCTATAAAGTATCTAATCAAAGTATCCAATTAAAATTTTGATTTCGAACACTTTAATACTAAACGTACGATATGCTCTATATGCGTCTCTGCAAGTAGAAAAGAGACGAAACAATAGTTTTATTGTTCACTCTATCTTTTATTTCGTATTATAGACATATTTGTCTTTTCTTCGAACTTCTTTTCTTACCATACTACAATTTAAAAAGAAACCGATTAACCCGATATCTATAAAATGTGTACTGTTCGAAAATTAAAAAAAAATTCCAAGCAATATAACAGAACTAACTACTTTGCTATAATCCGCACGGGTTAAGCGAATGCATGCAAAGCTAATGTGTATGAAGCAGGCAAAATCTGCGCACCTTACACATGCAGGACCAGCCACCACATGCACCCCAAGGCGCAATTCACCAGCAACAACGAACACAAAAGCAGCACACACACCCACCACCACAATCTCGACGATCGTTTCGCCCCGAAACCGAAGCATCATCAGGAGGATTTTTGTCGTGAAGCCTATCTTATATATTGTTATATTTCTTTCTGTTATATTGCTTGTAATATGGAATTCCGCAAAGTAACGCCTGCTTCTATAAATCATTTAAAAAAACATTCAATATTTAGATTCGAAAAGTAGCCAATTAAAGCTAGCCGCGCACGTCGCCGGCCGCGCATTTTGATTCATTCAAATCGCGCCCCATTGTAGCGGGCCGCAATTGTGCCGCGTAATTTATTCCTGCATTAATTTGTACAAAAATGTCGGCCACATTAATAAACGACACATGTTTAGACCGTGTTTCTTTTTTTAAAACGATTTTATTACAAGCAATATAACAGAACTAACTACTTTGCTATAATCCGCACGGGTTAAGTGAATGCATGCAAAGCCAATGTGTATGAAGCAGGCAAAATCTACGCACCTTATACATGCAGGACCAGCCACCACATGCACCCCAAGGCGCAATTCACCAGCAACAACGAACACAAAAGCAGCACACACACCCACCACCACAATCTCGACGATCGTTTCGCCCCGAAACCGAAGCATCATCAGGAGGATAGGCTTCACGACAAAAATCCTACTGCGCCGCGCTACCCATACAAGCAGTCTTAAATAGTTCAACTCCCACCAATACCCTCCCCTCCGAACACATGCAGGAAAACGGAATTAGATACATTTACTTGCTCGTTAATTAAGTGACCATTGTTATTTTTTATTATCTCAAGTTGCTCTAACGTATTGAGTCGGAGTCCCTTATCACAAGTGTGGAGAATATGAAATGAATGGTCATTAGGCACACGATTTTATTAGTTTTTGAGCGTACGTATGAATGCTATAAATAAATAATATAAATATGCATTCATTTCTAAACGGCAAATCAACAAATTACAATTTAGAACATAGACAATATTTATTTTTCTAGTTCAGACAGTTTCGCTAAAATAGACTCAAGAAATGAAAGTATCGTTACTTATACAGATTATATAGGAAATATTATTTGTATTTTAGGTTAAAATGCGTAATGCACTCAAAACACATTTTAATATTTTTTTTGAATATGCTTACCTTTTTATTTATTCATTTCTTTAATGTTCATGTTCTTCAATCATGGATGTTCGTATTCGTGATAATCGTGTCTATAATATATGAAACCAGACCTCATCAGTGCGTCGAAGTGCATTCATAGAGTTATTGAAATTGAAATTGAAAATTCTTCTCCTTCCGAAAATTCTTTTCAATTTTAAATTTTAATTATAATAGAGTATCCTTTTTTGTTTTAGGCGAGCTTTCCTTATATAGTATGTGTAGGGTGCGTTTAGCAGTCCTAGAGATAGAATGAGACAACTTTCTCTACTATTTTCTCCTTAAAATTATATCGATATTATCTTTAATATAACTGTAATACGAATAAATATGTAACAACATTGTTAATAAAGAATCTTATATCCGAATTTCTGAACGTTCCGGAAATCATTTATAACTATCGAATCACAAAAGTGAGCTCCAATAACCATGTTATTGTTAAGGAAAAAATTGTCATTAAAATATCTTATTATTTCAGTTCAGTGGACAGATATAATTGACTGTGCCGGAAATTGTAAGGGGGGTAATATTGCTAAATTATATTCGGGATAAATGCATCTTTTATTTATTATCTGTCGCTATTTTATTTTTCGACTGTTAATAATGACTTTCCTGATAGCATAATGCGGCAATTATACTTTATTCTATTTACAAGATGCACCGAACTCGTGACCTAATCCAGGGTAGGCAAACCTTTATGCACTAACATGGCATTTTTTTTTAACTGTTCCATGCATAGGCGTGCCATCAAAAATTTTGAATGTTATAAAACTATAAATAGTATAAATCAACTCAAAACTACAAGAGTTATAATACAACAAGAAAGTTTTTAAACAACTGTGCGATCTGTTCAACAAAATTTACAGAATACCGATATCTACTATTTACCTAAACCATCCGGAAGTATTTCACTAGCTTTAAGAGGCTGATACAGAAAGCCTATTATACCGTGGAGGCTTACATTGATGATAAGAATGCGTGGATATAGCTGCTCTTTGACCTTATGCAGGATAGCTATGACAAAATGTAATTAGTATTAAGAATCTTCTTTTTTAAAAGAGCTCCACCGAGTTTCTTGCTGGCTCTTCTCGGTAGGACGGCTTTCCGAACCAGCAGTAAAGTTGACGATTCAAAAGCACTTGTTTACAAGTTTACTTAAATAAAGAATATTTTGAATTTGAATTTAAGTGAAAACCGCATAAAAATCCGTTTTTAGTAGAATAGTAGTAGATTAGTAGCAGATTTTGAAAAATCGATTTCATACAGACAGACTACTTTTTGGGTCTTTGTTTTATAATAAGTATAGACTATAGATTATCTGCCTATAATCCGCGTTTGTTAAGAAAACGTATGTACTAAGCATAGTGTATAGGAAGTAAAAACCGTTCTCACAAAACTCTATATTTAATACCAAATGAAACATTTGCTACGTTTCAATCACACGCTTAGTTTATTTATTGTAAAAATAATGCGCCACTATAAACGTGTTAATACCCTCGATAATGCAATATGTTTTTTTCATCTTCACAAAGGAAAAATCCTTTTTTTCCATCCCTATTCTCCTTGTGTACTACGCCCTTACAATTAGATATTCTCCAATTATATAATAGTATGTCGCTTTTCGCATATTACATGCTTTACCTTTGACCTTTACCTTTTTAAAGGGGTAAGGAAAATTAGCATATGTCTATTGAAAAAAAAACTACATAAACTAATATCAATATTTTCTATTTAAAAAAGAAGCATTTTTTAATCGGCTAATCGGCTAATCGGCTAATCGGCTTAATCGTATCGGTCACGTTTGGCACTGCATTTGCAAATTTAATGACGATTAATTTATCGCGTATACCCTCACCTACCTCATGCCCAGCCCGTGACTATTACGTAGAAATCTCCTTCTCATTGAATTCTGCATAGCTCGCAAATAACCATTCTTTCAGTGTAAATAAAAATCAAAGTTCAGCTTGATTTTTACTGGAAGTGCAAATATATTTTTGCCTCTCTATATTTACATTGGTTCATAGAATGCGCAGTTGCCGGAAATTGTGCAGCTCTAGCTGAGTTAACACGTACAATCATAAATTCAAATTCAAATTATTCTTTATTCAAGTAAACTTGTAAAATTATAGAATCTTATACCTAAACCCACAAACGATTTACGTACTTTTGCTAGGCGCAAAGCAGGAGTCGCGAGCTTATGTCGGTTCCTACTTTGTCTATTATGTACATCACCTATCGTTTTATAATTATTTCTATTTTTATGTACAAAAATTACATTGATTAAAATATACCGTGAAACAAATGTAAGAATACCTATTTCCTTAAACTTCTCTCGCAGGGAATCACGCGGACTTAAATTGTAGATGCCACGTATGGCTCTTTTTTGTAATATGAAAATTTTTTCACTATCCGCGCATTTACCCCACAGCAATATTCCATAAGAATTCCATATCAGTTATTATTTAGGTCAGAGTATAAAGGGAAGTCTGAAAGTTGCGCCTATTCTAGAAAAGACGATGAGTGCAAGGGTAAGATGGTATGGGCAAATAATGAGGAAGGATGAAACTCATGTGACCAAAACGAGGGGTAAGTATAAATACAGATTTATAGACTAGAGATAAGAGAGACTATGCGCCGTGTGGTATCCGGCTGAGTAGAATAGACCACCCTCATTTCTTACCGAGGTGTCGTAAAAGGCGACTAAGGTAAGTTGACCCACCGTGTGGTATCCGGTTGAGTAGAATAGACCACCAGAGGGTGGTCGTATTTTACGACCCCTCGGTAAAAAAGAGTTCTTACCGAGGGGTCGTAAAATACGACTAAGGTAAGTTGACGTCAGGCAGGCGGCCGGTCGTAAAATACGTAGCCAAATCATGTGACAACATGTTTTAAACATGTTATGCCGACCCCACTTAGACTGAGATAAGGGCAGGAGGAGGAGATAAGAGAGACTATGAAAGCTAAAAAACAGATGGTTGGATTGTGTGAAGTATGACATGCATATAAAAGGAGTAGCGCCAGAGTTGGCGAATTGTAGAAGAGAAAAGATAAGAAAGACGTCGTGCCCACCCCATTTAGGGTGGGATAAGGGCAGGAGAATGTTGATTCTCAGATAAAATCTATCTAAAATGGTGACAAAAACGCACACGATATATACGCATAGCCCAAGTGAATATATGTGCAGATCGATATAGCTTGTCTTGGTTAGACAAGTACGATGTAGTTCTATGGATACTGACCCAACTAGGTTCGTTAGTATGGGGTTTTAATGTTGGTTGGGTAAATCGATGTTCTGATATGAATTGGCTAGGTGTTTACGACCGGCCGCCTGCCTGAGATCATCTTACCTTATTCGCCTTTTACGACACCTCGGGAAGAAATGAGAGTGGTCTATTCTACTCTGCCGGATACCACTCGGCACTTATTTTAGTCGCCTTTTACGACACCTCGGGAAGAAATGAGAGTGGTCTATTCTACTCTGCCGGATACCACACGGCACTTACCCTAGTCACCTTTTACGACACCTCGGGAAGAAATGAGAGTGGTCTATTCTACTCTGCCGGATACCATACGGCATTGGTTGGGTAAATCGGTACTTTAAGTATTTAGCGTAACTATAAACTACTCTCATACAATTACTATTCGCGATAAGAGCAACTTTAAGAACAGTTTCTAGCCATTTCTTTTATGGATGGCACTGTTCGAAACTGGTCGTAAAATCTTTCTGATAATTTTAAATTATTGTTAACTGTACCGCTTTTTAAGACCTTTTCGTAGTTATAATCTAACGAAAGAAGCGTGGATAGTAATACTATTGTCTTCTGTGTGTTTCTATTTCGAAAGTGGAATCTTGAAAGTTAAATTGGACCCGATGGTCACGGTGTCCGATTGAGCTGAAATTTTATTACTGTTCCAGTCCCGATGGCGTAACGTGTGCATAAACGTGCATTACGTTTATGCTAAGAATGATCTGACGCTGCTGCTAGGATTGGCTCCAGACAAAGGAACTCCTCAATGGTCTATAGTAGGGTAATAAAACTTTGGTAAAAGCTTTTTTGACTTACATGTAATACCTTTACTACATGTATATTAGGAGGAACCGAATAAATTACAGTTCTTAAGGCACAAAAACAAGAAGCGGCAATAAATTGGCCGGTGTAATTGGGGGGCGCGGTTTTGTAAGAGCGGCTGTGCATTATGTTAGGTTGTTACATTACGTGGGAAACTAGAACGTGGTCAAGCGAGTCTTGCAGATGAGACCTTGAGTGACCTTTATTTTATCGCATTTAAATTACTTAGACGTAAGAGGTTTTGCTGTTCTATACTGTGGCAACAGTCGGTGAATGCGTTTTAAATAATTCAGCATAAATTCAATATCATATGAAAACAGATTACGCAATGTACTTATTTCTGTATAAGCCGTGATAGCCCAGTGGTGAAACCGTGTGATCTAGAGACCGTGGTTTCAAACCCCGGATATACACCAATAATTGTTTTTTTTTAATTTATTTCTAATGTTATCTATAATTGATAATTGCAATTTATCACACGCTTTTCGGTGAAGGAAACATAGTTAGGAAACCTACATCTCTCTAGACAATTCTAGGGATAGATAGCGAGGTAGATCTAAGCTCCGATCCTTCTTCTCTCCAAAAACGGAGAGAGTAACAAGCCGCTACTTTACTTTTTTTTTACTTTTTATATTTTCATTTATCGAGGCGTATAGAAAAATCTCGCTCGATTCTTAAAACCGCACAGACAAAATCGAAGACTAAAGTTAGTGATAAATATAGAATATCAATAACTATTAAGTACACTTTTTGTCATGTATTAGTTGATTATCATTAATAACACGAAAGTTCACGTTTCCGTGGTTTTTTTTTATTAGTTACATCGTGTATACTATCTCGATCGGACCGAACGGAGTCAAGGTCCCATGACGTCATCGGTACACTCAATGTTGCCTGGCTGCAACGATATTATATCTGGCTATAACGATATTAGTTTTTAGAATAAAATTGCCAGTATGACATACTTGTAAAGTCGAGGTCAATTGATTTTTTTTAAATTATAATGAATTCTTGAATTGAATGCACGCTTACACATTTTTTTTAGAATTGACAAAATGGGCAATGGCTGTTAATCCCTTACGGCTTTTATACCTTCATTAGATATATTTTCAAAATTATTTTGCTATAATCCGCGATACAGGAAATAGAAAATATATATAATGCTAAATGTATAGTGGACTATCCGTTTTTTCATACCCGATACATGCAGGATTCGTAAAAACACATGCTCAAACCTCCACCACTGCCACCACAATACACAAGCACTACACACGTTCACTATCACAAACTCAACAATCGTTTCGCTCCGCAACTGAAGTATCATCAGGAGATAGACTCCACGACAAAATCGCAAAGCAAATTGCAAATTGTTGTCGTGTAATTAAAATTAAAATTAAAAATATTCATTATTCAAGTAAAAATGTAAAGAAGTGAGTTTGATTCATCAACTCTATTGCTGGATTGGGTAGCTGTTCCTACCGAGAAGAGCCAGTAAAAAAACTGGTCGATTGATCTTTTCAAAATATAATTCTTATCATCTATATAATCCTCAACAGTATTCAAGACTTTCTGTTACAGGCTTCTTTTAACAGTGTTGTGTAACTGCTGTAATGGCGTAGCTAAAACTAATTGCGGAATTTTACTGTATATTCTTAGACCCCTTTCAAATTTAAAATTCGTTCCTGCCAAACCAATATTGACATCACCGATGATAGTCAAATAGTTAGAACTTGTCATCCATGATTTCGTAAGTTTAAGTTCCGCACAGGCATCTGATACATCAAACAATGGAACCCATTGTTTGTGGTGATATTGTCAGAAACTTTCAGGAGTAGCAGCTCCAGAGAGGTGCTGATGAGAGTGTAGACGTGATACATTCAGGACCTATGAAGGTTACCTATTTTTGATAAGGTTAGACGTTTTCCATAAATTCTGGGAATTCTCTAAGGATTCAGGTTGAATTAAGGATAAAAATCATGTGACCAAACTAGTGTTAAATATGAATGTGGATGGATATGTGACTAGAGGGAGGCCTGAAAAGAAATGGTTTGATTGTGTGAAGTATGACATGGAGTAGCGTGAGAGTTGACGAATAATTTAAATAAATATATGGGACACGTACACACACGGTCGTCGATCCCCAAAGTAAGTAACTTAATACTTGTGTTATGGGTGACAGATAACTGGTAAATATACTACATATATAATTTTAAATACAAATACACACCCAGGCTCGAAGTACCATCAAATTGTTTATGGACAATGTTGGCCCTCGGCGGGAATCCTACCCTCCGAAGACCCGAGGAGCGAAGGGTCACTACCCACTGTGCCAACGGGCCAGTCCAATAATGGGACAGAATGGAAAAGAAAAACATGTTGTGCCGATTTGTGGGAAGAGTGGGATAGGGACAGGAGAATGTATGGTCATCTGCATCATAAAGTGCATGAAAAATTTGTAAATTTTACATAATTTGAAATTGCGAACTGCTGTTAAGGGTTTTTACCACTAAGCGATGACAGAGTTACTTTTTAAAAGCACATTTTTATTACATTTGTATGTAAGTTTGTATGGTAGGACGGAGTCATGCAAGTTAAATTTGAAGCATTTCCCTGAGTAGGATTGGGCTGAAATTTAACATTCTGGTCCAGTCCCGATGAAAATGTATGATTATGATGAGCATGACCTGATGTTGCTGCCAGGATTGGCTCCAGACGAGGGAAATCCACAATGTTTACAGTCAGTAGGGACATTTATTTATTTATTTAGGTTTATATAATCAGTAGCTATACAATATATATTTAACAACAAAGAATAGTCTATAAATAAAGCCAAACTGATTAAATAATTTTACATATTTTATCTAGAATTGCTTTACAGAATTAATAAAAGATGTAAGAAAGATGCGACAACGACATGACTTGAGACATGAGTTGTGGGTTTTGTGTGTGTGTGTGTGCGTGGGTGTGTGTGTGTGTGTGTGTGTGTGTGTGTGTGTGCGTGCGTGCGTGTGTATGTGAGTGTGTGTATGTGGAGTATTGCGTGTGTGGCAGGAGTGCATTATAGTTGTGAATGGGAATACGTTTAATTTACATAAAATAAAATTACACAAATTTTTTAAAATCTTTTTTTAAAACCTGTTATATATTTTTCTTGTAAATGTTGTAATTCATCGTATTTTAATATAGGTTTTCGTAGCCAAAACACATCTACAAAGGCGAATGGGCTTTCGTCGAAATTCTGTCGATCAAAAAAAACATTTGTGTTTGTTATTCCTTCCAAGCTTATTAAAAGTAACAAGTCCTTTTCATACGCTCCAACATTTTATATATAAAACAGGGTAAACTTATATTTGTTCGCTCGAACACGAAAATAAGTGAAAAGTATATTTTTCTCTACATTGGATTTTCGTTTTCCCTTTGTGACTTCTAACAGAGCATCGCTCAAAGGCCCAACTAGTTTATAGAGATAAAAAAATTCATATTCGAAAAACACACCCGCGTCTATATCTCTGATATGAGGGTTTGATATAACGTTTTGTAAATATTTTTTTGAAATTTTGTTTTCTGTGTTTTCCGCGAGCTTTATACCCGGAGGGTATGCCCTATTCAAGAATGCTTTTGTTGGAGTTAAATCTTTGTATGTATCTAGTTATAAAAGGAGTGAGAATTTTGTCTATTATATCATAATAAATGTAGGTGTGTATATATAGGCAATAGTGATGTATGTTATTTTAAATTTCTTATACGTTCTGTAAATAATACGATTGAAAAGCCCAATATTTCTGAGGCAACATCATCCTCCTGTCCTTATCCTACTCTAAGTGGGGTCGGCAGACAAGTTGCAAACATATGCTCTTGATTTGGCTACGTTGGTTACGACCGGCCGCCTGCCTCACGTCAACTTAGCTTAGTCGTATTTTACGACCCCTCGGTGAGAAAGAGGGTGATCTACTCAACCGGATACCACACGGCGGAAAACCCCAATATTTCTGGCTTACCCTGGGGTAACCTTTATTTCATACTTCAAATCTTCAAAAGACTTAAATAAGCAACTTATTTGTTATTAAACTTTTTAATGTGCTTGGCTGAATAGTGAAATTTCTAATGAATATTTTTTAAAATCTTTAAAGCTTTATTTAACTTGCGTTTTATGTATGTGAAGGAGGAATCTTCCAAGGCACTCAGGCCTACCATCGCAGAGCTAAAGCCCGTTCACCGGGGGAAAGCTCTGCGGTGGTAGAGGTGGATTGACTCAGTTGGTGTAATTCTCCAGGGTTGGGTCGCTAGGAGGCATGGGGTCCTCACCTTCCGCCTGACACAGGTGCTTTCCGGACACGGGAGGTATTTGTGGACGGTGGCCCGATGCGAATCGTCCGGTGTGTGCAACGAGTGCGGTGCCGAGTTCGATATGGCGCTGCACACGCTCGCAGACTGCCCAGCTTGGGCGGTTCAGCTGGCGAAGCGAAGCGAGGTGGGACACGATCTCTCCCTGCTCACCGTGGTTCGTGCCATAGTGGACAGGGAGGGATCGTGGGCTGCGATGGCCTGCTTCTGCGAGGATGTTATCTCGTGGAAGGAGGCGGTGAGGCGGATCCGGGAAGTCGAGTCCTTGGATCCGACCCGCCGCAGGCGAGCGGGGCGCAGACGACTCGCCGAAGCCCGTCGTATGTCGTCCTAAAGTGGATCTTTAGGCGTTCCCAACGAGGTTTATCGGACGCATTTCCGAAACGGTCCCCGAGGTGGTCGTTGCATCTGGTGCTCCCGATGCATCGTCCAGCGGAGGGAGGGGCCACTTTTAGAGAGGCCCCGACCCGGAGGTGGCGCATTCTGGGGTTCACAGTTGCTGGCGGGGATGGGGGTAATGTGTCCAACGGTACCCTGTCCTCGCCACCAGCAGCGTGGTGGAGCACTGTCAGGATTTTAGTCGGTAAGAGTTCGACATACCCACCGTTCGTCCCCGTCGGACGGTGACGACCCATAATGGGTTTCCTGATATAAAAAAAAACGCCACTGCAGACACTGAAGTTTGGCAGAATTCAATTGTTGATTTAATAATTTAATTGTAAATTCAAACTTACAGTATAAGCAAAAAATTAAATTCATTGCGAAGGTCACTTATTCAAAGCATACGTGACTCAAAGGAAAAATTATAATATATTTTTAAATGTCACTCGTTTGCGCAGATGTCGGTTGTGGCCTCGACATTGACATTGAGAAGCGGCACTACTATTTATCATACAACTCGAATGGTTATCACTTTTAATGACGCTATGACGACTTTTAAATATTCATTATCTCTTAATATAGGCTATTCTGCTACTTGGATTTGCTTTTCGAATATTTTGTTCCAATGCGGATACCTATTAAAATGTGATATTATTTGATCGTGTTTCGTTGTTGTTTTATAATACACCAGTGATCCGCGCAAATCGTTCGCCGCAAATTCTACATACTGGATCTCCGATCCCGTAAGAAAACCAGATTTTTTTTATCCTATATATTATCATGGATATGTAGTATTATCAATAACAGCTAGCCCGGTGTATAGCTAGCTAGCTAGCTATACACCGGGTTAGCTGTTATTTATAAATATTGGTACGGTAGATTTAGCCGTGAAAGCGTAACATTCAGATAGACTTTCGCATGTATAATATTAGTACAGATTAGTATGGATGTCAGACGTTACTAAATCGAATTCTGCAGTGTGCAGCTATGTTTTAACAAAACCCCATTATAGATCGATTTTATAAATCATGGTCCTTAATAATTCAAACACATTTATTCTACGAAAATAATGAATTATGGAACTCCGCAAAGTAAGACCTCTTTAAAACGGTTAGTAATTTTTTTTAAAAGTTAAGAACAATGTACAATTTTCATACTTATAACTATATGAAATTACTGGTCACATCGCGATAAACTGTGCTAATTCTGACCGAACTAATACAACTCTGCAACAACGTCGCACCTTATTGTATCGATACTGTTTATATAATAATAAAAACACAATATTTAAAAAGCCGATACCAGCAATGACATACAATAATAGTATTGCCGTCATAACCATCCAACAACCGATAGACATCATTAAACATAAGTACAAAAGTAATAGTAAACTCATCATCATCATTCTTCTGTCCTTATCCCACTCTAAGTGGGGTCAGCACAACGTGTTACAAACGTGTCACACGATTTGGCTATGTTTTTTACGACCCGCCGCCTGCCTGACGTCAACTTACCATAGTCGCCTTTTACGACACCTCGGTAAGGAATGAGGGTGGTCTAATCTATGCAGCCGGATACCACACGACACTTACCTTAGTCGCCTCTTACGACACCTCGCTAAGAAAGGAGGGTGGTCTATTCTATTCTGCCGGATACCACACAGCTAAAAAGTACTAATAAAACTATTTTGCTATAATCCGCGATAAAGTAAATAGAAAATATATTTAATGCTAAATGTAGAGTAGACTATACGTTTTCATACCTGATACAAGCAGGATTCGTAAAAACACATGCACAAACGTCCAACACCGCCATCAAAATACACAAGCACTACACACTATCACAAAATCAACGATCGTGTAGACCGCAACCGAAGGATCATCAAGAGATAGACTCCACGAAAAAATCGCAAAGCTTTGTAAACGCTTTGTGAAAACGTATATTCCACTCTATATATATATTTGCATTAGCATTATATATATTTGTTTTGTATGTGGATTGCAGCAAAACTTTTTTTTTATTACTTTTGTATTATGGATCTCCGCAATTTAACACCGAATTCTATAAATTAAACAAAAGTGTTAGAATTGTCGCGATACTAAAAAAACAACATAAGAACTATGCTCAATCATTCTTATGTTCCATACTAGCTGTGCCAGCGGCTTCGCCCGCGTGGAATTCAGCGTGTCACAATTTTTTTCTAGAATTCAAATTTTAAACATAAAAGTAGTTATTGTCAGTTAACCATAAGAGATAGGTACATGCTATCGCGGACTTTATTGTAGTAGTTTTATAGATCTACAACTATCTAGTACATTACTTTAGCGTATCTCTGCTGGTTTACGCAGTGCAAGCGACTAAAGCTCCCAGCAAGCAAGTTTTTTAACAATTGCGCGATCTCTTAAACACAATTTAAAGAATACCGATGTGCACTATTTACCTAAACCATCCGGAAGTATCGCACAATCTTTTGGTGAAAGACGTACAAAGATCCGTTCAGTAGATTTTGAGAAAATCGATTACACACAGACAGACAGCTTTTTGGGACTTTGTTTTATAAGTATAGATGACATTTAAATATTTATAAATCATGATTTACCTGTTACAAATAGCAACATAAATAATACTATGACTAATACAACTTTGTAATAATTTCTTAAATGTCACTCATTTACATAGTTGTTTGTTTTGGCCTCGACATTGACATTGAAAATCGACTATACTATTTGATCTATCAACTCGATCTATTATCACTTATTCAAATTTTGATAAGAATCTTAATTTTTTGATAGTTAATCGATAATGAAAATCGTTAGTCTTGTGTTCATTAAAGTTTAACGTTGATTTAAGACGTAACACTTTGATTCAAGATTGAAGACGTAATTAATATTAATTCATCATTCTCCTTTCCTTACCTCACTCTAAGTGGGGTTCGGCACAACGTGTTATAAACATTTTGTTATATGATTTGATTAGGTATTTTATGACCGGCCGCCTGCCTGTCTTGGCAGCAGCATCAGGTCATGCTTATCATAAACATGCATTGTCATCGCAACTGGTCCAGTATGTACAATTTCAGCTCAATCGGACCCCGGGAAGAGTGTGTTAATGTCTTGCAAGTTTCCACCTTCACATACTCGGACATACACGCCAAGTTTTAACCTTTTTTAAGGTAAAGGCCACCAACCTCTTAGCATGTGCAGTGTCATATACGCTGCCACAAAATTTTCTACTGATTTCTCAACGATTTTCATTTTTGGTAAAAATCTTAAAATTAAAAAAGAATATTTTAAATAACATACTCATTTATTATTTTCGTAATTATCCTATTTCATTTCGCTATTACATTTCGCTAAACATTTGTTAGAAAGTGGTCATAAAGTTCCTAATGACCATTGTTTCGAAATCATCAACCATCCTGCACACCTGTGAAAAAAAGCTTGAAATTAAATATTTTGGAACAATTAGAAATCATTAGGCATAACAATGCCACCCTCATTAACGAGCAGATAAATGTTTCTAGTTCAAGCTTGCTGCACGTGTTCAGAGGTAAAATAAATGATGGGGATGAACCAATTACTGCCTTATTTTGCCTCACTTTGCGATTTTGTCGTGGAGTCGTCTATCTCCTGATGATGCTTCGGTTGGGGTGCGAAACGATTGTTGGGTTTGTGATAGTGTGTAGTGTATTGTGGTGGCAGTGGTGGAGGAGTGTGCAAGTGTTTTTACGAATCCTGCATGTATCGGGTATGAAAAAACGGATAGTCCACTATACACTTAACACTATATATATTTTCTATTTACTGTATCGCGGATTATAGCAAAATAATTTTATTATTAGTTTTGTAATTTTCCTAGTTTCCTCAGCGTTATAAAGGGTTATATATAGCTCTCAAAAATCAAATTGTTACGTACATCATACAGTATTCTTTTAGTGGCCACTACATGTTTATTATTGTATATTATTATTATGAACGCTATTCAATTACGGTCTAAGATACGGGCGTGTTTATCTTTAAGAACTCGCTCGGTTATTTATAATGCGACCGTTGAAGCGAGTTACAGCGGTAGTGGTTCTTATTTATTTTGATTGAGATTTAGAGGACGTTCAATGTTATGTAATCGGTGTGCGAATTTTTTCATTATTCGATAATAATAATTGATGAATTTGTGGTATTTGATAGACTTAAGTGTAATTTGCGTGGTTTAAGTAAATATTTGCAATTCGGCTGAGTAGAGTAGACCACCCTCATTACTTACCGGGGTGTAAAAGGCGACCAAGGTAAGTTGAAGTCAGCTAGGCGGCCGGTCTTAAAATACGTAGCCAAATCATGCGAAAACATGTTTGTAACATGTTGTGCCGACCCCACTTAAAGTGGGAAAAGGGCAGGAGAATAATGATGATTCGTTAATAATAATTGATGAATTTGTGGTATTTGGATATGATATTTTGTATTCAGTAAACTTTAGTGTAATTGGTGTGGTATAAGTAAATATTTGCAATGCCGTGTGGTATCTGGCTGAGTAGAATAGACTACCCTCATTACTTACCAAGGTGTCGTAAAAGGCGACTGAGGTAAGTTGACGTCAGGCAGGCGGCCGGTCGTGAACGGCGTAGCCAAATCATATGACAACATGTTTATAATATGTTGTGCCGACACTTAAAGTGGGATGACGGCAGGAGGATTAAGATGTTTTTGTGGTACAAAATTAAATAAATAAATGAATTTCTTTTTTTATTAATACAAAAATGTACAAGTTATATCTATCTTAAATTACTTACAAGCTACTACTATACAAATCTTACCAACGTGGAATGATCCCAACAATGCTGGCAGTGTTTCCGCGTTGAATCGCTAAGCTGATTCTTTATGCGAAAAAGGAGCCAGCCCTCTTGTCACCCGACGAGGCGATCAACCGAGGTGTTAAAACGGATATATTTTTTTTTTCACTTTGGTTCCATGGCGTCCACTGCAAACGGCACAAACATATAACTCTCAACGAGAGATGCATACTTTCGCCGCTTGCCGGAGTCGGCCATTTCCGCCGCTGCTCCAGGTCTTAACACCGTTTCCCTGATATGGTACGAGGGTAACGTATCAATGCATGTTGCGTCCACATTAGGACCCGTCCCAGTTCCCAAGGAACCAGCGTCAGACCATCTGGTCTCTTACCATCATCCCGACATATCCTGGAAGGCTCGAGAAGAGCAGGAATGTCGATGGTGGCAAGAGCTCTTTTGATGGTGTCATTAAGAGAACTATGGCGGAAAAGCCTACCAGAGCTCTTATGGCATAAAAGCCCGTGTATGCCAAAACTGTCTACCTCTTTTCCACATGGACATCTGTGCTTAAGGCACAATGTTTCCCAATCTGAGACCCAAAGCTACTCTAAAACTTTCGTTATCTAACAGTGTGCCAAGATTTTTAGAGGAGAGAGCATGAAGCCAATAACCTGATTCTTTTTCTGATAAGGCTAGAAGCCTAACTCGATCACGGTCACTCGAAAGATTTTGTATCAAATTTTTATGTGTAAACTGAACCAATGGCACATCCCAAAAGTTTTTGAGTGGAACATTCCTTCGGGATATCATCATTGGGACAGGTAATTTTCCAACAATCTAAAGCCTCTGTTGCATAGGACAACATGAATTCTAATTGAAATATAAAACAAATCCAATTTTCTAGTAACCTACTTAAAACGTGTACGAATGTAATTTCAGATAATCCGTAGCGTACATGATGCAACGTGAGTCCGCATTCAATACTTGCAAGTCATCATTACTTTTCTAATATAAAACGGCGCGTATTTTCCGTATGGATGAACTGCTGCTCAACTGGAAAAATGAATATAAAAAGTAGCCGTTTAACCAGTGCTTTCAATGTTTAATAGCAGTAATTGCGTTGTGGTTAGGGACCGTGGGTTAACTGGGTGTTACTGGCCGGAAGATGTGATAGCCCAAGCGTGAGACCATGCGATTCTCTAGAGATGATCATGATCGTGAAAATTACAGTAGTAGTAAAGATTTTCGAACACCCTCGTACCATAAAGCTGTATTGGTTTTTCATCTGATACTATAGACAAAAGTAATAATAAAATTATTTTGCTATAATCCAAAAATGACTCCACGACAAAATCGCAACGATAGGCTTTGCGATTTTGTCGTGGAGTCTATCTCCTGATGATGCTTCGGTTGCGGTGCGAAACGATTGTTGAGTTTGTGATAGTGAACGTGTGTAGTGCTTGTGTATTGTGGTGGAAGTGGTGGAGGTTTGTGCATGTGTTTTTACGAATCCTACACGTATCGGGTATGAAAATACGGATAGTCCACTATACATTTAACACTATATATATTTTCTATTTACTGTATCGTGGATTATAGCAAAATAATTTTATTATTACTTTTGTATTATGGATCTCCGCAAAGTAACGCCTAATTCTATAAATTAAATGATACCATAGAGTTATTATACTAGAGTAGGGCAGCAATAAGTAGGTCTGTGAGTGAGATTGTCACAATAAATAATGGAAGATGAAACTCTTGTCACTGTCACTCAGTATGTGACGTTTCAAGCAGGTTCGTCAGTCTGTGCGGCAGAGACAATGCTCTATGAAGCAGAATCTAGCCGATTTTCTCTCTCTAGGCCTCGATATGCATTATTAATTGCCGGGTAATATACTTAGTAAGCTTAAATTGTAAAGTAAAGAGAAAGCAATTGAGGGTGTATATATCGATCTCCCTTTTTTATGTGTGATTAGACAAAGATGAAGTCTACGAGTTTCATCTTCCCTCTCATTATTAATTATCGTGTCATTGTCACTTACAGTAGGCCTACCATGAACTCTTATTGCGACTCAATTGAAGACGTAAACTAAGTTGTTTTGCTTTTTCATACCATGACGTCTTAAAGACGCACACTTTAACAGGTTGCCGAATGAGCGTTCGGAATGCGTCCTAAAAATTTTTCTTTCACAGCAGGGTTATCTATAGCTCATATAACGTTGTCCTTTTCAAAAACACTTCATGAACGAACGAACCGATGTTCGAGAACATTCGCGAGACCTTGGGTAGATCGTAAACAAATCTTTGTAAACAAGCTTTTCGTAAACACCCCGAATGTTCTAAAGAATCAGCGTCAAGCGAATTTAAACGCTATAAAATAAAGATTTACGAACTCTTTTTGCATGTTCTTAAACTGCACAGGTTCAATTTTAACTTTATGGCGTATGTTCGTAACACTGCCACCGTCCAATTCGAATTCTATGACATACGCATTACGAACTCTTTTCGCATGTTCGTAACAATAGTTTAAAATAGTATAGCGTTAAACGTATCAAGTCACACATTCATTCATTCAAGTTTCCATATCGTGATAGCTGAGTAGGCGACCAGCTTTAAGCCGTCAAAAAAAGTAGCGACCTCATAACCTATCTTTTGAACGCGACTCGTTAATAACAGCGATATTATAGAGTGTTCTGTACCGCAGATGTGCCCGGCGCTAAATTAATTTACCTGTAATAAATTCGTACCGGAATTATGAAGGTAGTATAAATTACAGGGGCTTTGTCCAAGGTGAGATTAAGTTTGGAGTCGGATGAGTTATGGCGCGCTTTTTATAGCCTCGCGTCACGTTTTGGGTTGGCTCAAATGAACGGACTATACCTGTTAGTTTTGTATAAAATTAAAGTATATGAGGTCGCGTCTTACGTCATAATTTTGCGGTGTTACAGTATCGGTAATATCCGCCGTGTGGTATCCGGCTGAGTAGAATAGACCGCCCTTATTTCTCACCGTGGTGTCGTAAAAGGCGACTAAGGTAAGTCGACCCGCCGTGTGCTATCCGGCTGAGTAGAATAGACCACCCTCATTTCTTGCCGAGGTGTCGTAAAAGGCGACTAAGGTAAGTCGACCCTCCGTGTGGTATCCGGATGAGTAGAATAGACCACTCTCATTTCTAACCGAGGTGTCGTAAAAGGCGACTAAGGTAAGTCGACCCGCCGTGTGGTATGCGGCTGAGCAGAATAGACCACCCTCATTTCTTACCGAGGTGTCGTAAAAGACGACTAAGGTAAGTCGACCCTCCGTGTGGTATCCGGCTGAGTAGAATAGACCACCCTCATTTCTTACCGATGTGTCGTAAAAGGCGACTAAGGTAAGTCGACGCGCCGTGTGATATCCGGCTGAGTAGAATAGACGACCCTCATTTCTTACCGAGGTGTCGTAAAAGGCGACTAAGGTAAGTCGACCCGCCGTGTGGTATCCGGTTGAGTAGAATAGACCACCCTCTTCTTTACCGAGGGGTCGTGAAATACGACTAAGATACGTTGACGTCAGGCAGGCGGCCGGTCGTAAAATACGCAGCCAAATTGTGTGACAACATTTTTGTTACATGTTGCGCCGACCCCACTTAGAGGGGGATAAGGGCAGGAGGATGATGACGTTATGGGTCATATGAGTCATAGCGTCAATATATCTTTGTGTTGCAAACTGAGTATCAGAAAAAGTTGTTTACTTAAGGAAGGGATGTACTGACTTCCTTATTTCTGCTCATTGCAATATGGCACATATTATTTAAAAAGGTTAAGAACCTTTGCGATTTCATGGGGACTTGATTTTTTTTTCAATAATTCTTACTTAAAACGTTGTTTGCAATATGTTTACATGTAGATTACGCAAGGCAGATTACGCAGTACTCATTCAAACTCTTCTGCACATCTGCGATACCAAATCTATATCTATACTATATCTATATATATTGTTTGTTTGTTTGTTTGTTTGTTTGTTTGTTTGTTTGTTTGTTTGTTTGTTTGTTTGAACGCTCTAATCTCAGGAACTAATAGACCGATTTGAAAAATTATTTAAGTGTAAGATGGTCCATTTATCAAGGAAGGCTATAGGCTATATACCATCACGCTAATAGGAGATGAGTAGCATTAAAAATATTTCGAAAACGGCAAAATTTAAAGTTTTCCTTGCGTGCGCTAAGTAAACGGTGAAGTAATTTATAGAATTAGGCGTTACTTTGCGGAGATCCATAATACAAAAGTAATAATAAAATTATTTTGCTATAATCCGCGATACAGTAAATAGAAAATATATATAGTGCTAAATGTATAGTGGACTATACGTTTTATATAGGTATATAATACGTATATAAGTATATAAGTATAAGTATAAGTATTTTATATACGTATATAAGTTCCTAATGACCATTGTTTCGAAATACTGCACACCTGTGAAAAAAGCTTAAAATTGAATATTTTGGAACAATTAGAAATCATTAAGCATAACAATGGCACCCTCATTAACGATCAGATAAATGTTTCAAGTTCAAGCTTGTTGCACGTGTTCAGAGGTAAAGGTGGGGATGAACCGATTACTATATAACAATGCTTGTTTGCATAACGCTTCGCTTTGCGATTTTGTCGTGGAGTCTATCTCCTGATGATGCCTCGGTTGCGGGGCGAAACGATTGTTGAGTTTGTGATAGTGAACTTGTGTAGTGCTTGTGTATTGTGGTGGAAGTGGTGGAGGCTTGTGCATATGTTTTTTACGAATCCTGCATGTAACGGGTATGAAAAAAACGTATAGTCCACTATACATTTAGCACTATATATATTTTCTATTTACTGTATCGCGGATTATAGCAAAATAATTTTATTATTACTTTTGTAAACGGTGAAGGTTATTCAAAAATCATGTACTGCAGAATTGTTCCCCTCTAAAAGTTCTCAATAAAAGTCCGCGACAGCATATGTGTAGCTTTTATGGTTAACCCGCTTTAACCATAGTTAATATGTATTACGGTTTACTCAAATAATAAGGCTGCATGCAGTCCACGCGAACTAAGTTGCGTTTAAAAGCTAGTAGTCTATAAACGTAAGTTATTGACGAGATATTTCGAAAAATCGCCTGAATGAAATAAAAATACTTTATCTGCATTTATTGTCCACAAAAGTTCATGGACCACCCTTTTATACCAAATATAAAAAATCCAGTAGACAAAAGGCATCATATAAACAGACGGACCGACGTCAATATAAGCATTCATTACATTAGACGTATGGAGTCGTAAAACTTATGTCTTGATGAATGAAACAACTAGAAGTATTGAAGTTTTGTAAGGCGGTATACATAGCAAGCGTCGGAGAGACGCGCGTGTTAACCGCGACTTTTCTTAGGTATATTTTCATGGTCTTAACTTACGACGGTTGCATGAAAAAGATTTTTTATTGGGATAATTATATATTTACTTTATTTCAGCCTACTAAAGGCCAAACAAAATTACGTTACTTATGAAACGAGCCCAGAAGGTCTTGGGTCGAAACATCTTCACTTTTTATATATTAGGTCCTTACATATGAAATTGGCGTTTTCTATGGGAGGAACATAAAGTCGTTTTTTTTTAATGAAATATATTTAATTAATCAAAGTATGTACCATTGCTATGTATGCACTTTTGCTCTCTAATAGGTAGTTCATTGATCCCCTTACTAAAAAAACCATTCGGGCGGGAATCAATAAAATCTTTGAAGGCGGTTTGGACTGCCCCATCGGAGTTGAATTTTTTCCTTGCAAGTAGTTATCCAAATTGTCAATGTCTAAGACATTCTAATTGAAGCTCCTCTGATTTGGTAGCCGTCTGTTGTGCAGTGTGTGGTCTAGCGTTGTCCTGAAGCAGCAGTGGCCTAGAGCGATTGACCAGCCTCGGTTGTTTAGCAGCTAGCTTTTCCATCATGGTTTGCAGTTGCTGACAATAGATATCTGCCGTAATCGTCTGGCCAGATTTAAGAAAGCTGTAGTGAACGACACCGGCACTAGTCCACCAAACACTTACAAGCAACTTTTTTTAGTCAATTTTCGCTTAGGGCAGGATTTGGCTGGTTCGCCAGGGATCAGCCATTGCGATGAGCGCTTCCGATTATCGTAGAGGATCCACTTTTCATCACAGGTAATGATTCGATTTAAAATTCCTTCATTATTGTGCCGGTTGAGTAACGTAACGCAGCAGTCGACGCGCGTTTGTCGGTTTGCTTCACTCAATTCATGAGGTACCCACCTTTCAAGCTTTTTCACCTTCCCAATTTGCTTCAAGTGGATTAGAATAGTTTTATCACTAACACCGGAGCCTGCAGCTAACTCGGACGTGGTTTGCGATGGATCCGCTTCCACAATAGCCTTCAATTCTTCATTATCAACTTTGGTCTCCGGCCGTCCACGAGGCTCGTTCTGCAGGTCGAAATTTCCAGAACGAAAACGTTGGAACCAAAAACGCACTGTGTTTTCTTTTGCGACACCGTCACCATACACATCATTAATCCTTCGAGCCGTTTCTGCAGCACTGGTGCCACGGTGGAACTCATACTCGTAAATAACGCGATATTTCATGTTTTCCATTTTGTAAACAGAGTGACACAAAGAAAAAAACAAAAGAAGAAAAAACAAATGAATTAGGGGGTTTGAAACACAAATGCATGAGTAAATAGCTGTATGAATTTGAATTTGGAATTCCTAACCATAAAGGTAATATTTGAGATCAAAGTGGCCAGTACGACAAAACGCCAATTTCATATGTAAGGACCTAATGTGATTTATAGAAGCAGGCGTTACTTTGCGGAATTCCATATTACAGGCACTATAACAAAACTACTTCGCTATAATCCGCACGGGTCAAGCGAATGCATGCAAAGCTAATGTGTATGAAGCAGGCAAAATCTACGAACCTTATACATGCAGGACAAGCCACCACACGCACCCAAAGGCTCCTCCACCAGCAACAAAGCACACAAGCAGCACACACACCCACCACCACAACATTCTCGACGATCGTTTCGCTCCGAAACCGAAGCAGGAGGAAGGAGGATACGAAGGAGTATTCTCCTCGACACGAAAAAAGGATACGATTATAGCGAAGTAGTTTTGTTATAGTGCCATCTTCACTTTCTCACTATTAAACTCGTATTAATTCAATATTCGCTTTCAGTTTAACTTCACTAATTGAAACAAAATACACTTTAACTAGAAATCACGTTAACGACGACAATCGACAGACTCTTGACAGAATCTTAACAGGATCTCTGTCATTACGTCAAGTTTCACTATTTAAGGCAATCCTCACTCTCATAAAAAGTCCTTACCCTCGCTATTGGTCACTCAAAAACCTCGCTTCCGGTATTAACAACAACACAGACCTACATTTGACTATTTCCTATTCAAACATTTTAGTGTCTGTTACACTAAAATACAAATATTGTGTTAGTATTAATACAAAAACTTAAGCCTAATTGTTAGTAATAATCTATAATTATAACCTTACCTAGTATTAATCCTAAGATAAGATCGATTTACCAGTTGTCCCTCACCCATAACACAAGTATTAACTACTTACTTTGGTGATGGATGACCGTGTGTGCAAGTGTCCCATATATTTATTTATTTATTTAAAAAGGTTGACCGATTGGCAATCGACAATGCAGCATATATAGTCGGCGTAGACTTATGGTGGAACATACAGGTCGTTTTAATTGGTGCGAGTCCGACATATCCACCGCCCGTCCCCGTCGGGTGGTGGTACCCATAAGGGGTTTTTTCCTGTAATAAAAAAAAAGACTAAGAGAAAAAGCACGCCTATATTTAACTGATTTGAAAACAAACAAAAAAAGAACGAAAAGAATCGTTGGCAATAGATAGTATAAATATATATGAGACAATTATAAACAGTCATTCGACCAAATAGTCAATAACTTAATACTTGTATCGGTGACAGAAAACTAGTAAATAAAGCGCGGAGCTAAAGGCAGGTTCACTGTCTCCAGCCTCAGCTGTATATTTAGAAAAAAATAAATCATTTTTAAATATTTGTTTCCATTTGTCTTTTTTGTTTTAAGCATTCTGTTTAAAAAAAAGAGGAAACATTAAGTGCTCGGTATCAAATGTCTAGTTTAACATATACTTGCAATAGCATCCTTCCCGATTCCTTCCGTACGCACTTCAGTCGCAAATCGCACGTCGTATGTTGCACGTCCCATGATCGCTAGCACGATTGTGTAGTGTTATAAGTGTTAACAACAGTGAATGGACAAAGTGCTGGATCCGACATCACAAGTAAGTGCCTCCATCCCGCTTTGGCAGTTATTTATTTATTTTATTTATTTATTTATTTATTGATTATAGAATTACCAACAGGTTACATCGATTAGGATGTAGATTAAAGGTAATCACACCTTGCGCTGTGGTTGGATCTATAACCTTTACATAGCATATATAAAGTTAAATTTAATTTAATTCCAAAACACAAAACATACACACACGCACACACACACACATATAAATGAGTATATGTTTGCGTGTGTGTGGAAGGAATAGTTATATAAGTTAATGATAAAAATAGAAAGTTAAATGCTAGAGGGCATGTATACCAGAATGGGCCCCTTGTGTCTGTTCAAAATATCTGGCAAAGTAATGGCGCTTTAGTTTCGATTTTAGTTCATAAAGTGAACTAAAATCGAAACTAAAGTAAAGTTTTTTGAATCCCACCCAGTACCAGACAGCTGCCATATTCCATTTTGTTCTTTGCAAGTATTTTGGGGGTTTCCGCGAACCAGTAAATAATAAATATACAGTCCACTTCCAGTCCACACGCCTGCATGTCCAATTAAGCATGATTACCGTACATCAATCTGAAACGCAGCGTCCTCACGCTCGGTTTGTTTCGTGCCTTATCCGTCATTTTCCCTGAACCGTCAACGTATTTCGGTATTGACGCCGCCTAATATTATCATTCCCATGTTTATGTCCCTTAGCAGATTGATTTATTCAGCGGCATGTTTTTCTTGCGATAATGTAAAATTATAATAAAATTCATGACAAAGTTTTGCTGCTATTTTATTGGTTTTACGGCTATGGTTTATGTCTTTTGTAAATTGAGTTATCTTTGAGGCTTTTTTATAGCTGTAGCTGAGACAAAAGTGTGTTCCGATTGTAATGGATATAACTGTGAATGAATATCATTTGAAATTTCGAAACAGGCAGTTAGTATTTGAAAATGAGATCTACTCACATTCTAATGTTTCTTAACAAGTCAGTGTAATGAATTTACGATCTCCAACTGATCTAATGTAATTTATAGAATTAGGCTCTACATTGCGGAGATCCATAATACAAAAGTAATAATAAAATTGTTTTGCTATAATCCGCGATACTGTATCGCGGATCATAGCAAAATAATTTTATTATTACTTTGATCTAGTGTATATAAATAAAACAAATATATATTTATACATAACTATTGGTACCCGTGACTTCGTTCGAGCCAACTTAAGCATTAAAGTGCCCTCAGGAATGCAATATATTTTTATTCCTGTTTCCTTGTTATCCTATATATTCCCCGGTTTACGATCATTAATTGTACAAAAGTTATGATAGAATTAAGTTGCTCTAATCTGCGCTTTTTAATTTATGTAATGTGTACAAAGCAAAAACCGTTCTCATACCTTATACGTGCAGGATCAGTTACCGCACGTATCACAAAACCATCACCGACAACACAATACACATGCAAAACACACATTCACAATCAAGCAATCGCTCCGTCCCTCAATTGAAGCATTAGGAGGTAGGCTCCACGATAAAATCGCAATGCAAAATCGCTTCAATTGTGCCAATTTCTTCAATTTTAGTTGTGCCGAATAGCCGCGAAAACGTACCCGGCACCCAGACAGACTTACGCATTTATGTTAGTAAGGATGTACATGTTTAGCTCAACGATATGGCAATATGAAAATTATTTATTAAAAAGAGGTCTCACGTAAAACAAAAAGCGAAAATTTATATATAGTAGCGGCCTGTTACAATCCCACTGCTAGGAATAGGCCTCCTCTCTCCGTTTCTGGACAGAAGGCTTGGAGCTAAGACCTACCACGCTGCTCCAATGCGGATTGGTAGGTTACACATATCTCCAGAATTCTCTAGAGATATGCAGGTTTCCTCACGATGTTTCCCTTTACCGAAAAGCGTGTGATAAATTGCAACTATCAATTAGACACATGAGTTTTAATAGAAAAACTCATTGGTGCCTGCCCGGGTTTGAACTCGTGTTCCCCTCGAAAGAGTCGAACGGTCTCGCCGCTGGGCTATCACAGCTCTGCGAAAATTTAGTAAATGCAAAAATGGGTGAATTAAAAACACTCCATGATAAAATGTCTTTTTCTGCTCAAGGTGTTTCCACACTGATATTATTGCGTTTTATAAATTTCACGAAACATAAAGCAATACACTTGCCACGTCAAACGATCCTTGAAGCCAATTTTTGAAGTGATCAATCAGTCCATCTCGTAGAAGTTCTACTTATGGAGTCAACGCTGCAGGGTTTACCGGTGCGAGATTGCCATTTTAATACCTTAGGATCTCGCGACAAATTCAATCATATCAGTTATAATAAAAACGCGACCTTTTAAACAGAATTTACCAAAAAATTTAATGCACTATAACCGTATAAAAATCCTTTATTTAGATTTTAAGAAAATTGATCATATACACTCAGACCTTTGCTGTCCTGTACAGCGCTGTGATAGCCTAGAAGGTCTGTGATAGCCTAGCGGTGAGACCGTGCGACTCTTTCGACACAGCCACAGAGAGACAGACCGCTTTTACCCAAAAGCGGTCTGTCTGTGTGTGTAAAAGAAAGTGGGTACAAAGTACCCACTTTATTTTATAATAAGTACTAGCTGTGCCAGCGTGGAAATCAGCGTGTCACAATTTTTTTTGTAGAGTTAAAATTTTAAACATAAAAGTAATTATTGTGAGTTAACCGTAAGAGATAGAGACATGCTATCGCGGACTTTTTTGTAGTATTTTTATAGATCTACAATTCTGCAGTACATTACTTCTGTGTAAGTCTGCTGGTTTACGCAGCGCACGCGACCAAAGCTCCCAGCGAGCAAGTTTTTTAAAAACTGCGCGATCTCTCTAACACAATTTACATAATACCGATATGTACTATATACCCAAACCATCCGGAAGTATTGCACTATCTTTTGTTGAAACCCGTACAAAAATCCGTTCAGTAGATTTTGAGAAAATCCATTACATACAGATAGACAGCTTTGTGGGAGCTTTATAATAAGTATAGATAATGTTTCGTTTATTTTGTATGAGAACTCCTTTATGGAAAAATGCAGGCGTCGCAGCAGGAAACGCCTTTTCAGGTGCGAGTGGCGTTGTCTGTTATTACGAAATTCTTTTGAAGTTTATTGTTAGAAGTACAAATAGAACAGGAGTCGGGACGGGTTTATTACAAAATGCATATTTCCCTTTTGCTTGCATCATTTTTGGTTTTGAGTAAACACTTTGTGATATTTCATTCCGTTTTTGCTTCTACCATAATAATATCTACGGTAATTTATATTCAGTTTTGTATATTTTATTAAATTTGCTGGTAGTATTTGTTTGGTTTTAGAGATTCCCGCGACTTTTCTTGGGTCAACTTAAGTGTTTCAATGCGCTTAATTATGTATTGTGTGTTGTAAATTTAATTGATTAATTGAAATTAATTTTAACAGACCAATCGGTTCAGCCCCGATAGGCAGATAGACTATCGTATTTCTAATATTACTTACTATATTAGTATTAATATATGATAGAATTATTGTGTTATAATTCACGTTTGTTAAGAAAATCTATTTAATGGTAAGTGTAGGGAGCAGAAACCGTTCTCATACCTTATACATGCAGGAGTAATATTACATATATAATTTTAAATACATACTTAAATACAAATACACACCCCAGGCTCGAAGAACCAACAGATTGTTTATAGAAAAGGTTGGCTCTCGGCGGGAATCGATCCCGTGACCCGCGGAGAAGGCAGGGTCACTACCCACTGACCAACGGGCCAGTCAAACATTAGCAAACACAAGCATTACACATATTCCCTACGACAATTTCAATAATCGTTTCGCCCCGTAACAGAAGCATCATCAGGAGATAGGCACGACAAAATCACAAAGCTTTCCGATCACTTAACATTACTTAGTTTGTCTTAACAAACGGAAAGTATAACAAAATGATTGTATCATAACTTTTTTATTATGAAACTCCGCAAAGTACGGATATTTCAATAAATTATTTAAATAATTATCAATTGTTAATGTAAGTATCTAATTGTATACTAGACATCATCATCCTCCTGCCCTTATCCCACTCTAACTGGGGTCGGCACAACATGATACAAAACATGTTGTCACGTGATTTGGCTACGTATTTTACGACAGGCCGCCTGCCTGACGTTACCTTACTTTAGTCGTATTATACGACACATCGGTAAGAAAGAGGGTGGTCTATTCTACTCAACCGCATACCACACGGTGGGTCAACTTACCTTAGTCGCCGTTTACGACACCTTGGTAAGAAATGATCTATTCGACTCAGCCGGATATCACACGGCGGTGTTTTTTTTTTTCGAATTTTACGAAAAAAAGGCTCAATGATTAAGTTTGTGATAAGGTTGGAGTTAAATTACTTACCTTGGTCGATATTTTATGACACCTCGGTGTGAAATGAGGGTGGTCCATTCTACTATTCGGATGCCACGCGGCATTAACATTGGTATATTAGTTTCAATAAAAATAAAACTCATACAAGCAATATAACAGAACTAACTACTTTGCTATAATCCGCACGGGTTAAGTGAATGCATGCAAAGCCAATGTGTATGAAGCAGGCAAAATCTACGCACCTTATACATGCAGGACCAGCCACCACATGCACCCCAAGGCGCAATTCACCAGCAACAACGAACACAAAAGCAGCACACACACCCACCACCACAATCTCGACGATCGTTTCGCCCCGAAACCGAAGCATCATCAGGAGGATAGGCTTCACGACAAAAATCGTACTGCGCCGCGCTACCTATACAAGCAGTCTTAAATAGTTCAACTCCCACCAATACCCTCCCCTCCGAACACATGCAGTAAAACGGAATTAGATACATTTACTTGCTCGTTAATTAAGTGACCATTGTTATTTTTTATTATCTCAAGTTGCTCTAACGTATTGAGACGGAGTCCCTTATCACAAGTGTGGAGAATATGAAATGAATGGTCATTAGGCACTTTATGACCGCTTTCTAGCAAATGTTTTGCAAAATTAGAATTTTGTGGTTTATTATTCCTAAACGCAGCCATATGTTCCCGGAATAAAACTCATACTTACTACATACGCAACACATTAAAAAGCATCACTCAAAAGCGCTCGACAAGATTCGATCTATCTTTTGTTGATCTGCGGCTTAGCAATATTGAAACAATGCCATCAGCTTATACGCTGTCACAACTCAGCCGTACGTCCTCGGTATTTTTTTCTACCATCATTATCTTCGAGTACTTTAATCCATTACGTTTGAAAAACGCTCCTCTGGTAGCGCCCCTTATTTTTTCGTCAAATTGTTATTCCATTTCCTCGAGTACTCCAATATCGCGTTCCGGATTGTGATCGATCATTCGCTCACTAGCTAAGTGATCGCTAATACAGTTCATTCGCTCCGCCGTTCGTTCCGTTCGTTCGCTCGTCCGGTTTTGGCTTTCGCGAGATTTTTATTGGTCCCGGTCTATTTCTTAGATTCCATTTTAACTGATTTATCGCCGAGTTGAAGACAAACGATGCCTCTTTTAAACCTTTAAGGCGTTGATGGTCTCCAGACTGAAAATTCAGCGTAATTAATATCTCGTCGGTGTAGTTTTGTTTTGTTTCTTTTACTTTTGTTATCAGAGACTAGAGCGGTTTCACCCGCGTCTAAACCCATTTCGTGGTAGTGGAAAGTCTACGAAGTCGGACTATAGATTTATTTGTAGATTATCTAATTATAAAAAATGGGTATCATTAGTATTCTTGGAATAAGAGCTAACTCACCAAATGCAGGCCCTGCTATAACGGTCGCTACAATGCATTTGTTATGGCATTATGTTCTTTCGATTTATATTCTTAAATTCGTAATATCTTTTGATTGGGATGTCGGATTTTAATAATTTAAAAAGTATTTTTCAGGTAAATAGTTTTTAATAAAATATAATACCCGCCATACGGCGGGTCAACTTGCTTGATCATCTTTTACGACACTTCTATAAGAAATGAGGTTGATCTATTCTAGGTAGCCGGATACCACACGGCATGTCGAGTTACCTTAGTCACCTTTTACGAGACGTCGGTAAGAAATGAGGGTGGTCCATTCTACTCAGCCCGATACTACACGATATTAAGGTTACAAGTATACGTGATCTGAATTTTTACCTATAAACTTCGCACCCTCTAAACCGAGGCGTTAAATTAGAAGTTTTTCATATTCTCGTACTCAAGACAAATAAGAGGGTATAACAGTAAAAACTGGACACATTAATAATCCATTTACAACGTTAACGGTGCCAAAATTCACGTGCATCTCATATTGTTTGGGAATATTGTGCCAAGAGCAATCTCTATGTGCTTTACGGTGTATCTTACTAGGAACTTTAAAAGTTTATGTGAATTTTCGATATAATACTCTAACCATGCAATATAATCGTACTAATATTATAAATTAGAACTTCTGTCTGTTCGACGCGTTTTCACGTCTATTCACTAGAGCAATATTCAAATTCGAATTTAAATTCTAAATATTCTATTCAGGTAAACTTGTTAACAAGTTATTTTGAATCGTCAACTCTACTGCTGGTTCGGAAAACTGTTCCTACCGAGAAGAGCCGAGAATAAACTCGGCGGTTGCTCTTTTCAAAATAATAATAATAATAATAATAATAATCATTTATTCAGATATGGTGTTACAAACAGATACTTAAACTAATGACATACCTGTCTGTAACACCATACCGAATAGGTCACAGCTCAGCGTATGTCCTGCCTAGGCGCTGATTTTCAGCAGTAACCCGAAATGTGCAATGTATGGCAACAGTGTACCGTATATATATATTATATATACGTATAACGGTATATATGTACATATATAAATGTGTATATTATATAAAATATTAAATAAACAACAGTGTACAATCTATATGATATAAAAGCTTTACGGAGATGTAATATATATAAAATAATACGTGAATAATAATAATTATGAATAAAAGAATGTAATAATATGCCGCTTTATAGAATTGATGTCTCCACTGAAAAGTTTTGACATTCAATTTGTTTATTAATCATAAGTGTTTTTAATTTATTCTTAAATGCGATTTTGGAACGTGAATAAAAAAACGTAAAATGATTTATAAAACTAGTTACATTTAGTCGTTACTGTACAAAGTCGAAGAGTAGCTGATCAATGCATTGTCATCATCTACTTAATCTTCAACAATATACTAGGTTTTCTATATCACCCTCTTTTTAACAGTGTTTTGAAACTGCTGTAATAGCAGAGCTAAAATTGATTGCGGAATTTTATTATAGAATCTTATACCACAAATGATTTACGTACTTGTGCAAGGCGCGAAACAGAAGCTAACGGATCACTTATTGATTTATATTTAATGTATATAAATTAAATTTTAAATATATACTGTGAAGTATAGAATAATATTGATGTAATTTACAATTTTGATTCTGGTGGCTTCATTAACTATACTGATCATTGACGATTCATAAGTGCTTTTTTGGTTATTTTGACAAAGATTATTTTGAGTTTATCTGATTTGATGGTTTCATAATGGATCAACATATATGATAAAATATCCCGTTTTTAGTAGAAAAAAAATATAGTATTCATAATTGGTATTTTAATGATAAAAATGACTTTAAAATGAAATTAGAATTAAACTTTGTCTGGTACATAAAGTTAACATATAGGATAAAAAAATCCGACCTTTAAGTGGTCACACATATGATATAATTGAGAGTACTTTAAAACTTAAGTTGGCGCGTACAAAGCCAGAGGCAGTCATAACATTAGTATGAACTACCTGTGCCAGCGGCTTCGCCCGCGTGTAAATCAGCGTGTCATAATTCTTTTGTAGAATTCAAATTTTAAACATAAAAGTAGTTATTGTGAGTTAACCATAAAAAATAGACACATGCTATCGCGGACTGTTTTGTAGTATTTTTATAGATCTACAATTCTGCAGTACATTACTTCAGTGTAAGTCTAGTGGTTTACGCAGCGCACGCGACTATGCTCCCAGCAATCAAGTTTTTTAACAACTGCGCGATCTCTTCAACACAATTTACATAATACCGATATGCACTATTTACGTAAACCATCCGGAAGTATTTCACTATCTTTTGGTGAAAAACCATACAAAAATCCGTTCATAAGATTTTGAGAAAATCAATTACACATACAGACATCTTTTTGGAACTTTGTTTTATAATAAGTATAGATATATGTAGAGGATAAAACACAAGTGTATTATGTCACGGCCGCTAAGTATTCTAGGCTGCTACGTGATGAAATCCCCGGCATTTTGGTTTGATATGTGCAAGTTTACCTCGGCTTTTGATTCGAGATTACGTTCACGTGCTGCTAGTGAACCGGCGCGCGTCGGCCCTTGTTTATTGACACCTATAAATACGTGTCTCGGGGACACCGGCGGCGAGGGTAGGAGGAAAAATGCCTTTTCCGGGCAACACGAGCGCGAATATTTACCCAGGCATTACTTGTGCGCGTGCTGTGGGTATTTATGAATTTGTGGCGTATTTATGTGGCTATGGGTTTTTTAGAAGTGAAAACTTTTATATATACCAATGAAATGAAATGAAACGAAATGAAAATGAAATGAAATGAAAAAATAATTTATAAAATTAGGTGTTACTTTGCGGAGATCCATAATACAAAAGTAATAATAAAATTATTTAGCTATAATCCGCGATACAGTAAATAGAAAATATATATAGTGCTAGATGTATAGTGGACTATCCATTTTTCATCCGTTACATATAGGACTCGTAAAAACACATGCACACACCTCCACCACTGTCACCACAATACACAATCAATCGACGAATTTGATTATTTGAATTTGAATTTATTTAAATTCGAACATTTATAACATAAAACGGTCGTAAAACATAGTTTTGAGTGGATCAGAACTTTGGGCTTTGAAAAAGACGGATGAAAGAAGAAAGCTGGTGATATAATGAGATGATAGTATTGAGGTGTACCTATGTGGTGTTACGAGACTGCATAAAATAGGAGTATATAGGGGAAGGTCTGAATGTTGCGCCCATATACTAAAAGTTGAAGATTCAGATGATATGGCCCTATAATTAGGAGGGATGAAAATCATGTGACTAAACGAGTGTTAAATAAGAATGTGGATGGATGTGTGAGCGGGAGGCAGAGGAGGAAAAACGATGGTTTGATTGTGAGAAGTATGACATGCATATAAAAGGAGTAGTGCCAGAGTTGACGAATGGTACGATAAAATAGAAATGACCGTGTTGACCGAAGTTACAGCGAATTATATTATGGGGGGCGACTGTTGGGTACACAGAACTCACTATCCAAATAAATCTATTTTTTTACAGTTAATTAATTATAATTAATTTAAATGATTTATAGAAGCAGGTATTACTTTGCGGAATTCCATATTACAAGCTATTGCTTGTAGCTAGCAAAGTAGTTAGTTCTGTTATATTTAACAGAACTAACTACTTTGCTATAATCCGCACGGGTTAAGCGAATGCATGCAAAGCCAATGTGTATGAAGCAGGCAAAATTTACGCTGCGTTTAGGAATAATAAACCACAAAATTCTAATTTTGCAAAACATTTGCTGGAAAGCGGTCATAAGACATGATACCTCAGGAGTCGAGTAGAGTCTGGGAAAGCGGCAAACGCTGAGTAGACGTAACAAGCGCGATAAGGGCAAAAGAATGATGAACATTTGTAATATAAGAATTTTGAAAAGCACTTATTTTCTGTACAAGTTATATATATCTTAAATTACTTAAACGCTAGTACTATACAAATCATGCCCACGTGGAATGGTCCCAAGAATGCTGGCAGCGTTTCCGCGCTGATTCTTTGTGCGAAAAACGAGCCAGCCCTCTTAACATGAAGAGACAATTTACGGTGGTGTTAAACCGGATAAATATTCACAAGAATAATGATATCATTCTTGTGAAATATTAGCTTTACATCTATCTTTTCAAATATCTGAAGGTTTTGAAGCCTAACCTTGAAACCTCGGACGAAGTGGTACGCTGTCTCTAATTCTTAAACCATCGACGTTTAGAATGCCAAAGTTTATTTTGTGAATAAAAACCATTCCAGAGTGCGGATTTGCGGATACGAATCCGTGTTAAGTACTCCTTGACGACAGATAAAAAAACCGACACGTTTGCTCAAGTAATGCTTCTGTCAACGTTGAGTGTGCTTTGCCCCTAAAGAAACTTACGGAAGGAAATGTTTGCTAACAAACAAAGAAACAAAAATTTGTGCTAGGTGTCTAAACGACCACTAGCAACCTTTTTTTAAAAGCTAAACCTTTTATTTAACTTGCAATGCATGTATGTGAAAGTGGAATCTTACAAGTTAGATATGTCCTACTTTCTGGTTTTCGATTGAGCTGAAATTTTATATACACCTCCAGTCTCGATGACAATGCATGCTTATGATGAGCATGACCTGATGCATCATTCTCCTGCCCTTATCCCACTCCAAGTGGGGTCGGCACAATATGTTAAAACATGTTGTCATATCATTCGGCTACGTGTTACAATATTTTTCTATCATAGTATAATTTTAGTTAATCACAATGATGGTTATAGATCAAGGAGTGGTGGTGAACAAGTAAACTTGTCTTAAAGCATATATCGAAGAAAATCTTATATGGCTATCACGAACATATACTCCAGACATGCAGGTTTCCTCACGATGTTTTCCCTCAACGAAAAGCATGTGAAAAATTGAAATTATCAATCAGACATAAGTTTAAACAGAAAAACTAATTGGTGTCTGCCCGTCGTTTAAACCCGTACGGCCTTCAAGTCGTCGGCCGTTTTTTCCGAAGGAATAGAAAAAATACACTTAGTACATTATTGAGAGAAATTTAACACTACAGTTGATGCGAATGAATCTAATCGAATCGAATCGTAATTCGTTTGTGGGTTTGGGTATAAGATTCTATAATAAAATTCCACAATCTACATTAACTTTACCTTTACAGTTTAAAAATACTATTAAAAAAAGGTTAATTCAGAAAGCCTATTATACTATTGAAGATTACCTAGAAGATAAGAATGCGTGGATATAGCTAGTTACGTCACCGCCTGGCATCCATACCGTACAGGTAAACGCTACATCAGCGTATTAAGGGTGGTCCGATGTTGCGCAAGCGAAGGAACATGGTGTGATGTTCCACAGGTGCGATCATTCGATTCGAGCATCTGCCTCTGCTCAGTCGTGGTAATTAATTGTAATATTTTTAATTAGATTTTAATAAATATATAATTTTAATTAAAAACAATAAAATCTTGTTTTTTAAAAAATAATTTGACGTTCCCGAGTATTAAACTGGCGCAGCCGGAGCGGATTATTTTCCAAAAATTGTTACAAAAATAACATAGGAAATAATCTGGAACCAAATAAATAAATAAGTTTAATCAAAAGTGGTGTCAATAAAGAAGAAAGAAGATGCAGCTGGTCGGTTGGTGAGTAGAACTTTTCACCTTCCTTTTCCTTTCATTTTCTTTTGTTATTTTGAGATAGGACTTCTCTCACTATAACGTTATTTGGTTTTCTTATATTTTTAATATTTTTATTGTGAAAATTTGAAATAGTGTTTTAAGCGTATATAAGTGTAGAGTAGTAAAGAAAATATACGTATAAAATTCTGCGTATAGTAATTTTGATAAGTAAAGTAATAAAGTAATATTTTTAATCATTTAATCGTAAACAATATTTTATAAAAGATTTTATATTTTTATTTTTTGTTAGTTTAAAAGGTTATTTTATAATGGAGCAAGTAAGATTAATTCCTAACGAAATTTTAAAATTAATCCCACTCTTTGATGGAGACAAAAGGCATTTAAATTTATTCCTTCGGAAATGCCTGTATATAATAGAAAGATTCCAAGGTAGCGACACACAAAACCAGTATGTAATGCACAGTATTACAAGTAGGTTAGTGGACAAAGCCGCGGCGCTTATTAGCGAACGCGAAGATGTAACATCGTGGACGGAATTTAAAGAGCTTCTAGTACAGCATTTTGGTGATCCACGCAGCGAGGAATGTATTGCTATAGAACTAGAAAATTTAAAATTAATTCAGGCGAAAGTTATCTAGATTTCTGTAATAGAATTCAATCCGTACGTTCAGTGCTAATATCAAAAGTCAACCAAATGGTAGATGAGGATATTAAACAAAGTAAAATTATTATTTATAATAATACAGCGTTAAATGTCTTTCTTTACAATTTGCCAGAAAATATGGTTAGGATTGTGCGACTAAAAACTCCAAAATCATTGGAGTCAGCATTAAGCGTAGTTTTAGAGGAGGTTAATTTCCTCGAACAATATCAGCGGCGTAGTAAAGCCCCACAAGCAACAACAAAACCAGCAAATCAAATATATTTTAAAAGTCAGAACGATTTTAAACCCCCAATTAAATATAACAACAACCCTATGCCGATATATCAAGCTAACCAGCCACCTCAATTTAAATTCGGAATACCCCATACAAACCAAAAACCCCACATGCCTACGGGATACAAACCAAATTTATCCCCATTTAAATTCGGGATTCCGAGAGGACCGCACATACCACCACCTAGGGTGAACCCACAATATGGACACCGCCCGGTACCACAATTAGGGTACCGACCACCATTAAACAATAGCTATCGACCCCCAATGCAATTCGGCTACAGACCTAATTTCCACCAAAATGTACAAAACGATGCATCCATGCGTACTGCTATATCGCGCAAACCGAGTTTTCCGGTAAACGAAATTTACGCGCAGGATTACGACCAAAACTACTACGATGACGACAGTCATTACTACTCAGAGACTATGTATTATCCTGAATATGAGCCAGGCTACGAATATTACATGACTAATGACGCAGACGAGACGGAAGAACAGACGAAAAACCTACCCTCGGGTGACCTTGACAGTGAAAGCCAGAATGAAAATTTTTCAGTAAAAGCCTCAGAAATACAGAATACATAGAACTAAATTGCGACACCAATCTAAAATTACCGTTTATATATATACCTGAAATAAATGCGAAATTTATGATAGACACCGGGAGCACACGATCTTTCATTAGCCCGAAAAAAGCTTATAAATATTTCAGCGCGTATATATATAATGAACCGTTCGAAGTAAAAAGCACGCATGCTACGAGCGCACATAACGAAGTAATTGAAATACCATTGATGCCGACTTTTAACAGTAGAGAACTTCAAAAATTTTATGTATATAACGTAGATTCAAAATATGACGGATTAATAGGTAATGACCTCTTAAAAAAAATAGACGCAATAATTGATTTAAAATATAAAATATTACGAACAAAAACTTCTAATATTCCCATAATTTACAATGACGCGGAATACATCCTTGAATTACCACCGCGTTCCGAATTAAGAGTATCCCTACCAACAAATCAATATTCGGGTGATGCTATTATAAATTTTACCGAATTTTGCCAGGGCATCAGGATGCCGAGCGCGTTAGTTAAATGCGTTAACGGTTATGCAAAGACAATAATTCAAAATACATTAGATAAAAACATGACTTTAACTGTGACCGCACCTTTCGAAGTGACTCAGTATAATAGTACAGAATGTCAAACAAATTATATAAATAATGAGGACGAATTAGGAAACACACAGTTATTATTAGAAAACTTAAACAAACTACGACTAGACCACATGAACGAGGAGGAAAAGAACAAAATTTACACACTTTGTAGCGAGTATAAAGACATATTTTACTGTGACCAATTACCATTGACTTTTACTAATGACGTAAAACATTTTATTAGGACGAAAAACGAGGACCCTATTTATATTAAGCCATATAGACAAGCGCCCGCACAGACTGACGAAATAAAGAGACAGGTCGAAAAACTTTTAGACAATAACGTAATTCAGGAATCCTATTCACCCTGGAGTGCACCTGTTCATCTTGTACCTAAGAAAATGGATGCCTCTGGAGAACAAAAATACAGGATGGTCATTGACTATAGGCGACTGAATGAAATTACCATTGACGACAAATACCCCCTACCTAACATTACCGACTTATTTGACAAATTAGGTAAAAGCGTATACTTTTCGACGTTAGACCTAGCGAGTGGTTATCATCAGATTGAGATCAACGAAGCTGACCGTCAGAAAACCGCCTTCAGCACACAGTCGGGACATTTCGAATTTCTAAGAATGCCCTTCGGACTGAAAACCGCCCCCGCTACGTTCCAACGGACTATGGACAATGTACTGAGAGGATTGCAGGGTATACACTGCATGGTTTACTTAGACGACATAATAATATTTTCAGCCAGCTTACAAGAACACATTGACAGTTTAAGGACCGTTTTTGACAGACTACGTAAAACAAACCTGAAAGTTCAGCTCGACAAATCTGAATTTTTACGAAAAGAAGTGTTGTACTTAGGACATACTATTACGAAAAACGGACTGAAACCAAACGACGACAAAATAAAAGCTGTCTTAAACTTCCCCCTACCGAAAACTACCACTGAAATAAAAAGTTTTCTCGGACTCATAGGCTATTACAGACGATTTATTAAGGATTTCGCGCGTATAACACAACCCCTATCTAATTGTTTAAAAAAACGTAATAAAATAATAATCGACGAAAAATATATAGAGTCTTTTCAAAAGTGCAAAGAGCTTTTGACGAATGCACCCCTTTTGAAATACCCTGATTCTGAAAAACCATACGTATTAACGACAGACGCGTCGAATGTTGCACTCGGAGCAGTGTTGTCGCAAGGCCCTATCGGTAGCGATCACCCTATTGCATACGCAAGCAGAACCCTGAGTGATACAGAGTCGCGATATAGTACAATAGAGCGAGAATTATTGGCTATAGTCTGGGCTGTTAAGCACTTTCGCCCCTATCTTTATGGTCGAAAATTTACAATCTATACAGACCACCGCCCATTAGCTTGGTTATATTCCCTTAAGGAGCCTAACAGTAAACTTACGCGTTGGCGTCTCCGCTTACAGGAGCACGATTTCGAAGTCGTGTATAAAAAAGGGAAGCAAAACACAAATGCAGACGCGTTATCCCGCATCAAGTTAAATGCATTAGACTCAACAGACGATGCTTCTATGATTGGTAACGTTGACGAAAAAGAATCCCGACTTCAGGACCATTTACATGACGTGACTGACGACATCCTGAAATTAGTAACAAGAAATGACTCTGACGATTCTGAAGCCATGACCATTTCTTCTGAAACAACGTCATTGTGCAGAAGAATATCCGACATTGAGCCTAGGAACTGCGTTCCTTCAATATCTAGCGGCGATACTATTCATTCTAATATAGACATGGATGGTTCAGGTATTCCCATTATGCACGATGCAATAGACACCAAATCAAACCAAATTTTAATATTTTCATGGTTCAAAGACGAGCTACAGGTACAGGATCATTCTCATTCTAAAATGAAAATCCTTCATGTATTTTTACCCCTAAATAATATTGATTTAATTAAACAGTTTCTAAAAGAGTACATTAGGCCCAAAATTAAATACTATATTCATTTTGAAAACGATCAATTTAGAAAAGATTTTAATACGACAATTATAAATTTATTCCAAAAGGACACTGTAAAAATAAAAGAATGTACAGAAAGGGTAATTTTTATAGAAAATGAAGATGAGCAGAAAGATATTACTTTAAAATTTCACCAAGGAAAATCTTGCCACCGTGGTATTAGGGAAACAATGACGCGTATTAAAAGAAATTATTTCTGGCATAATATGCAGGAAACAATATCTGCATTAATTAATGCCTGCGAATTATGTCGTAAAATGAAATATGATAGGAACCCCATTAAACCTATGTTACAATTAACACAGACACAAGATGCCCCATTTCAGGAAATTTTCATAGATATTTTCAGTATAGAAGGAAAATATTATTTAACTCTCGTTGATGCCTTCAGCAAACTAGGACAAGCTATCGAAATAAGTAATCGTTCGACACCGGAGGTAGTTCGTGCCTTAATTAAATATTTCTCTTTATATGGAGTACCTAGGAAAATAACGTCCGACCCTGGTACTGAATTCAATAACGAACTTATGAGAGAACTGACAAATATGTATAAAATTCAATTACATATAACAACCCCTAATAACCCTAACTCGACTAGTATAGTAGAACGATTTCATTCTACAATTATAGAGATTTATCGATTAGCAAAATATGAACACAAGTTTACAGACGCAGCTTCCGTTATGACATATTCTATAATGGCATACAATCATACTATTCATAGCACGACAGAGTTGACACCCTTTGAAGTAGTATTTGGACACACCGATTCAAATAGTTTATTTGACGTCGATTTCCAAAAATCATATATACAACAACTACTTAAAGACCATGCAAAGCGTACAAAATACTTATATCAACATATTTCCGATAAAACACAAAGTAAAAAGTATAAGGCACAACAAAGAAAGGGAGGCGAAAAAGAAATAGACTTAGAGGTAGGAAAAACGGCATTCATGAAAACAATTAATACGCGAAAAAGTAAAGACAAACCCCGTTATCAAAAGGTAACAATTAGTGGCGAAATAAATCGGAACGTCGTCCCGGTAAAAGTAGGCGTTAGAAAAACAAATGCCCCTATTAAAAATATAAAACGACCTCCGCAGGTGGTGTATAATCGTCCTGACAGCAGCGAAGTACAGCCAGGGCCTTCAACTTCAAAGACTTGACGGTAACCCTGGTCTGTTACCCGTTAGAAAGGGTAGCGCTTATAAACAACAGGATAAATGGATAATTGTTAAGATAATAGACTTAAATAGTTTGTCTAGTGACTTAGAATATAATATTAATAAATATAATGAATATAATAAATTAATCGACGTGAATAAACCATATTTATACGAATTTAGTAGCATAAAAATACAAGCGGATTATCTTAGAGATATTTGCACTGAAAAATTTCGACAAATTGTCCCCACAAAAAGGTTTAAAAGAGGCCTATTCAACCCTTTAGGCTCGTTTGTAAAATCTATTACAGGTAATTTAGACAATGAAGATGCGTTACATTATGATAGAATGATCAATAATTTGCAAGGTAAACAAAATTTAATAAATGAGAAAATTACGTTGATTACCAAAATGTTCAATTATCAGACTAATAATACAGAATCATTATATAATAATTCATTAATTTTAAATCAACGCTTAAAGAGGATTGAAAGAATGCTAAAAGATTATTCCACAAAAGAAAATAGTTCTATCTATTCTACGTATGTTTTAGGACTGTATAATACATTCATAAATAATTTCAGATCTATTTACATATTATTAAACGAAATTGAAACCGCGTTAGCTTTTAGCAAAATTTCAGTTCTTCACCAATCTATAATAAATTCCACTGAATTATTGCACATGCTGTTAAACATAGAAAAGGTTAATTGCTTAGTATATCCTGTTATAGAGAGTAATTTAGTTAAGTTGGAAAGGACAATATCTATTAAGGCATTTGTAAAAGAAAGCCAAATTACGTTCATATTAGAGATACCACTTACAAATAATAATACGTATAATTACTATAAAATTTATTCATTACCTATTTTTAACATTGCAAAGAACGTAACTTCTATAATTATTCCTGAATATCCCTTCCTCATGGTGAAAGGTTCGGAGTACTTACCGACCGCGTCACCGTGTCAGCAAATTTCCGATGACAACCAGTTCCTGTGCACTGAAAAAGATGTGGTACCTTATCCGAAAGAAACTTGCGTAGAACAACTGATGAAATTCCAACCTGATTTACCTCTCTGCATACAAAGAACCGTTAAAATAGAGAATGTGAAAGTTCAACGAGTATCACCTATATCCTGGATAATATACTCTCAGGATCAAAAAGTACTTACATATAAATATAACAATGAAGTAACCAAAACCTACATATTTGGAACTTATATGATCCACATTGATTCCGGATGTGAAGCATCCCTAGAGAATTACCACTTATATAATTTACACCACTATTTTGAGAAATACAATTATAAAACAACCCCAATGGTTATTCTACCTAAACTGAAAATTACTAGCCCATTTTCCGAGGTTAATCCGATTGATATCAAGGGAGTAAATTTCGACGATATTAAGCGACTCTCTACAATTTTGGAAATGAAAACTTTCAGTGAAAGTGATAGTGAAAAATATGAAAACCACGTTATAAGTATTCACAGTGTTAGTGCAGCGACGTTAGTTTTATATTTACTTGTATTTCTTGTATGTGTTATTTTCAGCTATTGTAAATTAAAAGATAAGTTTCAAAATATTCGAAACCCTCCGATTTCTAATAGCTCAGATGGTTTCGAACTTAAGGAGGGAGGAGTTACGTCACCGCCTGGCATCCATACCGTACAGGTAAACGCAACATCAGCGTATTAAGGGTGGTCCGATGTTGCGCAAGCGAAGGAACATGGTGTGATGTTCCACAGGTGCGATCATTCGATTCGAGCATCTGCCTCTGCTCAGTCGTGGTAATTAATTGTAATATTTTTAATTAGATTTTAATAAATATATAATTTTAATTAAAAACAATAAAATCTTGTTTTTTAAAAAATAATTTGACGTTCCCGAGTATTAAACTAGCTTCTCTTCAACCCTGTACAAGACATTTATAACTATATGTAACTAGTGATAAGAATTATTGTTTGAAAAGAGCAACCGCCGAGTTTCTTGCTGGTTCTTCTCGGTAGGAACAGCTTTCCGAACCAGCAGTAGATGTTGACGATTAAAAAGCACTTGTTTACAAGTTTACTTGAATAAAGAATATTTTGAATTGGATTAAATGAATTCGCAGGTACATCTTACAACAAATAATTAAATAAATTACCAAATCAAGGGTCTTGTCTTCTCCGGTTGACTCAAAGTTATCCTAACTTAGTACAACTTGCATCGCACAGACGGCATGCAGACGCTTAAATCACGTGAACTTTGTCCTCCTTGCGGGAGGATAAGCGATCTTTCCGATCCGATTCAGTCTAGCCCTTTAATTTCCCTAAAGTTTCGGCCAAACTTGGCTAACCAACATTCAATAACTACTCAGAGACGTTCAAGTCTTTGACGGCCTTGTTCTATTTCATGTTTTTGAAGTTGTTTGCTGGAATTTGAATGCGATGCTATAGGCGACTACTGCCAACGGCAAAACGTACAAATATATTTCCGATGTATATAATAGACAAAGTACGAACCCTCATTCGCTAGCGGTTCTGTTTTGGGCCTTGCAAAAGTACGTATAGTACCCGGCATTAAATAATGCACGTCGCTGTTTAGCACGAAACAGCCGGCCAGTTCGGTTTCGTAGAGCGCTGTCACTGTCACTCAGTATGTGACGTTTCACACGGGTTCGTCAGTCTGTGCGACAGAGACAATGCTCTTTAAACCAGATCTAGCCGATATTCTCTCTTTAAGCCTCGATATGCATTGTTTATTGCCGGGTACTATAAGTCGTTTGTTGGTTTGGGTATAAAATTCAAGAATCAAATTCCGAATTCAATTTTAGCTCTGCTAATACAGCAGTTTAAAAACTCTATTTAAAAGAGGCTAATACAGAAAGAAACTACACTATTAGTCAATAAAAATACGTGGACATAACTACTCTTCGACCCTGTACGAGGCAGTAATGAAGACCTGTCTTCAACGCATACATTCGTTTTTCTGACACCTTTGGCATCCCACTCCTCACCTAACTATTAAGCGAAAGCCTCTGAAGATATTGTTCGAGGCTCTTCGCAATTAGACCGTTAACTGAAACAATAATAGGAACAATTATTGCTGAGTCAACATTCCGCATAACGGTTATCTGATAAGAAAGATCTAAATTTTTAGTCAATTTTTCTTTTTCCGCGACTACATTTATATGACGACTATTACTTTATTTTTTCACGTACAAATAAACACGAATTCAAATCATCATTCTCCTGCCCTTATCCCACTCTAAGTGAGGTCGGCACAACATGTTTTCACATGATTTGACTACGTATTTTACGACCGGCCACCTGCCTGACGTCAACTTACCTTAGTCGCCTTTTACGACACCTCGGTAAGAAATGAGGGTGGTCTATTCTATGCAGCCGGATACCACACGGCACTTACCTTAGTCGCCTTTTACGACACCTCGGTAAGAAATGAGAGTGGTCTATTCTATGCAGCCGGATACCACACGGCACTTACCTTAGTCGCCTTTTACGACACCTCGTTAAGAAATGAAGGTGGTCTATTCTATGCAGCCGGATACCACACGGCACTTCACTTAGTCGCCTTTTAAGACACCTCGGTAAGAAATGAGGGTGGTCTATTCTATGCAGCCGGATACCACACGGCACTTACCTTAGTCACCTCTCACGATACCTTGGTAAGAAAGGAGGGTGGTCTATTCTATTCTGCCGGATACCACACGGCTAAAAAAACACGAATTCAAATATAACATAGAAACCCGGAAAGCAATTAAAATAGTAACCGTAAGAGCTTGTTAGTCGACATGTACCCTCTCCTTAGCAACAGCTCGTTTCGAACTACCCTACGTTTTGCACGAGGCTCAATTATAGGGGAAAGTCTTTGTATGGATTAGGTATTTTCTACGACGCAGCGTTATTCCCTATGGCAATAACATAAGTATTTGAAATCAATTATCGTACACGTTATTACATGATTTCTATCTACTAGCGGTACTAACTTAAACGTTTAAATACCCACGATACTGCAATATTCTCTGTTCTGGAAAGAAAACGTGAATCTTTTTATACTCATGTGTTAATTATTTTACTGTAAAAACTGTTAAGTGTCTAATATAAGCTTTTATTGTTACAATTTTTATCAAAATCGGTCTAGCGAATTAGCCGCGAAATCGTAACATACAAACAGACTTACGCATATTAGTATAGATTCAGAGATAGCATCAATAAAAAAAACGTGAACAATAACGCCTTCGCATTAATAACTTACGCAGTATAAATGTAAAAATAGTGTAAGTGACAAATTTATTAATTTTTAAAATTTATTACTATTCATTAGCAATTAGCTATTCATTAGCTATTCAAAAGCTGTGATAGCCTAGTGGTGAGACCGTGCGACTCTCTAGGGACGAACATAGGTTCAAACCCGGGCAGGCACCAATGAGTTTTTCTATTAAAACTCATGTGTCTAATTCATAATTGCAATTTATCACACGCTTTTCGGTGAGGGAAAACATCGTGAGGAAACCTGCATATCTCTAGAGAATTCTGGAGATATGTGTAACCTACCAATCCGCATTGGAGCAGCGTGGTAGGTCTTAGCTCCAATCCTTCTCTCCAGAAACGGAGAGAGGAGGCCTATTCCCAGCAGTGGGATATTAACAGGCTGTTACTTTACTTTTACTATTCATTATTCTTGGAGAAATCATCGCGCAAATCGTGCGGCCTAACCTAACAATGTGATAAGGCCTTAACACAAGTGTGACGTCATAATTCATAATTGATGCGAGTGCCGAACGATTTGTATTAAATATTCATCCAGGAACCACATTAAAATAACACGCCAGTAATGGCTTTGGCTTTGATTACCACCCACATTGATGGGAAATAGTGCCATTAAATATGCAGTTTAAGTCTCAACTTTGTAACGGACAGATTATTATATAAATATACTTGTGTGTATTTATGTAAAGTAACCCATTGCGATGTAATTGAGTCACCTGCAGGTCTATCATGAACTCTTATTCCGACTCAATTGAAGACGTAAACGACGAATCGCTTTCTTTTCGTACCATGAAGTGTGAATTGCATTGGGGTCGTAATGTTTGAAAAGGATTAGATTAGGAGTTATATGAACTATAAATAACTCTGTCTCTTTTACTCACATGTTCTTAGGACGAATTCCGAACGCTCATTCAGCAACAACTTAAAGTGTGCGTCTTTAAGATGTCGTGGTATGAAAAAGCAACTTCAATTACATCTTCAATTGAGTCGCAATAAGAGTTCATGGTAGTCCTGCTGTATACTAGATTTCGACAGTGTGGATATTATGGATCTCCGCAAAGTAATGCCTAATTCTATAAATTACTTAATCTTGCACTCATTTATTTTTTTTATTTATTAGGAAGCCAACTTGATATAACGCCTAATTCTATAAATTACTTAATCTTGCACTTATTTTTTATTTATTTACTATGAAGTGGTATCTTACTGAAAACATTTGACGATTCAAAAGTACTGTAAACAGTTTACTTGAATAAAGCATATTTTGAGTTTCAGCTTGAGTATGAATCCATAAGAAATCCCCTTTAAAAAATAAAGGATCATACATACTCGTATATACTGTCAATTACGCTCAATTTGGCGTCTAACAAGAAAAAATAGAAGCATAACGTAACGGAAAATAGAAAACTTAATAGCTCCTACATAAAAAATCAATTTATAAACATCAAGTCTTAAGCATGCATAGTAGGCGCTTTGATCAAGATAAATATTGGCATAAACGCCGCCTCACCCATGCTGACTAGCGTTTTCTACTTTGATGCGAGGGAATGTATGCATTGACTTTCTGCTACTTATACGGCATCTTCACACAACCCTTATTCGGCTGTAATGAGGGGACGCAACGTCGGAAAAATGTGTTTAATATTGTGCTTAAAATGCGTTATAAATAAATATATGACACAAACACGGTCGTCCATCCCTAAAGTAAGTAAATAAATACTAGTGTTATGGGTGACGGACAACTGGTAGATATACTACATATATAATTTTAAATACAGACTTAAATACAAATACGCCGTGTGGTATCCGGCAGAATAGAATAGACCACCCTCCGTTCTTACCGAGGTGTCGTAAGAGGCGACTAAGGTATGTGCCGTGTGGTTTCCGGCTGCATAGAATAGACCACCCTCCGCTCTTACCGAGGTGTCGTAAAAGGCGACTAAGGTAAGTTGACGTCAGGCAGGCGGCCAGTCGTAAAATACGTAGCCAAATCATGTGACAACATGTTTGTAACAAATTGTGCCGACCCCGCTTAGAGTGGGATAAGGGCAGGAGAATGAATGACAGACTTAAATACAAATATACACCCAGGGTCGAAGAACCAACAAATTGTTTATAAAAAATGTTGGCTCTCGACGGGAATCGAACCCACGACCCGTGAAGCTGAAGGCAGGGTCACTACCCACTGCGCCAACGGGCCAGTCAATCAGTTGTTATGTAACTTAACTCTATATATTTAGTTCTCTATACAAGCCTTAATACAAACCGTATCTGCAAATCCGTTTGCTTCGACTCATTGTTCAAATACGTCCATTATGTAAAGTAAGAACTTTTTTAGTGGCACTACTTTGTAGAGCATATTAAAATTATTGTTTGTTTTTATGTCCTTTATAGACTCCTAAACGGATTTTAACGAAATTTTCACACGATATTTAGAATGCGGATGATTTTATAGATTTTGGTGGCAATCGGAGCAGATTTTGTTACTGTTAAGTTCTTTTTTGAGGGAAATTCGAAATCATACTGAGCCGTACAGATATAATATTATAGGTATAGTTTTTGCCTTTTATGAGTAAATTGTCATTTTTTACTGTTCGTTTATAAAAGTAAGAATTAAATTAATTTGCTATACTCCGCGATAAAGTAAATAGGAAATATATATAATGCTAAATGTACAGTGGACTATCCGTTTTTTCATACCCGATACATGCAGGATTCGTAAAAACACATGCACAAACCTCCACCACTGCCACCACAATACACAAGCACTGCACACGTTCACTATCACAAACTCAACAATTATTTCGCCCCGCAACCGAAGCATCATCAGGAGGTAGACTCAACGACAAATTCGCAAAGACTATAGCAAATATGAAATAGGATTATAGCAAAATAATTTCATAATTACCTTTTATTATGGATCTCCGCAAAGTAACGCCTAGTTCTATAAATTGTTCGTATATCGTAACAGTTTTCATGATGGCTTGTCAAAAATCGTTATCCAATCAAAACAGAAGATAACCAGTCGCTAAGGGTACTCTAATGGCTGTTTTATATAGGTACCCCGTATACAGCCAGGCTCAGTTTCCTCCCCACTTACTCTTGCGAAGAAACATCAAAGGGGAACCAATATACGTCAATGTGTTAAGACTTTGTAAGGATTCAATCGAGTTAACTCCGCACAATGCAGCTGATGTTTCAGATAAATTCGTCATTTATAAATAAATTAATTAATTATATTGTTTTTCTTGTTACAGGTAAAACTCGTTGTCAAGTATAAGTTAAACGTGAGTAAGAAAAATAACTAAATACAGGAAAAACTTGTTACGAAAACATTAAGACGTAATCTTCGCGAACTGCGAATCGAGCGAACCGTTTTCGAGTATGTGTGAGTGTGTTTTATAAATTATGTGCTTTATATATATACGACATATGAGGTCGAACAACTCTCGAATTATCATTCACGACTATCCATTTAGATTTTTATTTTCTACTAGATTTTACCCGCGACTTCGTCTGCGTGTCCTGAAATAAATATTTGCTTCTGTCACTCTCCAACCCTGCAAATATCTGCGGATTTTTATAGTCTATATGTTACCCCGGTGTATAATCATGAATTGCGTCTAATTTCATCGTCATCGGTTCAGCGGATTGGCCGTGAAAACGTATCAGACAGACTTTCGTATTTATAATATTAGGAAGAATAGATGTAACGATGTTTTAAGTAATGCAAAATAAATTTTAAAACATCGCTGTTTTTTGTCTATCGATGATCAACGGAAATCGATTATAATATACCATTCTGTTTCTAAAAAAACAAAATTGTTGTTTTTATTAGATTTCTACTTTCATGTAAACACGTGTTTTTTTTTTCTCTAAGATAGATAATAAATGATGTAGATATACACATAAATAAAATTCTTTCTGCCCTTATCGCGTCAGTGGGGTCGACACAACATATTAGTGGTAGCTTCCTTAAAAACATTTGACGATTTAAAATAACTGAACAGTCTTACTTGAAAAAATAATATTTTGAATTGTAATTTGAATACCCTCAGTTATAAACTAAGTTCGTCAAGGAAAAATGGAACCTATGTATTCTAAATTAGACAGGTATATAAGCCACAGACAGATAGATAGACTTTCGTATTCATAATTTATGTATGTATATAGTCTGAGTGTCATATTCTACAAGCATAAGCAGATATAAGCAAATCCATTTTTATAAGGGGAAACGTAGACATCGCAAATCGAGCGACCGGCTAATTTCCGCTAAATTTTCTTTTACTCTTTTTACTATACCCTTAAAACAAGTTGGCACAAGTGCTTGGCTAACGTATTTACTGCAGGGCTCCGGCGCAGGTCCTTGCCAAATCACTGGCCGGAATTGAATGTTGGAATCTTATTTGGAAGTTGGTTTCGCAATAAATCAGGATTGGATGACACGTGCTCTTTGTTAGCTTAAAATTTTAATCCATCTTACAATAACTACATAACAATACTGTGACTGTATAGTACAAAACTAATTAAAATATTATTTTGCTATAAAAAAAAAGTAAAGTAACGGCCTGTTACTATGCCCACTGCTGGGCTGAGGCCTCCTCTCTCCGTTTCTGGAGAGAAGGATTGGAGCTAGACCTACCACGCTGCTCCAATGCGGATTGGTAGGTTACACATATCTCCAGAATTCTCTAGAGATATGCAGGTTTCCTCACGATGTTTTCCTTCACCGAAAAGCATGTGATAAATTTCAATTATCAATTAGACACATAAGTTTTAATAGAAAAACTCATTGGTGCCTGCCCGGGGTTTGAACCTATGTCGTCTCTAGAGAATCGCACGGTCTCACCACTAGGCTATCACAGCTTATATTTTGCTATAATCCGCGATAAAGAAAATATATACAATGCTAACTGTCCATCCATCCTCGTGCCCTTATCGCACTCTAAGTGGGGTCGACACAACATGTTACAAACATGTTGTCACATGATTTGGCTACATATTTTACAACCGGCCGCCTGCCTGTCGTCAACTTATCTTAGTCGTATTTTACGAGACCTCGGTAAGAAAGAGAGTGCTCTATTCTACTCAGCCGGATGCCACACGGCGGGTCGACTTACCTTAGTCGCCTTTTACGACATCTCGGTTAGAAATGAGGGTGGTCTATTCTACTCAGCCGGATACCACACGGTGGGTCGACTTACCTTAGTCGCCTCTTACGACACCTCGGTAAGAAATGAGGTTGGTCTATTCTACTCAGCCGGATACCACACGGCGGGTCGACTTACCCTAGTCGCCTTTTACGACCCCTCGGTAAGAAAGAGGGTGCTCTATTCTACTCAGTCGGATACCACACGGCAGGTCGACTTACCTTAGTCACCTTTTACGAGACCTCGGTAAGAAAGAGAGTGCTGTATTTTACTCAGCCGGATGCCACACGGCGGGTCGACTTACCTTAGTCGCCTTTTACGACATCTCGGTTAGAAATGAGGGTGGTCTATTCTACTCAGCCGGATACCACTCGGCGGGTCGACTTACCCTAGTTGCCTTTTACGACCCCTCGGTAAGAAAGAGGGTGCTCTATTCTACTCAGTCGGATACCACACGGCAGGTCGACTTACCTTAGTCGCCTTTTACGAGACCTCGGTAAGAAAGAGAGTGCTCTATTCTACTCAGCCGGATGCCACACGGCGGGTCGACTTACCTTAGTCGCCTTTTACGACATCTAGGTTAGAAATGAGGGTGCTCAATTCTACTCAGTCGGATACCATACGGCGGGTCGACTTACCTAGTCGCCTTTTACGACCCCTCGGTAAGAAAGAGGGTGCTCTATTCTACTCAGTCGGATACCACACGGCAGGTCGACTTACCTTAGTCGCCTTTTACGACACCTCGGTGAAAAATGAGAATAGTCTATTCTAATCAGTCGGATACCACACGGCTGGTCGAATTACCTTAGTCGCCCTTTACGACACCTCGGTAAGAAAAGAGGGTGGTCTATTCTATTCAGCCGGATACTACACGGCGGTACCAGGAAAAATTGCATAGTATGTAATTTGAGGGTATTTAATTTAAGGGGATGCAAAAGAAGTTGCCAATGCAGCTAGTAAATTTAAAATCTGAACCAATAGCAGGAATTTGCTTTTTATTCACTGCCTTAAAGTCTTCTAAGCGTGAGTAAATACGTATGTCAAAATAAGTTAGATATAAAATTATGAACATGCTTGTAACACAATCTAACATGCCACAGCATCCGATCCGTACGATTTATCTAAAGCGGCCCAGATTATTTCCCCGGGGAGGAACGGAAATGGGGGGGCGGAGGGGTTATAATCTCGGTTGCGAAATGTAAAGTCATCGCTAATCCGTTGATACTACTCGACGACACTACTTTGTTTCCTTCCCGGGAGAGATTAAGGTCTATTTATTTGTGATCTCTTATATGCAATGATGGCTGAACAGTTAGAATGCCCGTATTCATAGAATCTCGGGCACTATCCTTCGGGCTTTACTATAAGTTCTCTACAAAAACTTGGTTTTAATTGATGAATAATTAGATAAATAAAATAAATATATGGGACACTTTCACACAGGGACGTCTGTTCCCAAAGTACGAATAAAATCACTAAATGTAACTAGTCATAAGTATTATTTTCAAAAGAGCAACCGCCGAGTTTCTTGTTGGCTCTTCTCAGTACAGCTTTTCAAACCAGCAGTACAGTTGACGATTCGAAAGCACTCGTTTACAAGTTTACTTGAATAAATAATATTTTGAATTGAATTTGAATACGTACATAACGATTGCTCATTCTTAAGTTGGACTATGTGATCTATGATGTAACATTATATATAGTTAATTCGATACAAAAATACCTTCGAGGCATCATTAGGTACCTTTATTTCGAAAATATTTTAAACAGGGGTTAGCTATTTTAAGGGCACAAAGGGACGACGGATAAAACGTGTCCGTCCGTGGCCTACGTGTTAACGGTAACCGCAACATTGGCAGGTTGTTTTTTAATCCCTCCGCCCTTATACTGCCCTGTTATCTGAGACAATTTATTTAATAAGTTAGTTTACTCGGTTATTTCATTTTGAATGAAGTGATGCGAAAAGTTCAAAGAAATAGGCATACTTACTGTAGCATCACATATATAGTATATATACATATATAGTGATATTCTATTTGTACGGAAAAATATCCATATGTATAAGACGAAATTTGATATATATCATAGACACGCAATAAGCTTGTGATTCCTGCGACTCATCAGAGTTAGCAACTCATTCCTTGGTCTCGGTACTCGCTTTTACAATACAATTCCGCAATCCATACTAAACCAGTCTAAAGTAAGGTTTAAATTAAGTGTAAGATATGCTTATACGTAAAGCATAATAGAAAATTGAAGATTATTTGGATGATAAAAATGCCTGGATTTGAAAATCCTTTCAGCTTCATACAAGACTGCGGTTTAATAACGGAAAAATTGAAAATGTTTAAAAGATTGACCGCCGAGTTTCTTGCTGGTTCTTCTCGGTAAGGGGAACATTCTGAACCAGCTGTAGCTTCATTAATCATATTGATCCTTGACGATTCAAAAGTGCTTGAAATAGCTTAGTTGAATAAAGATTATTTTGATTTGATATTTACACAAACATTTGAGTCACAGGTTCAAACCCTGGGCAGGTACTAACGAGTTTTCTGTTCACATTTGTCTTATCGATATTTGCAATTCATACGTTTTTCGCATATTTTATATTAGCATTTCTATGCACATCTCTAAACAAAAGTTATGTTTGAATTATTTTGCTAAAGTACGCGTTTAATAAGAAATTCTATGTAATGCTAATTGTAGGAAGCTAAAACCGTTCTCATACTTTATACATGCAGGATTGCTTATCGGTCGCGTTGTTCTGGTATCGCGAACTTTTTTGTGGATATTGATACGTTCTATAATACTGTAGAAGATTTTTTTGACCTAATTTTTCCCAACTTATTACAATTTTATTAGGGATCTTTATTTTTTTTTAAATGACATATAGCCTATGTTGCTTAGTGAAAAAGCTACTTTCCAATGGTGAAAATTTTTTTGAAATAGATCCAGTAGTTTTTGCGTGAAAACGTTACAAACAAACATACAAATCTTTCCTCTTTATAATATTAGTATAGATTAATGTTTGTCTGTATGTCCTTTATTGACTGGGAAACGGCTTTAATGATTTTAATGAAATCTTCAGATTATCTTTAGATTAACCCAGTAGACGTGTCTGTAAAATGTGGTAGTGAATTTGTGTTTCGATGAGAATTTGAAACCAGACAGCCACAGCAACACGTGACAGCTAGTATTTTAATAAACTTGCATGTCCTATTTCCAGTTGAGCGGTGTCCGGGCGCGGTTGCATCAACCATTAGATTGACATGGGTGTCAATGAACCCGCGGGGCTATCGATCACAAACCGATATTTCGCTTCATATGGACGAGACAATAGTAGCTTTTACAATACAGGATTATCTCATAAGGCTAATTCAGAAAGCCTATTTTACTATTGAAGATTACCTAGACGGTAAGAATGGCTGGATATAGCTTCTCTTCAACCCTGTACAAGACATTTATAACTATATGTAACTAGTGATAAGAATTATTGTTTGAAAAGAGCAACCGCCGAGTTTCTTGCTGGTTCTACTCGGTAGGAACAGCTTTCCGAACCAGCAGTAGATGTTGACGATTCAAAAGCACTTGTTTACAAGTTTACTTGAATAAAGAATATTTTGAACTTGAATATAGAATTAAGTAAAGAACTTTTGAATTTAAGCTATCGTGAGTGGCATTCATAATTAATGTTTTAAGACCGGCTATACGCACGTCTTATTTTATCGGATGAGCCCGACTAGTTTCAAGCCCATACGGGGCTCTTATTCATGAGCTCTTTATGCGGCGTTATCGCGGCGGGAACTACGTTTAGCAGATCATCTCTGATTCTACATCTGCCCGAAATAGGTTTCCACGGCACCTGAACTTTGACAGGTTTCGCACTTTGACAAGGTTTTCACGAAAGTTTTGATAATATCCTTACCTGAATTATTATTATGAATATGTTGACGAGTCGACTTACGTCCTTTTATGTTTAATCATAATAGGCATTAGGATCGCCTAATTTATATGGTGAATATTTCAGTGAAGTCGATATGTCTTTTATATCGCACATACAAACTAGAGAATATTTAAACAACTCTCCTAAACGTATACTAAACGTAAAACTATTCATGGCTGCTGTACAGAGATATCTTTTATCCGCGATGAAATAAAAAAAAGGTAATGCTGATTGTAGAGTATACTATCCGTTCTCATATCCTCCACTAATACCAACCAATAAGTGAAACTATTTAAATAGAAAAAAGCATTTAACAAAATTTCATGTCCCTTCTGTTAACTGTTGAGGAGTTCCCTCGTCTGAAGCCTATCTTGGCAGCAGCATCTGGTCATGCTTATCATAAAAATTGTTAAAGAAGCTGAAATTTTACAAATTTCAGCTCATTCGGGAAGTGGGTCAAATTTAACTTGCAAGATACACTTCACCTCCATCTTCACATACAAATATAACTTTCACATGTAAACATACTATATGCTCGTATTTGGAAAGGCGCTAGGTTAGCAAAAGCGTCTAGTGGCAAACGGTATTTCTTGCAAAATGTGCACAAGGTTCAAACCCACAACAAGAATTTATATTTATAATTTATAAAAAAGTTTATCACCTGCATATTTCTGAAGGTTCTGGGATATGTGTGACCCACTAAGCAGCATTGGCGATCGCGCCAATCCTCCCCTTCTACAGAAACGTAACCACTACTGCTTTAAATTATTGATTATTATTAGTAGTAAATATAAATTAACTTCTTAATTTTTTATATTTGCGTACCGAAATTGCTTTACGAATTGACTGACTTCGTAGGTTAGGTAGGTTAGCTCGGCAGAGATCTCAGTCAAAGGGATAAGTTGTACACTTTTTTTTATTAATAATGTTTTTTTACGTTTTTAATGGTACATAAACAAATAAATAAAAATAAAACCATTTTTACAGTTTTGTTGGTAAATAAATAGACACAAGCGGCACTGGGTCACTAGCGACATATTACGTCGTATCGCTACCGTTGATCATAAAGTGCTCGTGGACTGGACGTCGTCCGCGTTATGCAAGCCGAAATTTAAATCCACACTAAATTTCGGATATTTACTACCGTCCAACTGCATACGAGTTTTTTATTCAAACTGGAAATTGAAATATTATTCATATTTACAACGAAAAAGCTACTTTTACGGTCCGGTCTTTGTCCTAAATCCGCGGGACCATGACGAAACGATTGGTAGTAATCATATTGATTCATATTACCTTAAAGCTGCCGTGTGGTATCCGTAGTAGAATAGACCACCCTCATTTCTTAGCGAAGTCTCGTAAAAGGCGACTAAGATAAGTTGACTCACCGTGTGGTTATCCGTTTAAGAAGAATAGACCACCCGAAGTCTCGTAAAAGACGACTAAGGTAAGTTGACGTCAGGCACGCGGACGGTCGTAAAATACGTAGCCAAATCATGTGACAGCATGTTTATAACATGTTGTGCCGACCTCACTTAGAGTGGGATAAGGGCATGAGGATGACGAATGGTGTTTATTTTTAGGTTTATAATTGTAACATTGTAACTAAGAATTATGTGATCTTCTTTGATTGGTACTGCATATTTAATCTACAACTATAATGGGATATACGTTGGCTGCCGTGTTGTATCCGGCTGAGTAGAATAGACCACCCTCATTTCTTACCGAAGTATCGTAAAAGACGACTAAGGTAAGTTGACGTCAGGCACGCGGACGGTCGTAAAATACGTAGCCAAATCATGTGACAGCATGTTTATAACATGTTGTGCCGACCTCACTTAGAGTGGGATAAGGGCATGAGGATGATGAATGCTGTTTATTTTTAGGTTTATAATTGTAACTTTGTAACTAAGAATTATGTGATCTTCTTTGATTGGTACTGCATATTTAATCTACAACTATAATGGGATATACGTTGGCTGCCGTGTTGTATCCGGCTGAGTAGAATAGATCACCCTCATTTTTTACCGAAGTCTCGTAAAAGACGACTAAGGTAAGTTGACGTCAGGCACGCGGGCGGTCGTAAAATACGTAGCCAAATTATGTGACAGCATGTTTGTAACATGTTGGGCCGACCCCACTTAGAGTGGGATTAGGGCAGGAGGATGATGAATGGTGTTATTTCTAGGTTTATAATTGTAATTTCGTAAGTAAGAATTACGTGATCTTCTATAATTAGTACTACATATTTAATTTACAACTATAATGGGATATACGTTGGATGATTTGTTATTGAAATGTTGTTAAAGTCGATAAGATTAGCTTCAAAAGACGAAAGACGGTTCATCTTAGGCTGCATCTTTTGCTTTCCATCAGGCAAGATAGCAACCAGACGCTAGCCTTATCACATAAAAAAAAGATCCGAATAACTAATAAATGAACAGATAAACTCATTGGTACCTGCTCGAAAGAGCCGTATGGTGTCACCGCTGAGTTATCACAGATTTTCGGTACTTTTTAATAAAATCTAACAGCTTAATAAGAAAATCTAATTTACACTTTTTTTTACTAGCCGTTTGCAAGTGACGTAATACGGGGTCTGATTGAATATGCCGTCGGTGTTTTGTAGACAAAGCGAATACCCCATCCTCAGTACAATGTGCTTTAGCAATTCCGTTATCGCGACCATTTTGACTGGCCCGTTGACGCAGTGGGTAGCCTCAACCTTCAGCTCCGCGGGTCGCGGGTTCGATTCCCGCCGAGGGCCAACATTTTCTATAAACAATTTGTTGGTTCTTCGAGCCTGGGTGTGTATTTGTAGTTACGTATGTATTTAAAATTATATATGTAGTATATTACCAGTTGTCTCTCACCCATAACACAAGTATTAAGTTACTTACTTTGGGGACGGGCGACCGTGTGTGTAAATGTCCCATATATTTATTTATTATCTTGTTGTTTTTCGAACATGAACCCCCTCAGAGTTGTTGCTAAGCATTCTTTCAAATATTGTATATTAAGATTTTCATAATTTTAGATTGCAACAGTACTTATAATCTGTGCTCTATATCCGATCGCTTCCGTGTTAAAACGGCTGCAAAAAAAATTACGATGTTACACTAATATTTAATATTGTTAACTTAATTTAAGCCAAAACTGGACCTCACTTGTATTATTTATAAAATAAACAAATATAAATATATGGGACACTTACACACACAGTCGTCCGTCCCCAAAATAAGTAATTTATTACTTGTATATTGGTAACAGACAACTGTTAAATATCTACGTATGTAATTTTAAATACATACTTAAATATAAATATACATAAAGGCTCTAAGAACCAAGAAACGAAAATGTCAGCCCTGGGCGGGAATCAAACGCACAATCCGCGGAGCTGAAAGCAGGGTCTGCCAACTGCGCCAACGGGCCAGTCAAATGTATATAATGCCCAGTTTAAATTTAGCGATCCAGACATACGTTGCTGTGTCTGTATCGACTTCTTGTCTGTCATTAACGTTGAAAAAATGTTCCAATCGCCACCAAACTTTACGGAATCGACAGCTGAGTTATAAAAATATATTACATGACTGAGGGTATTCAAACACTTATGTTTACGCGAACGTAGTATTGCGAGTACAGTTTCTAAGTAAGTAAGTACAGCTTCACGTAGGCGGTACGCTACGCTTTATTAGAATTAGACACAATATAACTTTTTTAAATTAGACCACTTTAATATTAAGCGTGCGATATGTTCCCATGTAATTTGCTGTTTAAGTTTTTGCACTAAATTTTTTTCTAGCATTGTATGTACATCATTACTAATTCAATAAATATCAAAAACTTTCTTTTTTTTTTAATTGATTTTGAATATTTTTACTTTGCTTCAATAAATATTAAAAACTTTTCTTTTTTTATCGTTAGCAAAGCGCCAAAAAAGCAAAAGATACTTAATTATCTATTAACCTTTTAATTGGTTGATTTTAGAGTATTCCACTAAAATAACTCGGTTCACTTTCAAACAAATGTTCACAATTTACAAGTCATTCTATAAAAATATCCTGCTAGGATTGCCACCAATTACTATTTAACCGGAAACTGGAGTTCGAAACTTTCAGTAATGGATCGAGTTGACACTATTTCCCTATTGACGAATATGTCCATATACACGTAACAATGTTATACTTAGATGTTTAAAAGAATATATATACAAAAAATATAATGTTGTTATTTAATGGTGTTTTGCCGTCATTCGATTATGTTATTGGTCTTACGTCGTCTTGTCTTAAACAGAATACTTTCCTTACACCACACTCCGTGATATAATGTATAATAATTATAAATTTTCATTATTTTATTTATCACCTTCTCGTGTAAATAGAATTTATTATTTGAAAACAACATGTCTTTAAATAGTATTTAGTTTAAGTCTACAGTTAAAGTTCACTATTCAGAAAAACTTGTAATATTAATATTTATTATTATTTATTTCTTTCTTTCTTTATTGTACAAACAAAAGGCCGACTTATCCCTAAAAGGGATCTCTACCAGTCAACCTATGAGTAACAGAAAGAAAATGAAAAGAAATTTAAAAAAAATTGATGATGGAAAACAAAAGGAAGGAAGAAAAGAAAAATAACGAAACACTATATACATAGATTAAAGTTGAAAAATGTTGTAATTAAATATTGATAATAAGCTACTAAATTTAATTTAAATGGCTAGAGACAAATATTTTTCAAGTTTCTTGTAAAATAATTTGAAACCTAAACGATAATGAAAAATAGATAAGTAAAATAAAAATTGCAACAAAAAAACATTATTTTCATGTTTTATTATGTTTAATTAAAATGTTAAATTTTAACATATTTTAGACATTAATACTTATAAACTACCTGCTAGTGCCAACGCGATCGCGGAAATGAGTTTTTCAAGAAATTTTTCCTCCTTCAACGAATAAAAAACCGTAATGTATTATTAATTAAAATCTTTCTCAAGATTTGCACTATCCTTTAGTAATAACCGTGCAAAGATCGGTTATGTAGATTTTCAGAAAATCGATAACACAATTTTTTGGGACAGCTTTTAGGGACTTTGTTTTATAATATGTATCGATTATAATTATATTTTTAGGATACAACGCAGGATAAAAAGAGAGCCCAGATTAACTAATAGAGCTTTCGCAGGCGGGAACCGACCGTAAAACAGAGTTTTGGTAATGACCTGGTCACTTTTATACCCCTCGATGGAGGTAACCGTAAAGTGTTACTAGCAATAATAAATTGAGACAGTGATTAAAAATTGTTGCTGTCTACAATATAATATTTCTATAGCGTGTATATTAAACTTAGATAAAAAATTTAAGGAAACTGCCAAGTGCCAGCCTTGCTACCGTCTCTTAATATCGGAGTGACTTTCAAAACGTGCCCATAAAAAAAAATACGAAAGTGGCAGAGGGCCTTTCTGCGTACTGCCGCGTCATCGTTCCCACGATCAGTCAAAATGATAGAATTTAAGCCACAGGTGAATTGAAATTATACTTATTTCATTTAATACTGATCTCAATACGAGAAGCTCCCCAGTTATAGTACGTGCCAATAAATTATGCACATCAAGGCTTAGAGAGAGAAATCGGCTAGATTCTGTTTCATTAGACTCTCTGTCGCACAGACTGACGAACCCGTGCGAAACGTCACATACTGAGTGATAGAGACAGTGCTCTACGAAACCGAACTGGCCGGCTGTTTCGTTCTAAACATCGATGTGCATTATTTAAAGCCGGGTACTATACGTAATATGTATAATCTGCTTAAAGCGAACGCGTTTCGTCATTTCTCTTGTGCACAGGTATAGAATTTTCTCCTGAAAATATTCCCACTCCTCATTATATGGTTAGTTTTATTTATTAAGAGAAAATATGCATATTGTATAATTTATAGAATTAGGCGTTACTTTGCGGAGATCCATAATACAAAAGTAATAATAAAATTATTTTGCTATAATCCGCGATACAGTAAATAGAAAATATATATAGTGTTAAATGTATAGTGGACTATCAGTATTTTCATACCCGATACGTGCAGGATTCGTAAAAGCACATGCACAAACCTCCACCACTTCCACCACGATACACAAGCACTACACAGTTTCACTATCACAAACTCAACAATCGTTTCGCCCCGCAACCGAAGCATCATCAGGAGATAGACTCCACGACAAAATCGCAAAGTATTTCACTTTGCGATTTTGTCGTGATTGTCGATTGTTGAGTTTGTGATAGTGAAACTGTGTAGTGCTTGTGTATCGTGGTGGAAGTGGTGGAGGTTTGTGCATGTGCTTTTACGAATCCTGCATGTATCGGGTATGAAAATACTGATAGTCCACTATACATTAAACACTATATATATTTTCTATTTACTGTATCGCGGATTATAGCAAAATAATTTTATTATTACTTTTGTCTTATGCATATTGTAAGCAAGTACTTTAAATATAATATGACATATGGGACAATCCCCAAAGTAAGTTAATACTTGTGTTATGGGTGACAGACAACTGGTAAATCATACTAGTCCTACTAAAATTCTATTTCCTACTAATATTATAAATGCGAAAGTTTGTGAGTATGGATGGATGATTGTTACTCTTTCACAAAAAAATATTGGACGGATTTGAATGAAACTTTACAGTTACATAGGTTTTACATCGGAATAACATATAGGCTACAGTATGTAATGATTTTATGTAATATAACAATACATGTTACTAAAGTCGGAAAAAAAACTGTCCCGCTTCCAGTAAATTTTGGGAACCTTACCCCACTCAAACTTATTTAAAAATTTCAAACTTTTGGAAATTTTTAAATAATAATTTCTTTTCTTCATTTATCTGGGATTTGAAACCGTGAATTCACAACGTCAACGTAACAAGGAACGTGATGTAATTATGGTCCACATAATTTAGTAGTAGGTTTAATTGGTTTCGTATGTTAATAGGGACCGGAAGAGTGGCCGATCGTACAATGAGTTAATTTGGTTACTCTAATCGGTGAACAGATCTGGAAAAGGTGGGGAGTGTCGTAACTATTTAACTGTGGTTGACATGATTTGGGGTGTGACGTGTAAGCGTCTTAGTTTGTTTCGTCAAACGTAACCTCGCGAGTAGGACCTTGGTATTTATTGTAGTAGATTTATGTCGATTTGGGCATACAGGAAACTAATAAAATCTTGCTGTAAAGTGATGACCCCTAAGGCCGTGGGACGGGGGAAAGACTGTACATATAAGTGACACGATAGTCTGTTTGTTGCCACTTTTACGGAGAGCATCGCGAACGGGTCCTTCACAGCATTCCAAGTATGGATGTACCGGAAGATGCACCGTTTACAATGTCGCTTAGGTTTAGTGTTCCAGTAGGATGCACTTTAGAACCTTAGGAATTGGTATACGATGTATATTACATTACTAATATTATAGATGCGAAAGTCTGTCTGTTACGTTTTCATAGCAAATTTGCTGAACCAATATCGGTGAAATTTGGCACAATTATCATAAACATGAACACCGGCAACAACAAACAACCGTCCTAACACATAGGCTATAGAAAACCTGTAATTTAATATATACACACCGGCTCTACTCACGTCTAATTTTATCGGGTTAGCCCGACAAGTTTTCGAGCTCATCCGGGGCACTTATTCATGAGCTCTTTACACGACGTTATCGCGCCGGGAACTGATTAACTATGGGTTATATAAACGATTTATTATATAAACGATTATAGAAGCAGGCGTTACTTTGCGGAATTCCATATTACAGGCACTATAACAGAACTACCTCGCTGTAATCTGCACGGGTTACGCAAATGCATGCAAAGCTAATGTGTATGAAGCAGGCAAAATCTACGAACCTTACACATGCAGGACAAGCCACCACACGCACCCCAAGGCTCCTTCACCAGCAACAAAGTACACAAGCAGCACACACACCCACGACCACAATAATCTCGACGATCCTTTCGCTCCGAAACCGAAGCATCGTCAGAACGATAGGCTCCACGACAAAATAGCAAAGTGCCGCGCCACCCATACAAGCAGTCTTAAATAGTTCAACTCCCACATTAGCTTTTACACATTAGCTTTGCATGTATTTGCTTAACCCGTGCGGATTATAGCGAGGTAGTTCTGTTATAGTTCCTGTAATATGGGTTATATATTAACTATGAATACTACTCACGATAGTTTAAATTTAAAAACCTGTAAAACAGGAATAGGATGACATTTAAAAACGCCATCTATTATCATCATACCGAGGTTTTTTTGTTCACCTGCATTCAAGCTAAAAGAAAGCGACTTCGATGCCTACTCAGGGTCAACATCTTCTAGTAACAATTTAGTTATTTGTTTAAAATTATATAAGCATATATGTATTTATCAGTTGTATGTTAGTGGTTTCCGGCTAAGTAGAATAGGCCACCCTCATTTCTCTCCGAGGGGTCGTAAAATGCGACTAAGGTCAGTTGACGTCAGGCAAACAGCCGGTCGTAAAATACTTAGCCAAATCATGTGACAACATGTTGTGCCAACCCCACTTAGAATGGGATAAGGGCAAGAGATCATGATGTCATAAAGTTGTGAAAAACAACTGATATGAACTGATATATAAGTATGGGTGGTTACTTTGGTTTTTTTAGTTTACTAAACTAAATAATAACTAAATAACCATATCACAAGTTATACTTTAAATTATTTTACTAGTTGCTTTGGGGATGGACGACGGATGATGCCCCAAATATTTATTTAATTATTTTAATTTGAAATAGTTATAAACAGCCATGAATTTCATAAGCAAATGCCTAAGTCCAAGAAACTCCTTCCAATTAAGCTAATCGCTCGTCGTTTGGAGAACAAATAACCGAACCCTAAAGTTTTCCCCTATAATTATATGTCTCGAACAATTATCTATTGATATAAAGGACCCTGGCATGAGGGTCGGTAGGGCAGCAGTTAAATTATTGACTTGAACAGGTATCATAAGTAAAGCAACGAAGCTAGCTGTTTCTTAATCAGAAGCCATAGCTGATGGTATCCGCTACTTCGTTTGCATCAACTTTACTGTTAAAATACCCTAAATTATGTTATGTTTGTAAGTAAGTAACAGCCTGTTACTATCCCACTGCTGGGCATAGGCCTCCGAAAAACGGAGAGACCGTTTATTGGAGAGAAGGGTTGGAGATAAAACCTACCACGCTGCTCCAATGCGGATTGGTAGGTTACACATATCTCTAGAATTTTCTAGAGATATCTAGGTTTCCTCACGATGTTTGCCTTCACCGAAAAGCGTGTGATAAATTGCAATTATCGATTATGAATTTTAATAGAAAACTCACTGGTGCCTTCCCGGGTTTGAACTCGTGTTCCCCTCGAAAGAGTCGCACGGTCTCACCGCTGGGCTATCACAGCTAAATTATGTACTATGTTGTTATTCTCCTGTTTTCGAAAGAAAATGGGTATTTTTCAAAACTTTTATTTAACCTGCCGTGTGTGCAAATATAAGTGTGATTTTGCACCAATTTTGACTCACTTTCCGGTGTCCGATCGAGCTGAAATTTTACATACTGGTCCAGTTCCGACGACAATTCATGTTTATGACAAGCATGACCTGATGCTGCTGCCAGGATTGGCTCCAGACGAGGGAACTCCTCAACAGTAGGGAAATGAAATTTGGTTTAAAGTTTTTTTAACTTGATTTCTATATCCTATGTCGAGCGGTATATAAGCTTTAATGATACCAAATTTAATTTATACTGATCAGGTGCATTAGTAAAATCCTTACACTCAGACTTATAAATTTAAAAAACTTACCACTCAGACTTATAAATTTAGACCTCTTTGCAATTTTTTTTTGTATAATAGACGATTGCTTTACCGTGACCATGTCTGATAAGCATTTTCAATAAGCAGAATGATCAATCAGCAGGTTTCGATTAATAAACTTACCTAGTAAGTTAAGTATAATTGACTGCAAAAGAAATTGATTAGCCGAAATAACTAAATAGATGAATACATATATACACTGGTTCAAAATATATAACTTACTTGATACGCTTATAATGGGTGACAGAAAACTGTTTTTTTACGAAGCTGCGTCCACCGTAGCTCAAGGGTGGAGGTCAATTAGATCATTACTAGTTTTTGCCCGCGGCATCGCTCGCATGGAATTTGATTTGCCACAGTAACTAATTTAATTAAATTTATGATTCACAATTTTGGTCATAGTGACTTACACATAAAAGGTAGATCTATGGTGTCGCGGACTTTTATTTAGAACTATTAAAAGACATACAATACTACGGTACATCACTTTTGAGTAACTCCAATGGTTTAGGCAGCGTACGCCGAGATAGCTCTCAGAGGCCAGATCTTTTCCGACTTTATTGACATGTATCGTTATATTACTTAAAATCATTAAAAATTGTAGCCTATATGTTATTCCGATGTATAACCTATATTACTGTAAAGTTTCATCCAAATCCGTCCAATAGTTTTTCGTGAAAGCGTAACAAACATCCATCCATACTCACAAACTTTCGCATTTATAATATTAGTAAGAAAGATAAGATAAGATAAGATGTGAAAACGTAACAGACAGACAGACTTTGACATTTCAAAATTTAGTATTGATGAAAAGAGTAATCACACCACAGTGCGAGTACATTATAATTTGAACCTTTTCCGTAATATGCTAATTTTATAAAGATGTTTTCTCATCTCCATAAAGAACACAAAAAAAGCACAATAAGCTTTCTAAAAAAACCTGAAAGAATGTTTTAGTACGCACATCCTGAAAGAGTTTTGAGTAATTTTTTTTAAATGCGCTCTTATAACAAAAGTAATGATAAAATTATTTTGCTATAATCCGCGATACAGTAAATAGAAAATATATATAGTGCTAAATGTATAGTGGACTATCTGTTTTTTCATACCCGACACAGGCAGGATTCGTAAAAATACATGCACAAACCTCCACCACTGCCACCACGATACACAAGCACTACACATGTTCACTATCACAAACTCAACAAACGTTTCGCCCCGTTTGAATGTATTGAATGTATATATTTGATATGACTATATTGGGGATAAACATTCAGAATTTTCAAGCGAATATTTCAGCACAAGGGTTATTAAAAAAAATTAAAATCTTTATGACAATTTCCAGAATCCCGGACCTCCCCCCGTCACAGATGTCGCTCGGTTTTAATTAGCTCCGTTTTATCTTTAACTTTGTTAATTATAATTTTGTTCCTCAATAAATATACTAAAGGTTCATAATTAAAAAAAGTTACATCAAACAATTTTATTTCAGCGGCCCACTTAAGTTGTATTATTAAAATTATAGAAGGCTTCTAAGTTTGATTGTTGATTTATTTAGAAATCGCTCATTTTGAAATCAAATTCAAAAATATTTTTTATTCAAGTAAACTTGTAAACAAGGGCTTTTGAATCGTCAATATCTACTGCTGGTTCAGAAAGCTGTTCCTACCGAGAAGAACCAGCAAGAAACTCGGCGGTTGCTCTTTTCAAAACATTTCTTATTACTTCTTACTACTACATATATTTATTAATGTCTTGTACAGGGTCAAAGAGTAGCTATATCCATGCACTCTTATCGTCTAAGTAATCCTCAATAGTATAGTAGGCTTTCTGTATTAGCCTTTTATAACAGTGTTTATAAATCGCTGTGATGGTAAAGTTAAGGTGGATTGCGGAATTTTATATATACATATAACATAAAAGTAATTATTGTGAGTTAACTAGGAGATAGAAATATGCTCTCGCGGATTTTTGTGTAGTAGTATTTGTAGATCTACAGTTTTCTAGTACATTATTTTAGTGTATCGTTGCTACTTTACGCGGCGCACGCGACTAAAGCTCCCAGCAGGTGAGTTTTTTTACCCTCGATCTTTTGTCCACAATTTGCATAAATCGGTAATAATATACTATTAACTTAATTAAACCTTATGGAAGAATTGCACTGTCTTCTTGTAAAAACCGTAAATCAAAATCCGTTCAGTAGATTTCGAAAAAAATCTATCACGTACAGTCAGACAGCTCTTAGGGGACTTTGTTTTATACGTGTAGAATACGCGGACGCAGTTTACAGCGAGTTTCTTGATTGCGTGACGTCACTATGGACGCCGATAGGCTGCTCAGCTACCCGCCAAAATACACAAACTGACAATATATTTCGCGCCAGTTCCCTCCGTCGCCTAAACGAATAATACATAAACTGACCCGCGGGTTCAATTCCCACCAAGGGCCAACATTTTCTATAAACAAATTGTTGGTTCTTCCAGCCTAGATGCGTATTTGTATTTAAGTATGTATTTAAACTTATATACTTAGTATATCTACCAGTTGTCCGTCACCCATAACACAAGTATTATGTTACTTACTTTGGGGACGGACCACCGTGTGTGTAAATGTCCCACATATTTATTTACGAATAAACAGGCGCAGGGATACGTTTCGTCGCGTGGTAGAAAAAGAGGGGATACTACCTCTCCTACGCCGCGCTGGCGGTCTACTCTCCTTGAGGTATGAGGTTTTCTGACGCGAGTTTACCATTATTTACCCATCACAAAAAGTGCACAACGCCGCCAAACAAGTTTTCACTTTTAAAATGCACTGAAGTAGTAATAAAATCGTTAAACACATTACTTACTCATTACTACTTGTATAAGAAGATAAGTTGCTACTTGAACGAGCAGCTCCAACAACGTGCTAAGGGTTGTTACGCGGCATGATGAATGCCTGCTTTGTTCTCTGTCGATGCACAAACCCAGTAATCCGTAGTATTGAGACATTCGAGGCTGCAAATACCTCCTCTATATAGTTTTCCGCTGGACCTCCGGCCCACCCGGGAATTGATAGCGGCGGATGTGGAAATTCCGCAAATTGTGTGCAGAAGTAACGTATAGCTAGAATGGAGCTAAGTAGGGCTGCCTATGGATTGGAGGAATATTTTATTTAAATAATGGTTTTTTAAATAAAATATTCCTCCTACTCTGCTTATACTACCTTTATTAACCGTTTGCACCATTTTAAGCTTTTAAGTATACTCTATAATGCTCGCTGACGCGATAGAAAATCAGGTAAGTTTTATTCTATATGCTACCTGGCGTGTCAGCTTTAATTGTGCCAAATTTCATCAATATTTGTTCAGCAGATTGGCCGAGAAAACAGGCTTGCACAATTATAACATTAGTATCGATTGTTACTTAATCTCAAACATTATCCAGTTACTACAACGTTATATAATATTTTTTTTGCATATGCTAATCCCTGTTCTAATTCATGATTATTTTGATATTTCAAACATAAATTCAAAGAGAGAAGAAGTAAACTTATGGGAAGAATAAATGGTTTTTATTTATTCTTCTCATAAGTTTATTTAAAAGATTGCAGTTTTAATAATTGGTTTAAATTAGTAGCAGTTAGTTGTTGACTATCTAGCGGTCGTCAAAAAAGTGTTCAATGTGTGTTGCCGTGATTCAAAATTCGCAAAACTTCCATAGATCACTGCCATATGATCTGTATATTAGACGCCGTACACACTAGACGCAAACAATAATGTCCTACGTTTGATTCCAGCTAGAATACGCAATATTCTATAGTGCGATAGTTTTCAATAAGCATATAATTTTATGTGCTTATATGAAACGTGAATTTTGGCACAAAACTGGAATCATATAATTCGAAAATAGGAGGACGCGTTGCGTGATCCCGGTGACCGAGTCTGCTACATTTATCTCCCGCATCGGGACTTGGCCGAGCGCCGGTGAAAACTTGTATCAAATAAGTTGTTTTCGAAGATTTAACAAAGGATTATGTGGTTGTTTCGCTTTGGAAGATCTTGGAACGTATTGTTTTCGTTTATGTGTGTTTTCTTCATGAAAGAAATACTTACTGGCGTTTCACTGAATGTTTTTAAGATATATTTGACTTCTATAAACTAGCGTTTATCCCAAATCAACGCAGACATATTTAACTAGGTTAAGAGTAAAGTTCTTTTTATTTTAGATATTTACGCGTTATATACCAACAGTGCATGACGGAGGCTGGTCGAGTGTCTCGTCATTGATATAAGAACCGCGATTGAATTTAGTTTCGCGTAAGTTAGAAATAACTCTGAAGGTATTTACTAAAATTTATATGCAAAAGTAATAAATAGTAAAATTATTTATAGAAGCAGGCGTTACTTTGCGGAATTCCATATTACAAGCAATATAACAGAACTAACTAACTATTACGATTTTTGTCGTGGAGCCTATCCTCCTGATGATGCTTCGGTTTCGGGGCGAAACGATCGTCGAGATTGTGGTGGTGGGTGTGTGTGCTGCTTTTGTGTGCGTTGTAGCTGGTGAATTGCGCCTTGGGGTGCATGTGGTGGCTTGTCCTGCATGTATAAGGTGCGTAGATTTTGCCTGCTTCATACACATTGGCTTTGCATGCATTCGCTTAACCCGTGCGGATTATAGCAAAGTAGTTAGTTCTGTTATATTGCTTGAAATAGTAAAATTATTTTACTATAATCCGCGATGATAACCTATCCTACTATCCTACTAATATTATAAATGCCAAAGTTTATACATCAGAATAACATATAGGCTACAATTTTTAATGATTTTATGTAATATAACGATATATAATATGTCAATAAAGTCGGGAAATCTGGCTTCTGAGATCTATCTTGGCGTACGCTGCCTAAAGCATCGGAGTTACACAAACATGATGTACAGTAGCATTGTTTGTCTTAAAAAGTTTTAAATAGAAGTCCGTGACAGCATATATCCACCTTTTATGTGGAAGTCACTATGACCAAAATTGTGAATCATAAGTTCAATTAAATTAGATGCTATTTTACAATGCATATTTTAGTATATTTATCAAACTCTCATCAAAAATCAATACATTTGTCGCTTTCAGTATTTCACGTAGATAAACTTTGACTTTCACAGTAAGTAATTTGGCTGATTGGTTTAAAAGTTATCACGATATGATTAACTTGAATGGAGAGCTATAGAGCGCCCAATATGCGCAGCGCGCGACGTTTGTATGAAATTCGTCAGTTTTGAAGTAAGATGTTTGAGATTTTGGACGTAAGAGTAACTAAATAAATATTTTTTTAATATTAGGTAAAAAAATATTTAAATCTAAAATGATTCGTAGCTAAACTTAATGTGAAACACCAAATTCCACGCGAGCGAAGCCGCGGGCAAAAGCTAGTGATTTTATAATCGCGGATTATATCAAAGTAATTTTACTATTACTTTTGTATTATGGATCTCCGCAAAGCAACGCATAATTCTATTATATTATTCTATAAAATTATTTAAAACTTATGTGAATAGTAAAGCTACGTCTAAATGATAAACCAAGGTTTGTTTAATTTAACATCATGATAACATATTAGTCAAAATAGCTGTTAAAATAGCTTTCAAATTATAGCAGTGTTCGTTAATCATTATTCTAATTACGAATAGCAATCCGTAAAATGTCATATGTCATAACGGACTTTTCAGTGTACCTCCACAAGAACAATAATCGCGGCACAAATTTTTGTTATATCTAAAAAAAAGCAGCACTTTCGTAGAGCGTAGAGGTCGTTGCTAAATTTTATTCTAAATATTTCGGCTTAAGTTAACGAAGCAATGGTTTAATCCTTGGATTACGGGTTACTTGTGTAGAATAGAATACAGCAAAGTAATGCTTAATCCTGTACATTTTTTTAAGTTCATAAAAAGTATGTGAATCGACAGCCCTATCGTCGACCTGCCGTGCCGAATTCCGGACCGCTACAATTGATCACGCGCCAAAGCTTACATATTCCAAATTGTAACAAACTATTCCGACACCACGCTGAATGCAATACGAACTACATTCGCATGCACAATTTCGATTAACTTTCGTGTTAAAGAACGGTACAGTTCATCACGCTAGAAGACCGGCATTTTGCGAATTAGACCAAGGTATTCTGGCACCTGGCACATAAGGAATAGGAGATGCTATCGCGTGTATTTTCATTTCCTGCCTAATCTGCGTGGTTGCACACAGGTTCGTTACTTTGACTTGAGATATACGGGAAGCGGTTTAGAGCTTGTTACGATCCTTAAATGACTCATTTGTAGCAAATGACAAATAGTCGGCGTTTTTTGCCTCTTTTTACTAGACTCTCACAAAAGCGGTCTCGTTTACCGGGAAATGCGAAATGTTGGAAACCTTAAGCCCGATTTCTTTAGAACTCTAGGGAAAACTTGACCCGAATATTAAGGGATTTTATTGTTATACATTTAAAACTGTTTTATATAAACTATAACAGAACTACTTTGCTATAATCTGTATATGTTAAGCGAATGTATGTAATGCTAAATGTATAAAGCAGGCAAAATTCACGTACCTTATACATGCAGGACAAGTCACCACACGTATCCCAAGACGCCTCCACCAGCAACAATGCACACAAGCAATACACACAATCACCACCAAAATCCCTACGATCGTTTCGCTCCGAAAACGACGCATCTTCATCGTGTAGTGACTTGTCCTGCATATGTAAGGTACGTGAATTTTGCTTGCTCCATTCACTTAACATTACATACATTAACACACGCGGATTATAGCAAAAAAGTTCTATTATAGTTTCTGTAATATGCAATTGTGCAAAGTAACGCTTCTATAAATCATTCAACACTGTTTTGTATTATTTATTTATGATATCTACATTATATTCAAGACAATATTATCTATGCGTAAATGTGGCTGCATGGAAATAAGCGACGGCCTGTTTTTCCCGTTTTATTAACTTTTTAAATTTTCTAATTCTTACACATTATGCAACACGATAGCTACGAATCAAATCAAATCAAAATAATCTTTATTCAAATAAACTCTTTCAAGCACTTTACAATCGTCAATGATCAGTATGATTAATGAAGCTACAACTGGTTCGGAATGTTGCTCTTACCGAGAAGAACCAGCAAGAAACTCGGCGGTCAATCTTTTAAATATTTTCAATTATACATTATTAAACCGCTGTCTTGTATGAAGCTGAAAGGATTTTCAAATCCATTTTTGTCATCCAAATAATCTTCAATTTTGTAATATGCTTTACGTAGAAGCATATATAATATGCTAAATGTAGAGTGGACTTTCCGATTTCATACCCAATACATGCAGGATTCCTAGTAACGCATGAACAAACCTCCACCACCCGTACCGCAATATAAAACACTACACGCGTTCAACACAGTGGCGTAAATAAATAAATCGTAACGTAATTTGTCACGGATTATAACAAAATTTCATTATTACTTTTGTATTATGGATATACGTAAAGTAAACACTACGTCTATAATTTATTTAGTTTTTCATTTAGAATACTAGAAATAAAAATCGCAAGATAGTAACAGCCTTGTATAGTAGACACTTTGTGAAGCGGAGGCAATCTTAGAGGTCATTAGGGGCACGATCGAAACGTTTCACAATTAGAGATGTGCCGTCTCCGGGATAATTCCGCGATAATCCCGGATCCCGGTCCCGAGAACACTTCCCGGAATTGATTTGATCTGATACTTGTAAGCTCACATTTTTCCGTCGAGGAAAATGTTGCACTATATTTTTACTCTGTTATATTTTGCGTTATTATAAGTAATTACGATATTCAATACCGCGTAAAGTTTGGTCATCCAGGTACTAATACTTTATTCAAGTTTTTTGGACATTTGAATCGTCAAATTACAATACTACTGATTCGGAAAGGTGCTCTTACCGAGAAGAACTTTCAAAAATAAATAATATATAATTGTTTTACAAATCAAAAATTATAACCCAGTCTAGTGCGTAGCTGGTTGCAATTTAAATCCAGGCTTTCTTATTATTAACATAGTCTTCAATGGTATAACGTCGTGTGGTATCCGGCAGAATAGAATAGACCACCCTCCTTTCTTACCGAGGTGTCGTAAGATGCGACTAAGGTATGTCCCGCGTGGTATCCGGCTGCATAGAATAGACCACCCTCACTTACCGAGGTGTCGTAAAAGGCGACTAAGGTAAGTTGACGTCAGGCAAACGGCCGGTCGTAAATCACGTAGCCAAATCATGTGACAACATGTTTGCAACATGTTGTGCCGACCCACTTAGAGTGGGATAAGGGCAGGAGAATGTATGTAGTCTTCAATGGTATAATAATAATAAAATAACCTTTTTTTTCGTAAAATACGAAAAACTCTTTGAATTCGTCACGTAAATATCATCTAAAAAGTAAAAATGGACACCCACAAGGATAAATATCGACAAATCAAAATGGTAATCCGAATGCATTCGGCAAACTGTAAATGCGGCCGATTGTCCGCTTGACATTTATGGCATAATTTTGCTAACTTATGGCGACATGGAGTGTTATCTAGCCCCTAACACTACCCCCTTGGATACAATGTGCTTAAATACGCATTAATGCTTTTTGTAGTTTTCAATATTTTCTATAGGCACTCTATTGCACTGCTTTTGAGATATAAAAAGTGTTAAGGGGGAAATAACGCTTAATTAAGCGTTCTCTAGCAGTCAAAAAGCTGTGATAGCCGAATTTCTAGAGACGATCATGGATTCAAACCCCGGGCAGGCACCAATGAGTTTTTCTATTAAAACCTGTGTCTAATTGATAATTGCAATTTATCACATGCTTTTCGGTGAAGGAAAACATCGTGAGGAAACCTGCATATCTCTAGAGAATTCTGGGGATATGTGTAACCTACCAATCCGCATTGGAGCAGCGTGGTAGGTCTTAGCTCCAATCCTTCTCTCCAAAAACGGAGAGACCCTTAGCCCAGCAGTGAGCATAGTAACAGGCCGTTACTTTACTTATTTTACCAGTCAACCTTAAGGCTCCTTTACATACTCGGCGATTACAAAGGATTAAGCGCGAGATAGATCGTGTTTATTATTATTTTTTTCTTTTTCTTTATTTGCTTGCCGCACCTATTTCAATTTTCCGTTTGACACTAATGTTCTTCAATATTGGCGATGATCGTGTGATTGTCTAGAATCTGCACGACCATCACTCAAGTGTCCTATTAATATCTATTTATATATAAATGAATGGCTGTTACATTCGTCCCGCTAAAATTCGAGAACGCCTGGACCGATTTGGCTTATTTTGGTCTTCAATTATTTGTGGAATTTAATAAAAACAACTATTTTGTTTTTCCTTAGAAACAGAGCTGGGACATTATCATTAATTTTCGATGAGCATCGATAGGTAGTAAAATATCGATGTTTTAAAATCAATTTTGAACTATTTAAAACATACACACATCTTTCCTTGCTAATATTATATACGCCGAAATCTGTCTATCTGTCTGTTACTTTTTCACGGCCAATCCGCTGAACCAATATCAATAACAAATAGTCCTTTTAACACGAAAATCAAGAGGTTTAGAAACCCCATCTATTATATCAATATATCAAGTTTCGAGTAGCGGAATCATTGCAAGGGAAATTGCATTTTAATCCCCCCTGATCGATCTGATTTTTGTCATCGAGATATTATTATTTCAGGACTAATGTCCACGCAGACGAAGTCGCGGATGAAACCTAGTTAAGGTATAGATTTCCCTGCACAGCCTGAGTGACATTTTTCATGTGCAATAGAGCGTTAGCTATAAAACTTTATTTACGGCCCGACTACGAATGAGCCGTTTTTATTATGTTAATTTTGAGCTGCACACAGCGGCAGGCCTTATTTACGGGCCCGAGGTGACAGGGGAGGTTGTAACTAGCCGGATATATTGGTGGCGTTTTTTACATTTAGTTAAAAGTAACTATTGCAAGCGTCACTATTAGGAATTTCATATTAAAGTTCCAAGTGTACTTTACAAGGATGTTACTACTATCTTGCGATTTTTAATTCTAGAATTCTTAATTAAAAACTAAATAACCTATAGACTAAGGCGTTACTTTGGGGAAACCTATAATTCAGAAGTAATAATGGAATTTTGATATAACCCGCGACAAATAGTAACGTTATTTATCGCTGATTTTAGGAAAATTATTTTATTTGTTCTTTTGAATTATCATTCATCAATATCCTGCCCTTATCCCACTCTAAGTGGGGTCGGCACAACAAATTAAAAACATGTTGTCACATGATTTGGCTACGTATTTTACGACCGGCCGCCTGCCTGACGTCAACTTAACTCATAGGGGTAGAATAGACCACCCTCTTTCTAACCGAGGGGTCATATTTTACGACCCCTCGGTAAGAAAGAGGGTGGTCTATTCTACTCAACCGGATACCACACGGTGGGTCAACTTACCTTAGTCTCCTTTTACGACACCTCGGTAAGAAATGTGGGTGGTCTATTCTACTCAGCCGGATACCACATCGCGGGTCGACTTACCTTGATCGCCTCTTACGACATCTCTGTAAGAAATGAGGGTGGTTTATTTTACTGAGCCGGATACAACGCGGCATTTTATTTGTACCTCGAATAACTTCTGTTTATTCCTATCCTAGTGGTACCCGCGACTTCATTCGCGTCAACTTAAGCGTTAAACGCTTGCATTCTTGAAAAAAAAAATGTATTACAAAAAAAGAGCCATACGTAGCATTTACAATTTTAGTCCGCGTGATTCGCTGCGAAGTTAAAGGAAATATCAATTTCTTATACTGATCTTATTATAGACCAAAATCATTATAATTACCTACTTATTGAAGAAAATCGACTTTTTTTGGTTTTCGCTGGAGTTTAGAGAAAAATTGAATATAGCGCCATATGCTTTTATATTTTACCTTATGTTTCGTTAAGCAAGACAAACGTAAAGAAAATTTCGTCCCTATAATATAAGAAAACTGTTGTTTAAGTAATGTAATATGCCGCGTAGTATCCGGCTAAGTAGAATAGACCACCCTCATTCCTTACCGAGGTGTCGTAAAAGGCAACTAAGGTAAGTCGACCTGCTGCGTGGTATCCGGCTGAGTAGAATAGACCACACTCTTTCTTACCGAGGGGTCGTAAAATACTATTAAGGTAAGTTAACGTCAGGCAGGCGGTCGCTCGTAAAATACGTAGCCAAATCATGTGACTACCTACATGTTTATAATATTTTGTGCCAACCCTACTTAGAGTGGGATAAGGGCAGGTGGTAGTTTAAGTAATGTAGTGAAAATTAAACTGAAATAATTAATCCGATGTTCTGCGAACGATGGGTTTAAGTGCTTAAGTTAATCGCGCCGACGGAGTTACAGGCAAATACTAAGACATAATCCCTCTTACATAAATGCAAGCTCTCAGTACTAACCATAATAATAATAGTATAAAAGTATGTTTTTCTGTCTGAGTATTATTGACGAAATGTGGTACGATTGACGATTGATATATCCCCGCCGTGTGGTATCCGGCTATGTAGAATAGACCGCCCTCATTTTTTACCGAGGTGTCGTAAAAGGTGACCAAAGTAAGTCGACCCGCTGTGTGTTATCCGGCTGCGTAGAATAGACCACCCTCATTTCTTACCGAGCTGTCGTAAAAGGCGACTAAGGTAAGTCAACCCACCGTGTGGTATCCGGATGAGTAGAATAGACCACCCTCTTTCTTACCCAGGGGTCGCAAAATGATTAATCGAAGTTGACATCAGGCAGGCGGCCGATTGTAAAATACGTAGCCAAATCATGTGACAACATGTTTGTAACATGTTGTGACGACCCCACATAGAGTGGGATAAGGGCAAGGGGATGATGATGATGACAATTGATATCCGGCTAAAATACAGGACACAAAGGTACGCATTTTTCATTTGGGAACAGAAAAAAAAATAGAAATAATAGATTTAACTGACTGATTTGACTCCTGAGCTTAATTCCTGCCGTAGGCCAACATTTTTCATAAACAACTTGTTGGTTCTTCGAGTAAAATTCAAAATATTATTTATTCAAGTAGACACTGTCCTGTCCAGTACTTTTGAATCGTCAAATGTTTTTAAATAAGCTACCACTGATTCGGAAGTTTGCTCCTACTGATAAGAACTAGCAAGAAATCCTGCAGATATTTGTTACAAACAAAATCACAAGTATTAAGTTACTTTGGGCTCGGACAGCCGCGTGTGCAAATTTTCTCATATAGTGAAAAAAAATAGAAACTTAAACATTGACTTAAATTCAAAGAATTATGGGACCATAACTTTTCGTGGTCATGTTATTTTATCCCATAATAAGATATATTGCCAAATATGTCCGTTGAATACAACGTCAGTTCAGCCCTCACAAATCTCAAGCAACAGAAAAAAAAACAACCGATATTGGTAATCGGCATCATTAATAAACCACTACCCTCACCCGATGTGCAATTTAATCCTTCGTAGATCTGCACGCGAGTTAAATAAATAAATTCGATCGATACTTCACTTACTTTGTAACGGGCGGATGTTTAGGTTTTATTTATTAAAATTTTAAGAATAGTACACAAATACAATGTCTACTTTCATCATTCTTCTGCTTTTCTCTCCCATTCGCTCCTAGTAATACATTCAAATTCAAAATATTATTTATTGAAATAAACTTTTAAACAAGTGCTTTTGAATCGTCAACTCAAATGCTAGTACGGAAAGCTTTTCCTACCGAGAGGAGCCAGCAAGAAACTCGGCGATTGCTTTTCAAAGATAATTCTTATTACTAGTTACGTTTAATCATTACTGTCTTTTACAGGGATGAAGAGTGGCTATATCCACGCATTCTTATCTCCGAAGTAATCCTCAACAGTATAGTAAGCTTTCTGTATAAGCCCTTTTTAATAGTGTTTTTTAAACTGCTGTAATGGCAAAGATAGAATTGATTGCGGAATTTTATTATAGAATCATACACCCCAAACCCACAAAATATTTACTTAGATTATTTAGATTTAGGTGTTTTTAATTTACTAGTTACATTTAGTTATACATCATACTTATTTTACCAAAAATAATTTATAAAATAAATAGTTAAATTTTAATAAAATCAAATAATCACTATTATGTATATTGCATCATTTTACAATATGTGTATAATATCTATGTGTATAATATCTACGTGTATAATATCTATGTATATAGTGTTTCGTTGTTTTCCTTTTTCTTCCTCCTTTTTTCACTATCCAAATTACACTTCTTGTCCTTTTCTTTCTGTTATTCAAAGGTTGACGGGAAGAGATCCCTTTTAGGGATAAGTCCATCTTTGTGCATGTGCTATTTTTCTTCCTTTCTTTTTTGTAATATTATGTACCTATGTAAAATAAAAAATAAATAAATATATAGCATAAATAGTTACATTTAGTTAATTAATATATGGTAAAATTACACACTCGACTGTCTCTAAAGTGTCTAATACTTGTGTTATGGATGACGGTAGACCAGTAAATATATATTAGACTGGCCCGTTGGCGCTGTGGGTAGTGACCCTGCCTTCAGCTCCGTGGGTCGCGGGTTCGATTCCCGCCGAGGGCCAAGTAAATATATATTTGACTGGCCCGTGTGCGCTGTGGGTAGTGACGCTGCCTTCAGCTCCTAGGGTCGCGGGTTGGATTCAACATTTTCTATAAACAAATTGTTGGTTCTTCGAGCCTGGGTGTGTATTTGTATTTAAGTATGTATTTAAACTTATAAATGTAGTATATTTACCAGTTGTCCGTCACCCATAACACAAGTATTAAGTTACTTACTTTGGGGACGGATGACGTGTGTGTAAATGTCCCATATATTTACTTATTTATCTAGTCATTATCAAGCATAAGGTCACAGAGTAGCTACATCGACGCATTGATAAGAATTATCAATGTTCTCTCTTATAACAATATCTTCTATCCCCTTAAGTGGCACTGCTCTGTAGCTCTGTGGACCATTATTTCCACGTCGTTAGCGAAGCCTCCTTAGGACCGTTTAACATCCATTACTGTGAATACATTTTATACATTAAAATTCGGATCATAATGACGGCATGGATCATTAAGTCGGCCGGTTACTATCCGGTGATAAATTGTTAGGATTATTATTGATAGAGACTTGTTAGAGGTCACGTAATGTGGGATCTGTGGGGTTTACACTTCTTTTCCAATCGATATTCATTTTCGGACGTAAGCCTAACGGATTTCGACGGTATACGATTTTGCACTTGCAAAGTTTTGCGACTGAATGCATTATTATCCTATAAATATCTTATCAATATATATATTATCCTATAAATGAATCATCATCCTCCTGCCCTTATCCCACTCTAAGTGGGGTTAGTACAATATGTTACAAACATGTCACATGATTTAGCTACGTATTTCACGACCGGCCGCCTGCCTGACGTCGACTAACCCTAGTCGTTTTTTAGGACCCCCTCCCACCAAAACTAAAATATTATTATTAACAGAAACAAACTCACTATATCAGCTCGATAAGAAAGAGGGTGGTCTATTCTACTCAACCGGATACCACACGGTGGGCCAACTTACCTTGGCCGCCTTTTACGACACCTCGGTAAGAAATGAGGGTGGTTTATACTATTGAGCCGGATACCACACGGCATAATTTTTTCTTAATAAAAGATTTTTTTCTTTATTACTAATATAATATCTAGCTGTGGTAATCAGTTGTCACAAAAATTTCCCCGAATTGAAATTTTGAATATAAAAGTATTTATTGTGAGTGAACCGTAAGAGATAGCGACATACCGTCGTGGACTTTTTTATTCTTGTTGTAAGTCGTATACTTGTACAATTCACTAGTACATTTCTAGTACAATTTTCAAGTACACGCGACTAAAGTTCCCAGCAAGCAAGTTTTTAACAACTGCGCGATCTCTTCAACACAATTTACATAATACCGATATGTACTATATACTTAAACCATCCGGAAGTATTGCACTATCTTTTGTTGAAAACCGTACAAAAATCCGTTCAGTAGATTTTGAGAAAATCGCTTACATACAGACAGACAGCTTTTTGGGACTTTGTTTTATAATAAGTATAGTAGGATTATTCTGTTTTTCTCTAAAAACTATTTTCTGCAATATGAATAATGCCTATAAATCGTTAGGGGTAACTATGACCGCTCAAACCCAATCCCCCTTTCAACTAAAAACAATCGGACCCTGTATCAATTTGTATGACAGACCCGAGAGCCCTCCACAGCGAAAACTAACCGTACAAACGAAACAATCAAACAGCAGGATGAGAAGCGTGCGTTTCGAGTGCAGTCGAGTGTGCCGTGTCCGCCCGGCCCACTGCCAGCCCCCAGCGATACGGGTTGGTGGGGGTTGACATTTTTATTAGCATACACGGACGCTCTCGACTGAACCTACACCCCTGACGGCACATGTCATATGCCCGGTTTCACCAACAACCCCTAAACTATCACTTTGCTAAGGGACACTTAACTAAATGGGACTCCTAAACAGACCCCTTACTTAAATTTGATTTCACCAATGAATGTTACCCCTAACTATGGGACTCCTAACTATGTGACGTTTTTTTTACCATAATAGTGCGTGACTTGCTATCGGTATTTACGATTGATAAGAAATAAAAAGGTTTTGTGCAAAATTTTAATTTATACTATTGAATAAAAATAAGGGAAAGCAATATATCTTCTATGTTATTTCTTTTATGCAATATTAAATATTTTTGATCAAAATTTTATGTATAATGGTATTGTACATTGATTTTTACTCTGTATTTTAAAAGTAATGCTGTCAAGTTGTTACCTACGCCATAATTATTGATATCCTTCAAAGCCTACAATTGTTGTGTGTACATCTTGCGAATGGAACTGTGTATTTTAGTTATGTTTAGCAAATTATACCAGTAATATGCTAAACATAACTACACACATTTTTTCAACTTATTAAGTATAGTTAGATGAGAAGAAACTAAGATCTAATAAAATAAATATTCCTTACTCACCTATTATCTGGGTATTCCAAATAAGACTCAATAATTTCTAGTAAATACAACACTGTCGATTTATATAACCTATATCTCTTAAAAAAGTCTACTTCATCAAAATTTATAAAATAATTTGGCCGCTTTCGATAAAGTTTTGGTCTTCGACTTCTATTCACTTCAAAAATAGTATCAATAGTTTCTGAATTATCGAATAAATCAAATAAATCACTGTCCATTGTAGTTTCTTTTATAGTTGTGTGTCGGTTTGGGGGGTCGACAATCCACTCCTCAAATTTAAGAGTCCCCTAAGCGGTTAAGTGACCCCTAAATGTTGGTGAAACGAAAACAGTCTCCTAAACGTCCCCTAAATATACATAGGGGTCTCTTAAATTGTAGGGGATGTTGGTGAAATCGGGCACTAGTCCAGCAATTATTTGTCGATGATAATAAATACTGAGAATGTGATACCCGGCTGAATAGAAGAGACCACAAAAGTAATAATAAAATTATTTTGCTATAATCCGCGATACAGTAAATAGAAAATATATATAGTGTTTATTGTATAGTGGACTATCAGTATTTTCATACCCGATACGTGCAGGATTCGTAAAAGCACATGCACAAACCTCCACCACTTCCACCACAATACACAAGCACTACACAGTTTCACTATCACAAACTCAACAATCGTTTCGCCCCGCAACCGAAGCATCGTCAGGAGATAGACTCCACGACAGAATCGCAAAGTATAAATCGCACTTTGCGATTTACGAATCCTGCACGTATCGGGTATGAAAATACTGATAGTCCACTATACAATAAACACTATATATATTTTCTATTTACTGTATCGTGGATTATAGCAAAATAATTTTATTATTACTTTTGTATTATGGATCTCCGCAAAGTAACGCCTAATTCTATAAATTATAGAAGAGACCACCTTCATACCTTCTTACCAAGGTGTCGTAAAGGCAAATAAGGTAAGTCGACCCGCCGTATAATATACGGTTGAGTAGAATAGGCCACCTTCTTTCTTGCCGAAGGGTCGTAAAATACGACTAAGGTAAGTTGACGTCAGGCAGTAAATGTAATTGGGTAAATGTATTTATTGGGGAATTTTATAACTACGAATGGTATACAAATATGGTATAATTATTATAAAGTAAATAACATGACCTAAGAATGAAGGTCAAAAATTCATACCCCCCCCCACCCTTTCTTGTCGGTCAAAGACTGTTATCTGTAGAATGTTGATTCAAGGCGATACAACTGGGTCAGTTAGCTACTGACTATCCTCCTTATATTAAGCAGAGGTAATCAATTAAACCTCAGAAAAAATTATTCTCATAAGAATCATACTATAATATGTTTCTGAAACAAACGACTGCTTGTTGTATTATATGACTTTAGTATAATCTGACAACATAAGCAAAGTTTTCGAGTTCAACAAAACTCGTAACACCTGAAAAAGTTTCCATTGCATTTCCTTCCTCAAAAACCATTACACCACTCGATAATGATATCGATCTTTCAAACTTAACCTATCGATAGCAAACTTTACTAATTACGATTATTCAACCCGCTCATACGTATGAGGTGCGAGCGGGACGGGTATAGAGAATTCGGGTCGATGGTATCTCGTTTACGCTCCATTACCCCCGCAACTCGGCGCGATTACACGAGTTAGGTAAATGGTGCGAAAGCCAAACACGTGTGTACATTGCTGGCTGGTCGTTAATGTGGACCGCGTGAGTTGGTACCGACCGCGCGATGTATGCGCGACTCGACCACGATGCGGGTAGGTGTGGTTGTAAATTAATAAGGTTGGATTCGCGCGTTTTCAACGCCATTTTCGATGTTTATTTTCGTGTTATTCCATTTTTAACTCGTTTTTAAATTTCAAATGTGAAAATGTTTATTAAAGTTATATCGTGTTACAGAGTAATTAAGCGAGCTTTACTTCCACTTACATAATAGCTTTATATAGATTAGTAGCAGCCTGTTACAATCCCACTGCTGGGCATAGGCCTCCTCTCTCCGTTTCTGGAGAGAAGGGTTGGAGCTAAGACCTACCACGCTGCTCCAATGCGGATTGGTAGGTTTCACATATCTCCAGAATTCTCTAGAAATATGCAGGTTTCCTCACGATGTTTTCCTTCACCGAAAAGCGTGTGATTAATTGCAATTATCAATTAGACACATGAGTTTTAATAGAAAAACTCATTGGTGCCTGCCCGGGTTTGAACTCGTGTTCCCCTCGAAAGAGTCGCACGGTCTCACCGCTGGGCTATCACAGCTCTTATATAGATTACTATATGTTAATTCATTATTCAAGAATACATTTCGAATTATATAGAAAACTGTTGGAGTGTGTACGATTAAATGATAATCAAGTAGCTTCATAGATTTTATTTATTTATTTCTCGTTAAAATTTTTACAATTAATGTTATAACTTACGTAAAATTAAAGAAAACGATATTGGCTGCATTACTTGAAAACTGCTTCGCAGCCAATAACGTCCGCCTGCATTATAATACATTAATTAGACACTATATTATGTATTTTCATACGTTTTTGTGTGGGTGTGATAAAAGAATGTTCATCGTGTCGTGAAGTCGCACTGAGAGAGGCACATATTTGGCAAAATACTAACTACTTACATACAACAATTAACCCTACATCGTAGTGCCTCTCAAGTCCGGCGATGTTTCCGCGCTCGCCCGTACCGCCCGATGACGCAGTAAAATCCACATAAACAGAAATCACATTTTCATTCCGAAAAAAAAGTATTATGGTATTTGATTGGAAAGCTGTGATAGCCTAGTAGTAAGACCGTGCAACTTTTTCGAGAGGGTCACAGATTCAAACCCCGGGCAAGCACCAATGAGTTGTTCTATTAAAACTTGTGTATAATAGATATTTGAAATTTATCATACGCTCATCGGTGAAGGAAAACACCGTGAGGACACTTGCATATTTCTAGATAATTCTAGAGATATGCGTAACCTACCAATCCGCATTGGAGCAGCGTGGTAGGTCTTAACTCCTAAAACTCCTAAAACGGAGAGATGAGGTCTATGACCAGCAGTGGAATAGTAACAGGGCGTTACTTTACGACGATTTCGTACCAGAAAGCGCAGCGAAGATGAATTCTCAGGTAGGTTTATAAAGAAGATTACAAAGAGTCGCTTTATATAAGAACAAGATCGAATAGCATATAAATTCCTCTAAGAGAAAAACAAAAGTAATAATAAAATTATTTTGCTATAATCCGCTATACAGTAAATAGAAAATATATATAGTGCTAAATGTATAGTGGACTATCCGTTTTTTCATACCCGTTACATGCAGGATTCGTTAAAACACATGCACAAACCTCCACCACTGCCACCACAATACACAAGCACTACACACGTTCACTATCACAAACTCAACAATCGTTTCGGTCCGCAACCGAAGCATCATCAGGAGATAGACTCCACGACAAAATCGCAAAGCCTCTAAGAGACTTGTATGAGGCAAGTCCATCGGTTTTGAAAAATAAGATATAAACTGGAAAATTTAACCTAACTATAAATCGAATTTTGAACCTGTCGTAAGTCTTACCAAACCAATACAAGAGATTCCAGCATTATTGTTTCAAAAGTCATCTTAAGTCAAAGTTATTAAACAGACAAAGAAAATTTCAACGATTAATTCTAAGCCTTTAATACAAAAGAAAGCTATAACTAAGTCCGTCATTGTGTTGAACATGTAAGGGTACAACTAAAGTACAGCCAGCATAAAAAGTTTGTTATTATTAATAAAATATTTAATTAATAAAAATAGGCTGTATTTTTTAATATGTTGTTTATTTTATACAATGTCACGACCCATTACGGATGCTGTGTGGTATCCGGCTGAGTAGAATAGACCACCCTCATTTCTTACCGAGGTGTCGTAAATAGCGACTAAGGTAAATCGACCTGCCGTATGGTAACCGGCTGAGTAGAATAGACCACCTTCCTTTCTTACTGAGTTGTCGTAAAATACGACTAAGGTAAGTTGACGCTAGACAGGCGGCCGGTTGTAAAATACATAGCCAAGTCATATGACAACATGTTTGTAACATGTTGTTTCGATCCCACGTGCAGGAGGATGGTGATGATTTTTAAATAATAATATTATATAAATTAGTACCGAATTCCTCAAGAATCAATTTACTCGATATATTATTATCATTGTTATGGTAAATGTAACTTTGGGCATACGTTTAAAAATCTTAAATAAATAAGGTAAAAGTGTGGTTGTTCCATGAAACAATGTTTATATTATAATATATAATCGTATGGACTACTTATACAACATTAATAATGTTTAATGAAAATATTTTATTCTGCTTACAGTACATTTACATCACAATAACCTCCGGACATAATTCTAAACTGTGTCAAACACCACCAGATACAAGGGCGTGACTAGTAAAATAATAATTAATATTAAATGTCTCCATTCATACTTATGACTAATAGTTCACTCCATACAATGTTATTCATATTGTATAGCGTCAATAGATTTCAACTATTCTTCAGCGTTTTAATCTTTTTATTGTATAATTTCTTTGTCAACGGTACCGTTCATAAGTTCATAAGCCTAATGGGTCAGGGTTCATACATGCTTACATGATTTCAAACCACGCTTTACTGTAATAGAAAATATGAAGTGAAGAAATAATCATTTCTCTGCCATGAAAGCAGAAATCTAAACTTATTATTAAACAAAGTCCCAAAAAGCTGTCTGTGTGTAAAATCGATTTTCTCAAAATCTACTGAACGGATTTTTGTACGGTTTTCACCAATAGATAGTGCAATGCTTCCGGATGGTTTAGATATATAGTACATATCGGTATTAGGTAAATCACGCCGTGTGGTATCCGGCAGAATAGAATAGACCACCTTCCTTTCTTACCGAGGTGTTGTAAGAGGCGACTAAGGTAAACGCCGTGTGGTATCCGGCTGCATAGAATAGACCACCCTACTTTCTTACCGAGGTGTCTTAAGAGGCGACTAAGGTAAGTTGACATCAGGCAGGCGGCCGGTCGTAAAATACGTAGCTAAATCATGTGACAACATCCTTATAACATGTTTTGCCAACCCCACTTAGAGTGGGATAAGGGCAGAAGAATGATGATCGGTATCAGGTAAATCGTGTTGAAGATATCGCGCAGTTGTTAAAAAACTTGCTTGCTGGGAGCTTTGGTCGCGTGCGCTGCGTAAACCAGCAGAGATATGCTAAAGTAATGTACTAAAGATTGTAGATCTATAAAAATACTACAAAAAAGTAGACACATAAGTTTTAATAGAAAAACTAATTGGTGCCTGCCCGGGTTTGAACCCATGATCATCTCTAGATAGTCACACGGTCTCACGGCTGGGCTATCAAAGGTCCATTAATAATATAAATCATAAATTTAAACACAGTTGGGTGAGCATTTAGCATTCTATACTTGAGCTGTCCTGCGATACAAGTGAATAAGTCCGTATAGGTATGAGTTAATTGGCAAAGTTTTTCTTGCCACTTCTCTCTGGAGCCGAGTAAAACAACTATCCTGGACCAAACGGAAAAATAACAACGCAAACAAGAAGTGTGGGGGCTTCGACTTTAAGTTGAACCGTGGAAGTTTCTTTCTTTTTATTTGCTTTTAATTGTTTTCAACACTCTAACGTAGTACGAAGGAGGGATCATCTATTTAATTTGAGTTAAGTTCGACCGCATCGCCGGCGTTTTTAGTTTCTTGCTCTGTAATTAGTAACAAGACGTCATTAATAAAATATGAAATAATTTTAGTTAGAAATGCTTGAAGGATGGAGAAGTTAGCTTTGCCAATAGCAGACCTCATACTAATACTACCTACACCTTACCTCATACACACTGTCAGTTTTTTTTTACCCGATACATGCAGATTAAGCGATCATTGAGTTCCATTGTATCGAAATCCTGCACACCTGTGGAAAAAAGTTTGCGATTAAACATTTTAGAAGAACTTGAGTTCATAAAGCATAACAATGTCACCCTCTTTAATGACCAGATAAATGTTTCGAGTTCAAGCTTGTTGCACGTGTTCGGAGCCAAAATAAAATTAATGTTGGGATTGAACCGATTACTATATGACCATGCTTGTTTGCATAATGCTTCCGCTTGCGATTTTGTCGTGGAGTCTATCTCCTGATACTTCGGTCGCGGGTCGAAAAGATTGTTGAGTTTATGATAGTGAACGTGTGTAGTGCTTGTGTATTGTGCTGGCGGTGGTGGAGGCTTGTGCATGTGTTTTTTACGAATCCTGCATGTATCGGGTATGAAAAAAACGGATAGTCCACTCTACATTTAACATTATATATATTTCCTATTTACTTTATCGCGGATTATAGAAAATAATTTTACTATTACTTTTGTATTATGGATTTCCGCAAAATAACGCCTAATTATATAAGTTATTACTTAAAAATGTAGAAAAATATACTTCGACTCTATCACTGTCATATTAATAACACCATTAGATTTAGCATTATATATATTTTCTATTTACTTTATCGCGGATTAAAGCAAAAAGAATTTTATTGTTACCTTTGATCTCCGCATCTCCTAATTCTGTAAATGAGACAGTTCAAAACGTCGTCATGAAGAAAAGCCATACAATGTTCACTAAGTTGCAGTTCGTTATGAAATTAAGTCCCTTCCTGGATTATGGACACCAGCAATTTCAATTTGAAATTAAAGTGTGGTTATTGTAATAGCGGCTAAAACGCATATATTTCTTTTTCTTTTCATTTGAAGCTAATAATATTGGGGATATAATGAATTCTAATCCTAATAGAAAATTCAAAATTTACCTTAAGACAAATATACATGTTTTATAGAAGCAGGCGTTACTTTGAGGAATTCCATATTACAGAATCTATAACAGAACTACTTTGCTATGTTTCGCGTGTCCATCGAATGCATGCAAAGCTTATGTGTATGAAGATGGCAAAATTCACGTACCTTACACACACAAGTTACCACGTGCATCGTAATGCACATTACGATTCAATTCATTCGATTGCGCATACGATTAAGACGCCTCCACAGAATGCACAGAAGCAATACACACAACGACCACCAAAATCTCGACGGTTGTTTCGCTCCGAAACCTAAGTATCATCAGGAGGATAGGCTTCACGACAAAATCATGTGGATTACAATGCATGTGTTGGCTTGTCCTGCATGTATAAGGTACGTGAATTTTGCCTGCTCAATACACATTAGCTTTTCACGCATTCGCCTAACCCGCGCGGATTATAGCAAATAGTTCTGTTATAGTTTTTCAAATATACATGTCCCAGAGCTAAACTTTTATAAGTCTACTATGATGGAACATGTTTACGTTACGAATATTTGCTCTCTAAGCTGTTTTTTTTTGTAATTTTTGTATTTTTTTAAAATAGGTCACACAATATAGTAACTATATACAATTGTTAATAATTCATAACAGTTAATATCTTTTTACAGTAAGCACTAAGTCCCTAATATTGGGCTTTCTGTGAACCGTTTCGAACAACCGCACTATGCCCATGAAGTTACAGACCGCTGTAAAGTTGCCGTTTGTATGGGATGACTACTCACTATTTCTAATATAACCTAAATCGTAGAGCAACTTTACGCGGGCTGAAAATAATTTGCAGTGGGTAGTGACCCTGCCTTCAGCTCTGCGGGTCGCGGGATCGATTCCCGCCGAGGGCCAACATTTTCTATAAACAATTTGTTGGTTCTTCGAGCCTGGGTGTATATTTGTATTTAAGTATGTATTTAAAATTATATATGTAGTATATTTACCAGTTGTCCGTCACCATTTTTTTTTTCGTATGTGTCTTATGCTGTTAGCCCTAATGGCTTTTACAGCGTCACCGCTGGGATGGGCGAGCGCAGAAGCTTCGCCGGGATGTCCGTCACCCATAACACAAGTATTAAGCTACTTACTTTGGGGTCGGACGACCGTCTGTGTAATTGTCCCATATATTTACTTATTGTTTATTTGTTCATTCAAGTGTTAGCACTTGTTATCCGGTGCTACCAAAGTGTTCAGTTTTATTATATTCAAGTTGTTCGATGTAATGTTTTTAAAATATAGGGTGAATAAAATTAAATTGAGGGTATTTAAAATCTAATGCGTGAACTTAGATGTAAAAAAGTTATGTTTAAAAAAAAGGACTTTTTCATCTTTATGTTAGCCCAGTATTGTGAAAGTGTAACAAACAGGAAGGCAGAATTTCGCTCTATAATATGAGTACACGTATGGATTATCTTTAACGGCATTATTTAACCAACTAAAATGAAAAGGCGCTCTTAATCCATATATTTATACTAGTTGTGCTTGCGGCTTCGCCCGCGTAAATTAGTGTATTTAATTGCAATTTTGTACATAAAAGTAGTTATTGTGAGCTAACCATTAGACATACAGACATGATGTCGCGGACTTTTTCGTAGTATTTTTATAGACCTACAATTCTGTAGTACATTATTTTGGCGTAACTCTTCTGGTTTACGCAGCGCACGCGACTAAAGCTCCCAGCAAGCAAGTTTTTAACTGCTCGATCTCTTGAACACAATTTACATACCGATATGTACTATTTACTTAAACCATCCGGAAGTATTCTATCTTTTGGTAAAAACGTACAAAAATCCGTTTAGTAGATTTTGAGAAAATGGATTACATACAGAAAGTCAGCTTTTCAGGACTTTGTTTTATAATAAGTATTTATGTTAAAATTAATTTAAAAAATAGAAACGAAAAAGAATTTAACAAGCTTTACTTTTTATTAAATATATTTTGCAATAATTTAGTTTAATATATTATGTATGGTACTTGTAAGCATGTAGGTTTCACATCGAGACATCAATTATTCTAAGCGACCACTCATGTTGATTTAAGATATCAATCTTCAATTATATGTCAGTTTTACCAATTAATAAATAAATAAAAGAAAGACTTCTTATCAATTCAATAATAACAAAGCGACTTTCGATGACTTATAATGATCGTGAAAGTCTATTTACCAAATTATATTACTACTGATGTTTTAACTGAAATACCGTTCATACTAAGACCATACCTTTTTCTGTCCGTTTAACATTTTTGCGGCTTCAACGTTCGGAATTGAACTAGTATTGGTAACGGCAATAATGCTCGGAGCTTAGCGAACAAGTTCATTTAATTTTTAAACCGACTTGTAAAAATGGGAGTTAATAAGGGGCCCTTGTATGTATTCTTTTCAATTACTTCGTCTATTGAAAAATTTATTAGACTTGTCCGCGAGTATTACGTGAGCTTATATTCAGAAGCGCAATTTGGTTGTTAAGCTCTTATGTTAGAGAAAAATAATAAAATTGGCCTTCAGCGCCGCGGGTCGTGAGATCGATTCCCGCCGAGAGACAATATTTTCTATAAAACTAGGCTTGGTTTTCTAACTTATTTGTTTATTTTGCTAATTTTAGCATTACAATTTTCAGCCTGTTCATATTAAATTGCTTGAATTAACAGTTTATACATACGTCTAGGGTTAAATAGGAATATTCAATTCAATGTTCGATTATACACAGATGTATTAAGCTGTGATTCCTATTTCCGAGCATGCCCCGTTGTACGTGGTCAATCCAAAACACGTGCAACTGGCTATTGTATATATTGGACTTTGTATGATACATATTTGTTAACTGGATGTATTGAAATATAATTTAATAATAATAAAAATAAAATATAATAATATGACACATTTTAGGCTGGCTTCCCTACTCTATGGATATATGTCAGAAAGCCTACTATTGAGGAATACTTAGTCGACAAGAATGGGTGGACAGAGTTACTCTTCGACCCTGTACAAGACATGAATAACTATATGTAACTAGTACTAATAATTATTCTTTAAAAAGAGCAACCGCCGAGTTTCTTGCTGGATGGCAGGAGCAGTAGAGTTGTTTAAAAGTTTAATTCAATAAAAAATATTTTGAATTTGAATTTGTCATAACTTTGTAGCATAATCATATTATGTTGAAACTCAAACAAACGGCAGAGTTTAAATAATAAAAAAACTCTTCTTTTGTCTTTTTTTGACGAATTTTCGTTTAAACTTTATTATTCTTTATCTACTCTGATACTATAATACAAAGATTATAAAACTGAAAACAAAATTCTTATGACAAACATTACGTACAGAACAAAAATAAAAAATTAAAAAGTTTCATTACGATACAGGTCTTGTATGGACACCTATATCATAATGTAACTTTTTAATCATAACGATACACCTATACAACTTCCAGCTAGACCAAGGAGGAACCTTTACCTTAAAAAAAAGGTTTCAATAAATGGGTCCGCGGCGACGCAACACGCATGCGCAATCGATGTTTGCGCCTTGGCGCCAATATATGACATTTAAAAAATCTATTCAATATTTAAACGAAGTTTAGTTTTGTTTGTAAAAAAATAAGTTTTTGTGTAATAACATGTCTGAGAGGGGGATAGTGGTAATTGTACACCACCAGATATTCTGAAAGCTGCGTCAAACATGACCGTGAACCTGTTGCAGACGAAATCTAGGAGCAACTATATTAAATGTTACCACGGGTTCATGGAATGGAAACGTACGTTTTACGTATTATAGTATGAGAGTAGATAAAGTAGTGTATGATACTGTACATAACTTGGTCTTATAACACTCGTGTGACACTACAAAAAAACTCGCCTGCGGCTCGTTTTTTTAAACCACACTCGTGTTATCAGAACCCTTATTATGCAACAGTATCATAAACTACTATGTCTTTGATATCTTTGGCTGTTCTGAGTTTCAAATAAAACCCTTATTTAGGTTTTCATTTATTCACTGAGTAGTGAATAACGGTTCTAAGTTTTTAAGAACGTCGAGAAAGTTACGGCCATCCGCTCGTTCTATATATTTCTCCTAGGCAAGCCTACAGCAAACAACCTCCTTCGTCCGGTTTATTTGCGCACGTGCTTCGAGACGATCTCGAAATATCTAGCTGCGTTCAATATTTGTGTTTGTTCAGTCATTTTGCCAGTGAATTTCGTCTGTCTGTGCGGTTATAAGATAAGATTGGAAGAAAACGAACTCTACATGACCACTTTATTATTCTTTCGATATACAGTTTTCTGTTATATAAAAAAGATTTTTACAAGCAATATTTTGTATAAAATAGACGTTGAGATTTCGAAACAGAAAGTAGATGTAAACATTGTTATATAAATAAGGAAATTCGTGTGAAATTTTTAAGTCAATGTATTGAATAATTCTCGAGTTTTGCGGATACAAACATACGATATCATTTTTTTTGGGTAAAAATGAAAACTGAAAGATCGATGCATTTTTCAAAATGCCTATTGCTGCAATCCCGACGTTAATTTAGGCAACTGGTTAGGAATGAGCGAGTGATAAAATTTAAAATTATTTGTCAAAATAGATACGTGATGTTACCCGTTTTGATCACAATGAAATTGTTTTTTTTGTAAGTAGCGGTAGTAGCCGCCCGTTACAATCCCACTGCTGGGAATAGGCCTCCTCTCTCCGTTTCTGGAGAGAAGGGTTGGAGCTAAGACCTACCACGCTGCTCCAATGTAGATTGGTAGGTTACACATATGTATCTCCAGAATTCTCTAGAGATACGCAGGTTTCCTCACGATGTTTTCCTTCACCGAAAAGCGTGTGATAAATTGCAAATATCACATGAAAAAAGTAGTACTACTAATTTTTTTTGTAGATTGGCTTAAAATACGAATATTAACAACTAAATTATTATAGTAAGTGGTGACGCTAATTACGCGGAATCGGAAGTGGTGAAAAAACCAAAAGGTTTGTTTAAATCACAACGAAAATCATTAGAAGAACTCTTTATGCCTAAGAGGAATCATTGACTCAATAATTCTTAGTAAAAAGAAAGTTTTAACACGTTACATCTTTGAACTCTGTTGCCAGGCAATTTAAAATACAGCATAAATTGCATCATTCCGTTTGAGAGATTATTACACACTTAAAAGGGGGGAAAGTAGCGAAATTTCAAAGCGGCCACGGTGACATCTCTTATTCTGAATGGTTCTGCACATATTTAAAATTGAAACTATCAATTGAATAATACAATACAGGTACTAAAAAAAACTTATTTAAACACCTTCGTTAATTGCCTCAATAGGTGACTAGAGGGCTGGCTCCTTTTTCAAAGAATCTGCTTTGTGATTCAACGCGGAAACGCTGTCACATTCTTGGGTCTGTTGTCTTCTACATTGCCAACCATGATCAGATTTTCAAGGTCACCATCTCCTCTGCGCATTATGTGTGCGGATTGTCTAAGTCTATATTCCATAGAGAAAGATCGGGAATATTAGGACTCTGTCTAATCGAGCTTTGGTCTTATAACTTATTCCCCGATTTTCCAAATATTTCAAATATTCTCGGTAAATTAATTGTTTATAGTCCAGTCATTTAAGCTTAAATTAGATAAGAATCTCGGAGTTCGAGATACTCAGCTGTAAGTTTGTAAATACTCTGAGCTGAAGTGATCCTGGGACCGCGCGCTCTCCGCCCTCTATCTCGAAAACGGTTCACCGTAAAAAAAATGTTTTTAAACAAAATTTGTAGAGTATTTTGTATTCTACAATATTGAGAATTTTCTACTCTACAATATTGATAAAAACACAAATAGCAAAAAACCCATAGGAAATGAGATATTTACAAAAAAAGCGCAAAAAACCGATTTTTATGACATTTGACCTAGAAATTTAATAGTTGCGTACACCCTACCATATGTAGGTTTCGAGATATCTTTTAGGGTGTCAATATACAAGTATTTACAGACTTACAGCTGATTATCTCGCATTCCGAGGTGAACTTACTATAATGACTGGACTATTATATATTATAAATGTAATGAATACGAAATATTAGACCTAGTGAAAGTAGTACTTACACATGTAGTGTTATGTTAGTCATTTATTCTACATGTTAATAGTAATCCTGCATATATAAAGCGTGACAACGCATTGGCCTTTCTACTTAGCATGATATTGAATACTTAACTAACGTGGATTATTACAAAATAATTCAATCTTTACTTTTCTACTATGGAATTCTGTAAAATAATGCTTACTTCTTTAAATAATATATATTATGCAAAAGTAATAATAAAATCATTTTGCTATAATCCGCGATACAGTAAATAGAAAATATATATAGTGCTAAATGTATAGTGAACTATCCGTTTTTTCATACCCGTTACATGCAGGATTCGTAAAACACATACACAAACCTCCACCACTGCCACCACAATACACAAGCACTACACACGTTCACGATCACATCCTCGAGAGATAGACTCCACGAAAAAAATCGAAAAGCGAAGCATTATCCGAACAAGCATTGTTATATAGTAGTCAACTTCACCTTTACCTTTGAACACGTGCAACAAGCTTGAACTTGAAACATTTATCTGCTCGTTAATGAGGGTGCCATTGTTATGCTTAATGATTTCTAATTGTTCCAAAATATTTAATTTTTAATAACTTAAGTAACGCCTAATTCTATAAATTATATATTATGCGTATTATAATTTACTTGCCAACTTTTAGGTGTCGATTTTAGCCGTCACTGTTCCGTCGCATTGCATAACATTTTTGTGTAAATACGAGCAAAGTAGCATAACTTAATAATTCAATTATAAATATGGCGTTTTTAATCTGACCGTAAGGATTTATATCCTTAAGAGGTGCAGCTGCACTTGAGCCTCAACTGCATGGTGTAAAACACATTTAATGAGTGATTTTCGAGAGGTGGGGTGCATAACGAGCAACTAGCATTGCGTACGTCTATTTGTACATATGTTCAAGTAATAAGAGAAGGTGGGGCAATAGGACCCCTGACTTATAACCATGCATAGGTTGAGAATATCTCATTCTATCTATGCTTATATTATAAATGCGAAAGTCTGTCTGTAACGGTTTCACAGCTAATCTGCATGAGCAATATTAATGAAATTTGGTATAATTTATAGAATAAGGCGTTACTTTGTGGAGATTCATAATACAAAGGTAATAATTAAACTATTTTACTATAATCCGCGGTAAAATACATAGGAATTTTATATAATACTGGCCCGTTGGCGCAGAGGGTAGTGACTCTGCCTTCGGCTCGGCTGGTTGTGGGTTCGATTCCCGCCGATGGCCAACGTTTGTTAGAAATAATTTGTTGGTTCTTCGAGCCTGGGTGTATATTTGTATTTAAGTATGTATTTAAAATTATATGTGTAGTATATCTACCAGTTGTCCGTCACCCATAACACAAGTATTAAGTTACTTACTTTGGGGACGGACGACCGTGTGTGTAAGTGTCCCATATATTTATTTATCTATTATTATAATAATACTAAATGTATAGTGGACTATCCGTTTTTTCATACCCGATACATGCAGGATTCGTGAAAATACATGCACAAACCTCCAACACCTTAAGGAGGATAAGTCTAATTGATAATTGCAATTTTTCACACGCTTTTCGGCGAAGGATAACATCGTGAGGAAACCTGCATATCTCTAGATAGGTCTGGGGATATGTGTAACCTACCAATTCGCATTGGAGCTGCGTGGTAGGTCTTAGCTCCGATTCTTCTCTCCAAAAAACGGAGAGGAGGCCTTAGCCCAGCCGTGGGCATAGTAACAGGCCGTTACTTTACTTTTTTATTATATACATCACCTATCGTTTTATAATTCTTTATATTTATATTTACAAAAATTGAATTGCATAAAATATACTGTGAAGCAAATGTTACCTATTTCCTTAATTCTCTAGCAGGGAAGTAAACGCGGACTTAAATTGTAGATGCCACGTATAGCTCTTATTTGTAATACAAAAAGTTTTTTCACTATCCGCGCATTTACCCCATAGCAATATTCCGTAAGACATAATGCTATATAAAAAGAAGATAATATATAATCAATTGTTTGTTAACGTTCCGCAATGAATTTTTTTTCATACTGGCAACCCGAGCTGTGATAGCCCAGCGGTGAGACCCTGAGACTCTTACGAGGGGAACACGTGTTCAAACCCGGGCAGGCACCAATAAGTTTATCTATTAAAACTCATGTGTCTAATTGATAATTGCAATTTATCACACGCTTTTCGGTGAAGGAAAACATCGTGAGGAAACCTGCATATCTCTGGAGAATTCTGGAGATATGTGTAACCTACCAATCCGCATTGGAGCAGCGTGGTAGGTCTTAGCTCCAACCCTTCCCTCCAGAAACAGAGAGAGGAGGCCTATTCCCAGCAGTGGGATTGTAACAGGCTGCTACTTTACTGGCAACCCTGGACACGACTGCTCTATAAATACTTGCATTTCACTAAGCGACATGAACGAGTTCATTTATTTTACTCCACTATACATCGCTAACATCTGTCTGTCATGTTTTTACGCGGTCATAAGCCGTCACTAATGAACGCGCAATGATATTGTGTGAATGAAAGCTCCAGTTTCTATTAACGCTGAAGGCGTTTCATACTGACAGCGTGTATGAAGATTTTATTAAAGAACTACTCATCATCATCCTTCTGCCTATATCCCACTCTGATTGAGGTCGGCACAACATGTTACAAACACGTAGTCAATTGATTTGGCTACGTATGACGACCTTACGTAAACTTACCTCAATCGTATTTTACGACCACTCGGTAAGAAAGAGGGTGGTTAATTCTACCCAACCGGGTATCACTCGGTGGGTGAACTTACCTTAGCCGCCTTATACAACACCTCGGTAAGAAATGAGGGTGGTCTATTCTACTCAGCCGGCTACCAAACGGTGAACTGCTGTAAGCCTAAAAGGCTTTCATAGCTTTACCAGGTTGGAGGGCGAGTGCCGTTGCCATGACTGTTCCTCTCTTCGGAAACCACCCTCACTTAACTGTTTTAAGGATCTCTTTTCTTCTTCTTTTTAAATCCATGGACATCCACTGCTAGACATAAATCTTCATGGGATTTCCACAACACACGATCTTGTACCGCCTGAATCCAGCGGCTCTTTGCGACCTCTTTGAGTTCGTAAGTCCATAAGTTTTAAGGCTAGTATAATTAAATACTAGGAACATCGCAAATCCTGATTTATCAGGTATATGTCTTAAGTACTATTTATAATTTGTTGTTCTTTCGAGAAATTGTCCGCCTATTATGTTATTTTCCCCTTTCAGGCGTCAAAGGTTAACTGGATGAGCTCCCTTATTGGGATAAGTCTCTCTTTGTACATTCGGTTTATAGATATTTCTGTGTCACGTGTATTTCTTATTTTTTGTATAGAAGAAATAAAACCAACTCTGGCAAGTGATCGCGTAGTTGGGCGTGTCTAGTAAAACTAGTAAAGTAAACTAGTGTCTAGTAAAGTAAAGGTCACTAGGATTAGCGAAAGCCCGCATACGGCATTTATTTAAAAGACACTGAAATGAAAGTGGTTTATTTAACCAGTGAAAGCGTTATGAGCGCCTCGAGCTTCCTCACAAATAGTCTTACGCTTCCCTTATGTGATGTTTGAAATATCTGCCTCATCAGGACCAAACGAACATAATTGATGTCCTCAAAGAATGAAATAAACATCAGCAAATAACATTTCAAAATCTATTTAGGCGTAAAATATTTTATATAACATGAAACGAAATGTTTTTATTTTTCAAAAAAGCTTACATGAATAGGTTATATACGTTAGACATGACGAATAAGTAGTTTTTATAGAATAGATAAGTGTAGGTTAAGTACTAACATAATTGAAAGTTTTTTATGTAACTAATAATAAAATGAATAAATAAATGATATATATTTATAAATATATCATATATTATATATAATATAGATATTTGTGGAATTGATAATAACACAATTAGATGTAACACGCAACTTCGTGCGTGTCATGTGAGAAGGCTTTATAACATGTTGCTATATTTATAAGTAATTATTCGAACGCCCGTGTATCATCTAAAAGAGGCAATAAATTTTCATTGTCGCGATATATCAATGATCTTTATATGAAACGCAGCATCACACGCCAGTCATGTGTTGACATCTTAATAAATTTTCATTAGTGGTTGTCCGCGCTTACGTTGTATTTTAACGCGTGCTCTAATACGGCGGTAATGAAGTTCCTACATTCTATTATGAAGGTATAAACAGTTTGACGAAGCGTTTCGGCGGCATTACGCCTTGATGGCTTAACCTAGTTAAATACTAAACGTTCTATATGCACGAATATAGTTAAGCTGAAGTTGTTTAATATGTAATGAGCACTTTAGCAAGGGCTTTTATGATATGGGTATACTACACAGCCCGCTTTGCCAGGCTTAGTTTATGTCGTTGACAGCTCAAAAGAAATACTCAATCAAACTTCACAGTATTATAAGCTAGGTTTTTAATTTTTTTTTTAAACACACGGTCGTCCATCCCCAAAGTAAGTAACCTAATATTTGTGTTATAGGTGACGGACAACTAGTAGATATACTACAAATATAATTTTAAATACATACTTAAACACAAATATACACCCAGCTCGAAGAACCAACAAATTGTTTTAAAAAATATTGGCCCCCGGCGAGAATCGAACCTGCGACTCGCGTAGCTGAAGGCAGGGTCACTATCCACTGCGCCAACGGGCCAGTCATCATGAAAATGAATCGTAAAGCTCAAGGTGTATTACGCAGAGCATACTTAAAGTAATGGATGTTAGGGTCTCAAGGTGTTTGAATACCTCGAACCATGTTCCAGAAGACTAAGTAACAGTCAATTCCACTAGGTAAAGAAGTCTCTTTCTCCTCTAACCTCCTCCTTTAACCTCTCCCACTAAAAAATCCACTAGATTTAAGTTGGGTCGGCGCGAAATGTTACAAACATGTTGTCACATGATTTGGCTACGTATTTTACGACCGGCCGCCTGCCTGACGTCAACTCACCCTAGTCGCCTTTTAGGACACCTCGGTAAGAAATGAGGGTGGTCTATCCTAGGCAGCCGGATACCACACGACACATACCTTAGTCGCCTCTTACGACACCTCGGTAAGAAAGGAGGGTGGTCTATTCTATTCTGCCGGTAAATATACTACATATGTTATGTTAAATATATATTTAAATGCAAATACACCCAGGATCGTAGAACCAACAAATTGTTTATAGAAAATTTTTGGCTCTTGGCGGTAATCGAAACTAAAGATTTTTTTTTTAACAACATGTAATCGCAAATAAAGATTTTTCTGTCTGATCTGTCTAGCCGTTTGGTGGTCTATGGAGAAGATACTGGCATATTTATTTAAAGAAGACAGTTTTAAAGAAGCAATATAACAGAACTAACTACTTTGCTATAATCCGCACGGGTTAAGTGAATGCATGCAAAGCCAATGTGTATGAAGTAGGCAAAATCTACGCACCTTATACATGCAGGACCAGCCACCACATGCACCCCAAGGCGCAATTCACCAGCAACAACGAACACAAAAGCAGCACACACACCCACCACCACAATCTCGACGATCGTTTCGCCCCGAAACCGAAGCATCATCAGGAGGATAGGCTTCACGACAAAAATCGTACTGATTATGCAGTACGATTTGGATATGGAATTCCGCAAAGTAACGCCTGCTTCTATAAATCATTTAACAGTTTTAAAGTTTGGACCGAGTTAAAGTCTACTGTCTCATTTGAACAGCTAGCAGTATAGAGAACGGATCGATTCGTCTTACGGCGTTGTGCAATACACTTATACCTTATTAGATTGCTCATGTAACGGAGGCCATATTACTCCGTCGCATTGTATCAATCGAAGTCTTGCTAATCCGTTTATTCGCACGATTAAGCAGACTATACTTGTGTTATGAGTGACGAACAACTGGTAGATCAACTACATATATAATTTTAAATACATACTTAAATACTAATAGACACCCAGGCTCGAAGAACCAACAAATTGTTTAAAGAAAATGTAGGCCCTCGGTGGGAATCGAACCCACGATCCGCAAAGCTGAAGGCAGAGTCACTATCCACTGCGTCAACAGGCCAGTCAAGCTTTGGGACTATAAAGTGAAAAGTAATGGAAAATATTAGTTATTATTGCGAAAAAACCGTGGGGTGCTCGATATTTATGTATATATAAAAAGATGGCATAAAGTGTTCTTAATTTTGGTAGTTTTTGGTGCTTTGCTAATCCCGAAGGGAAGTCAGGAATTTAATCCAATTTACTTAATCATGCATATAAAAATGCATTACATCAATAAAATATTTTGCTCACTGCGTAAGCTAGCTGGCAGAGATATCTCTCTCACAGGAATAATTTGACCTATTATTTGTTTTTTATCTCAAAATAATTTTTAATGGTACATCATCATTCTCCCGACCTTATCCCACTGTAAGTGGGGTATGCACAACATGTATTAACCATGTTGTTACATGATTTAGCTAGGTGTTTTATAAACGGCCGCCTGCCTGACGTCAACTTACCTCAGTCGCCTTTTACGACACCTCGTTACTAAAAGGTTGTTATTTATTTCTTTAATATGAATTGGCTTTAGTTATACTTAATGTCAAATATTTATGATTATGATTTAAGGTATTTAATGTGTAGAGATCGGCTATACACATGTCTTATTTTATCGGATGATGACTAGTTTAGGGAACTGTTCCCGCCGCGATAACGCCGCGTAAAGAACTCATGAATAAGTCAGACTCATCCGATAAAATAAGACGTGGGTATAGCCAGTCTCTAAACATTAATTATGAATACCACTCATGATAGTTTAAATTCACAAATTCAAGGTATTCTTTATTGGAGTCAAGTGGATTAACCGTGAAAGTGTAACAGATAGACAGAATTTCGCATTTCTATAATTATTATATAACAAAGTCCCAAAAAGCTGTCTGCCGGTATGTAATCGATTTTCTTAAAATCTTATGAACGGATTTTTGTACGGTATTCACCAAAAGATTCCGGGTGGTTTAGATAAATAGTACATATCGCTATTATGTAAATGGTGCTGAAGAAATTGCGTAGTTGTTAAAAAACTTGCTTGCTTGGAGCTTTAGTCGCGTGCGCTGCGTAAACCAGCAGAGATACACTAAAGTAGTGTACTAAAGAATTGTAGATCTATAAAACTACTACAAAAAAGTCTAGGACAGCATGTCTCTGTCTCTTATGGTTAACTCACAATAACTGCTTTTATGTTTAAAATTTGAATTCAAGACAAAATTTGTGATAGGCTGATTTCCACGCGGGCGAAGCCGCTTGCACAGCTAGTATTATAAAAATAATATTAGTATAATGGAAAAGATAGTAAGCTTATCTCAAAGCGTTATTAAATCGTTTATTCATAGCTCATCCCACTGTATAAAGCTCATTAGCGGCCTCACTAGTGAGTGCATCGGGAATAATTGCACTTGTATGTGTACGTGACGTTCCGCTTTCCCCGATATTTTCCGCTTAATAGGCAATTAAAGCTACTACATTCAACTGTTTGCTATTATAAAATATGTCATTGTGCTTTTATGAAAAAGAGAAAAAAAAATTTAATATTTTTTGTTTCTTTTTAATCAGACAAACGGTTATCAGGCCGCCGTGTGGTATCCGGCTGAGTAGAATAGACCACTCTCATTTCTTAAAAAGGTGTCGTCAAAAGCGACTAAGGTAATTTGACTTCAGGGAGGCGGCCGCTCGTAAAATAACTAGCCAAAACATGTAACAACATGTAACATGTTGTTCTTGTCCCACTTAGAGTGGAATAAGGGCAAACGATTTTTTGTTTTTTGTTCTTTAAACACATAGTCATCTGTCCCCTGAATAAATAAATTTATACTTGTATTATGGTGTTACACCGTGTGGTATCCGGCAGAATAGAATAGACCACCCTCCTTTCTTACCGAGGTGTCGTAAGAGGCGACTAAGGTATGTGCCGTGTGGTATCCGGCTGCATAGAATGGACCACACTCATTTCTTACCGAGGTGTCGTAAGAGGCGACTAAGGTATGTGCCGTGTGGTATCCGGCTGCATAGAATGGACCATCCTCATTTCTTACCGAGGTGTCATAAGAGGCGACTAAGGTATGTGCCGTGTGGTATCCGGCTGCATAGAATATACCACCCTCATTTCTTACCGAGGTGTCGTAAGAGGCGACTAAGGTATGTTGACGTCAGGCACGCGGCCGGTCGTAAAATACGTAGCCAAATCATGTGACAACATATTTGTAACATGTTGTGCCGACCCCACTTAGAGTGGGATAAAGGCAGGAGAATGATGATGACTTGTGTTATGGTGTTACGACTGGTAAATATACAAATAATATAATATAGTTATAAATTAATAAACCAGACTCTTTTTTTGTAAAATGTTGTCGGCGGGACTCGAATCCGCGACGAACAGCTGGAGGCAGAGTAACTGCCACCTGTGCCAATGGACCAATCAACCACATATGATAACTTTTGTTCATTACCTATACTAATATATAAAGCTGAAAAGTTTATTTGTTTGATTGATTGATTGTTTGAACGCACTTATCTCAGGAGCTACTGGACCGATTTGAAAAATTCTTTGAATGTAATATAGTCCATTTATCGAGGAAGGCTATATACTATCAAGCTAAAATGAATAGGAGACGAGGAGCAATAAAAAATATTGCGAAAACGGCAAAATTTAAAGCTTTCCTTGCGTGCGCTAAGTAGACGGAAGTTATTAAAAAATCACGTACTACAAAATTGTTCCCTCTAAAAGTTCTTTAAAAAAACCGCGACAGCATATGTGTAGCTTTTAAGATTAACCCACTCTAACCATAATTAATAAGTGTTAGGGTTTACTCAAATAATAAAACTGCAGTTCACGCGAAGGAAGTTGCGCTTATTAGCTAGTTTATCATAAACAATAGTTACCAGCTTCTTCCCGATTTATCCCTTACACTATTATCTAGACATACATAGCTCAGTATAAAAGTGACCGAATCCAAAATTAAACTTAATCGAGTTAGATACATTGTTATCCTTATTACAATGCCACTTATGATACAAGAGTAATAATAAAATTATTTTGAATTTAAACTATCATAGTATTCATAATTAATGTTGAGAGACCGGCTATACTCACGTGTTATTATATCGGATGAGCCCGACTAGTTTCAAGCCCATACGGATCTCTTATTCATGAGCTCTTTACGCGGCGTTATCGCAGCGGGAACTGCGTATATTTTGCTATAATCCGCGATACAGTAAATAGAAAATATGTATAGTGCTAAATGTATAGTGGACTATCCGTTTTTTCATACCCGTTACATGCAGGATTCTGTAGAAACACATGCACAAATCTGCACCACTGCCACCACAATACACAAGCACTACACACGTTCACTATCACAAACTCAACAATCGTTTCGCCCCACAACCGAAGCATCCGGGATAGACTCCACAACAAAATCGCAAAGCCACTTATGATATCACGCAACAAACTATTACAAAAGCTCTGTTTCTTGATCTTCCAAACAATTTAGAACACGCTAAGATGCAATTTGCTACAAAAACTATTTAGAATTAGGTCACCTTAACATAAATGTGCGATATTTAAATAGATTTATTATAATATAATTCTGCATCAGCAATTTTTAATGCAGCGTAGACGTCACCCCAAGGCCGCACCCCGCTACCTTTCATCCCGGTTCCCATTTAAATTCATCGGGACATTACGCCGGCTTTGTTTCGGCGCAACATCGCGACTTTAATCACTTAGTCCGGCGTCGCGACGCGTCGCAGCTGAATCCTTGAATAACCCGCTATAGCGACGCTTCCGAGCAACCCTTTAATACCCTCTTTTTAAAAAAAGCCAAAAATCACGCCACCTTAATATTTCTCGCAGTTTTTTTAAGTCGCGCAACGAGGTCGCTTTTCGGTTTTAATTGCAGCTATATTTGAATTCTCCTAGTGGGGGTGACGTTTCACGCCGCGTTTGCCAATTTTAAAAGGATATTACAATTTTCAAAAAGGTACATCACTCTTTCATATTTGTTTTCCTTTTTAACTTATCGCACGTTTAATATTAAAGTGAACGAAACGAAATCAAATTTGTTTTTTGTCACATGATATGGATACGTATTTTACGACCAACCGTCTGCCTGGCGTCAACTTACCTTTGTCGTATTTTACGACCCCTCGGTAAGAAAGAGGGTGGTCTATTCTACTCAATCGGATACGACACGGTGGATCAACTTACCTTATTCGCCTTATACGACACCTCGGTAAGATATGAGGGTAATATATTCTACTCAACCGGATACTACACGGTGGGTCAAGTTACCTTAGTCCCCTTTTACGATACCACGGTAAAAAATGAGGTGGTCTATTATACTCAGCTGGATACCACGCGACGGGACGACATACCTTAGTCGCCTTTTACGACACCTCGGTAAGAAATGAGGATGGTCTATTCTACTTAGCCGGATACCACACGGCGGGTCGACTTATCTTAGTCCCTTTTAACGATACCTCGGCAAAAAATGAGGGTGCTCTATTCTACTCAGCCGGATACCACTAGCATCTCCCTCATCGTATATACGTTTAAATAACATATTTAAAACATGTTAAACGCATTTTCACTAAATACAGTCTCATTTAAAGGCCACCAATGTGCACTCGCCGTAACGGGGCCGCCCTCGCTGCCTTTCAACCCGTTACCCTTTGTTCCCACTTGCAAATCAGCCAGAGTTCAAATTAACCCGCTTTTTGACGCCAAAAACTGCATTAGGCAAATTTGGTGACATCTTCCTTCATTGTGTGTTTCACACTTTCACACGATATGTGCAAATTAACATGAAATGCACATAAAAAAGTAATAACAGCCTATTACTATTACACTGCTGGACCTCTTTACTCCGTTTTTGGAGAAAAGATTGGAGCTAAGACCTACCACGCTGCTCCAATGCGGATTGGTAGGTTATATATATCCCTAGAATTGTCTAGAGATATATATGTTCTCACGATGTTTTCCTTCACCGAAAAGCGTGTGATAAATTGCAATTATAAATTAGACACAAATTTTTTGAATACAAAAGCTCATTGGTGCCTGCCCGAGGTTTGAATCCGTGACTTTTTCTAAAGAATCGCACGGTGTCACCGCTGGGCTATCAAAGCTCTGCACATACTTACATGTATTAAAACAATTTTTTCCGCATCAGTCTGTTTACGAAACTCAAAACAAACTGAACAGATATTTACTTAATTTTCACTATTAAACAGCGTGATTGTGCACCAAGGTTTTAATAAATAAATATAACTGTCTATTTGCGTTAAACTAATGTTATTTATAATATAACTAGCTGTTCCAACGGCTGGCGAGTTTTTATAAAACCGCTCAGCCTCTTCAACATAATTTACATAAAACAGTAATTTACTATTAACACAAACCCTTCGTAAGAATTGCACTATTTTTTGGTAAAAAAGTAAAGTAGCGGCCTGTTAAAATCCCACTTCTGGGAATAGGCCTCCTCTCTCCGTTTCTGGAGAGAAGGGTTGGAGCTAAGACCTACCACGCTGCTCCAATAATAATTGGTAGGTTACACATATCTCCAAAATTGTCTAGAGATATACAGGTTTTTTCAAGGTGTTTTCCTTCTCTGAAAAGCATGTGATTAATTGCAATTATCAATAAGACACATGAGTTTTAATGGAAAACTCATTGGTGCGTACCTGGGTTTGAACTCGTGTTCCCCTCGAAAGAGTCGCACGGTCTCACCGCTCGGCTATCGCAGCTCTTTTGGTAAAAACTGTACAAAAATTCGTTCAGTACATTATTTCATCTGTCACATACAGGCAGCTTTCGGGTACTTTGTTTTATGATAATAAAATATTCATTTATTGACAGACAAAGGTCAGTGCACCACGTCTTAAACTAAGACATAGGAAATATAACACTAAGTTAATTTACAAGGAAGATTGAAATGTATGATGTTTTAAGATGTTTTTTGTAAGTTGGCAGACATCTATACATATTATAAAATAAAAGTCTGTCTGTATGCAATCGATTTTCTCAAAATCTACCGAGCGGATTTTTGTACAGCTTTTATTAAAATATAGGGAAAATTTTGAGTAAGACTTAAGGTATTTGTAACTTGAAGTCATCATTAGGCTGCGTTCTTTTATTTATAGTGAAACAAATATAATTAGTTTTTCTGTATTTAAAGTGAGCAGATTAGACCTAAGGCAAAGAGTGATATTTGATAATTCACCCTCCACAATCTTTCTAAGCAAACTCCATGTTGAACCATAAAAGGCTATTGCAGTGTCATCTGCATATGAAAATATTTTGTCATTATTTACTTCCAATTTACATAAGTCATTTATGTATAACAAAAATAAAATGGGACTTAAAATACTTCCTTGAGGGACGCCAAAAGATAATGTTGATTCATGGCTCGTGAGATCCCCAATCTTCACACGCTGACTTCTGTTACATAAATAGTCTTTAAGTAACAATATTCAAATTCAAATTCAAATAGATCTTTATTCAAATTGGCCTATTACAAGCACTTTTGAATCGTCAAATTAAAATTATATTGAAGCTACAACTGGTTCGGAAAGGTGCTCTAACCGAGAAGAACCAGCAAGAAACTTGGCGGTCACTGTTTTTAAAAATAAATATTACAATTTTGTATTTACTATTGTTAACAAACATAGATTACAATATAATCTAGTGCATAGCTGTTCGCAATTTAGCTCCAAGCTTTCTTATCATTGACATAGTCTTCAACATTATAGCAAGCTATATTAATTAGAGTCTCTTTAATTGCTTTTTTGAACTTGTGTAAAGGCAAGTCCAAAATAGATTGAGAAATTTTATTATAAACAAGTATACCGAAGCGTACCATACCACAAACGATCTACGTACTTTCTGAAGCTTTAGCCTTATAATATAATGTAATAATTCAGTACCTCTTATTCCTAGGTTTTCTAATTTTTGTTCAAGAATAGGGATACAAAACACAAAGCAAAAAAAACGTTCAATATCAGCAAATAATTAATAGCGGTCAACCGCAAACTGCCGGGGACCAAATGAAAAGCTATAAAAGTCCGTTTCCTTGTAATTTCCGCGCTCAGTAATTACGGACATCAGGCATAATTCAGAGACGAGCCGAGTAATGAGCCCTCTAGAAATAATGCGGCAAAAAATTGAGCCAGGGGGAGTCGTGGTGGATAGGGAGAAATATTGACAGACCTTACTTTTAGTACTGACAGTGCGAGTTGTGTTCTTTACAGCACTATGTAATTTTTTAGAGGTTACTCCTTAATTTCATCCATCCATAATTATAAATGAGAAAGTCTATCCTATGTGTATGAGAGAGTTGATACTAGTCTGGGAAGTATCTGTTTTCTTATTCTGGAAGGAATTATTTATGGAATTAGGCGTTAGTTTGCGGAGATCCATAATACAAAAGTAAAAGTAAGATAATTTTGATATAATCCACGATAAAGTAAATCAAATATGTACAGAATTCCAGATTTGGAGTGGACTTCCACGACCGCCACCACTATACACGAGCACTGCACACATTACCACACAAGCTCAACAATCGTTTCGCCCCGCAACAGAATCATCATCAGTGGAGAGACCACGATGCCAAATCAAATGCCAATTTCAAAACTTCCTATTGTGGAGCTTTTTGTATTAAATTTAATTCTTATTTCATGTTTACACTATGTGTTTTATTTCATTTTTGATGACAATCCTGTAGTTTGATGGTTTAAGGTTTGAATGGAGGTTCCTATATTTATTTTTTATTAAGTTACCTATTTAATAGAAATGTCTCTACAAATCCTTTATTTAAATTCTTTACTGGAACTGCTTCAAGAGACCAATTTCAATACTATCTTTATTTAATATAAAAAACATTACTTTTGATAAATATTAACCAAATAAAAGATATTAAAATAAAGCTAACGACAAAGTAACTTTACAACTTTAATTACTCAGCCAATTCCGAAGACAGTTCATTACAATTTAAAAAAAAAAGAAAATCCGCACCAAAAGAATTTGTTCCGAAAAATCATTAGCACATTTTAGATTTATCTCTCAAGGCCGTTGGAGCAATTTGTTAAAACAAATTTAGTTCCCACTCCGAGTTATCTTAATTAACGTTCAGCATCCAAGGGATTCGGCCGCCCCCTGTCACACCGTTGTGTAACGACTTACAAAAGCGAAAAAAAATTAGGTCGCTGATTTATTTTTGACGTATTTATTTTTGCTCACGCCCTGTCACAAGTGGGGAGATGTTTGCATGTGAAATGAAAAATTAATGTTGTTTTGAATTTAATATTAAAATTCTTGGCACAATCCAGCGGTGTCTAATTCGTAAAGGTTAGTTTTTGAAAGCCGAAATTCCGCTTGTCAACTGGGAGATTATAAATCATCGGTGGCCGTGAAGATGTTTAATTGGTGACGAGTTTATTTTGAACAGTAACATCTGTAGTGACATTGGTAGTAGTATCTTATTTTATAGCCGCCGTAACAAATATTGTCACTGTCAGGGTTAGAAAAAAAATAGGAAAATTTATTATACCCGGATGTATGGAAAAGAAATAGATAAAACTATTTCAGTTAAATATATTTTACTTAGCTGATACGTCAGGATGATTCCTTAAATTAATTTTAAACTCAAATGCAAGCAATAACCACTAATATATAATAAGCAACGTATGCTTAAGTACTTCATTGTTACAGTTACATTTTAGTCAAAAGACTAATAACAACTTTACAAACCTAAACTTATATTTAAGAACAAGTCCGGTGACTTATCTTAGTTTTTCTTACTATAAAGTTAGTGTTCAACTTCTTATGAAAAACATTTGCAAAATCTTTATAATTTATTGTGCCATATTATTATAACATAACACATAACTACACCTTTTGGAATTAATTACCCTTGTTGAATATTTTTCTTACTTTATGCCTCTTGTCCACTATTTGACTGTTGAAAATTTTGCCATTGATGGAATTGTAAGTTACTGGTTCAATATTAGTCTAATTAAATTAAAGAAAGAGAGGTTTATATTTATAGAAACTTTATTTTCCTGGATAGGATATATCTTAACGACTTATACACGAAACTTTGTCGATTCTTTTTATTAATAAATAGTACGTCAGCATTCCCCTGTCCTTATCCCAATCTAAGTGAGGTCCCTTTCATTCATCAACTCTGGCGCTACTCTTTTTACATGAATGTCATACTTCACACAATAAAACCATCTCTTTTTAGGCCTCTCTCTCTAGTCACATATCCACCATCCACATTCATATTTATCACTCGTCTGGTCTTGATTTCATCCTTTCTCATTATATGTCCATACCATTTCATTCTTGCACTTGTCGTTTCTATAACGAGCGCAACTTATTAATAAATAGCACGTATTAACCTAATTATATACAAAAATAAGGTCAATATTTAAAAAAATATTATTTAGTCCAGTTCGAAATTGAGCACTGAATTCTAGACTTATGAATTCTATAAGCATTTATTTCTATCGTTCTGTAAGCTTTCCATGTTACTTATAAGTGTAACGGGCAGCTAAAGGAAAATGGTTGATGTTTTTCTTAATATCTCATTTGGGAATTTGTTGAAATCCGAGATAGTCATTGTTTCTACATTACCCATGTGTTTTGTTGACCGTTTGTACGTTGACATTATTTCGGTTCTGATTAAATAAATTTGAAAGTCATAATTTTGGTTATAATTCCGTTGTAATACAAAATACATAAATGAGTACAGTGTGCTTAATCTGTAATAACCCAGCGGAGGAATCTGGCCATTCTTTTAAAGGGATCACAGATTCAAATCCCGGGCTCTAACTAATGAGTTTTTCTGTTCAAAACTTATGTTGATAATTGCAATTTATAATACGCTTTTCGGTGAAAGAAAACATCGTGAGAAACCTGCATGTTTCTAGTCAATTCTGGGGATATGTGTAACCTACCAACCTTCATTGGAGCAGCTGGGTTTGTCTTAGCACCAACCCTTTTCTCCAAAAATGAAGACATATAGGCCTATGCTCAGCTGTGGGATATTAAAAGTAGCCGTTATTTTTTATTACTTCCATACACTTTTTGTATTTTTGGCATAACTTTAAGATCATATCACCTGTAACAGGAAGTTCTAACTGTGGCAGGTAACTATGGTTTTTTTGTAAAAATTACGTTTTTCATTGATATTAACATTTATGACGCAATTGTTTGTTTGCAATTTGACTGGCCTGTTGGCGCAGTAGGTAGGGACCCTGCCTTCAGTTCCGCGGGTCGCGGATGCGATTCCCGCCGAGGGCCAACATATTCTATAAATAATTTGTTGGTTCTTCAAGGCTGGGTGTATATTTGTATTTAAGTATGTATTTAAAATTATATATGTAGTATATCTACCAGTTGTCCGTCACCCATAACACAAGTATTAAGTTACTTACTTTTGGGGATCGACGACTGTTTGTGTAAGTGTCCCATATATTTATATTTTTTTTAAAAATTGTGACAATATGAATACATGGTGATTTAAGCTTTATAATTCTGGTGAATTCCAATCATATGTAACCAAACAATGGCCATCAGACCAGAGTGGTCTATCCAAGGCACCAATAATGTGCCGCAAATTTAAATTTTTATATGTATGTTTGATATTAAAGGTAATTTTTTTTTTACAGGTACGTTGTGTCGGTTAAAACAGCGCTCGTAAGTAAATGATTTTTCCATTGTAATATAACGTTGAAGGAAGATGCAGTATATAATAAAATTTGTTGTTTTACTATTTTAATACTACACACACGTTAGATGACCGACCGACTGGACAGTTGACGTAGGTGGCAGTGGCTCAGCATTCGGCGACGAGGGTCACGAGTCCGACTCCCGTCGAAAGCCAATTTTTTTAAAAACCATTTGTTGCAATTCTGGGTCCATTTATGTATTTAGTACAGATTTATTTTTAATTATATATGTACACTAGCTGTGCCAGCGGCTACGCCTGCATGGAAATCAGCGTGTTACATTTTTTTCAAGAATTCACGCAAAAGGCTAGAAGTTGGCGGCTTTTCGTGCGTTCAGTAGGTGCCGTTACGATTAGTCATCATCCTCCTGCCCTTATCCCACTCTAAGTGTGGTCCGCACCACATGTTACAAACATGCTGTCACATGATTTGGCTACGTATTTTACAACCGGCCACCTGCCTGACGGCCACCTTAGTCGTATTTTACGACCCCTCGGTAAGAAAGAGGATGGTCTGTTCTACTCAACCGGATACCACACGTTCAACTGACCTTAGTCGACTTTTACGACAGCTCGGTAAGAAATGAGGGTGGTCTATTTTACTCAGCCGGATACCACACGGCGGGTCGACTTACCTTAGTCGTCTCTTACGACACCTAGGTAAGAAATGAGGGTGGTCTATTTTACTCAGCCGGATACCACACGGCGGGCCGGCTTACCTTATTCGCCTCTTACGACATCTCGGCAAGAAATGAGGGTGGTCTATTCTATTCAGCCGGATACCACACGGCATTTAACAATTAGTATAGATATGAATTTGGCTGTCGTATTTCGACAGTGCTGAGCATAGATAGCAGGCTAGTCCTAATGGCCGTCGCTTACACCACACCGTAATTGGAGGCTCGCAGACGTCACCTCAAATTTATACCCGGCGCGCTCGCTCGGAACAATTTGCGAGGCCGGGGAATGCGATAAACGTACATCGTATTTAATGCTGCGAACATTTTTAATGTACCCCCAACTATACGTTTCACTATTTATAGTGGATTCTATTAAAAAAAAACATCATTACTAATATTACAGAAGTTATGTTGGAACTATTATCTTATAATCCGCGTTTGTTAATCTATGATAAGCGAATCTATGTTATGCTTAAGTGTATATTCAAATTCAAAATATTCTTTATTCAAGTCAACTTGTAAACAAGTGCTTTTGAATCGTCAACATCTACTGCTGGTTCGGAAAGCTGTTCCTACCGAGAAGAACCAGCAAGAAACTCGGCGGTTGCTCTTTTCAAACAATAATTCTTATCACTAGTTACATGTAGTTATTAATGTCTTGTACAGGGTTGAAGAGAAGCTATATCCAGCCATTCTTACCGTCTAGGTAATCTTCAATAGTATAATAAATAGGCTTTCTGAATTAGCCTTTTTTTAATAGTATTTTTTAACTGCTGTAATGGTAAAGTTAAAGTAGATTGTGGAATTTTATTATAGAATCTTATACCCAAACCCACAAACGAATTACGAACTTTTGCAAGCTTATGTCGGTTCCTTATGTGTCTATTATATACATCGCCAATCCTTTTATATTTATTTATATTCATTCATGTACAAAAATTAAATTACAGTATATTCTTACATTGGTAAGAATACCTGTCTCCTTGAACTTTACATTTTTGAATTTAAATTTGTATGAAGCAGGCAACATTCACATACCTTATATATTCAGGATAAGTCACCACATGTTTTACAAAATGCCGCCACCAGCAACGATCCACACAAGCACTACACACAACAACTACCACAATGTCTACGATCATTTCGCCCCAATCCAAAGCAAAATGAGGGGGATAGGCTCCACAACCAAATCGTAATGCGTTATTACGTACTGTTACAACCCTATTCAACATGAGCATATATTGCTGACTTATTGTTTCCCAATTGAGGTCGGTATAAAGTGTCGATCAACAATATAGGCCTATAAAATCAATATATTTTCAAAATTCTGACAGTTCTTGTGATCTAGTCGACTTGCTGCCCAGCTACGGACCCAGTTCCTGTCTGCCGGCTGGCTTCAGCAATAGACTAGTGAACATATACTCCGGCTCCAACCCGCTACAAGGGTTTCGCTCAAAAGTAGTTCAAGTAGAGATATTTCATTGTAAAAGTGCACGCCCCTCCACCATTACAATTACATTATTTTAATGTGTGAGAGAAAATATTGACTGTACTATTGTGTATTTGTGCGCGCAGCAATTTCAAAGTTGACTCGACTCATTCGCGCACTTAAAGGTCAACTAATGGCTCGACTGGTATAAGTGAGTAAAGACATTGGAGGGGCGTGCACTTTTAGAATGAGAGATCTCTACCAGTAGTGTTTAGATTAAATTAAAGTAATATTTTTGTTTTATTACAAAATTAAAGTTAATAAGTTCAGTTTGTGTTTTTATTTATATATAAACCAAACTGGACGGTCCAACAGTTCGTAACGATTGTGATAGTTTTTTTTTTTCCTTTCTTAAGTGCTTCTCTGTACTCTTATTATTTTGAGCACAGTCGAGAAACGCCACACTTGGGGCCAAACTCACCCAGGTCAAGGGTGACAGCTTCCGCGATGGGATACGTCCGCTGCTGCCCTAACTGTATTGGAATAATAATCTCTCTGTGGCAGTGAGGTGTTAAATTTTGCAGACACATTTAAATAGAAGTAGTAGAACACAAATGTGAAGAAAAAAAAAACAAAACTAGAGGATTGCGGAGAGATATAGAAACAGTTTGCCAATAATTAATACCTAACTTATAACTATAGTCGCCGCCTTAGCTAATTTAATTAAATGTGGGTTTTATCGCTATTTGGGGGGGGGGACGAATTCCTTGTTTATAACTTTTCCGGTTAGGGCATCTTATGGCTGTGTTATTTGTCAGATATACAGATATACAGATTGTCTATGATGTGGCTATCTGAAACGTTTCAATAACACTTAACATCCGCACGTCACTATAAACTGCCCAACATAACACTGATACTTATCACTACCCAGAGCAACACCCAACGTTCACACACATTACAAACACATGTGATAGTGATTTATAGAAGCAGGTGTCACTTTGTCGAATTCCATATTACAGAAACTATAACTGAAATACTTTGCTATAATCCGCGCGGGTTAAGAGTATGCATGCAAAGATTATTTGTACATGTGCATTACGATTTTGTCGTCTAGCCTATCCTCCTGATGATGCTTCGGTTTCAGAGCGAAACAATCGTAGAGATTTTGGTGGTGGATGTGTGTATCGCTTGTGTGCATTGTTGCTGGCGGAGGCGTCTTGGGATGCATGTGGTGACTTGTTCTGCATGTGTAAGGTACGTAAATTTTGCCTGCTTCATACACATTAGCTTTACGTGCATTCGCTTGACCCGCGAGGATTATTGCAAAGTAGTTCTGTTATAGTTTCTGTGATTGTGATATTGTGTTCTACTCAGCCGAATACCACACGGCGCATCGACTTACCTTAGTCGCCTTTACGACACCTGGGTAAGAAATGAGGGTAGTCTATTCTACTCAGCCGGATACCACACTTCATAGTCACATTAAATACAGGTAGTATAATTTCTTTATGACAACAAATTTGTCGCTCGCGAATTTCTACAATTCTCGCTGTAAATGCGAGCTTAATTAAAGCAAAGTATTTGCGTAACTGCTTAAAGCGAACATTCGCTTTGACTAGTGTCTGAGAGAATTATGAATAGCAAAACAAATATCATGCCTTTGACAACATCTGAACTCAACGTTGGAATTTCTAGAAGTTCTGACAGAATAATTTTGCTCTAATCTTTTGTTTAGAGAATTTATGTAATGTCTAGGAAGCAGACAACGTTCATATACCTTATACATTCAGGATCAGTCACCACACGTATCACAAAACGCCACCATCAACACACAACACGAGCATTACACACACTCACTACAACAATCGCTTACGCTCCGTAACCGGAGCATCATCAGAAGGATAGGCTCCTCGACAAAATCCTAATGCTAACACGCAATGCATTAAGATTTTGTAATCATCATCATTCTTCTGCCCTTACCCCACCCTAAGTGAGGTCGGCACAACATGTTACAAACATGTTTTTCACATGATTTGGCTACGTATTTTACCGGCCGCCTGCCTAACGTCAACTTGCCATAGTCGCCTCTTACGACACCTCGGTAAAAACGGAGGGTGGGCTATTCTATTCTGCCGGATACCATATGGCACATACCTTAATCGCCTCTTACGGCACCTCGGTAAGAACGGAGGGTGGTCTATTCTATTCTGCCGGATACCACACGGCGTGCATTAAGTTTTTGTAATACATAAAATTAAACAATGTTTAATTTTGTTTTAATTTTTACTTAATTTACTCGTAACAAGTTACATCTAAAGGTAACACTGAAATGTCGAAACGAATTCAAATCAAGTTTAAAGACTGAATTAAAGTCTGGTACGCGGGTGTTTAAGAGGATCTGTTATAGCTTAATGAGGCAGGCTTAATACGGATAAAGGATGTAATCTCTTTATATTATGTAGTGTCTATTCAAACATTCTGTTAGCATTTTAATAGGCCTTAATTAAAAATGTGTTTTGCCATCCCTCAGTCTTTAACGCTTAAGTTATTATGTTAGAAAAGACTGCGGCTATTTGTGGAAAAGCTTTTCATATTTAAATTTACATAAAATTGTAATGTTCTAAGAACCTAAACCTTCCTCAAGAATAGGACTATCTTTTAGTAGAAATGGTACAAAAGTCCGTTCAGTAGATTTTGCAAAAAATCGATCACTTTTGTACATACATACATTAGGGACTCTGTTCTATAATATGTATAGATATGAAATGTGGACAGTTTGGAAGTAACGTTACCATAACTTATATAAAAATACTAGCTGTGCCAGCGGCTTCGCCCGCTTGGAAATCTACGTGTCACAATTTTTTTCAAGAATTCAAATTTTAAACATAAAGTAATTATTGTGAGTTAACCGTAAGAGATAGAGACATGCTATCGCAGACTTTTTTATATTCTATAATTCTCTACCACATTAATTTAACGTATCTCTGCTGGTTTACGCAGCGCACGCGACTAAAGCTCCCAGCAAGCAAGTTTTTTAACAACTGTGCGATCTCTTCAACACAATTTACATAATACCGATATGTACTATTTACCTAAACCATCTGTGAGTATTGCACAATGTTTTGGTGAAAACCGTACAAAGATCCGTTCAGTAGGTTTTGACAAAATCGACTACATACAGACAGACAGCTTTGTGGGACTTTGTTTTACTATACTCCTCCGAAACGGTTTGACCAATTTTTAATGAAATTTTATTTACATATTCTATAGGTCTGAGAATCGGCTACTTTTAATTTATCATGCCCTTAAGTTATAAGGGTTGTTCATCCCTAGCATTTTATTTTATTAACATAATTTTATTACTTTTAAAAGTTTTTATTTAACTTTGATTATATGTGAAACGAGCCCAGAAGGTCTTGTAATGTAACATCTTCACTTTGTCACTATTAAACTTGTATTGATTCACTATTCGCTTTCAGCTTGACTTCACTAAACGACTCAAAAATACACTTTAACTAGAAATCACGTTAACGACGACAATCGACAGACTCTCGACAGGATCCCAACAGAATCTCTCTAATTATGTCGAGTTTCTCTATTTAAGGCAATCTAGACTCACATGAAAAGTCCCTACCTTCGCTATTGATCACTCAAGAACCCCGCATCCGATATTAACAACAACACAGACTTTCATTTGACTATTTCCCGCATATCTCTAGAGAATTCTAGGGATATGTGTAATCTACCAATCCGCATTGGAGCTGCGTGGTAGGTCTTAGCTCCAACCCTTCTCCCCAAAAACGGAGACAGGCGGCCTTAGCCTAGCAGTGGGCATAGTAAAGGCTCTTACCTTACGTTTACTTTTTTTTACATTAAATTTGGTTAAAAGCTTTTGTTAAAAAATATATATTTAAATTTTTTAAAATGTACACTATAAATTCTCTAGAAATCCTACTAATATTATAAATGCGAAAATTTGTGAGTATGGATGGATGTTTGTTACTCTTTCACGAAAAAATTATTGAACGGATTTGGATGAAACTTTACAATTATATAGGTATAACATATAGGCTACGATTTGTAATGATTTTGTATAAAATAACGAACGATACATGTCAATAAAGTCGGAAAAAATCTGGCCTCTGAGAGCTATCTCGGCGTACGCTGCCTAAACCATTAGAGTTACACAAAGATGATGTACCGTAGTATTGTTTGTCTTTAATAGTTCTAAATAAAAGTCCGCGACAGCATATATCTTTTATGTGGAAGCCACTATGACCAAAATTGTGAATCATAAATTTAAGTAAGTTAGATACTATGGCAGACAAAATTCGTAGCGAGCGAAGCCGCGGGCAAAAACTAGTAATTTATATGGCAAAACAACGTTCGCCAGATCAGCTAGTATAACTTTAAGATATATCTTCAAGCCCTTTTAAATTCGCAAAGTATGTTCATGAAGAAATATTTCTTTGGTGACCAAATGTGGCTTGTTTTATACCACTTTATTGAAACAAATGCGAGTTAAGGCAGCAAAATAAAACAGCTGGACAATAAACGACTATGTCGTAATATATGGCTGAGAGGCAACTTTGAACCAAACTTATAAGACCAGGGTTATGACCTGCTATAAAGGATTAAAGTACAATTAAAAATACGGTAAGTTTGTTAGGGTTGATACAAAGCATATACATTTGAGGCTATTTTAATTATTAATGCCTACTCTCATTTTATAAAACAAGTAGAAATACGTGCGCGTGAAAATCAGTGTTTAGCATGTTGTAATCGCTCGAGTCTCGGCATGAGACTGGCTCTCTGATACCTTACACCGTACTAAAATCCGTTCAGTAGATTTTGAGAAAATCGATTACATACAGACAGACAGCTTTGGGGACTTTAAATTTATAATAAGTACAGATATATAGACAAGTTAAGTGAGTGTCTGGACCTCTTGCGGCTCAAGAAACCATCTTGCAAAATTATTTGGATTGAATTTAATTCAACTAATTGAATTTAATTTAATTAATTATTTAGTTTAATTAATGGAATTGAATTTAATAATTGAATGTAATTTGATTAATTGAATTTAATTAATGGAATTAATGCCTATTATACATGCTAACTAAATTTATTGAACGCCAATTGTAATCAGCCATATTTTCAATAGCTATAATTTTATCAATCGTTATTCTGTGCACCTATGCCGAGTTTTATATTAATGCAAAATTCGATGCAAATTTAAATACATTTATTTTGAACGATCCCGATTTGTGAAACGCAATCGCTCTGGATAAAACTTGGCCGATCCGTTTAATGTTCATTTCGAATGGTCTCAAAAGCTGCGAACTTAACTTCGCATGCTCAGGAACTTTGAATTAAATTACGATTTGCGTATTCATTAATCTTAGAGGATATATGCTGTTGTCATCTTCGACTGCTGGGTACAGACTCTTCCATCCAATTCAAATTCAAAATATTATTTATTCGAGTAAACTTGTAAATAAGTGCTTTTGAATCGCCAACTCTACCGCTGGTTCAGAAAGCTGTTCTTACCGAGAAGAACAAGCAAGAAACTCGGCGGTTGATCTATTCAAAGAATAAATCTTATTACTAGTTACATATATTTATTAATGTCTTGTACAAGGTCGAAGAGTAGCTACGTCCACGCATCCTTATCGTCTAAGTATTCCTCAACAGTATAGTAGCTTTCTGTATAAGCCTTTTTTTATATTAATAGTGTCTTTAAACTGCAAGGAATGGAATCGAATCTTTGAAGAATATTCCGTTTTAGACTTGATCATCAGCTTGGGCAAGGTTCTTCGAAGCTGCAGATGTGATGCAATGCGTCAGTTGTGACGGTAAGGGTCTTTTTATATGGGCCACAAGGTGTTGCTTTTGCTTAGAGCGGCTACTCCTGATTTTTATTTATCGCGTGCATTTCGGTGAACGAAAACATTATGAGGAAATTTGTAAGTATAGAAATTTCTTGGGATATGTGTAACCTACCGATCTGCATTAGAACACCTTCGTAAGCCTAAACAGACAGAAGAACAGAAGAGTTGGTACTCTTCTGTCCTTCGCCCAGCGATGGGAGGACAAAAGGTAAAGTGAGTAATTTATATAAACAGGCGTTACTTTGCGGAATTCTATATTACAGAAACTATAACACTACTACTACTTTGCTATACTCCGCGTATGACAAGCGAATGCATGCAATGCTAAGTGTATGAAGCAGGAAAAATTCACGTACCTTACACATGCAAGACAAATTACCACACGTATACCGAGACACCTCCACCAGCAACAATGCACACAAACAATACACACAACCACCATCAAAATCTCTACGATCGTTTCGCCCTGAAAGCGAAGCATCATCAGTAGGATAGGCTCCACGACATAATCGCAATGCTACAAAAGACAAAAGGTATACGAATTCACATTCATCTACAAACTTCTGGAATTTTAGTAGCAAAATAAAAGGTCACAAAGGAACAAGACAAGTCGGTAAAATATTACTTTATGACAGTTCGTATTACGTTTGATATTTGTGCTCAATTGTGCGGATATCGCCCTAATGGCTCTAGCGATTTCCGTACAAATACGCGAATATCAACCTTATTCAGATGCCATAAAAGCTATGGAAGAAAAGGTACAGAGTTGCCGACCGTACACGTCAATCATAATTTGGGATCCGTTACATATATTACAACTTATATAAAAGACGTCAGTTTCTTCATATAAAACAAAAATCATATAGGAGGACATAAATAAAATAAATAACATACATACATTCTCTAGCCCTTATTCCACTCTAAGTGAGGTCGGCACAACATGTTACAAACATGTTGTCATATGATTTGGCTACGTATTTTACGACCGGCCGCCCGCCTGACGTCCACTTACCTTAGTCGCCTTTTACGACACCTCGGTAAGAAACGTGGTTGGTCTATTCTATGCAGCCGGATACCACACGGCATTTACCCTAGTCGCCTCCTACGACACCTCGGTAAGAAAGGAGGTTGATCTATTCTATTCTGCCGGATACCACACGGCCAAAAATAAATAAAATGAATAAATAAATCTTTATTGCCCAACACAACAACAGTATAAATAAAAAAATTTAAAAAAATAGAAAAATAAAATAACGTCTTATACGACTATAGCAAATTAAAAAATGTGCAGCAGTGAGACGAAGAAAGGGATAGCTACTCAAATTAGGGTTGGCAATGTAAACCCATTGCTGATTTTCAGTGGCCTCCGTTCGCTTTATGACGGCATAGACGGCACTGTTCAATAACGCAAATTAAAAATTATAAACTATTAGGTAACAGTGATATGTCGGCCTTTGAATTAAAAGCCTGATACTCTAGCACGCTGCTGGTAGCAAGGACAGTGTACCATTTTGCGCATTGCCTCTATCCCCACCATTTACAACTACTCGTAGTTGGGAATGCTACTTTTACCGGGAAGAACCAGCAAGAAACTCGGCGGTCGATTGTTTAAATATCAATTTACATTATTGAACCGCAGTCTTATATTAAACTGAAAGAACTTTCAAATCCAAGCATTTATATGTGATGGTTACCAAATTTATTTTCCGTAGGAAATACTCTGTAGAAATACCCAATCGAGATGCTTGGTTACAGAATCAGGTAACTTGGAAGTCTGGAAGCCTCAAATTGTTCACTGATGGCTCTAAGTCAGGAAATGAGGTAGGATGCGGTATTTATGGGGAAGCTCCCAGACAGATGATTCGTCAAAACCTGGGCAAGTTGACGTCCATATTTCAGGCAGAGATGTATGCCATAATTGAATGTGCTTCAACTCTGCTTCGGTGCAACTACCTCAATCGTACAATATACATACATTCAGACAGCCAGGCGGCTCTGGCAGCTCATTCCACTGAGATTACAAAGTCGAGGCTGGTTGAAAACTGTAAGAACCTACTTAACACTCTGCGCTCTAGAAACAGGGTGATACTACGTTGGGTCCCAGGACACGAAAGGGTCCCCGGCAACGAAATAGCCGATGGCCTAGCAAAAGCTGGCGCCAAAATTCTGCAGATGGGACCGGAACCTATCTGTGGAATTTCCAAAAGTCTGGCGTTGCTTACTCTGGAGACCTATTGTTATTATCATACATTTAATCTCTGGACCAACAGTCCGGGGTTAAAGCACTCGAAAGCGCTAATGAAAGCCTTTAATAAAAGTGCTACTCGAAAAATTTTAGCGCTAAGTAGATTAAATCTAAGTAACTTAGCTAGGGTGCTTACGGGGCACTGTGGACTAAACAGACACATGTTAAACCTGAAGCTGTCAGACATTTACAGTTTAAAAACACTGTTAAAAAAAGGCTAATACAGAAAGCCTACTATACTATTGAGGATTACTTAGACGATTAGAATGCGTGGATATAGCTACTCTTCTACCCTGTACAAAACATTAATAACTATATGTATCTAGTAATAAGAATTATTCTTTGAAAAGGGCAACCGCCGAGTTTCTTGTTGGTTCTTCTCGGTAGGAACAGCTTTCTGAACCAGATGTTGACGATTCAAAAGCACTTTTTAACAAGTTTACTTGAACATTTTGAATATATTTCGAATATTGAATGTTACCAATGATTAAAAAAGCAAAGGAGATGCTAAAATGAAAATATATACGAAATAACATCATTAATAAACGCTAGTCAACTATAAACACAATAAAAGTGTTGTCCGTCAGTGGAAATACGTAAGTAAATTCATTTATCACAGAAGTTCGGCCGCGAAGTGTTGTTTATCTAAATGTTTATATATTTACATTTACACATTGGGTAAACAGAAACCACTTAAACGTCACGTTGCTTTAACGCCAACGGATTATTTATTTGACGTTATTTTTCGAAATCTTTCTGCTTTTTATTTATGTATTTGGAATATAATTCAATGAAATTCTTAAGCTTTAATGGTAGTTTATACATTAAAGCATAAGAATAGTTATGTAAAGGTTATTAATAGAGATACCAGTCTTAAATATCTTTCGATGAGCTCGAATTGTATTGTTGGGAGTAAATATTTTGAAAACAATTTAAATTAAGTTGGCAGTTAATTATTCATACTTATTATTATATAAATATACGATTCATTACTTATTATTATATAAACGTACGGGTCACTACAAAAGTAATAATAAAATTATTTTGCTATAAACCGCGGATAATAGCAAAATAATTTAATTATTACTTTGTATTATTGATCTCCGCAAAGTAACACCTAACTATATAAATTATATACGGGTTACTACTCATTATTATATAAACATATGGGTAACTACTTTTTATTATATAACCGTACGGTTCAATATTAATTCTTATATAAACATACGGATCACTATTTATATTATATATTATAATAATAAATTACTCCTGGGAATAAAAAACAAAAAAATAAATTACTGCTTTCTTTTAATACTGTTCTAAATCCATCCATCCATTCTCGTGCCCTTTATCCCACTCTAAGTGAGGTCCGCACAACATGTTACAAACATGTTGTGACATGTTTTGGCTACGTATTTTACGACCGACCGCCTGCCTGATTTCAACTTACCTTAGTCATATTTTATTACCCCTCGGTAAGAAAGAGGGTGGTTTATTCTACTCATCCGCATACTACACTACAGGTCGACTTACCTTAATCGCCTTTTACGATACCTCGGTAAGAAGTGAGGGTGGTCTATTTTCTCAACCGGATACCACATTGCAGGTCGACTTACCTTAGTCCCCTTTTACGACATCTCGGTAAGAAATGAGGGTGGTCTATTTACTCAGCTGGATATCACACGGCTGTCCTGGATGTGAACTAAAATATAAAAATATATACAATTTAAATTTTCATTTTAAATTACAATCGGACTTTTTTTCCTGTCGGTGGTCTTAAACATTTACTTTTTCAAAAGGCCACTTCCAAAGAAATGTATAAGAATTTTCTGTTAATTAAAGTTAATAAGACTTCAAAGATAGACGCCGCCGCCGGTTTCCGTCCCCGCCCGCCCGTAACCCTAATATTTCAATTTGTTTGACTCGTTGGCACTGAATCCAATTTCCTATGAAGTTAAATTAACGGAGCGGTCGGTATTGACCTTTGCGAAGTTGAACTGTGGTAATTCGTTAGTTGGTGGAAAATTCTGGACGGCGTTAACGGTGTCGAGGGAAAAATGCGATGACACAGTCTATTATAATACAGTAACTTTATTATTACAAGCTTTTATTTAACTTCTATCTATCTATCTAATTCGGGACCGCCTGCCGTAGCAGTGCGCGTGGTCAGCTCCTATGTCGGACTATTCCACCCGTTTCCCCATGTTGGGACATGGGTATCACTGATGTCCCGGCAGTGTCAACTGCTTTTATCTACCAGTAGCTTTTGTAAACCTGATAATATCCCTGAAGGGGATATCAGCCAAGTCCTTAACTGCAAGTTCATCCTTACCTAGTATCCTCCATCTTACCCGCGAGTACATAGGGCACTCAGCTATAAGGTGAAGACTCGTTTATTCTACTCCACAATCTGGGCACGCTGAATCTTTCTTTACTCTCATTATCGACAGGTGTTTGTTTAACAGGCAGTGCCCCGTAGTAATACCTGTTATAATTGACACATTTTCCCTGCTCTGAGACATTAGCTGTTCGGCCTTCTTTGTATCGAAAGATTCGAGGAATAGCTTCGACTGTCTGAGTGTTGCCTTCCTCCATCTTTTGTTAGCTTCTATTTCTATTATTTTACCTATAACACGCTTTATGATAGTGTTAGCAATTTAGAGATAGGGTTGAGGCCCTATAAAAGTCTGACTCGCTCCCTTTCTTGCTAATTCATCAGCTAAAATTTTATTTAACTTGCAAATAGACGTGGAATCTTGCAAGTCAAAGGAGGGTGCCAGAATTGGGCCTAATTGTTACAGAAACCCCACATACATCAAAAAATGATAAGTTTTTTTCTGTTTAAATGTCACTATAAATATTATAAACTTTCAATGGGAATATGTTACAAAACTTATTTAATAATAATATTTATAGTGGTATTAAAGTAGTTAATGCCTTATACGTAACGTAACGTCAACTTGTTACTTTTGCTGCGCTGGATTCCAGCGTTTTTAGTATAAATAGGCCAAAAAAAAATAATGATTCCTAAATTACATTTTTGTAAACATAATAATTTAAAATATTTATGTAAAAAAGTATATTAGCAATAGTTAATAACCATAATGACTTATACACTGTCCATTATATTAACCATCTTTTGACAGATTGACGATTTACATATTTAGTGATGTCCTAAAGATTCTCGTATGCGATACCATTCCGATTATAGTACCGAATCGAAATCGAAGAAATCAAATGACTACCACGAAGAGATGAATGCAAATGTGTATGAAGAGTGGTTCAAAAAAATGCTCATTTCATTGGAAGAACCATCAATAATTTTTATTGATAATGCGCCCTACCACTCCCGTCAAATTGACAAAATGCCAACACAGGCTAATAAAAAGCATGAAATAATTAATTGGCTTCGGGACAATGGAGAAAATGTGGACGACTCAATGTTAAAAGTTGAATTAATAAAAATATTAAAAACCAAAAAGAGAGCAAAACGCTATGTAATCAATGAAATGGCAGCAGAATATGGCCATACTGTTCTTCGGATTCCTCCATACCACTGCCAGTACAACGCAATAGAACTTATATGGGCACAAGTAAAAGGGCATGCTGCGAGATGCAATACAAGCCCCCCATTCACAGCGAATAAAATGTTGCAATTGCTAAAAAATGCTTGCACCCACGTAACGGCCGAGAACTGGGCAAGTGTGGTGGAAAGAACTAAAAGAGTAATATTCTCTGATTGGGAACGTGATATTGCGTTTGATAATATATTATCTACACAAGAGCTAATAATAACTGCTACTGAAGACTCCTCATCGGAGGAGTCTAGTGTTGATTATCATTCCGACGACTCGTGCTAATAAAATAAATTAAAATATCCTGATTGTTTTATTTGTATTCATGTATTAACTAAGAAGAAAGTAAAACTTTATATAATGTTATTAAATGTCTTTTAATACTCGTAACATCGATTTCTACCGATTATTTTTAATCTGTGGCATAATCGTAGTAACCATTATGTGTGACATCACTAAGTGGGCGGTACCCATCCATAAAGTACAAATATTATTTGTATGATATTTGTACGTAAGCAATACAAAACTTAATGAGCGTGAGCTGTCAAAAGACTGATAATATGATGGACGCAGTATAATTGTTATTAACAATAATTTCTTTCCAGATATTAAAAATGGTGTTTAGAATAAAATATTTTTTTCATTTGCTGTATGGCTTACGATCTTAATCTGTGTGGGATCAAACAAAAAAATATTGCAATATATGTAAATTCTTAGGCATCTTTTAGTACATGTTGGCATAGACTAATAACTAAAATATACGTTGCGCTTATGAACGTGTTTTCTCGAAATATTTGTTTTTCTGGTGACAAAAATGAGTGATCAACTTTTACTTCAATGATGATAGCTTGTTATATTTTTATCACAGATCCTATCGTTTTTATTATGTTCTTCTGGTATTTAGTATGTAATTGTAGTTGTCCATAACCTCGTACTATACCTCTTATTTTATAGTTCCTCCTTAGAAATAAAATAAAATAATTATTGATCCTAAGATAACAAATATTTTCTATCTTACAACACAAAAATTAATACTGTAAAGTCTGGGCCCAAAGATGTATGAAATTCTGGCAATCTCCTTTGACCCACTTCATGGTCCGATTGAGCTGAAATTTTTTATACTGGTCCAATCTCGATGACAATGCATGTTTAAGATAAGCATGACCTGATGCTGCTGCCAGGATTGGCTCCTGACGAGGGAACTCATCAACGGTTAACATTAGGGACGCGAAATTTTTTTAAAAGCTTTATTAAAATCATTTTTAACTAGACTCTGATTATTTATTTATTTTTAGAGACCTATGGTTTATGGTTTAATGGTTTATTATGGTTTGAAAAGAGAAACCGCCGAGTTTCTTGCTGGCTCTTCTCGGTAAGAACAACTTTCCGAACCAGCAGTGACAATTTTAAAAAAACTTGTTTAAAAGTTTACTTCAATGGAGAATTTGTTTTTTAGTCATTATATATTTATTTATAACAAAAATGGACAAGTTTTTTCTATGTTAAATTACTTTCACGTTAGTACTATGAATATCATACCCACGTGGAATGATCCCAAGAATGCTGGCAGCGTTTCCGCGTTGAATCGCTAAGCTGATTCTTTGTGCGGAATAAGAGCCAGCTCTCTTGTCACCTGAAGAGGCGATTAACCGAGGTTTTAAAAAGGGTTAATTTTTTATTTGAACTTTGACTCTATGGCCCTAGGGTCTCAACTGCAAACGGCACATATAACTCTTGATGAGAGGCGCCTACTTTCGCCTTGCCGTTTTTCGTCCCCGCCCGCTAATATATGCGAATTTGTTTTTTCTAAAATAAATTTCAATATCGCCAGCACACTTTGTTTAGCTATATCTCAAAGGGATCAAGTAGCAGTTTCGATGAAAGCCTTATTTTTACCGAAATTTTTATCAAATGTTGCCATCTTTCAACGTATTTACAAAAAAAGTTACTGAATTGTACTTTGTTGTTGTTGTTTTTATGTTTATTCCAAATAGACAGACAGATGCGGCATGGGAATTTATTTATATATGTTTAAAGATCATAAGTTCTGTGTCAAACGTAGCTTAAAGTTTCTTATGACTTATACAGGATTTTCTTGCGACGTTTATAATTTCTGATATATCTAGTAGCTAAATTAGTGTATGGTTCAATGATAGAAGAATTTTGAAAATACTATCATACCGATATTTCTAATCTAGGGCTTTGCTGAAAGAAATGAGCTTTCGATATCCCTCCGTGTCCAAATCAATCTCTCTTCAAACGAAAAACGCATCGCAAACAGTCGCCGGCGGATATTCCATTACGTGGTGAACGCGTAATTACTCTGGAATTGGAGCACCCTGTAGTTTAGTATGGGTATTTTGTAGTTGGGTAGATTTCAGGAGTTTTGGTTGTAGTGATCCTGCCTGTAAACCTGGTTCTTGGATGAAATTCCCGCAGAAGGCCAGGATTTCTAAAAACAATTTGTTGGTTCTGAGAGCTTGTAAGAGCCTGGGTGTATTTATGTAAAAAGTTAAGTAACGTCCTGTTACAATTTCACTGCTGGGAATAGGCTTCCTCTCTACGTTTCTGGAGAAAAGGTTTGAAGCTAAGACCTACCACGCTGCTCCAATGCGGATTGGTAGGTTACACATATCTCCTGAAGTCTCTAGAGATATGCAGGCTTCCTTACGATGTTTTCCTTCACCGAAAAGCGTGTGATAAATTGCAGTTATCAATTAGACACATGAGTTTTAATAGAAAAACTCATTGGTGCCTGCCCGGGTTTGAACTCATGTTTTCCTCGAAAGAGTCGCACGTCGGTCGGTTTCACCGCTGGGCTATCACAGCTCGTATTTATGTATTCATTCAAAATTATATAGATAGATATCGGAAGTGGAATTAATCAAATATCGCGTTATATCTTAAGTAAACGGTAACGGGTTTCTTCTTCTCGGTCGTTATCTTCACTCCTGAAGGTCGTGTCCTTGAAAGTCCTTTGCAGCTTTTTCAACTATTTCTCTCCATTTACTCCGACATTCAGCATCCCTCAGGACGGTTGTAACTGACAGACCAGTAAGGGTGGATATTTGGTCACACCAACGGGTAGGTGATCGCCCGCGAGGTCTTTTTCCTTCAACCTTGCCCACAACAACCAACTTATCAAGGTTGTCAGGTTGCCGACGGGCGATGTGACCAAAGTAACCGAGGATCCTTTGGTAGCAGATTGTAGATAGCCGAGTCCGTATGCGCAGTTGCTCCAAGATAGATTTGTTAGTACGTTTAGCCGTCCATGGTATTCGAAGCATACGCCTCCAGCACCGCATCTCAAAGGCGTCTATTTGTCTTCGTTCTGTGACTCGAATCGTCCACGACTCTGACCCGTAGAGAAATATCGAGAAAATCAGTCTCCGGACCAATCTAACCTTAGTAACGTTAGATAACTTCCTATTCTGCCGTATACGAGTCATCTTGCTCATTGCAGCTTTGGCCATTTGAGTTCTTCGTTTGATTTCTCGACCACTTCCTCCCCGGTCAGTGAGTAACGATCCGAGGTAGACAAACTCGCTGACAAAATCTATATCAGATAGTTCACCAGTCCTAGAGAGTTGACCGCCTCTATCGATGAGCATTATTTTCGTTTTCGACTTGTTGATTTTCAGACCCATTAGTCCACTCTCATATTCGACTCTGTGAAACAAGTCAGCTAGCTCCTATTCTGTCGATGCAAAAAGTGTAGTATCGTCAGCGTATCTTAGGTTGCTGATCTTTAGGCCTCCGACAGAAATACCACCATCCCATTCTTTTAAGGCTTTTCTCATTATATATTCGCCATATATATTAAAAAGACTGGGTGATAAGATGCATCCCTGTCTGACTCCTTTTTTTGGTTTGAAAGTAACGGTTTACATTTGATCAATAACAAACTTACGGGCTTTTATGTGAGTGAGGATTACCTTCGCCTTGCCATAATGAAGAAATGTCGTTCTAAACGTTGACTCATTTGATTATTAGACACTCTCGCGTCTAGATTTCTTATACCTTGTCTTTTTTTAAAAGTAGGCACGATTTCGTGTCAATTTTATCCTGGTAAATCATATGGTAATGTAAAAAACCAAAATTTTTTTCTACTTATACAACTCATAACTTTGCATGTTATAAAATATGATTAAATACTAATCTTTTAAAAATATCTCTAGAAATTTCCACAGCCTTGAGATATGCAAATTTTAGATTATATATTCCTGAGATGACAGTTTATGTGCACACGACGTTAATAGTATTTGACAAGGGGTTTACGCCATTTTCCTTACATTTACATTAAATTAATACTCAACTAGCGTCAACTTTGTTCTTATTCGCATATTTAATCTGTAAAAAAGCTTGTTTGATGACGAGAGGTAAATTTGAAAATAACTGTTTTTTTGAAGAAAATTACCTTAAAAATTTAGTAGAACATTATAAACTGTAGTTCTTTTTTCCTGTTTGTTACTAAAAACTAAATACCAGTCTGTTTTGCCGTTGCCTGCGTCGATTTCAGTATATTAATTAAATTAATATGGCTAACGAATTAGTTTTTATATAAATCTTTGCGACTTTATCGTTGTCGTCGGTTGCGGAACGACACTATTGTTGTGATAGTGAATGTGTGTAATGCTTGTATTGTTATGGTGGTGGTAGATTGTTGTAGTGCACGTGTTTTTGCGAATCCTGCATGTATCTGCTATATGAACTGATAGCTCACTCTACATTTTGCAATATATAATTTACTATTTACTTTATCGTAAAATAATTGAATTATTATTTTTGTATATTGACTCTCCGCAAAGAAATGCCAAATTCTATAAAAAAAAATATCTAAAAAAAATATTGTATATGTAAATATTGTAACATGTGCCGACCCCATTTAGAATGGGATAAGGGCAGGAGAATGATAGTTATTTGCTTATTTATTGAGAATATACGCATTTTAAAACTTGTATTTATATTATCGGCCTTAATTAAGAATAAACACGTTGTAGGTATTAAATTAAGTATAATAAATCACCTTAAAAACCATGCTCGCTATAGAAAACTACAAACAATGAAGCTACGAATTTACTCAGAGAAAAGCGAACAACTCGCAAAGTTGCTGGGCTTTCTGAAGTTGAGGCAACTACGGCGACTTACCTTTTACCACGTGCAAGTTTGAGCTTAGTCTAGTATCTGACAGAAAATTTTCTGCACAGGTTGGCGCATACTCTAGACAAGACTATGAGTAGAAATATTTCTTTGAATTTTATAATAAGATTCATAGAATAAGGCATTTCTTTGCTAACTACTGTTTTCTTTTACCATCTGAAATATGCAGGATCTCTGTCGAACACATTTGCATGTGTTCAAAATTATTATATTCATGATGTCTTAATTTAGTGATATCATTTCGATATTTTTGAGCCTTCCTCTACCCAATGTATATCAGGGTCCTAAAAATCATCTGCTCTTATATCTATGGCGAGACCATCGTTTTTTCACAAACATCAATTAATATTGGTTATATCTTATTATTATTACTAATATTATAAATACGAAAATCTGTCTGTTACATTGTCACGGCTGAACCAATTTTGAAAAAAATTGGCACAATTATTCCTTGTACACCAGGGTAACATATAGAGAAGCTAATTCAATAGTTAATTCAACATTCGAAAACGCCATCTATTATCAACATATGAAATTTTTTTTATAAAGAAAAAAATATTTTTAGATAGTTTTTATATATTTTGTTTTTTTAATTATATACATTTAACTGAATTATTTTAGGTATATTTCATGTAGAGCTGTGATACCCCAGCGGTGAAATCGTGCGACTCTTTCAAGGGGAACACGAGTTCAAACCCGGGCAGGCACCAATCAGTTTTTCTATTAAAACTCATGTGTCTAATTGATAACTGCAATTTATCACACGCTTTTCGGTGAAGGAAAACATCGTAAGGAAATCTGCATATCTCTAGAGAATTCTGGAGATATGTGTAACCTACTAATCCGTATCGGAGCAGCGTGGTAGGTCTTAGCTCCAACCCTTCTCTCCAGAAACGGAGAAGGGAGGTCTATGCCCAGCAGTAGGATTGTAACACGCCGCTACTTTACTATATTTCATGTAAGTCATACGGGTTATTTACTAAAATTATTAAACTATGCTCTCGACAAAACGATAAATCTCTCACAGTCTTCCTGGATCGATCTGTTTTTTGAGATTGAGATATTTTCAAGGTTGGTGAGTGACAGCCACTGTTTATCAAAAGACTACAGTCGAAGAGAACGAAGTTGCGGGTAAAACTAGTATAAATTAAGTTTTTAAATACCTTGATATGTTAAATATTTGTTTTAAGAAGGAGTAATAAATATTTTTATCGTACTTTTTAACTTCTAAAATTTTTCACCGCTCATCGCTTTAGCGGTACTAAATAATATTCACGTTTAGTTTTAAAGTGTCCTTATTCAAAAATTACACCACTAAAAAAAAACTCCACCACTGTTAAGACGAAATTGTCTTAAGATTTTACGTAGTGTAAGTAGAAAGTTTACGCCTGTAACTTTACAAAGAGAGTCCGCAAGTTCGAATTCAATCTAACCTTAGAAAATTTTCCGTAAACAAACTGGCCACCTCAGTTCTTAGAGTCAGATCGGACAATGGATCCCGGCAAGAACTTACTTAGCGATGCTTTAAAGACTTCATTACCACGATCCATTACATTGTTAGAAACTTTTTATTTTTGCTGTTAGTAGGTTTTATTTTCAGATTGGATTTAACGCCTTCAACATACTTTGTTGGTTCTTTGAATCAGGGTATATATATAAATAAATAAATAAATAAAAAATATGGAACGTAAGTAAGTAACATATTTAGACTCGAAGAACCAACAAAGTTGTCAGAACATGTTAGTCCTTCGTGGGAATCGAACCCGCGGGTTCGATTCCTACGAAAGCGAGGTGCAAGTAGGGTGACTGCCAACTGCCCCAACGAGCCAGTCCATACGTGTTTAAGTATTTATTTAAAATTAAATATGTATATATTTACCAGTTGTCTGTCACCCATCACACAAGTATTTAGTCCCTTAATTTGGGACTAAATACTTGACGACCGTGTGTATAAGTGTTCAAAATATTTATTTATTAAAACTAGCTATCAGCCACGCATAGTTGTGGAGCAGCTTAAATTCGAATTACTATTAGATGAAAATTTCATTAAAAATGGTCCAGATTTTTCGAAGTCTAGGACATACAGACACACATTTATTTTTATACATAAGAAGATAAAACGCCTGTCTATTATCTTGAATTATATAGAAATAAAGTGTTTTAGTGTTTTAAAGCTGTGATAGCCCAGCGGTGAGACCGTGCGACTCTTTCGAGGGGAACACGAGTTCAAACCCGGGCCAAATAGGCAAATTGGTGCCTACCAATGAGTTTTTCTATTAAAACTCATGTGTCTAATTGATAATTGCAATTTATCACACGCTTTTCTGTGAAGGAAAACATCGTGAGGAAACCTGCATATCTCTAGAGAATTCTGGAGATATGTGTAACCTACCAATCCGCATTGGAGCAGCGTGGTAGGTCTTAGCTCCAACCCTTCTCTCCAGAAACGGAGAGAAGAGGCCTATTCCCAGCAGTGGGATTGTAACAGACTGGTACTTTACTTTACTTTTTTTAAAGTGTTTTAGCTGTTTTATAATTTTTTATTTCTTAGAACGTACACGTATCCATTAATGTCACAGAGTAAAAGGAAAGTGTTACAGACAATAAACTTATAGTTATGCAGGCAGGGAATTCATAATACATTCAACATATTAAAAATGTATTAAATAATCCCGTAGATTATTCGTAGAGCACGGAACGATTATTTGTAGACTGTCTACGGTAAACGTAGATCGTAGCACTTTGTAGCTATATGCTACGAACTACGAATAGATTACGAAATTACAATAATTAATTTTGATATGAAATTGGAGTTTGGAAATCGATATATATTTTTACATCGATAAATCTTGAGTGAAAATCGAGGATTATGAAACTTTGACACTATTGTTACTTTTGTAGTTAGAGGTTTTATAAACTAAGTTCTGTAAGGACTATAATACGAACCAGATCTTGGTTTAAAATATAAAATATGTGAAAAAATAAGAAATCATCGAATAATTTCACTATTGATTATGTAGACATGTGAAATACAGAAAGCATTAGGATATTTTCTCTACTACTATTTAGTTTTATGGATAAGTTAATATTTCACATTCAGCATTGGCACTATATGTATTTATTTTGTTACACAAAAGTAATAATAAAATTATTTTGCTATAATCCGCGATACAGTAAATAGAAAATATATATAGTGTTAAATGTATAGTGGACTATCAGTATTTTCATACCCGATACGTGCAGGATTCGTAAAAACACATGCACAAACCTCCACCACTTCCACCACAATACACAAGCACTACACAGGTTCACTATCACAAACTCAACAATCGTTTCGCCCCGCAACCGAAGCATCATCAGGAGATAGACTCCACGACAAAATCGCAAAGATCGCAAACACTATATATATTTTCTATTTACTGTATCGCGGATTATAGCAAAATAATTTTATTATTACTTTTGTATTATGGATCTCCGCAAAGTAACGCCTAATTCTATAAATTATTTTGTTACACCTTAACTCTTAATGAGGTTGGATCATTATGTTATTATTGAGAGCAAATAGCAGAGATCAGATTCTGATTCAATTCCTATTATGAAGAAAGATTTCAATTTTAAATTTAGGCAAAACACCCCTTGTTTTGCCTAAATTTAATGCCATCCCCAGCGATGGGACCGTCCTACTCTTTCAAAGGACTCACGGGATCAAACACCGGGCAGTCACCAAAGAGTGCTATTGTTACAACTTGTCTCTAATTTTTCTTTGCAATTCATTGCATGCTTTTCGGTAAAGGAAAATATAGTGAGAAAACATGCATATCTCTAGAGAATTCTAGGGATATGTGTTACCTAACAATCGGCATTGGAGCAGCGTGATAAGTCTTAGTTCTAGCCGTTTTCTCCAAAAATTAAGGGAGAAAGCCTATGCCCAGCAGTGAGATAATAACAGGCCGTTACCTACTTATATGTACTTATATTGCAAATTTCAATTGGTTCATCGGCTTAGCCGTAAAATCGTAACCGGCAGTTAGACATATTGACAGGCAGACAGAAATACTGTCAGATAGAAGGACAAATTTTCACATTTACAATATGGATATAAAGTTTTTAAACATGAAATTGTTTTGGTATTTACATAATTGCGTCGCGCTCTGAGCTGGAATCACATTTTTCACGTGGCAACTATCAAAAACATTAAATGTAAATGAGACGAATAATTAACGTATATATCACGGCGAGTGTGTCGTTTCTGTTTGTATGTGCAGTCCGTCGCAGTCACGCCGTGCATACACGACGCGAAGACAAAAATCCGGATGCTCTGTTGAACGATGGCCGATTGTGCATAGTTGGGAAAGATATATTACGTAAATGATCATAAAAATCATTTAATTCAGTTTTAAATTCAAAATATTCTTTATTCAAGTAAACTTGTAAACACGTGCTTTTGAATCGTCAACTCTACTGTTGGTTCGTAAAGCTGTTCCTACCGAGAAGAGCCAGCAAGAAACTCAGCGGTTGCTCTTTTCAAAATAATACCTGCATATAACTGGTTACGTTTAGTCATTACTATCTTGTACAGGATCGGACAGTAGCTATATCCAAGCATTCTTATAATCTAAGTAATCCTCAATAGTATTGTAGGATTTATCTGTTAACAGTTTTTTTCCAAAGCTACAATTGATTGCGGAATTTTATTATGGAATCTTATACCCAAACCCACAAATGACTTACGTACTTTTGCAAGGCGCAAAGCAGGAACCGCAAACTTATGTCAGTTCCTACTTTGTCTGTTAATGGCCTATTAATGATATTTATTACATAACCTTTTAGATTAGGCAGGACTTTAAGCCTTTTGCAATAGGCAAGACAAAAGCAACAATAAAATTTATCTTCTGTATAATCTGTATGGTAGGCACAACATGTTTCAAACATGTAACCTGTTTTTTATTTATTTATTTATTGATAAGGCTTACCAACTAGAAATCATATACATTAATAAACTAATATAAACATTCAATATATCATCTATCCTATATGTTTCCAAATTACAGGTACGCATAACATTTACGTAACACTTCAAACAATAATTGATGCAAAATTATAATATAAAAATGTAAAAAATATATATTTATGAAAAATATAAAAGTAGAAAATAAACTATTAGAATAAAATGAGTTTTTTTTTTAATATGGCGAGTTAATTTACGAACGTCCGCCTGCCGGACGTTAACATACATTCTTCTTTATTTTGACTAAACATATTGAAAATATTGTACCCATCACAGTAAATATGGAATCTAATCTTTAGTAAAACATTGCTATTACAAATTCAAATAATAATCAAATCAAATCAAATCAAAATAATCTTTATTCAAATAAACCATTTCAGGCACTTTTGAATCGTCAACCATCAATATGATTAATGAAGCTACAACTGGTTCTGAATGTTTCTCTTACCGAGAAGAACCAGCGAGAAACTCGGCGGTCAATCTTTTAAATATTTCCAATTATACATTATTAAACCGCTGTCTTGTATGAAGCTGAAAGGATTTTCAAATTCAGGTTTTCTTATCAACCAAATAATCTTCAATTTTGTAATATGCTTTATGTATAAGTATATTACAAGCAATATAACGGAACTAACTACTTTGCTATAGTCCGCACGGGTTAAGTGAATGCATGCAAAGCCAATGTGTATGAAGCAGGCAAAATCTACTACAAATAAATACAAAATCTACGCACCAATCGTACTACAGTACGATTTTTGTCGTGAAGCCTATCCTCCTGATGATGCTTCGGTTTCGGGGCGAAACGATCGTTGAGATTGTGGTGGTGGGTGTGTGTGCTGCTTTTGTGTGCGTTGTTGCTGGTGAATTGCGCCTTGGGGTGCATGTGGTGGCTGGTCCTGCATGTATAAGGTGCGTAGATTTTGCCTGCTTCATACACATTGGCTTTGCATGCATTCACTTAACCCGTGCGGATTATAGCAAAGTAGTTAGTTCTGTTATATTGCTTGTAATATGGAATTCCGCAAAGTAACGCCTGCTTCTATAAATCGTATAAGTATATTTTTACACTTATTTTGATTTTTTCTGTCACTGGTCTAGAATGGATTGAGGAATTTTATTATAGAAGCGAATAGCGAGACCAACAAATGAGTTGCTAAGGCTGCTAAGTCGAGACGCAGGTATCACAAGCTGTTTGTGACCTCTCGTATGTCTATGATATATATACATCAAATTTTGTTTTATATGTACTTATATTTTTCCGTACAAATAGAATATTAATATATAAATATTGTATTGCTACAGTCAGTATGCCTATTTCTTTGAACTTTTACTATCCGTCTAAAAACTGAAATTCCAAATATTACAAATATTTATATCCCCAGAAAGCATAGCATCTAGGTCCCTAGCACTAAACCTCTGTGCTGGTTATACGACGTGTTTTAAGAAATTCACTATATTGCACCATTTTGAAATAACAGCATGAAATGGCCACAAATATATCATGGCGGCAATTCCCTTGTTTACTTTAGGTGACAATTCATAAATGTACTTACATTTATGCGGCGATTTATAGTTTGTTTTTATTTCGAGAGTGGTTCGGTAACAGTGATTATTTATAACAACAACCTTGCAGTATTTTATCTGTGATAACACTCGTTTAATTGATAAATTAAATCAATTTTATTTATCAATTAAACGAGTAAATAAATTTAATTGATACCGCCGTGTGGTATCTGGCAAAATAGAATAGACCACCCTCCTTTCTTACCGAGGCGTCGTATGAGGCGACTAAGGAAAATGCCGTGTGGTACCTGGCTGCATAGAATAGACCACCCTCATCATCATCCATCATCATCATCCTGCCCTTATCCCACTCTATGTGGGGTCGGCACAACATGTTATAAAACATGGCACATGATTCGGCTATGTATTTTACGACCGGCCGCCTGCTGACGTCAACTTACCTTAGTCGTATTTTACGAACACTCGCTAAGAAAGAGGGTGGTCCATTCTACTCAACCGGGTACCACACGTGTAAAAATAACTCTTATCATAGGAAGAATAAAAATAATAAACGGAAAATATTGGTATCATTGCGAAAAAACGTGAGGGCGCTTTTTATTTTATATATATATCGAGTATCAATTAAACAAAAACTGCGTACAACATTTTTAATCAAAATTTCTGTACATTTGTTCTATTATATGTATTTTATTCGCTATTAGCTTTGCAACGCCATTCCGGACATACGTTTAATAGCACGTAGCAGCAAAATAGCAATTAGTGAATTCATCATCTAACTACTAATAATTTGGCTGCAAGCGAAATACGCAGTTTCTAGCAGAGTAGCGTTTATAGTAATAGTTCATTGTCAGTCTCTAAGTATGTTAATATGTTGCGTGCGACGCTATTTTGGCCTATAGAATAATAATTTTCTTAGAAATTAATATCGCGAATGGATTATTTGAGTAAACTATAATGTTGGTAAGGCCGTTATAATAATGTGGCAGCCATTTTAAAAACGCGTATCGTTTGTTTGTATCAGGTAACACCCTATAATATAAAATACTGGTGTAGTTTATGTATATAAACCGCCTATACTAGCGTCTTGTTTTATCGGGTTAGCCCGAGTTTTGGGCCATCCGGGCATTTATTCATGCGCTCTTTACACAGTTTTATCGTGGCGGGAAATGCCCGAATTAATATAATAACTCCCATAAGCTGTTATATATAGTCCAGCGGTGAGACCGTGCGACTCTTTCGATAGGGTCACGGTTCAAAGCTCGGACAGACCAACCAATAAGATTTTCTATTAAGAACTTATGTTTCTAATTGGTAATTGCAATTTATCACACGCTTTTCGGCGAAGGAAAACATCGTTAGGAAACCTGCATATCTCTAGAGAATTCAAGGGATGTGTGTAACCTACCAATCCGCATTGGAGTAGCGTGGCAGGTCTTAGCTTGAATCCTTCTCTCAAAAAACGGAGAGAGGAGGCTAATGCCCAGCAGTGGGATAGTTACCGGCCGTTATTTCACTTTTTACTTTATGTATCGTATTCTGTTAAAGAACTCTCACCCATTCCCTGTTATTTAAGCTCTATTCTTTACAAGTAAGGTTATTACGTTTTCCAGTTAGACGAGCCGCAAAAAACGCGCATATTAAAAATACTCACTCGACTATCAGCGCGAGCCATATTTTTCGTACATATTTAATCGAATATTTGACGAACAAGTTGCCTACAGCTATTCGCATGCAAAATACGTTTTCCATCACGTAACCTGTCAGCGTCGCGGTATCCACTGAAGCGTTACCATTGAAAATCGGGCGCCCGCATAAAATAATTCATGCATATACACCGATGTATTTACATTTGTGATATATTTACTGAACGTTTTGCGATCCGTCTGGTCCATTGGTGTGATGATTCGAACTTTTTATTCTATAATAATACAAGCTGTAATCCAAATAAGTGTGACTACAGGGAAGCCAACAAATAGATGGTTGAAGTGTGTGTATGTGATAAGCATATAAAAATAAATAACATAGTTTACTTCAAAATCACCCTATATACAGTATATTTTAAATAACGTAATTTTTGTACATAAAAATATAAAGAATTATAAAACGATAGGTGATGTATATAATAGACAAAGTAGGAACCGACGTAAGCTTGCGACTCCTGCTTTGCGCCTAGCAAAAGTACGTAAATCGTTTGTGGGTTTGGGTATAAGATTCTATAATAAAATTCCGAAATCAATTTTGGTCATGCCATTACAGCAGTTTAAAAACACTGTTAAAATGAGGCTGATACAGAAAGCTTACTATACTGTTGAAGATTACTTAGATGATAAGGATGTGTGGATATTGGTGCACTTCTACCCTGTACAAGACAGTAATAAATAAATGTAACTAGTTCTAAGATTTATATTTTAAAAAGAGCAACAGCCGAGTTTCTTGCTGGCTCTTCTCGGCAAGAACAGCTTTCCGAACCAGCAGTAAAGTTGACGATTCAAAAGCACTTGTTTACAAGTTTACTTGAATAAAGAATATTTTGATTTGATTTGATATAATTATTACTCATACCATGTACAATAAGTGGGAACAATAGGTTTCTTGCGCTTGCGTCTTACCTCTCCGCATGTTGTCATTATTTTTACTTAAAAGATAAATCGATAAGTGTAACTACCGTATTGTTTTTATACTTTTTTTTTGTTAGTAATAGCTCTTTGATTATATATATTATACAAATATATATATATAATACAAATGTGTTATACGAAAAATTGCTGATTATAAATGTACCATATATATATAATGTATTTTATGGCGACAACTCTGGCGTACGGAAAAACTCTGATGAGTTTATGATTACGCTAACATGATGTAAACTGTAACTTTTGTATATTCTGATGAAATAAAAAAATAAATAAATATGCGGCCACCACACGGCGGGTCGACTTACCTTAGTCGCCTTACCTTAGTGACGTTAGTGTCGTATAAATATTAAATCTGAAATCGTAATTTGCCTTGTGATTTTTAGTGACTATCAAAAAGAATATTAAGTGTATACTTATTTGTTTATTTATTTGTATATGTATGATAAAAAAAAAGCGTAAGAAAAACATTATCAATAAAAAAACAGAGTACAAAGGTCAACTTATCCCTTTTCATGCTTATTATAAAACAAAGTCCCAAAAAGCTGTCTGTCTGTATGTAATCGATTTTCTCAAAATCTACTGAACGGATTTTATACAGTTTTCACCAAAAGATAGTGCAATACTTTCGAATGGTTTAGATAAATAGTACATATCAATATTATGTAAATTGGGTTGAAGAAATCGCCCAGTTGTTAAAACTTGCTTTATAGGACCTTTAGGCGCGTGCGCTGCGTAAACCAGCAGAGATACGCTAAAGTAATGTAGTAGAGAATTGTAGTTCTAAAAAAATACTACAAGAAAGTCCGCGACAGCATGTCTCTATCTTTCACGGTTAATTTACAACAAATATTTTTATATTTGAAATTCCACCCGGGTGAAGCCGCAGGAACAGCTAGTAATATTATAAATGTCAAATTCTAAAAGAATATAGAGTGTCATACAAATTCCCTGTATCATTTTTCCGGTTCACGATGTTTCCTTTTATCTTGTTAACAAAAGATTCAAAAGAGAAGATTAGATTGTTAGCAAAAGAGCAAGATTCTAATGATAATGACAGCCGGCTATAATGCTTGCGGAAGTGTAAAAATTTATATATACAATTCAATATTGTATAATACCTCGGTATACGTTTTCATCCCAATTTTCAACAATAGCGAACAGTACAACTGCAATCGTAAATCCCCATTTGTAGTATCCGTGTCGTAGTCGTAACGCTGTGAAAGGTCTCGTTATCGCCATCGCTAACTTTTGTCCGAATTTTTACGACCTACGCCCACCATTACGGGTTCGTGACAATAACAAATAAAATACATGCGCGGAGGATTAACGGTCTCCCCTTTGTTGTAAAAATACCTTTGACGGAATCCAAGTTAACATTACTTATATCTAGTTACCTATTTTAATAGTTTAATATCTGTTGAACAAACCAACAGCATAATAAGATTATAATCACGGACGGGTCCTTCGCGGCATTCTGAGTATCGATATACCGGAAGATACACCGTTTACAATATCGCTTAGGCATAGTGTTCCAGCAGGATGCACTATGAGCATAAGGAATCGTTAGGCGTTATCGATCCAACAAACACTCTATGTGGGGACTTCTTATGTAATTACGAAAGCACTTCTATAGCGCGCAGCAAAGTACTAGTAGCGCCATGTAGGTACGTTATGTTACACTGTTATATAGTTAATCGATGTCCCGCTAATGAATGAACAAGTCAAGGTAAAAAGAGCCTTTTACAAAGCCTTTAAAAACTTTTTCAAATTTCATGTTGACCGTGGAGGAAATCCCTCGTTTGGAGCTAATCCTGGCAACAGCATCAGGTCATGCATATCATAAGCATTCTCATCGGAAATCGACCAGTACGGTAAAATTTCAGCTCGATCGGACAGCGGGAAGTGATTCAAATTTAACTTGCAAGATTCCACCTTCACATACAAACATACAAGTCATCATACTACAAGTACTAATTCTACTTTGGTACTACGAAGTTTCAAGAAGGTTACATTTGTCATGACAATAACAATTTGTTTTTCGAACTGACTGTATGCTGTTAGCCCTAACGGCTTTTACAGCGTCACCAGCCGGGATGGGTGAGCGCAGAAGCATCGTCGAGGTTGCGAAATGCAGAGAGTAGAGCGCAGAAGCTCTACTAGCGTCGGGGAACGTCGTCCTAAGGGTGCCTCCTGTGAGGCCGGACCACGGCTTAGGGCGACGTGTAGTGGAGGGCTGATGGTATGACTTAGATTAGTCAATGCGAGGTCTGAAGGGTGAGGAGAAGCCACGACCGACCGACGTCATAAAACTGGGACCTCGTCTTTGCCGGCGAAGATGCTGTGTATGTATTACGTGTTCCTGTGTTTGCGATTGTTATTTGATAGTCAGGGTCATATGGGACGCTATTTGGACGCCTATATTTTCGGTGGTCAGACCTAACTGGGATGTAGGTGGAAGCAACTGAAATAAGGGGGTTCGGGTGTACCTCAGATTTCTCGAAGTAAGATTTTTAAAAACGTTTAAAGAGGCGAGTAATGGTAGGGAGATCTCTATGGAGGTCAACGTTCGCATGAACCACGGACAACCAGTGCCTGTCCGCATGAATGGGTTCTGTAGGAATCGGTTTTTTCTACCCTCATTTGACTACTATGCTTCTACTGGCCATTATTCACCGATTTCTCTTAGTTAACAGCCCTACATCATTAGCAAAATACAGCTACTGACGACTCAAATTTCTGATGATTTATCTGATTCATAGAAGCAGGCGTTACTTTGCGGAACTCTGTACTAGACAAAAGCTATGACTGAATTATTTTCCTATAATCCGCGTTTATTAAGAGATTGAGATAGAGATTATAGTAGTGAATGTGTGTATTGCTTGTGTGAATGTGCTGGTGGCGGCATTTTGGGATACGTGTGGTGACTCATCCTGCGTGTACAAGGTATGTGAACGTTGCCTGCTTCATACACTTAGCATTACATACATTCTCTTCACAACCGCGGATTATAGCAGTTCTGTTATAGCTTCTGTACTATGGAGTTCCGTAAAGTAACGCCTGCTTCTATAAATCATTTAAAGACAATAAGTCTTTTACTTTATATAGCACGCTTAGTATCAAAGTGACCGAATTCAAAATTACGCTTAATTTAGATACATTGTAACCCTTATTTCAATGCCACCTATGACATCACGCTACGAATAGTAAAAAAAATCTAGAGTTTTCTTGCTCTTCTTTTCTACTTTTTGTAGGCACTACGCTACGCTATATTGTAATTTGTCACGAAACAACTTTTTGAGTTAGGTCGTTTTAATACTAAACGTGCGATATGTAAAAGTTAGTAGGTTTCTTACTCAAATCCTGGCTCGACAGCGCAGGTGACAATGACCCTGCCTTCTGCTGCGCGGGTTAATTTATCTTCGTTACTTAGCCAACATTTTCTTACAGCAATCTGTTGGTTCTTCGAAGCTGGATGCATAGCAAAATAATCCTGTTATAGCTTCTTCAAATTTCTGATATCGGTATTCTCGATATTAAAAATCTCCTGTTTTAATTTCCATCAAATTTTCTATTAATGCAGCAGTGTTACTAAAAGTATATGATTTTGGAATTAGTTAATTTTACAGATAAGCGTATTCTAGTCTCTAATAGGTAGCTATTATCCGCTATAACGAACGTACAGTCAACATCGCATAGCTGCAGAATTGCAATTAGCGATCTCATTTGCGGACTAACTACCAATAAAGCGACTGCGAGTGAAAATACGGTATTTTGTGTTAGCTAGAGATCGCTGTTTCCATTCCCAACATATCAATTCAGGAATCTGATGGAATGCTACATTTTAGAGCTTTTCTTTCATTATAAAGCGCATCAAATAAATAGCATTTGAGCAAACAAATTTGTTGATTACAATTTATAGATGCTTTCTAAGGTTTTAGCACGTTTGGCAAGGATCAAATCCCTATGGAGTGAATGAACTAGTTATCATCATCTTCCTGCCCTTATCCCACTCTGAGTGGGGTCGGCAAAACATGTTGCAAACATGTTGTCACATGATTTGGCTGGGTATTTACGAACTGGCCACCTGCCTGAAGTCAACTTACCTTAGTCGTGTTTTACGACCCCTCGGTAAGAAAGAGGGTGATCAATTCTACTCAACCGGATACCAGACGGTGGATCAACTTACCTTATTCGCCTTTTATGACACCTTGGCAAGATATGAGGGTGGTCTATTCAACTCAGCCGGATACCACACGTCATTTTCACATGTAGTTCAATGTGCTATTAAAGTGTATTTTTAGTTTTTTTTTATTATTTATATTATTTTTATTCTTATATACCGCCGAGTTTCTTGCTGGCTCTTTGGTAGGAACAGCTTGCCGAACCAGCAGTTTAGTTGACGATTCAGAATCACTTGTCTAAAACTGTGAATAAAGAATCTTTTGAATTTGAATTTTGATAATTCAACATCGTACGAACGCAACCGGCATCCGGTGGCTGTCCTAATTACGTCGATTGCCGGCATTATCATAGCGAAGTACCCCCAATTTACTTTTGACGACTTTTTTACGAGTTTTCCACTCGTACGTAATTTACGATGTCGTAAACCGTTGCAAGTCTGATAACAATATGATTTGAGGGAACGGGTACGCCTTGGACGAGCATAAGATTTACCTGAGTGAACAGAATCTTTTGTAGTCTGACGTCTATGTGTTGCCTCGTTGATTAATGGATCTAAAACTTGGTTATCTCAGCTTGGTCAGCCTTTATAGGAACATTGAAGTTTATAAGTTAATTTTAGTTTAATTTAATTGTTATGCATTCAAGGGTGATCTGTAATACGAGTTTTTTACCAACTATAGGCACCAGCAATCCACAATCATGATTCTTGTATAAATTTAATTAATTTAGTTTATTTAATGTATGGTTTGTCGTGCGAAACCTTTTAATTATTATTTAATTTTTGTTTATTATTATTTTTTTATTTAACTACTCAGGTTAAACCTGGTAAAAATATTTATGGGTATAAAATACCAAATTAATACTTATGTTTGGTTGATGTTGGTATATAAAACGTCTCCATCTAATGACAATTGTAAACTAATTAATATTTAATATGTTTAATTATTATTAATGTTTAAGATGGGTTGTTGTTTGTAATGTTGTAAATATATTGTTGGGCAGATTCAAAATGTACCATCCATCCATCCATCCTATAGCAGTCCACTGCTGGACATAGGCATCCCCATGTCTGCGCCAGACATCCCGCTTCTCTGCAATGCGCATCCAGCTGGCCCCAACAACCTTTTTGATGTCGTCGGTCCAGCGGGACTAAGGACGCCCTACGCTGCGTTTGCCAAGACGCGGTCTCCACTCCAGGACTCTTTTGCTCCAACGGCCATCAGTCCTGCGACAGACGTGACCAGCCCACTGCCACTTCAGCTTGCTTATTCTGCTAGCTACGTCGGTTACTTTGATTCTCTCGCGGATAATCTCATTTCTGATTTTATCCTTGAGAGATACTCCGAGCATAGCTCGCTCCATAGCACGCTGAATGACTTTAAACGTGCGGACTAGTCCCGCCGTCAGTGTCCCGGTGCCATATGTTCAAAATGCGGATTCTACAAATGTTTATTATTAGGTTAATATTAACGTATTTTTAAACTATATATTAGCCCAGTGTTTAAGCTTTTATCATGCCTAATTTTGGAAAAATCAATTGTACTTAATTTTATTATTATTTCTCCAGTGGATTAGCCGTAAAGTCTTACAAACAGAGAATCAAACCTTCGAAATTTTAATATTAGCATGGATTTTAATATAAAAATTCTTTTTTGTTCGAAATTCAGAGCACTTTTTTTACAAGATTCATAAGGTTTCAAGTTCCAGATCCATAAATCATCAATAGCAACACGTAAGTTGAATCTTCAATATACTTAAAGTACTTGTATGGATAGTAAGATATTTATTCCGGGTCGAATTCCAGAGCCAAAACCATTCCACGAACTTAGTCCCTCTGGTGAAGGAACAAAAAAATGATAAATCGCCGACTGGGTTTTCTTTTCTCTTAGTCTCGAAGAAAAATTACTTGCTTATTTTTTATTTCGTCTGAGCGGGATTGACGCAGAAAACACTGATCACTTTCTATTCGGATTTCTCGAATGTGTATTTGGGAAAACGGTTTTTTAATATTATATATATTTTCTATTTACTGTATAGCGGATTATAGCAAAATAATTTATTACTTTTGTATTATGGATCTCCGCAAAGTAACGCCTAATTCTATAAATTATTCAAATACTTCTTTTGATCTCGCTACTGAAGTTTATAAAGACTAAGTCGCGGAAAAAAGCTAGTTCTAAAAGAATATTCCTCGCATGAATTTATTATTACAGCTAGAACTGGCCGAAACAAGTCCTTACATGTCTGACAGGTACAAATCGACGTTATTATGCGCTACAAATAACTTGTTACGTACTGAGACGAGTTTTGCGAAGTCATCTTGTAAGTTGGAACATTACGTTTATCATTGCCCGGATAGGAAATATTGCCTACTATTTTAATACACATAGTACCCGGTAATAAATAATGCACATCAAGGCTTAGAGAGAGAATATCGGCTAGATTCTGCTCAATAGAGTATTTTCTCTGTCGCACAGACTGACAAACCCGTGTGAAACGTCGCATACTGAGTAACAGAGACAGCGCTCTATGAAACCGAACTGGCCGGCTCTTTCGTTCTAAACATCGATGTGCATTATTTAATGCGGGGTACTATACGTGTTGATTGTTTACAAGTTTATTACGAAATGAAAAAGAAGATAAAAAAGTTAAGACAACAATTAAAAAAATTGTTTATAGGCAAACCGTTTAACTGAGTCCTCGCCTGCGTCCTACCTCCGCGCCCTTGGTAGGATGTCGAGCGCCCGTAGCGTGAAATGCTGATGATGACCGCCCGCACCTGTCTCAATCTCAGTTTGGGATCTACCTCCGCGCCCTTGTACCCCGCAGGCTAGGACTCAGTTAAACAGTTAGCCTATAGTTAAGTTTTTTTTTACTCTGTGGAAGAATTTTTATAACAGTTGTTTTTAACAGCATATGTATGCAGCATTGGTACTGTAATATGATATATCTAAAAGTGTCTGTCTGTTTCGGCAAATCTGATTGACCATTATTAATAGAATTTGGTACGACTAAAGCTTATACGCATGACTGCCGTGTGGTATCCGGCTGCATAGAATAGACCACCCTCTTTTTTTACCGAGGTGTCGTAAAAGGCGAGTAAGGTAAGTTGACTTGACTTGAATTGTCAGGCAGGCGGCCGGTCGTAGAATACGTAGCCAAATCATGTGACAACATGTTTGTAGCATGTTGTGCCGACCCCACTTCGAGTTTGATAAGGGCATGAGGAATAAAGCTTATATGCATGGCTATAATAAAAATATACTCGTTTTTCTTTCAGATACGAAAAAACCTATGGTACATAATTGAGGGTATTTGAACACTAATTTTGATGCGAAAGAATTGCGACTACCACTAGTCTTTATTTATAAAAATTGATGTTTGCCTGAATGTCCTTAATCCGAAACGGCTGGACCGTTTTAAATCAAATTTTCAGACGATCTACAAGATAAACCATCGAATGATTGTATAAAGTTTGGTAGCTATAGGAACATTTTTTTATTTGTTAATGACAGTTTTTTTACTACTGATATTCTTAAAAAAAAAAAAGTAAAGTAACAGCCTGTTACTATGCCCACTGCTGGACTAAGGCCTCCTCTCTCCGTTTTTTTTGGAGAGAAGGATTGGAGCTAAGACCTACCACGCTGCTCCAATGCGGATTGGTAGGTTACACATATCCCTAGAATTCTCTAGAGATATGCATGTTTCCTCACAATGTTTTCCTTCACCGAAAAGAGTGTGATAAATTGCAATTATCAATTAGACACATAAGTTTTTAATAGAAAAACTCATTGTTGCCTGCCCGGGGTTTGAACCTATGTCGTCTCTAGAGAGTCGCACGGTCTCACCGCTAGGCTATCACAGTTTACATTTAATACTTAGGTGCCTTTTGTAAATAACATATTATGGGTGACGTCGAAGTATCAAATTCTCACGTAATTATTTCGGTATTATGAAACATTATAGAACGTATATCTACTTCATTATTCTCGTTAAAACTTTTGCCCTGACTTACTAATTTCAATTTAATAATAAATGTTTACAAAGTATATCGCGTTGGGGTAAGCGATGTATTGTATTATAAGCTCATACTGTCAAAAATTAGAGTAAAAAATATTTATTTTAATTGATTGATTGATCGATTTGATTATTAATAACCCTTTTATTAAAATTCATCTTGTTTTCAACAATCTGGGTAAGGAATAACCGCTTCTTTACAATATATATGCTGTATAAATTAAAAATAAGTTAAGTAGCGGCCTATTATAATCCCACTGCTAAGATTGGGCCTCCTCTCTCCGTTTTTGGAGAGAAGGGTTGGAGCTAAGACCTACCACGCTGCTACAATGCGGATTCATAGGTTACACATATCCCTAGAATTCTCTAGAGATATGCAGGTTTCCTCACGATGTTTTCCTTCACCGAAAAGCGTGTGATAAATCAGACACATAAGTTTCATAGAAAAACTCTTTGGTGCCTACCCGAGTTCGAACTCGTGACCACCTTGAAAGAATCGCACGACCTCACCGCTGGGCTATCATAGCTCTTCCTGTTTAAATTAATTAAACTAATTGCAAAAAGCCGTATTTCACTTGAGAAACTCATCCCGTTCCACCAATTAGCAATATACTTATTAATTTAATTTACGAAGCACCTTTGTTAAAATACAACGGCCATACCTGTTTATTCAATTTTTATACGAAACGAGAAATTTATTCTCCCGCACACCGTCGGTTGCTTGTTCCCTTTCTCCCGGATTATTTCTCCCTTTCTTTTGTTCCTGGATACAGAAATAACGTAATAAATTAACTAAGCTCAAACAAAAGCAATACGAAAGTTATTGGTATAATCTGCGATAAAACAGCAAGCAATGTAATGCTGAATCTAAATCTTTATATATTTCTATATATCTATAACTACTTATTATAAAAAGAGTCCTTAAAAGCTGTCTGTCTATTTGTGTCGTTTTTCTCAAAATCTACTAAATGGATTTTTAAACAGTTTTTACTAAAAGTTAGTGCAATTCTGCACACTACGTTTATGTAAATTGTATTTTAACACAATTAAGCTCTTTAGAGCTAGCGCAGTTGTAACAAGACTCACCTGCTGTTGTAAGAAAACTCACGTGCGCCGCGTAAATCAACAGAAATAAACTAAAGTGATAAGAATTGTGGACCTACAAGAAAGTCCGCGATATCATGTCTCTATATATTATGGTTAACTTACAATAACTACTTTTTTAAATTTCAATTTTATATATTATGTTATTTACGCGGAAAACCCTTGTGAAACACTGATTTCCGAAGAAATAACTAGTTTCAAATAAATTAACTTATCAATTATGATGGATCAGCTCAGTATATAAATATAAACTTTAACATAGAACTTTTTTGATGATAAAAATGCGTGGATTTAACTCCTCTACCCTGTACAAGATAGTAATAACCAAATGTAACTAGTTATAAGATTTTATTTGAAAAGAGCAACCATGTAATTTCTTGCTGGCTCTGCTCGGTAGGAACAGCTTTCCGAACCAGTAGTGAATTTTAGCGATTCCAAAGCACTTGTTTACAAGTTTACTTGAATAATGAATATTTGGAATTTAAATTTGAACAAAAGCTAACAATACGTACTATATTATGCAATCTCTATAGTCTATCTTACACGTGTGTGAACTCTCGAATGTATAAGCTAATTTGCATTGCCCATACAAGTTGACAGATTTCTCTGCCAACTGCGCGCTCTCTAGTATCATTGGGGTTATCTGGATAACTTGAACACTTTGTAACTGTCTAGTATATCTAGACAGCGTCTTATTTATAGCCTAAACTATGTAGATTCGCTCTCTTAAATTCATAGCTTTATCTCGCGTTATTCTTAACAATTCTTAACATTTTGTATGTACAAACTAATAATTTAATCGTGGATCATACCATTTTATCATACGGAGTTGCTATAAATGGAATTTTATAGTAAATATTTATGTATAATGGAATTAGCCAAATTGACGCCTACTTTTATAAATATTAAAAAAAAAATACAATAAACATATTTGAGTAGACTCAAATATGTTTATTGTATGACTAGTTTAGTTTATTTAACTTTCTAACATCCATAAAAAGGGGTGTTATAATTAATAAGTACGCTCGGTAATTTTTTAAAGACATGATAAGACTATAAATGGAATTCTATAGTACATATTATATTTTATTCATAATTAGCCACATTGACGCCCGCTTTTATAAATAAATTTTAAAAAAATACAATAAACATATTTGAGTAGACTCAAATATGTTTATTGTATGACTAGTTTAATTTAGTTTATTTAACTTGGTGTTAACTAACTTCGGTCGGTAATTTCTTTTAAAGATAAAAATGCAAAAATAAAAAGATAGAAAGCTCAGATGATGTCTGGTATTCGATCTGAGATATTTTTACTTTTTTATTACGCTCGTTCCCCAATAAGCTATTAGAGCTTTACAAATGACAGCAAAATTGACTTTTATATTCAATTTATACTTTAGCAGTTTTTCAAAACTACAAAAAGGGATTAAAAGTTTTTTTTTTTTTTAATAAAACCTAGCTAGATCGATTTATCAATTCCGTAATCATCCACATACTAAGTTTCGTGAAATTATTCGGAGTCGATGCCAAAATTCAGATTCTTTATATATACAAGATTAACTTATTTAAAGATATAAGATATATACAGATACGAGCAGCATACTTTATTTTTATATATTAGTCGGTATCAAAGTAACCCTTAACCCACGCCGTTCTCGCTAACAAAGCTTATTATCGCTACCATTCATTCTCGAACGATGTGTAATCTCTTATATTTAATCTATAACAAAAGATAATAATTCGTTCAATTTGTTGTAGAAATATCTTTACATCTAATCTATAACAAGTTAAACTATATAAAGTGTGCAATATAGGAACTATTTATCAAACTATCGGTATTTTTTTTCAAGTCAATGTGCCATTATCGTGTTTAGATAAAATGTTAATCACTAAATATTATATCTGTACTGAAAATTTTCGAATTCAAATAATTCTTTATTCAAGTCGGCTCTTACGACTTTTGAATCATAAAATTACAATGAAGCTACCTGCGACTGTTTCGAAATAATAACCGAAAAGAACCAGCGAAAAAAACTCCGCGGTAAATTTTTAAAAATAAATAAATATTTCAATAATATATTATTGTGTGACATATAAAAATTATAATATACCGCCGTGTGGTATCCGGCTGAGTAGAATAGACCACCCTCATTTCTTACCGGGGTGTCATAAAAGGCGACTATGGCAAGTTGGCGTCAGGGCGGCGGCCGGTTGTAAAATACGTGTTGTACCGACCCCACTTAGAGTGGGATAAGGGCAGGAGAATGATGAAATAAAAATTATAATATTAACTATATTATTAGTTCTTACCTGCTTGCAACTTAAATCCAATTTCTTATCATCAACATCTTCTTCAGTATAATGAGATATATTAATAGGTGTCTTTCTTATTTCTTTTTGAACTTGTGTAAAGGCAAGTCCAAATAGTCCACCATTTTTACGAAGCCCACAAACGATCTACGAACTTTCTGAAGCCGTAGAGAGTAATATCATACTGAAGTTGATACGAACAAAGTATTACAAAAAACCATTAGTATTACAAAAAACGCGAATGAACGCCTTGAATTAGAAACTAATTTGGCTGTTTCTTATACATATACGATTTGAATAAAATTAAATAAAAAATATCACAAACGCAATTTATTGAATAAACAATTTGTTCCAATATGTCTCGCTCTCATATGTTTCTTCAAATTTGACTGGCCCGTTGGCGCAGTGGGTAGTGACCCTGCCTTCGGCTCCGTGGTTCGCGGGTTCGATTCCGAGGGCCAACATTTTCTATAAACAATTTGTTGGTTCTTCGAGCCTTGGTATATATTTCAATGGTTGAATGGTTTATGCACTACCTTTTTATCAATCAACCAGCAAAGTCGTACCATCAAAGGACCTATGCTGTGTAGCAATAGATAAGACATCTTGCCTTTTCATATTAGGGTATTTCCATCTTATATCTTCATTTACTAGTAGTCTCATAGTAGGGGTAACAGAAGCGAAATTGCGGCGAGGCGTGTTTCGTTTGAGCTGAAACAAGTACGGTATACGCTTTTAATGGCTAAATTACTTTCAAGTATGTATCATGTAATATTGGGTTCGCACTGTTGTTTTAAGTACCTACGGCAAATACTAAATATAGAAAAGAAAAACCGTGATCGCTTTTTGTTAAATACATTTATATATTTTTGTATTAGCCTTTACACGAATTCAAAAACCTTTTAAATTTGCACGCATTATATAGACAAGAATTTCTTTCTTTATTCTCTAAATCCTGAGTAAATTATTTCGCATATTCACCGTGTAAATTTTTTTAAAACTACCTCTGATTTCTTATAAGTAACGGAATTTGTTCAGTTCAGTGTTAATTTAATTCAAAGGTGAAATTAAAAGCTTATTTAATAAGATTTGTAGTTGCGAGATGGTACAAAAGCTCGATCGTTTCGTCTATAGATTTTCGTCTTTATTTTGAATATCACAAATTATGGAAATTTAAGGTAAGCCTTGAAGAGTAAGTGGGTTTGACTGGCCCGTTGGCACAGTGGGTAGTGACCGTGCCTTCAGCTTTGCGGATCAGGGTCCGCAGATCGATTCCCGCCGAGGGCCAACATTTTCTATTAACAATTTGTTGGTTCTTTAAACCTGGGTGTGTATTTGTATTTAAGAACGTATTTAAAATTATATATGTAGTATATTTACCGTTTGTCCGTCATCCGTAACACAAGTATTAAGTTACTTATTTTGGGGATGGACGACCGTGTATGTAAGTGTCCCATATATTTATATATTTAGTGTAACTCTCGCAAATTTCCATGTACATTACAAACATTACCAAAAACATATATTTTTCTTGTTACAGAAGAGCCCACCTCAGAAGTTGCTTAGAGAAGCTCAAGGACATGGTACCACTAGGCCCCGAAGCGTCACGACACACAACATTAGGATTATTAACAAAGGCCAAAAGGTTTATAAAGGTGAGTGCATTTACTTATATACAAACTCATTAATAGCTCTTTAAATGAACTATGTGACAATGATTTTGGTGATTGGGCGTAGCAACTAGCTGAGGAAGATAAAATAGCTTGGATATAGTCGGCATAAAGAGGCAGAGAGATGGTCTGGATATAGCGGCTGGAATATGATTAGGATAAGGTGGTTAGAAGTTGGTCAGGATAAACACAATTGAAATATATTTTAACATTAATGGAAGGTCAATCTTTAGGAACGTTTTAATTTCAGTATTATGGTTTCTGCGTTAACAAAAAGTAGATCTAAGTTAAATTTATAGACTGAAAAAATTTACAAACTTTACAATAGTCAATGAAATTATTATATAATAGTGTTGTATCTTAGTTTTATTCCAAATTTCCATTGAAAACGAGAATTTCGAGACAGTGTCACATTGAAACTTTAAGGTGGATTAAACTTTAAGCAGTCAACATGAAGTTTGGCATGTCTTACTGCATGAAAAACTTAATGAAATAAAACTTAATTTCTAATATTATTATTTTATTTTTTTATTTATTGGGATAACGAACAAGACTTGCATTATTAATACTATAAAATACTCTAGGAGCTACTTAATTGAATTTAGGTTACCACGGCATGTGCACGGGCGCGCACATTATTTAAATACATTACAAAATAAAAGATATATGAACCATAATAATATTGTCAACTTATTTATTTATTTTAAATTTAATTATGTGTTTAAAAGTATGTATGCTATCCCTAAATATGTCTACATCTAATTCTTTTGATAAATAGGTGTACCCAAGTTACTTTTTGCAAGTATTATTCTATTATTTTGAGTTTTATAGATGGTGGGAACAAAACCTCTACAACAATATAAAGTTCACGCCTTAAATGCCTGTATCAAACTTGATTTATTCGCTAAACAAAGAAATATTGAAATAAAACACGGACAATAACTTTGCAGTAAATATATTTACAAGTCGAGCACAATAAAAACGGCCGCCAAGTGTCGGCCTTCGTTAAAAGAGACAATGCTCACAAGTCGTCATCTGTGGCCAGAGAAACCTTTGGCAAACAAAGCCCCGCAAAGGGTTCCTGCGGTTCCGGTCGGCGCCATTTCCGGACCGACACTTCCTTGATTCTCCCTCCACAACCCTCCCCTGTCCTTTTGTCTTTGACACCTTATGACCAAGTATTTTATATTTAAGCTCTGATTTCATAAAAACGTAGATTTTTAACTAAACCAATTCATATTGCACTAAATATTCCAAAACTAAGTCCACCGCCTTATCTCTCTGTATCTTCGCGATTAACTCAAAAATACTTAACAGATTTTGGTTCGATTTTCACCATTAAAAAAAAGGAAAAAAACTAAGAAGGTTAGAGTGCATTTATGTTAAGTCATCGAATTAATTTATGTTGAAAATTTCGGAATAAATCAAGCCTGTTTGAGACATAAAAAGACATGTATTATCCTTTTTTAAAAAGCTGTGATAGCCCAGCTGTGAGACCGTGCGACTCTTTCGAGGGGAACACGAGTTCAAACCCGGGCAGGCACCAATGAGTTTTTCAATTAAAACTCATGTGTCTAATTGATAATTGCAATTTATCACACGCTTTTCGGTGAAGGAAAACATCGTGAGGAAACCATATATCTCGCCATATATATAACCATATATCGCATATCTCTAGAGAATTCTAGGGATATGTGTAACCTACCAATCCGCATTGAAGCAGCGTGGTAGGTCTTAGCTCCAATCCTTCTCTCCAAAAACGGAGAGAGGAGGCCTTAGCCCAGCAGTGGGCATAATAACGGGCTGTTACGTACGTATATCCTTTTTTACAATTGCTAAAAAATATATATCTATCTATTAAAGATACCTCACAATAATTGTAATATCTTATTAATAGGCCAAGAAGTATGAAATATATAGTAAGCTTTTTAGACGAATACAGTATTAATCCTTATCAAATAAAGTATAAAAGGATTTTGCGATTTTGTCGTGGAGTCTATCTCCTGATGATGCTTCGATTGCGGGGCGAAACGATTGTTGAGTTTGTGATAATGAACGTGTGTAGTGCTTGTGTATTGTGGTGGCAGTGGTGGAGGTTTGTACATGTGTTTTTACAAATCCTGCATGTAACGGGTATGATAAAACAGATAGTCCACTATACATTTAGCACTATATATATTTGCTATTTACTGTATCGCGGATTATAGCAAAATAATTTATTACTTTTGTATTATGGATCTCCGCAAAGTAACGCCTAATTCTATAAATTATTCAAATAAAGTATGTTAGTTATTATTTTATATATTGAGAATAACCAACAAGATTTAAGCTCTTATTAAATTAAATTTAGTTTTAATTAAAAGTTACCTCGGTACAAAAGGGATGCGTACATCATTTAAATATAATTTATAGAATAATTTATAATAATTAATTAGGCTTTTAAGTTACTACTATGTAATAATCTTTACTTAAAATTTAATTTAAATTAAATAACATAAAATTAAACTGATATCTTAGGAGTTGTCGCGAAATTAAAAGAAACAGTCAATTTTAGCGCAACCTTTGCTGTCTCTCGCAGCAAAACAGGGAAAGCTCGCTAGTATTATTAAATACTAGCAATGCCCCGTGGTTTCACTCGCCTACATACCGATGTCATGGTAGTGACAAGTTTAATAAGTCGGACTATAGATTTATTTTTGTAAATTGAAAGTTTGGTCCTGGGACATATTAAAAGTTAAGGCAAAGGATATTTTTAACAGAAGGTACACAATACAATACGCTACAATTGTTATGACATTATTTACTCTATATTGAAATTTTTTAACGTTACATCTTTTGACTGATATGTCCCATTTTAATAATTTAAAAGTACCACGTGTGTGTCGCCACTTTTATCAACTTTTACAATGTAGAAAAGTTATATGGGCCAAACTATAATAGTAAGACATATGATATCGTAGACTTTTTTGTAGATATTAATAGCTTTTATAATAATGTGTAACATTTTTTTATTCTATCACCAATAGTTTCCGCAGCGCACGCGATAAAAGATATTTACGTCTAAATTTTTCAAATTTTTTAAAATATAATATAGCATTTGTTGCTCAGTAAAGAAGCAGCTTCCCAGTGGTCAAAGAATTTTTGAAATCGGTCCAGTAGTTTTTGCGTGAAAACGTTGCAAACATACAAATCTTTTCCTTTTTGTAATATCAGTATACTAGCGCCAAAATATTATACGAGAGGAACAAGTCATACGTAACTCCGGTTATAGTCCTCTTAGGCCATTTGTAAAGCGTCGCGAGCCCAAAATATTAAGTCCCACAATATTCGGTCATAAAGTCCAAATATAGCAGTACAGAATACACCGGCAGAGGGCGTCCGGCATGAATGATAGCCGGACACAGGATACTGCGTCATTCGTCACCGCTTTGTGTGCCGAGCGAAACGGTATCACGACCGTTTCGCTCTACAACAATTTTATAACCCTGCAACGGATTATCATACTTATAGAAAACATATTAGAGCTATAATAGTCTGTAGATTTACTCTCCATGATCTACGTGGGTTGGTGTACGTGAAAATTCTTGTATTTACCTTTATGTGTGCAGCCGTATGCTGGATGCTTGAAGCGTTGACTATATTTGAGTCTGTAAAGGATGAAAGGAAAAGTACGCAGTGACTTCTCTGACCATGTTTCTTTTGTTTAGCTAAAAGCTGTATTATTCGGACATTTAGAATTCGTAGCTTTGGGTTTTAAACTTAGAGTTAGCTTTTTAAATCTCTAATTATTTTTACGTAGCCTGTTTCTTAAATGTTATTCACAATAGACTTATTTAAAGCGTTTACGGAAATCCGTCATTTATCGTCATCATTATGACGTTTTGGTTATTAGAAAAAAAATTGAGATTATCTTAGTGTAAATGTGTGCAGAGCTAGAGAAGGGTTGGTGCAGATTTATAGTGCATGCGCTTTACATATGAAGACGGATATTACTCTCCTCTACATGTAGGATTATATATGTTTACGGAAATCCGTCATAATTTATCAAAACCATCATTCGTTCTTTTATATCCTAATGACGTTTTGGTTATTAGAAAAAAAATGTTCAGATTGTCTTACTGAATGTGTGCAGTGCTAGAGAAGGGTTGGTGGAGATTTTAAGTGCATGCGCTTTACGTATGAAAACGGGCATTACTCTACATCTACATGTAGGATTATATGTTTAGATTTTTTTGATATTGTATCATGATACATCATTTAAAAAAAAAATTAAATATACAGATCGATTACACACACGGTCGTCAGTTCCCGAAGTAACTGAATAATTGTTTAATGGGTGACAGACAACTGTTAAATATATATATATACAATTTTAAATACACCTCGACTCGAAGAATCAAAAAATTGTTTATAGAAAATATTGGCCCTCGGCGGAAATCGAACCCGCCACCAGATGACGGCAGGATCACTGCCAACTGCGCCTAAGAGCCAATTAACCAATCAGTCACCTTTTAACCCTTTAACGTTAAAAGTCAAAAGACAAAGAGTTGATAAACTACCATAAGCTTTTAATCTCGGATTAATTTACGTAGGTAAAGTCGCGGGCAAAAGCTAATAATATAACGGACATTGTATTTGAGATATTACCGCAAATATCCTAATAAATTAACTAGTAAAGAGGCTAAGCCTGGCTCGGAAATGCTAAAGCAGTCTTGTTCAATAACTTGTTCTGACAAGTTTACTAAAACTAAACGTTACCGCACTTGTAATCCTCTTTGCGCAAGTTGCCACAAGTTAAGCTTTAAGCTCCCGATCCGCAGGAGAGTACTGCTTTGAAAATATTTCAAAATGATTTATAGAAGAAGGCGTTACTTTGCGGAATTCCATATTAGAGAAACTATAACAGAACTATTTTGCTATAATCCGCACGTGTTAAGCAAATGTATGTAATGCTAAGTGTATAGAGCAGGCAATCGTAATAGCATTACCATTTTGGAGCCTATCAAATTCAAATTCAAATTCAAATTATTCTTTATTCAAGTAAACTTGTAAACAAGTGCTTTTGAATCGTCAAAATCTACTGCTGGTTCGGAAAGCTGTTCCTACCGAGAAGAGCCAGCAAGAAACTCGGTGGTTGCACTTTTCAAATAAAATTCTTATACCCCTATACCCATCGTATACCCCTAACATTTATTTTTCTTTTTTGAACAAAATCTTTTATATTTTATAATGTACACTACAAATTGCCTAGAAATAATTTATATGGCAAGACAACGTTTGCCCTGTCAACTATATATATAAAATATATATCAAATGTATTTTTATATTTTTTACACCTGGGTAACATATAGGGAAAAAAAATCACGTTCTTAGTATGAGAAAAGGGAAAAAACAAATATTCCTTTAAGTTGAATGAAGCCGGGAGTATCGCTGGTATAATTTAAACTGTAGATGCCTTAATATCTAAACAATGACAATATATTTTCTCAATGGTCATTCGGAGCTACGGGGGGTGGGGGCGTAGGTTCGACGCCCGGTGAGCGCGGGCTTGTAATTACACTGTATATGGCGCACTAATGTGTCTCTTGATTTACTATATACTGCCGGCTTGGAGTATTCTACTTCCTGTTTCCTGTAACAACTTGTGTATATATTCAGTTTTTTTACTTAGATCTCTGGCCGTTATCATTATTATTATCATACTTGTACTCATTAAGAGCTGTGATAGCCCAGCGGTGAGACCGTGCGACTCTTTCGAGGGGAACACGAGTTCAAACCCGGGCAGGCACCAATGAGTTTTTCATGTGTCTAATTGAATTGCAATTTATCACACGGTTTTCGGTGAAGAAAAACATCGTGAGGAAACCTGCGTATCTCTAGAGAATTCTGGAGATATATGTAACCTACCAATCCGCATTGGAGCAACGTGGTAGGTCTTAGCTCCAACCCTTCTCTCCAGAAACGGAGAGAGGAGGCGTATTCCCAGCTGTGGTATTGTAACAGGCCGCTACTTTTATACTCATCAACGCCTTCTTAGATTGGAATTAATTGAAATACTTGAAAGTAACAGGTCAAGTTAAAAAGCTTTCTACTCGAAATGATAATAGAAAATATGTATAAAATCGTACTACTCGACTTTAATTAGTATCTATACTAATAAATAAATAAATTAATTAATTAATATATGGGACACTTACACACACGGTTGTCCATCCTTAAAGTTAGTAACTTAATACTTGTGTTATGAGTGACGGACAACTGGTAGATATACTACATATATTTTATATATAATTTTAAATACATACTTAAATACATTTGTATTACACACACCCAGGCTCGAAGAACTAACAAATTGTTTATAGGAAATGTTGGCCTTCGACAGGACCCGCCACCCGCGGAGCTGAAGGCAGGGTCACTTACCCAATGCGCCAACGGAATGTAACCCAATTAACATTAATTTTGAATTAGGCCACTTTAATACTAAGCGTACGATAAGCTTTAATTGTTCATCAATATCGGTCTAGCTGATTAGCCGTGAAATATAAATGACAGACAAATCAACAAGCATAAAGACTTTTGCATTTATAAAATTAATATAGATAGATGTAACAGTGATATGCATAAAATATATTAAATGATGTACAGATGATGTATTATTTTGCATCAAAGCAATTAAAACGCGATATTGTGGTCATTCATCAAGCCAGTTAATCTGGGGCTTTAAGCTAGCACGCAACCAACACCACGCGACCTGTCCTGGTGGAAATGAAATCAGTGGCAAAATTGTGGTACACCGCATTATTTGTATGTACTAGGGATACAACTCGGAGAGGAAAACATCGATTACTAAATAATCGATTTAGCTCCCTTCAAAATAAATCTAATCTTAAATTAAATATGAATGTGGGTGACATTGACATTCGACTTAGCGTGTGACAGTCATAAAAAAGGAGTAACGGTGAAAAAAGCTTGCGATTAAATATTTTGGAAGAACTTGAAATCATAAAGCACAACAATGGCACACTCATTAATTATCAGATAAGTGTTTCAAGTTCAAGCTTGTTACACGTGTTCAGAGGTAAAATAAATGGTGGGGTTGAACCGATTACTATATAACCCTGTTTTTTTGGATAATACTTTGCTTTGCGATTTTGTCGTGGAGTCTATCTCCTGATGATGCTTTGGTTGTGGGGCGAAACGATTGTTGAGTTTATGATACTGAACGTGTGTAGTGCTTGTGTATTGTGATGGCAGTGGTGGAGGTTTGTACATGTGTTTTCACGAATACTGCATGTATCAGGTATAAAAAAACGGATAGTCCACTATACATTTAGCACTATATATATTTCCTATTTACTGTATCGCGGATTATAGCGAAATAATTTTATAATTACTTTTGTATATTCTTCTTTTTGTATCAAACCTTGAACTAGTTAAGATAATTTAAAACTTAAGCTAATGTTAGTCAAAGGTCTGATACTTCATTAGGCGTGTAATTTGGGGCGTTATCGCACGACCCCCTTCCACACTTCGCAGTATCTGAATTTACATATTGTACTAAGATAATTTGCTTACGTTTGAAGTTGAACCAAATTTATACATTGCCGTCTTCAAAACGTTCAAGTCTTCAAGAGATTTTACGCTATATGATTTTGTGCCGGTTCAATGCTTTCTCCGCTTTGCGGTTCCTTGAAACCTTTCTTAGATAATCAGAGCTGTGATAGCCCAGCGGTGAGACCGTGCGATTCTTTCGAGGGGTCACGGGTTCAAACCCCTGACAGACATCATAAGTTTTTCTGTTAAAACTTATGAGTCTAATTTATAATTGCAATTTATCACACGCTTTTCGGTGAATGAAAACATCGTGGGAAAAACCTTGCATATCTCTAGAGAATGCAAGGGAAATGTGTATGTACCCTACTAATTCGCATTGGCGCAGCAAGGTAGATCTTAGCTCTTTTCTTTCTCTCAAGAAATGGAGATAGGAGGCCTATGCAGTGAGATAGTAACAGGCCGTTACTTTACTTTACTTTTACTTTGCAGAATTTTTATATCTGATACTGCAGGATTCGTAAAATACGTCGTGTGGTACCTGGCAGAATAGAATAGACCACCCTCCTTTCTTACCGAGGTGTCGCAAGAGGCGACTAAGGTATGTGCCGTGTTGTATCCAGCTGCATAGAATAGACAACCCTCATTTCTTACCGAGGTGTCGTAAAAGGTGACTAAGGTAAGTTGACGTCAGGCAGGCGGCCGGTCGTAATATACGTAGCCAAATCATGTGACAACATGTTTGTAGCATAGCTAAAGGGTAGGAGAATGTAAAACTGCAAGATTCGTAAAACACATGCTCAAACCTCCACCGCCACCACAATACACAAGCACTACACACGTCCACTATCACAAACTCAACAATCGTCTCGCCCGCAACCGAAGCATCGTCAGGAGTTAGACTCAACGACAAAATCACTAAGCCATTTTGCAATTTATATATTTTCTATTTACTTCATCGCAATTTTTTTATTACTTTTGTATTATGGATCTCTTCAAAGTAACGTCTAATTCTATAAATTATTCGATACTTTTTAAGTGTCACCTACATATATCGTATCTAAGCAATCAAGAAAAAAAAACACTATTCTTCTTCAGTATCAAACGATCTACTGATAGCCATAGGTTTCTTTAAGAAATCCTTACGTCACACGATCTTACGACACTTGGATGCAGCAGATACCCGCAACCTTTTTTAAACAGAATGTCTACCTTATAAATATTCTACCGATACTGAGTATTCAATGTACACCCTACATAAATACTTTCGGACCTCAACGCCCATCGTTTCTCCGTACTATATGCGCTAATTAAAAAATATATATAGTCCTGTTACTATGCCACTGCTGGGCATAGGCCTCCTATCTCCATCTTTTGAAGAGAAGGAATAAAGTTAAGTCCTACCACGCTGCTCAATGCGGATTGGTAGGTTACATATATTCTCAGAATTCTCTAGTGTTTTTCAGGTTTCCTAACTATGTTTTCCTTCACCGAAAAGCGTGTGATAAATTTCAATTATCAATTAGACACATAAGTTTAAATAGAAAAACTCATTGGTTACTGCCCTGCAGGCCTACCATGAACCCTTATTGCGACTCAATTGAAGACATAAACAAAATTGTTTTGCTTTTCCATACCATGACGTCTTAAAGACGCACACTTTAAGTCTTTGCCGAACGAGCGTTCGGAATGCGTCCTAACAACATGTGAGTAAAAGAGACAGGGTTATCTATAGTTCATATAACGTTATCCTTTTCAATCATTACGACACCAAAGCAATTCAGTCTTCATGGTACAAAAAGAAAGCGGTTCGCGGTCGTCGTTTACGTCTTCAATTGAATCGCAATAGGAGTTCATGGTAGGCCAGCTGGATTTGAACCTGTGAACCTATAAAAGTCGAACGGTCTCACCGCTGGGCTAGCACAGTTAAAAAAACATAAACCAACATAAATATGAAGATTTCAGTAGCCTAGCTTTCCGATTACCGCCCCTCCCCCTACACCCGTGTCCCGTCTGCCTCCCAGATATAGGCACCACGCCCTAGCGCGGAAATAGTAAATCTTGTTTCTGCGGGAATTTATTAGACGTTCGGGACTAAAGGGCCAAAGATTTATAATTATTTTTTGTTAAGCAGGCGCCCTGTGGTTCAACGATTACCTGTATTAATAAAAATATAGTAAAAGTATCGGCCTGTTATAATCCCACTGCTGGGCATAGGGCCTCCTCTCTCCGTTTCTGAAGAACAGGGCTGGAGCTAAGACCTACCTACGCTGCTCCAATGCGGATTGGTAGGTTACACATATCCCCAGACCTATCTAGAGATATGCAGGTTTCCTCACGATGTTTTCCTTCACCGAAAAGCGTGTGATAAATTGCAATTATCAATTAGACACATAAGTTTAAATAGAAAAACTCATTGGTTCCTGCCCGGGTTGGAACTCATGTTCCCCTCAAAAGAGTCGCACGGTCTCATCGCTGGGCTATCACAGCTCTTTAGTAAAAATATAGTAGATGAGCTAAAACTGCTGCTACATAAAGCTTTCTATACAATTGAAGACTATTTAAATGATAAGAAAGCTTGGATTAAGTTGCAACCAGCAACGTACCAAATTAGATTGTAAGCTTTCAAGAGTGAACGCCAAGTTCCTTGATGATATTTCTCGGTTAGAGTAGCTTTCCAGACCTTTTAATAAAAAATTTATGATTCGAAAGAACTTATATAAGTCAAGATAGTCATTATTTGAGTGATAGTAGCATATCTTAACTGCAGAATTTTCTTGAAAATATTATCGCCCGAGTTTCTGGCTGGTTCTTCTCGGTATGATTAAATACGGTAGCTTCTTAAAAAACATTCGACGATTCAAAAGTACTGAAAACAGTTCACTTGAATAGAGAAAATTTTGAATTTGAATTTATATAAGCAATAGTAACTGTTCCATATAAGAACAATCCGCACGGTTTATTGAAAATGTTGATTTAACGAATTATTCGAGTATATCGAGATTGGGAGCTACAATTTTATCAATGGTCCATGGGTTACTTAAAAAGCAAGATTGTTACCGAGTTTTTTGGTTTTCCCTTGACCATAAATCGAAAATAACCTATGAGTTATTCCTGATTTAGAACAACCAGTTAGTATTTTTTTTTTACAAATCCGCTAATTCATTAGAATTATAAAACAGTACAAACACACAGCTGTGATAGCCTAGGGGCGCGTGCCTTTCCAGGGGGTCGCGGGTTCAAATCCCAGTCACCAATGAGTTTTTCTATTCACACTTATGTGCCTACTTTATATCAAGGAAAAACTAAAAAAATAAATATTTGTGTGAGAATAACATATAAAAGACCATAGTTCTATGCGGAGATTAAGTGGAGATAGCTGATATACAAACGGACAAGGGTTCTAGCTGTGTGACGTCACCAGGAAGCATTAAGGATTTATGGGGCACATATCTGAAAAAAAACGTAAGGGCTAGTAGATCGCATGGACGGCGCATTAATAGTTGAATAATATATGCACTACAGAGCTGTGATAGCCCAGCGGTGAGACCGTGCGACTCTTTCGAGGGGAACATGAGTTCAAACCCGGACAGGCACCAATGAATTTTTCTATTAAAACTTATATGTCTAATTGATAATTACAATTTATCACACGCTTTTCGGTGAAGAAAAACATCGTGAGGAAACCTGCATTTCTCTAGAGAAATTTGGACATACGTGTAACCTATCAATCCGCATTGGAGCAGCGTGGTTGATCATAACTGCAACCCTTCTCTCCAAAAATGGAGATAGAATGCTATGCCCAGCAGTGGGATAATAAGAGGTCCTTTTTTACATACGCACTCAAAATATTTATGGGATAATTCATCTAATCGTTTTTATATAACTACATCAAACAACTCAAATTATATTTATTAATATTTTTGTGAAAGATGTTATCTACCCCTGAAAAGCTCGACGATTTGTTTCCATTCAGTTTTGCTCTTTATTAGCCCTACTGTATTCAAGGCATGATTTATTTGAAATATAAAAGAAAATTTTATATAAATCACAGAGACCAATTACGCAATTCAAATAATATTTCAAAGAGGCAAAAATGTTCGAGTAATATATATCTGTATTTTTGCGTATTCCTTGTCTATGAAAAGATTGACGTTACCCACTAATGATGTCCTTGTTTATTTCAACGTGACTTTCCTTTAATATAGAAGCTTGTTACCTATAAAATACATCTAATTTACTGTGAGATTACGTCAAAAGCTTTTATGTTAAAAGTAAACAACAAATATCTATTTAGGGACTTTATTTTGATATATCTCCTTGATGTCATTTCAATTTACTAGTAACCAATTTTGGATGTATTTGTTTAATGTCTAATTTTAATCCACCAAAACTATACGTAGGCGAATGAACAACATTTTTCATTCAGAATTACGTGGATTATAACTTTGTAACGCTGTAATTTTTATACCTTCATTATCATTCTCTCACAACATGTTACAAACATGTTGTCTCATGATTTTACTACGTATTTTACGACCGGTCGCCTAGCTGACGTCAACTTTTATATATATAGTGTTTAATCTATAGTAGACTATCCGTTTTTTCATACCCGTTACATGCAGGATTCGTAAAAACACATGCACAAACCTTCACCACTGCGACCACAATACACAAGCACTACACACGTTCACTATCACAAACTCAACAACCCGAAGGTTGTTCGGTTTCGCCGCGCAACCGAAGCATCATCAGGAGATAGACTCCACGACAAAATCGCAAATCGCTTTGCGATTTTATTTTGCAAATATATTTTTTCTATTTACTGTATCGCGGATTATAGCAAAATAATTTTATTATTACTTTTGTATTATGGATCTCCGCAAAGTAACGCCTAATTCTATAAATTATGTAAAATAATTGTTTTGCTTTTTCATACCATGACGTCTTAAAAACGCACACTTTAAGTCGTTGCCGAATGAGCGTTCAGAACGCGTCCTAAAAACATGTGAGTAAAAGAGACAGAGTTATCTATAGTCCATATAACCACATATAATCCACACTTTATGGTACGAAAAGAAAGCCGTTCGGTTTACGTACTAACTTGAATTGAATCGTTATCTTAAAGTTCAGGTAGACCTAGAGATAACTAGACTTAACCAAGTGCACAAAAAGGCTTAAAAACACACAACAATGAATCACTGAATGAACAACAAACCTCGATCTACCGAAATGCAATCCATAGCTGCTGACTTAGTACTTCTCTCGGATCAACCACGCCTTTCTCTTTTATTAATCACCCCTATAATTAACCTCTGGCCGGTTTCAAGTATAGTCAGACCTTTGCCAGCAATAAATATCATCCTAGCGTAATTAGAGGCCGGGGGAAAGAAATGGCCTCTCATTGCCTGCCGCTATATTCTCGTTTTTGCTCGATAGTATATTCTTGCTAGTCCTTATTTGGGTATACTGCGGATAAATATGTTTGGCTTGGATGTATAATTAAGAAAACAACCTGTCATTGATTTTTGTTCGAGGTTATATTCTTAGGATTTGATATCTAGGTATACGGTGGGTTAATTTGCTTGTCTTTGACTTAGCTATCTATCATTATAGATGCGCTGTTTTCAAAATTCGATTGAAATGTACAGTTTGATTAAATAACGTATATCATATCTTAAAAAGCAAGAAAAGGGAGACTAAAAGAGGAGGGAAGATGCATGCGATATGATCCTGTTCCGCTTGAAGCAGGCGGATCCCGACGAACATTATGAGATGAGAAACCCAATTCCTCCAGCAAAAGAGGCAAGGCATTTTACAGCACATTGACTTATCAATTACGTAGCATCGAGCAGCTTCTAGATAAAGTTAAGTAACAAGCAATATAACAGAACTAACTAATTTGCTATAATCCGCACGGGTTAAGTGAATGCATGCAAAGCCAATGTGTATGAAGCAGGCAAAATCTACGCACCTTATACATAAGGTATCATACACATTGGCTTTGCATGCATTCACTTAACCCGTGCGGATTATAGCAAAGTAGTTAGTTCTGTTATATTGCTTGTAATATGGAATTCCGCAAAGTAACGCCTGCTTCTATAAATCATTTAAAGTTAAGTAAGTCTCTGATGCACTCTTATTTTCTTTGACTGGCCCGTTGGCGCAGTAGGTAGTGACCTCGCCTTCAGCTCCGCGGGTCGCGGGTTCGATTCCCGCCGAGGGCCAATATTTTCTATAAACAAATTGTTGGTTTTTCGAGCCTGGGTGTTTTGTATTTAAGTATGTATTTAAAATTATATATGTAGTATATCTACCAGTTGCTCGTCACTAATAACACAAGTATTAAGTTACTTACTTTGGGGACGAACAGCCGTGTGTGTGTCCCATATATATATTTATTCTTATTATTCACTAGCTGTGCCAACGGCTTCGCCCGCGTGAAAACCTGCGTGTCACATTTTTTTTCTAGATTTCTAATTTTAAACATAATTGTGAGTTATATATATGTTATTATGTCATAAGAGATATAGACATGCTATCGCGGACTTTTTGTAGTATTTTTATAGATCTACAATTCTCTAGTACACTACTTTAGTGTATCTCTGCTGGTTTACGCAGCGCACGCGACTAAAGCTCCCGCAAGCAAGTTTTTTAACAACTTCTCGATCTCTTTAATTTACGTAATACCCATGTGTTCTATTTACTTAAACCATCTGGAAGTATTTCACTATCTTTTGGTGAAAACCGTACAAATATCTGTTAAGTAGATTTTGTTTTTTGGGACTTTGTTTTATAATAAGTATAGATTATGCCAAGTTATTCCATGCTACAGCATAGCTTGCTCTATTGTCCACTAAGAGAGTCTGACTTTCATAGTCCGTTGAACAAGAGATGTCGAATCGATACCTTCCTATTAATAATGCCTCGAAATCAACCACAGGGCGGTCCTACGAATTCAGATCCGCCGTTCACCCCCTATAAATATCATCCCGGTGTAATTAGAGGCCGGCGACAGCGGTCGCCTCTATTTTTTTCTCACTCAATGTTTGCAAAGCAATTTGCTATATTTAGTAACTAGCTGTGCTTTCGGCTTCGCCCGCGTGTAAATTAGCGTATTTAATTGCAATTTTGAACATACAAGTAGTTATTGTGAGTTAACCATAAGAGATACAGACATGCTGTCGTAGACTTTTTTTAGCATTTTTATAGATCTACAATTGTCTACTACTTAACTCTAGCGTAACTCGTGGTTTACGCAGCGCACGCGACTAAAACTCCCAGCAATTAAGTTCACGATGTCTCCAACATAATTTACATAACACCGATATGTACTATTTACCGAAACCATCCGGAAGTATTGCACTATCTTTTGGTGAAAATTGCACAAAAATCCGTTTTGTAGATTTTGATAAAATCCATTACATACAGACAGCTTTTTGGGACTTTGTTTTATAATAAGTATAGATTACTGTTTTGCATTGCTATATATTCGCAATTTTCTATGAAATTACAATTGTTACTGTAAAACTTAGAAGCATCCACCTTAAGATTATTCTGTCCAGACTAGCCTATTGACGTTAGTGGAAGTGACCCTGCTTTCTGCTCCGGAGCTTCGGGTTCGATTCCCGCCGAATTCTTATCGAAATAGGGTGGTACCTTCTATATGACATTAATATTAGTTTTAGGTACCTGTGGTACCTGTAGGTACAGGTGCTTATGCATCTTCAATGAAAATTAGTTAATTCAGTGTAGGCTTTTATTCGCAGGAATTATTAAACGTATTTTAAAAATTAAACACGATTTATAGATCGTGTTTAATTTTTAAAATTAAATACGATCTATAAATACACCAACAATAACCCACCGTGTGGTATTCGGCTGAGTAGAATAGACCACCCTGTTTCTTAACGAGGGGTCGTAAAATACGACTAAGGTAAGTCGAAGACGTCAGTCAGTCGGCCGGACTAAAAATACGTAGCCAAATCATGTGACAACATACTTGTAACATGTTGTGGCCACTTATGGTGGAATAAGGGCAGAGGATGATGATGATTTAATTGATCAGTGGATTCAAATTCAAATTCAAATAAGTCTTTATTCAAATTACAAGCACTTTTGAATCGTCAAATTAAAATTAAATTGAAGCTACAACTGGTTCGGAAAGGTGTAATATATGTTTGTAAATAAATAAATAAATAAATAAATAAAAATTAATAAATAAATATTGTGCAGACCCCACTTAGAGTGGGATAAGGGCGGGAGGATGATGATGACACCAACGATATATTATATTATATAATTAACCCATTAACACTTTAATTAATTCTAGTTATAATTATCAATTACAGGCGTATTCAGCATTGTTTGAATATGTTACAATTATGATATAATTGTTATCAAAATCAAATCAAAAATTTCTATAGGTCAAGATTAAATAAAAATATCTTATAAATGTCAAAACTATAAATGTATCGAATATGTCAAGCATAATAACAATAAAAATGATAGAACCTTGACCTAAAAACTAAATATGTACATCTAAACAGGTGCATGGGAGACAAAATTATAATGTTAAAAATTATCTTATACAACGTATACCTTTAAGTGATCCGCCGAGTGGTATCCGACTGAGTAGAATAGACCACCCTCTTTCTTACCGAGGTGTAGCAAAAGGCGGCTAAGGTAAGTTGACGTCAGGCACGTGGCCGGTCGTAATACATAGTCAAATCATGTGACAACATGTTTGTAACATGTTGTGCCGACCCCACTTATGGCGGAATAAGGGCAGGAGGATGATGATTTAATTGATCAGTGGATTCAAATTCAATTAAGTCTTTATTCAAATTGGCCTATTACAAGCACTTTTGAATCATCAAATTAAAATTCAATAGAAGCTACAACTGGTTCGGAAAGGTGCTCTAACCGAGAAGAACCAGCAAGAAACTCGGCGGTCACTCTTTATAAAAATAAATATTACAATATTGTATTTACTATTGTTAACAAACATAGATTACAATATCATCTAGGGCGTTCATTTAATTTATCGTCGTTACCATCTATATGAGATTAAACTTTCGATATTCCCAGTATAGCGGCATAAGCCAACATTCATTAGACTAATGACAGCCGCTCGGCTTCGGCTTGGATGTCCAGTCGGTTTTAGCTGAAATTCAATATATCACGAATTAGTCGTATGCCTTTAATTGAACGCGACATAGCCTCGTGCGGGCTCCGGCTCGAAATTGAAACTGTTGAAACTCGAAACATCTGAACCTTTAAAATATCACGTTACTGATTTGAAATGATACTAAGATAGTAAGTGATCTAAGTGCTTTTGAATCGTCAACACTACTGCTGGTTCGGAAAGCTGTTCCTACCGAGAAGAGCCAGCAAGAAACTCGGTGGTTGCTCTTTTCAAACTATAAATTCCCATAAATAGTTACATACAGTCTTCTACAGGGTCGAAGAGAAGCTATGTCTGCGCATTCTTATCGTCTTAAGTAATCCTAAACAGTATAGAAGCTTTCTGAATTAGCCTTTTTTGATAGTGTTTTTAAACTGCTGCTATGCAAATGGATGAGTTTTATAGAAGCAGGCGTTACTTTGCGGAATTCCATATTACAAGCAATATAACAGAACTAACTACTTTGCTATAATCCGCACGGGTTAAGTGAATGCATGCAAAGCCAATGTGTATGAAGCAGGCAAAATCTACGTACCTTATACATGCAGGACAAGCCACATGCAATGCCAAGTACGATTTGCAGTACGATTTTTGTCGTGAAGCCTATCCTCCTGATGATGCTTCGGTTTCGGGGCGAAACGATCGTCGAGATTGTGGTGGTGGGTGTGTGTGCTGCTTTTGTGTTCGTTGTTGCTGGTGAATTGCGCCTTGGGGTGCATGTGGTGGCTGGTCCTGCATGTATAAGGTGCGTAGATTTTGCCTGCTTCATACACATTGGCTTTGCATGCATTCACTTAACCCGTGCGGATTATAGCAAAGTAGTTAGTTCTGTTATATTGCTTGCAAATGGATGAGCTTAAATCGTTTTAAAAATTTCATTATAGAATCCTATACCCAAACATACAAATGACTTACTTACTCTTGCAAGGCGCAAACCGCAAGCTTATGTCAGTAGTTATCGTTTACATACATATTTTATCCGCTATTTTGTACACATCATCAATCTAAGTAGGGTCGGCAAACATGTTTTAAATACGTTATATGGTTTGACTAAGTATTTTACAGTCGGTGGCGTGCCTGACGTCAACTTACATTAGTCACCTTTTACGACACCTCGGTAAGTTTTATCGCCAACACAGATACACGTAATACATACACACAGCGTCTTCGCCGGCGAAGACGAGGTTCCAGTTTTCTGACGTCGGTCGGTCGTGGCTTCTCGCCACCCTTCCGACGCCGCAATGACTAATCTAAGTCATACCATCAGCCCTCCACTACACGTCGCCCTAAGCCGTGTTCCGGCCTCACAGGAGGCACCCTTAAGACGACGTTCCTCGACTTAAGTAGAGCTTCTGCGCTCTACTCTCTGCATTTCGCAACCTCGACGATGCTTCTGCGCTCGCCCGTCTCGCCCGGTGACGCTGTAAAAGCCATTAGGGCTAACAGCATACATTCGGTTCGAAAAAAAAACCTCGGTAAGAAACGAGGGTTGTCTATTCTACTCAGCCAGATACCACACTGCGACCGCTATTTTGTACACATCAAGTTAAATTTTATATTACTTTCATGATAGCAATTTCTTGACTTAAACGGGATATTGAACTGGACTGATAAAAAAATATATATATTGGATATTTTCGAAAGCTGTACAAACGGCAGAGACCGTGCGATTCTTTCTATGGGGGTCATGATTCAATCCAATAAGTTTTTAATTTAAACTTGAATGAATGCCTTATTGATATAAAAGTAATACTAAAATTATTTTGCTATAATCCGCGATACAGCCTTATTGATATTTGCAATTTATCACACGCTTTTCGGTGAAACATCGTGAGGAAACCTGCATATCTCAAGAGAATACTAAGGATGTGTGTAACCTACCATTCCGCATTGGAGCAACGTGGTAGGTCTTAGCTCCTACTCTTCTCCCCAAAAACCGAGAGAGTAGGTTTATGCCCAGCAGTAAAAGGCTGTTATAAAAAAAAATCAGAGATTCAGCCGCCGTTTTATCGCTTAATCTGTATCCAAGACGGTCGCTGGATTTTTTTTTACCGTTATATTCCTTTGAACTTTTACATTTTTCTAAAATATTGCTCCACTGGATTTCGTGAGATAAATTAATTTGAGCGGGAAAACTTGATTTATTACTTGACTGAGTTGGGTGAGATAAGTAAATTAGTTCACAAAAACTCGTTCAACTGCCTTTTAAATTTGGAAACGAACGTTGACTTAAGGTGATCTAAGGTTATCAGATATCTGTTGTCGCTCTGTTGAAATCCATAAATATTTTCAACATTTCATTTTCGATAAATAGCTACAATAACATTGAAGGTATATAATTGAATCTCACAACGTTTCAAGCGTAAAGTATGATCGGCTAGCGATAGTACTGGAATAAGTCAGCAAGGGGCTGTCTAAGTAACATCGATCAATAATTTTTATATATCTTTAAGCATATTAGTAGTCGGCCAGTGGTCGAAATCCGACCAAAATAAATTTAAACTAGCTGTGCCAGCGGCTTCGCCTGCGTGGAATTCAGCGGTCACAAAATTTTCCAAAAAATCAAATTTTAAACAAAAGTAGTTATTGTGAGTTAAACATAAGAGATAGAGACTTGATATCGCGACTTTTTTGTAGTATTTTTATAGATCTACAATTCTCTATAACATTACTTTAGCGTATCTTTGCTGGTTTACGTAGCGCACGCGACTAAAATTCTCATCAAGCAAGTATTTTAACAACTGCGCGATCTCTTCATAACAATTTACATAATAGCGATATGTACTATTTACCTAAACCATCCGGAAGTATTACACTATGTTTTGGTGAAAACCGTACAAAAATCTGTTCAGTAGATTTTGAGAAAATCGGATAGTCCAATATACATTTAGCACTATATATATTTTCTATTTACTGTATTGCAGATTATAGTAAAATAATTTTTATTATTACTTTTGTATTATGGATCTACGCAAAGTAACGCCTAATTCTATAAATTATTTAAGTATATTTCTGTTCTATTTCTATTCTTGCCACTTGGCAACCCTGATCGTAAGCTATGTGAGATGTTTACGACGTGCGTTCGTCGATAGCTATCGATGAAAATTTATGATGAGTCGCGGGTAGATAATAAATTTCGGGCACCACTTGTGAATCGGTTTAACGCCGATACCAACAACTGGGGCTTCACATGAAGATTAATCTATTAATAGTTTTGTGGTATTACTATTTTGTTTGTTCCGTTGTAAAACAATAATATATGGTTAGATTGCGTGGAACACTCGTAATTACGTTATCATTCTAATTTGAGGGTGATTTCGATTTTGAATACGACCGTTTATATACAGGTAGGTATATGCGGGGAATTCTGAAAATGGACGGATATGTGGCTAGAGTGAGGCCGAAAAAGTATCATTGAAAATACAATAATTTTATGGATTTGTCTCATATTTAGTTATTAAAAGTAACGGCCTGTTACTATCCCACTGCTGGGCATAGGTCACCTCTCTGCGTATTTGGAGAGAAGCATTTAAGCTAAGACCTACCACGCTGCTCTAATGCGAATTGGTAGGTTACACATATCCCTAGAATTGTCTAGAGATATCCAGGTTTCCTCACGATGTTTTCCTTCACCGAAAAGCATGTGATAAATTGCAATTGTCAATTAGACTCATAAGGTTTTAATAGAACAACTCCGATGAGTTGTTCTATAAGCCCCGGGCAGGTACCGATGTACCTGCCCGGGGTTTGAACTCATGATCGTCTCTAGAGATTCGCACGGTCTCACCGCTGGACTATCAAAGCTTGTTTATTTAGTTATTACTTATTTGTTAAATCAGAATTTTGATTGCAAAGGGAAGTACAATTAAATAAATCCACAATCAATTTTGACTTTGCCATTACAGCAGTTGGAGTAAACTATTAAAAGAAGGCTGATACAGAAAGCCTACTATACTATTGAGGGCTACATAAATGATAAGAATGCGTGGATATAGCTTATCTTCGACCCTGTACAAGATTGTAATGACTAAATGTAACTAGTTTTAAGATTATAATTTGAAAAGAGCAGCCGCCGAATTTTTTGTTCGCTCGTTTCGGTAGGAGCACATATCTGAACCAGTGGTAGCTTCATTAAAATTTTGAAGATTCGAAACTGCTTGTAAAAACCTACTTAAATAAAAAATAATTCGAATTAGAATCAAATCGAATACAAGCTATGGTGTAGCCAGTTATCATAAATATGATTCACGAAAGTAGAAATAATAAAGTCTGTTTTTATAATGGGATGGGATTCATTTTATGTGGCAATATTTTACGATGATGCATCCAAAGTATTTTTTGATGATAAATAAAATTACAGCGTGTTTATTATTATAGTACTTTTATCGTGAATCAACTCGACTAGAAGTGCCGGCGTAATATTCAAAATACTTTATGTATTATTATTTATATTATTTTTTATAGCACCAATAGACTAGCTATGAACGTAGGCTACATTGGTACTTGTCAGGAAATAGTCAAATGTCATTTCTTAAGCAAGCAAAAGTAGGAGCTTGTTGGCTATAAATAGTTGAGCTTGCCATAGCGTTGCTAGTCTTGTAACAAAAATTGACTCATACGATTATTAGACGCTTACGCGGATAGATTGTGTCAACGTTTGGAGTTTCTTTCTAACGAGACTTGTACTATTATTAATATCGGTAATAGACCAATAGAATAACTAAGAACGTAGGCGACATCGAAACTTGTCGGGAAAATGTCAAATTTCATTTCTTAGGCAAGCTAAAGTAGGGGCTTGTTTGTAAGTAGAAACTGCTATAAATAGCGGAGCTCGCCATAGCGAAACTAGTCTTGTACCAAAATTTGACTCATACGATTATTAGACGATTACGCGGATAGATTATATCAACGTTTGGAGTTTGTACTATTATTAATATCGAACTAAAAAGTGAAAAATAATTGTTAATTTTAATTATTTTGCACTATTTAGTGCGATTGATTGTTAAAAAAAAGTGAGACAATTCATCAAATTACTAAAATTACTAGCAAAGATTACAGTGTCACCGGTTCTTGATAAGTGTACAAAGTTTCAACTATATCTGTCCGTTCAATATGGGGCAAAATTGGGTTCAAAGGAACCGGTAACATTCATATATAAATACATACGTACAGATGGAACGTAAAGCGTGTAAATATACAATGAACATTAAGAGAATGTAGAATGGCACATCCATTTGTCGAGGGAGAATCAAACCCATCGTTAAATTGTTTCGGACCGCGGCCATTTCAAGTGGTATACCTCGCCGGGGAATAATATAAAACAAACACTGCCCATTGTCTGTACTCCGTAAATTAATATCAACACAATGGCCATACCGTCGTTAATATCCAGGAGAAATCGCCCTATCTGTAGTGTTACCTTACGTCTTTGAAACCTAAAAGTTTTATATCGACTGTGAACTAGCAAATAGTCCTATCTTATTTATGTCAACTTTTCAGGAGGAAGGTAGGAATGATTTTTAAAAAGTAAAAAAAAATGGTCTTTAAATGTGTATATTTATTTACGAATTTTCTAGCAGATAAAACATGTTGATACGGTAAATGATGGGCAGTAGTGAACGTGTGTAGTGCTTTTGTATTGTGGTGGAACTGGTGGAGGTTTGTGCATGTGTTTTTACTCCTGCATGTATCGGGTATGAAAATACGGATAGTCCACTATACATTTAACACTATATATATTTTCTATTTACTGTATAGCGGATTATAGCAAAATAATTTTATTATTACTTTTGTATTATGGATCTCCGCAAAGTAACGCCTAATTCTATTAATTATTTGATGGGCAGTAGTATCTAATGCCGTTAAAAAGAGATTTGGCTTAAATTACAGGATATATTGCCGGTTCATAGTCGATATGTAGTATATGTTGCTACGCCCTGCGGTACTACACGGCAAAAAGGTAGTAAATAGACATTAAGAGTAATATGGATATATACATTATAAACAAATATCGAGTTAAAAAAATGGTTTCAAAGTTTTTTCTTTCATAAGAACATTTTTCTGTCAATAATTACTAACACAAAAAAAAGAAGTAACGAAATTGTTCCATCCGTTCACGTGTGGTGTCGTGATCAACGGAAATAAAAGTTCCTTTATGTACATATATAGATTATTCCACCGCAAGCATAGGTCACTATTGTAGATCTTATACTAGGTAGAACAGCAGTCTGCTAATAATCACAGATAAATTATTGAAAAATGAGAGCAGTTCTTATGACTATGATATTTCCCTAAAGATATCCCAATAATCGTCTTGATACTTGTGCTACGGTTGACGACAACTGGTAGATATACTACATATATAATTTTAAATATAAATACATCCAGGCTCTAAGAACCAACAAACTGTAAATAGAAAATGTTGGCAATCGTTAGGAATCGAACCCGCGACCTGCGGAGCTGAAGGCAGGGTTACTACCTGCTGCGCCAACGGGCCAATCAATTTTTTAACTTTGGTTTACCTGTTCAAATATCGACAAGCACAAAATTAATAATTTTATTGTGTATCTACTATGAATTTATTTAAAAAAAACATACAGTCTTAAGCGGCATGGTTTATTCATTCTTAATTTTTGTAGTATTTATCGTGCATTTAACATGTTATTCATAATATATATTTGTTTATAAAATACCTTATTCTTTAAAGGCATGTTTAAAGCTATAAAAATTATCTTAAAATAATCATTACACAAATATATAGACCTAAATCTATGACTTTATTATTTTTTCACACACTTAATTACAAGGCAATCGGTCACTCTACATTGTCGCCGAATCATCTCGACTGCAACTTGCGAATTGTAACCATATCTTCTTCGTTACTGAGAAGTCGCAATTAAACCCATTGTTATTGTTGAGAATAAATACAATACTAACGAGGTATCGATATGAACAATTGTAGGTACATTACATAAAGATAGAGAGATGTAGTGATTTTGATCTTATAAAAGTAAACCTATTAATAATAATAATAATAATGTAATAATATTTTTTATTGAAAGGTATTAAAAACCCAATATACAAGTAATTAAAATTAAATATAGACAAAATCAAATACCTTTTGTTACTATCTACTGAGAAACTATACTCAGACGTCAAAAACTTGCCTTAATAATTATTTCCTGTTCTTATTAAGATGAACAGATACCCAATAGTTTAGGGTAGTACTAGGCATCCTATCGGTTACTCTTTGGAGAATAGAGTTTGAAGAAGTTCTGAGCCGGTCCCAAAAAGATGCAATTCGAGCTCTAATGATTGCATAAAAGTCAGGAACTCCCGACTCGGCAAACATGCCGGAAGCGCTACAATATCTCGGTAATCCCATCAAAATCCGAAAAGCATACTGTATTCAGTATATATTTATATTAATGATTTATTTTATTTATATTAATTATTTTGTTATGATGTTTTTGTGATTTCCGTTCATTCGATGTTTTGGTTGACTATTAATGCATAAAACTTTGATATATTTTACATAACACAATAGTATAAACCCGTTTAAATATCATTTACAATGATGAGTTCGTGTTAAAAGTTACAAAAATTTTATATTATTATATAATTTTCACAAAAACCGCCGTGAGGTATCCGGCTGCATAGAATAGACCACCCTCATTTCTTACCGAGGTGTCGTAAAAGGCGACTAAGGTAAGTTGACGTCAGGCAGGCGGCCGGTCGTAAAATACGTAGCCAAATCATGTGCCAACATGTTGTGCTGACCCCACGAAGAGTGGGCAAAGGGCAGGAGAAAAATAATTTTCACTAAAACCTGTGTTCATTCTTACTTCTACTAATTTACAATACCACTTTTACTTTAACAGATGTGAAATAAACAATATAAATTTTCTTAAGTAAAAATTACTTCCAAGATACCGAAACTGCCCTTTCGAGGTCACGATTTCAAACCCCGCGAAGGCACCAATGGGTTTTTATATTAGAACTTATGCGTTACATTGATGATCACAATTTATCACGCTTTTCGGTGAAGGAAAACAACATGAGCAAACCTGCATATCTGTACAGAATTCTAGGGATATGTGTAACCTACCAATCCGGATTGGAGCAGCGTGGTAAGTCTTAACTCCAACCATTCTCTCCAGAAACGGAGAGAGGAGTTCAATGCCTAGCATTGGAATAATAACAGGCCGTTACTATACCGAAACATCCCGTATTTTGTGAGACATTCATGTGTCCCTTACACAACGTATTCCCCAAAATCGAACAGCACAATCGGCACAGCGCAACAGTGTCACGTCAGATGCAATCGTTGTAAAGAGAACGGGCACCGGCACTGAGACGTTGATTCCTATTGGCAATCTATTCCATTTTCCAGTTGCATTGTGTCGCGTGAAATGCGCATGCAAATAGCCTTTAGATCTTTGGATACGAGGCGAAATGTCGCAAATGATTTTCGTGAACCGAATAAGGAGTTAGACAAGCGAGAAGTTCGACTGTATTTATTTACACTACCTTTTACCGGCAACTTTGACTGCTTTAGTTCAAGAGTAACAAATATTTTGTCTTTAGCCTAGTTATATAAGCTATGGGTGCCCATCTAATTCAATTTAAATTTAAAATATAATTTATTCAAGTAAACGTTTAAACAAGTGCTTTCGAATCGTCAACTCTACTGCTGGTTCGGAAAGCTGCTTCTACCGAGACGAGCCAACAAGAAACTCGTTGGTTGCTCTTTTCAAATATAATTCTTATATCATTCAGGTAACATTCACATGCCTTACACATGCAGGACAAATCACCACACGTATTACAATAATGTCGCCACCAGCAACAATTCACACAAGCAATACACACAATCAATACTACAATCTCTAGGATCGTTTCGCCCCGAAACCAAAGCATCATCAGGAGAGGCTGCACGACAAAATCCTAATGGTGACTTATCCTGCATTTAAGGTATGTGAACGTTGCCCGCTTCATACACCTAGTATTACATACATTCTCTTAAAAAACGCGGAGTATAGCAAAATAATTCTGTTATAGCTTCTATTTATTATCTTGTCCATATCAATTTTCCTTCGTCATTATCATTTCTTATTATCCGTAAAGCACTTATTCGGCCAAAGTTTTCAACAAAAAATAATAGAATTTCAAGTGGCCATAAAGCAACTTTGCGAGGTCGCTGAAATGTTGTTTTTTAAGATTCGTTGTAAGTTTTTTTTAACGTAAAAACTTTTTTATTACACGACTCAAAGTGGAAGTCGTGACGACGGGGACATGATTTGCGCATGATGAACACTTGCAGTTGAATGGACTTATATGGACTTATATTTTGGAGTTAGAGGTGTAACTCTTACTTTCAAATACAAATCCAAAATATATAGAAGAGTGGCGATGTATAGAGCAGACAAAGTAGGTACTAACATAACCTTGCGACTCCTGTTTAGCGCCTTGCAAAAGTACGTATAGTACCCGGCAATAAGTAATGCACATCGAGGTTTAGAGAGAGAAATCGGCAAGATTCTGCTTCATAGAGCATCGTCTCTGTCGCATAGACTGACGAACCCGTGTGTGACAGTGACAGCGCTCTACGAAACCGAACTGGCCGGCTGTTTCGTTCTAAACATCGATGTGCATTATTTAATGCCGGGTATTATAAGTTCTTTGTGGGTTTGTCTATAAGATTCAATCAATATTAGATTTACCATTTTACCATACACCAGTTATTAGCAGCAAAAATAATGTTGATAAGGATTACATAGTTGATAAGAATGCATGCATTTAACCACTCGTCCACCTTGCACAAGATAACAATAATAAATTGTAACTAGTAGTAGAGGATTACGTAGACGATAAGAATGCGTGGGTATAGCTACTCTTCGACGCTGTACAAGACATCAATAACTATATGTAACTACTAATAAGAATTATTCTTTGATAAGAATTCTTACTGGTTATTCTAAATGGGAACAGTTTTTCCAATCAGCAGTAGTTGACGATTCAAAATCACTTGATTACAAGTTTACTTTTATAAATAATATTTTGAATTTTAATGTGAATACTTTTAGAATTCAATAGCTATTCTCTAATTACGGGTTGAAGCAAAATAATTCAATCATTACTTTTAAATCTATAATGCATCAGAGTAAAAGTTTCCCGGATGCAGTAGTCCTTTACAGGGGGGATACGTTAGGGGGTTCAGGTCCCGATATCGGGAGGAGGGGGTACACCGATTAAATATCCCCCCATAAATCTGCCAGAACTCACCGCCACGGCCGAGCGTCCTCTGTCTCTATTTTGTCCCAATCCGAAAATTATTTCGAGGCAGCCCATGAAAAAATAATGTGCCACATTTATCATCTAATGGTACCGGATACTGACGTATATATCATAATAATATCGAGAGAATATCAGTGGCATCGCCTCCGAATGTTGCGAATATAAGCGACGTCTGAAATACGAATGAATTGATTCCGCCGTTGCGATTTTCTGGGATAAGCTTTAGTTATACAAATAAATAAAACTCCATTTTCGATTTCAATAAGAACTTGGTCTAACTGTAACAGCCTTTTACTATCTCATTTTCGGGCATTGACTTCCTTTTCGTTTTTGAAGAGAAGGTTGTTGAAGAGCTAAGACCTACCAAAATGTTCCAATGCGCATTGATAGTTTACATATCGCACAATTAAATAGAAATAATTTATAGAATTAGGCGTTACTTTGCGGAGATCCATAATACAAAAGTAATAATAAAATTATTTTGCTATAATCCGCGATACAGTAAATAGAAAATATATATTGTGCTAAATGTATAGTGGAGTATACTATACTACACTATACATATACCACTATACATTTAGCACTATATATATTTTCTATTTACTGTATCGCGGATTATAGCAAAATTATTTTATTATTACTTTTGTATTCGATAGAATTTTAAGTTTTGTAGGCGCTACTCTATATTGGAATTCGTCACAAAACATTTTTTTGAATTAAGACACTTTAATAAACTTTAACTTTAGTAAACGTGCGATGTATCCTAAGGATTCTCTAGAAATATACAGGTTTTACAGACCTCCTCGCTCCGTCTTAGGAGACAAAAGTTGGAGCTAAGAATTGCCATGCTGCTCCAAGGCGGATTGGTAGGTTACATATATCCTTAGGATTCTTTATAGATATGCAAACTTCCTTACGATATTTTCCTTCAACGAAAAGCGTGTGATAAAATGCAATTATCAATTTGACACAAGTTACAGCTTACTCTATATATAACTAACTCTATGGATGATTCTCGTGTATTCTGACGCAAAATACTTTATTGTCTATGGTTAGTATCGTTCAATACCAAGACGTTTCCTTACTACGCAAACATTGTTACAATAAAATGTAAATGAGTGATGAATTTTAAACATAATTCCGAATGGCGAGATCGAGACAGACTGGTTATGATTTAATTGGTTATTACAAGTTTCTCAATCTGGATTTGAATTGTTTGGAATTTTGATTTCTTTTTTCAAGTTCGAATCGTTATGCACCAATCACAATGTAATGTTGATTAGTCCCAAGGATATCGCTACAATATAAGACGTAATTTTAAAGGTACGATTCCACCAAAATTGAGTGCAGCACATTTGTTTACTAAGGTTGTGTACAAAGTTCGCGCACTTCACGTACTAAGCTGATATCGCGTTAGCTTCTGTCTCCACCGGCAAATGGTGTGTGTAACTTGTGTAAGCGCACAGTGAGGCACACATGTACGCGAACATATTCATTAAGAAATATCTTATAATCTTTATTCTTATTTATTATTTCACTTATTTTAAAATTATATACAAATTTACAAAGTATTTTTAGACATTTTCTATAAAATTATTAATAATGATTTCAGTCGTCCACTCCTCATTAAAGATATGCGCGTACAAACAAATGTTTTCGTTCCGGTTGCGGAAGCAAAACCGTGTTCGCGAACAACGAGTGCGTACGCGTCGACGCGAGTCCACTGTTTCAAGTGTACGCCCACAAATGTGCATTGATGTGCGCGAACATTTCTACAATATTCGCGCACAATTTGTTAATTTTTGCTTGAGTGAGTCGACCAGAGTAAACATTTGTGCCGCACACTGTGCTGCACAGTTCTGCACGCTGGTGGAATTCAACCTTAAAGATGACACCTAAAACTTTGAGATTTTCAAACCGAAATTGGTTTCTAGGGCAAAAATTTTTAGATAGAGGCATTTGAATGCGAGTCGAAGGTTTGTGTCGATTTTTTTGGGTTGTTTTATATTTCTGATCAAAGTCTCTTTTAACACCGGTGATCTGACCTAGCTTAATTATAGCTAAGCTTCATTAATTTGCAAAAGTTCTGATAGCATTATTTTATTATAATCTGTTTGTTAAGAAAATGTATGTATGTATGAATGAGTATTTGGATTTGCAATCTTAGGTATGCCGATGACACAGTTCTTTTTACCACCTCAATGAAGGACATGAAGGATCTCTTACGAAAATTAGAGATAGAGAGCATGGATCTGGGTCTGACAATTAACAAGGGCAAGACCAAGTTGATGGTAGTTGACCGCGCTGGTAAGTTAGCTGACACCAGTATAATACCCTCTATTGAAGTTGTGGAGAGTTATGTTTATCTCGGTTCCCAAATCTGTAACGACGGTAGTTGTGTTCCAGAAATTAAGCAACGCATTGCAATGGCAAAAAGCGCCATGACTCGTTTAAATAAATTGTGGAAGAATAGAGGCATTTCGCTTAAGACAAAGAGTCGGCTTGTGCGTGCCCTAATCTTCCCAATCTTCATGTATGGAGTGGAGACATGGACCATAAAAGCTAGAGAAAGGCAAAGAATAGACGCTTTCGAAATGTGGTGCTGGAGGCGAATGATGCGGATCTCGTGGACTGCCAAGCGCACTAATGCATCTATTCTTTCGCAGCTGAAAATAAAGACATGCCTCTCCTCCATATGCTATAAACGCTTACTGGAATACTTCGGCCATATCATGCGGCGTAGAGACGATGCCTTCGAGTAATTAATAGTCACAGGCAATACCGAAGGCGAAAGACCAAGAGGCCGCTCACCAACTAGGTGGTCTCACCAATTGCGACAGTCCTGCACGATCAAACACCTTTATGAGGTAGCTATGGTGGCCACGAATAGAAGCCGCTGGAAAAAATGGATTAAGTCAAGAATAGAGTCTTGCCAGGACCACGATCTTCAGTCATGAAGAAACGACCGGAGAGAGAGAGAGATGAATGAGTATAATATATGCTAAATATAGGAAGGAAAACATCGTAATGAAAGCTGCATATCTCTAAAGAAGCCTGGGGATATGTGTAACCTACCATTCGCAGTCTAAACTCGAAACTGTCTCTTTAAACAAGGAGAGAGGAGGTCTTTGCCCAAGAGTGCGATAACATCTTTGTCATTCTTTACTTATCTCCCCCTAATTCGATTACGTAGAAAAACTCAAAGCTCGCTACATCAACTGTTGAGGGAGTATACGATGTTTTTGGCACCGTATTTAAAAACGAATATAATAACACATTGTAGCACAATTTTCAAAATGTTTTTGCATTTATCTATGCAAAAGAAAAATTAGTATGAAATTTACCAAAATCCTCGATCCAACTAACCAAATCCAGTCAGAGAGAGTAAGAGATAGGTACCATCATTTGCTTTTTTTTTTATACAATCTTATGCATTTAAAAGTAAAAGTAAAGTAACGGCCTGTTACTATGCCCACTGCTGGGCTAAAGCCTCCTCTCTCCGTTTTTGAAGAGAAGGATTGGAGCTAAGACCTACCCCGCTGCTCCAATGCGGATTGGTAGGTTACACATATCCTAGAATTCTCTAGAGATATGCAGGTTTCCTCACGATTTTTTCCTTCACCGAAAAGCGTGTGATAAATTGCAATTATCAATTAGACACATCATCCTCCTAACCTTATCCTACTTTTAGTGGGGTCGGCACAACATGTTATAACATGTTGTCACATGATTTGGCTATGTAGTTTACGACCGGCCGCCTGCCTAACGTCAACTTACCTTTGTCGTATTTTACGACCTCTCGGTAAGAAAGAGGGTGGTCTATTCTACTCAACCGTACACCACACGGCGGGTCAACTTACCTTAGTCGCCTCTTACGACACCTCGGCAAGAAAATGAGGGTTGTCTATTCTACTCAGCCGGATTTCTCACGGCATAATTATCAATTAGACACATGAGTTTTAATAGATAAGCTCATTGGTGCCTGCCCGGGGTTTGAACCCATGTCGTCTCTAGAGAGTCGCACGTCTTACCGCTAGGCTATCACAGCTTATACATTTACCTATAAGCAAATACAACACAACCTGAATTTAATTCCAGAGATAGAAACTCTATCGGTATTGAGATAATTTTTAATGTACCTCCCGTTGAAATAGATCCCTTTCATGTTCTGTTTATGTATTAAATAAAACAGGGAAAACGTATAAGTTCGTTTTCCTAAAAGAATTACCTTAGAAGTATGGTCTTTGTACGGAAATACATCAAATTTTTCGTGTAATGAAGAAAAGGTTTCAAAGTTAATTTATGATTGACATTTTTATTTTTACAATATTTTTTTCTCTGAATATTTGTTTGCGCTCAGAGTATTTTTTTAAGATGTTTATTCCTACGCAGAATAAAGGATCAAATCAAAAAGAATCAAATTCAAATTCAAAATATTATTTATTCAAGTAAACCTGTAAACAAGTGCTTTTGAATCGTCAACTTTACTGCTGGTTCGGAAAGCTGTTCCTACCGAGAAAAGCCAGCAAGAAACTCGGCGGTTGCTCTTTTAAAAAAATTCTAAGTAGAGTAGACCACCCATAAGAAATGATCTTACCGAGGTGTCGTAAAAGGCGACTAAGGTAAGTCGACCTACCGAGTAGAATAGACCACCCTCATTTCTAACCGAGTTGTCGTAAAAAGCGACTTAGGTAAGTCGACCTGCAGTGTGGTATCCGGCTGAGTTTAATAGACCACCCTCATCTCATACCGAGGTGTCGTAAAAGACGAATAAGGTAAGTCGACCTGCTGTGTGGTATCTGGCTGAGTAGAATAGACCACCCTCATTTCTTACCGAGGTTTCGTAAAAGGCGACTAAGGTTAGTCGACCTACCGTGTGGTTTACGGCCGAGTAGAATAGACCACCCTCATTTCTAACCGAGTTGTCGTAAAAGGCAACTAAGGTAAATCGACCCGCCGTGTGGTATCCGGCTGAGTAGCATAGACGACCCTCATTTCTTACCGAGGGGTCGTAAAATATGACTAAGGTAAGGTATGGTCGTAAAATCCGTAGCCAAATCATGTGACAACATGTTTGTAACATGTTGTGCCGACCCCACTTTTTTCAGAGCCAGTAGTCCAAGTATAAGGGATGTACTAGTAGAGGTTGAATTTATTTTTCAGCGCAAATAAAACCGGCATCATCAACTTTAAACGGTATTTGTAACTGACGTGTAATTAAACACGTATCGTATACGCAATCAAACATGTTATTACGGTATGCCGTCGCTGCGTTTATGATTGAGTTTATATCGGAACCGGATATGGTGATTAAATTTATAATGGTTCGGTTTTACGTAGTGCAAAAGGGTAGTCTTGATTAATATTAAATTCAGTAATTCACCGTAGATTTTGTAGCATATTTATCTAATTAAGTGCATGCTACAAAATTTTATTTATAGTTTGACACATTTCGTATGATTTCAGGCCAAAAGTTAGAGTATTTTAACTTTAAAAGGTTTCATTTAGCTTGCCTTGTATGTCTTGTATGCCTTATATGAAGGTGGAATCTTGCAGATTAGATTTCACCCACTTCCAGTAGTCAATTTGAGCTGAAATTTTACATACTGCATGCCTATCATGTACTCTTATTTCGACTCAATTGAAGACGTAAACGAAATTGTTTTGTTTTTTCATACCATGAAATCTTAAAGACGCAGTGCCGTGTGGTATCCGGCTGCATAGAATAAACCACCCTCATTTCTTACCGAGGTGTCGTTAAAGGCGACTAACGTAAATGCCGTGTGGTATCCGGCTGCATAGAATAGACCACCCTCCTTTCTTACCGACGAGTCGTAAGAGGCGACTAAGGTAAATGCCGTGTGGTATCCGGCTGCATAGAATAGACCACCCTCATTTCTTACCGAGGTGTCGTAAAAGGCGACTAAGGTAAGTTGACGTCAGGCAGGCGGCCGGTCATAAAATACGTAGCCAAATTATATGACAACATGTTTATGTAACATGTTGTGCCGACCCCACTTAAAGTGGGATAAGAGCAGGAGAATGATGAGGTAGGTTAACAGTAGGGAGATAAAATTATCTTTAAAGCTTTTCTTAAAAACTTTTTTAAATTAACTTTTTTTTTCCACAAATTATTTTGCTATAATCCGCGGTACAGTAAATAGAAAATATATATAGTGCTAAATGTATAATGGACTATCCGTTTTTTCATACCCGATACGTGCAGGATTCGTAAAAACACATACACAAACCTCCACAACTGCCACCACAGTACACAAGCACTACACACGTTCACTATCAAACATCATCAGGAGATAGACTCCACGACTTCGCGATTTTGTCGTGGATTCTATCTCCTGATGATGCTTCGGTTGCGGGGCGAAACGATTGTTAGTTTGTGATGTATTAATATCTAAACAAACCTTAATACCAGGATTGCGTCGATGTGACGCAATGATTCGAAAACTCGCTGCGCAAGCGTTTCTAGCTGAATGGAAACACTAATTATTTACACAAGGAGCCATTAAATTTGCACGGTATTTGAAACGTAGCGTAATTAAATATGAAAATTGAATTCCGTGCGTAGTTGATTATTGCTTGGCTACGCCAGCCTCCAAAATCAATGTTTAATTACGCAGTCTCTATTTAAAATTTTCATAGCATTATTATACTCAGTGCAATAATCAATGCAATAATTTTACAAAGATGTCTGGTGTAATAGATTTTGCACATCACTCAAGTGGCCGCTTTAAAAACTCAATTAGAAAGATTCTAGTAGTAGTAGACCTTTGAAGTAAAATTTTAAAACAACATTATATTTATTTTTATTATTATTATTAGTCTAGTTATTATTGTTATTTGCTATTTTTTTATTTGCTATTTTGACATTATTTTGATTTATTATAATTACTGTACTGTATTTTTTTAGTATGTTGTGTCCACACATATGTGAAATAATAATTAAGTTGACAATTAGTGTAGACTCTGTTGGCGGACCTATGGAATAAATAAATAAATAAATAAGTAGAGTTATAGGCAGGCCTGTAAGTGACAATAGCAAAATAAATAATGAGATGGACGATTAGATTCGTTAACCTATTTTTGTCTTATCATATTTGCATAGATTGTGCTCTCTTAGTTTCAAAAATAACTACAACATTTTCAATACCTTCAAGATGACGTAAATAACTACGCACGCGGAAAAACATGATAAACCTCACGTACTTTCTCTTTATTGTATTATAATATGAAACATTTTGGCTTCCTTACTCTAATTTTTTTTTTAAACACGGTCTTCCTTCCCCAAAGTAAGTAATTTAATAGTTGTTTTATGGGTGGCGGACAACTGGTGAATATATTTGGGTTTTGATTAAGAAGCCTCCATTAATTATTAATCCACATTCAATGGTGGTCAACGGCGTTGGTATACATAAAGGAAATAACTTTTTGTACCGTCCTCAACTTAATGGCACTTGACATGGTGAGACGTAAACAGATTCAAACGAGGGCGAAGTGCGACGTAAATTGTAATAGATATTAACATTGATATAAAGCTTTTACGGTTATTACAAACAAAACCTTAAAGCTTATAGATAAGCTTTAGAAAAAAATTAAAAGCTTTTATTTTATCATAACTTGCCGTGTATGCATTTGAAGGTGGAATCTTGCAAGTTAAAAACCCACTTTCCGGTGTCTAATTGAGATTGAGAAATTAGTAGTGTCCGGCAGAATAGAATAGACCACCCTCCTTACTTACTGAGGTGTCGTAAGAGGCGACTAAGGTATGTGCCATGTGGTATCCGGCTGCATAGGATAGACCACCCTCCTTTCTTACCGAGGTGTCGTAAGAGGCGACTAAGGCAAGTGCCGTGTGGTATCCGGCTTCATAGAATAGACCACCATCATATCTTACCGAGGTACGTTGACGTCAGGCAGGCCGCCGGTCGTAAAATACGTAGCCAAATCATGTGACAACATGTTTGTAACATGTTGTGCCGACCTCACCTATAAGGGCAGGATAATGATGAATATTTATACCATGAGAGTTTGTTATATAAATAAACGGGTCACATCGCGAGAAAATCGGATTACTTTTATACAAGGTTCGACGTTTCGGCAATTGCATCCACCTTGGTCACGAACTGACTGAAGCGTCGCCGTGTCTTCGTTCCCGAATACTACACTTGTTTAAAATCTACCATGAGAGTTTGGTTTAAAAATATCATAAGGCAGTTAGTTATAGTATTTTAATAACTAAAAATAGAATAAAACACACACACTCTCATTCTCATTTTCACACAAAAACACACGCATACACAGGCACACAAACACAAACACGAACATAAACACTTCAAAAACATTCACGCGCATACACAATCAAGCACATTGATCCTCTCATTAGATATGTATAGTATAGATAATATGATGGAAGAGCGGAGTCTTCTGGCACAAGTATCCATGCTTAAAAGAAGACTCAAACCTTAAAAATCAAAATCAAAATATTCTTTATTCAAGTAAACTTGTAAACAAGTGCTTTTGAATCGTCAACTTTACTGCTGGTTCGGAAAGCTGTTCCTACCGAGAAGAGCCAGCAAGAAACTCGGCGGTTGCTCTTTTTAAAATATAAATCTTAGAACTAGTTACATTTATTTATTACTGTCTTGTACAGGGTAAAAGTCCACCTATATCCACACATCCTTATCATCTAAGTAATCTTCAACAGTATAGTAGGCTTTCTGTATCAGCCTCTTTTTAACAGTGTTTTTAAACTGCTGTAATGGCATGACCAAAATTGATTTCGGAATTTTATTATAGAATCTTATACCCAAACCCACAAACGATTTACGTACTTTTGCTAGGCGCAAAGCAGGAGTCGCAAGCTTATGTCGGTTCCTACTTTGTCTATTATATACATCACCTATCGTTTTATAATTCTTTATATTTTTATATACAAAAATTACGTTATTTAAAATATACTGTGAAATATACTGCAAATGTTAGAATACCTGTTTCCTTAAACTTCTCTCGCAGGGAATCACGCGGACTTAAATTACTTCGACGTTTCTAACTCTGCTGATGAAATATATTTTTTTAAGTATTATTTATTTATTGTTCTAGAGCCTTGAAGAGCGGGAAAAAAGGCATTCGAGTCACAAAGAGCAGTTAGCGCGGGAACAACGATACCTCCGGCGGCGACTGGCTCAGCTGAGGGCGAGTCGAGACGTCACCCGCTCGCTGTCAGAGAGCTCGATGGCGCACGCGCACGCGACGCGAGCTGACTCGCTGTCCTCACTAGAATCCTCTTCAGGCGTGTCCACGGCCGAAAGATCGCCCTCATCCGTCTCTGAGAGCGGTAAGTGCCGCAGATTACTCTCAACACTGCTCTCATATGTGTCGGAATCGAAAATAATCCTGAGCTATTTAACTTTTTAAGATAAATATTGCACACAACATAAGAAACCGTTCTTATCAACTTGTGTCCATCGAAACAGCGATTCATTTTGTTTACTTCCATATAATTATGTCTTATGGAATTATGTTATAGGTTAAACTTGTCCATACCATTATTTCCATGTCTTATAAAATTCTGTATTCAGGTTAAACTTATTCATCCATAAGAAGAGCCGTAAATTCTGCAGAATAGTATCAAAGCTGCTCTCATATGTGTCGGAATTATTTAACTGCGGTTTCTTAAATGCTTAAGATTTCTCGTCTAGAAACGCATTTTAGCGGCTTACGAATATTGAAAAAGCGAAACGTTTATTTTGATATCTTCTAAAACATTAGTTATGTCTTACGGAATTGTTCTATAGGTTAAACGGATATAGACCTACGCCTCCGTCGAATCTTTATCGTTAGAACCGCACTATGCTTTAAATATTGTTGCGAACATGCGAAAAGAGTTCGTAACGCCTATGTCATAAAAGTTCAAATTGGACGGGGCAGTTTACGAACGTGTAAAAAGAGTTCGTAAACTATATGTCGTAGAGTTCAAATTCGAAATGAAATTCACATTCATGGACTCGCTAACGCTCGCGAACGTTGTCTTCATCGGTTCATTCGATATATGAGCGGATATCGTGCGCCTCGACATTCAGTTTGGGAATAGCGATCAACAGCGAATTACCAAGCGAAAATAAAAGTGAAATAATGTGACCTCGGTGTCTTATTAGACAACGAACTTCGTAGAGACTGTAAGTACTAAGTTTGTTGTGAAAAGTTTAATAAAGGGTTTTTAATAAGTCACCATCTATTTTTATCCTAATCCACATACTGTACGTAACAATATCATACAAAATCCATTTTGTAGATTTTAAGAAAATCGATGGCATCTTTTGAGGACTTTGATTTTTATATAAAGATATATTTATTAATAACGTTTTTAGGATTCCAGTATCCACTTAAGGCCCTTTGTTAAAGAAAATTTATCTAACACGAAGTAGCGGAATAGAGCCTTTTAATTCGGCGGGCGTAGCGCGAATCCATTGTTACAGCGCCTATATTGTTGCGTTTTATTTATGCATTAACTTTGGCAATTTCACTGTCGGACGCAAGAACGGCCCGAAAAACTTCCACTGTTCTTATATCAATACTGTAAATAAAGTTCTGTAGGGGATATAAATAGTTGGGAGAAATTGCTTAGATAAATTGGCGAACAGGCCGTTGTAAAAATAATTATCAGAGATTTTTTTTGTCTTACTTTGTTCTTTTCGTTTTCTTATTTTTTGGGTTATCATTTTTTTTAAGTAATTTTAAACCTAGCTTCTGTGTTTTTAGTTTGCTTGAACTCTGCATCCATACTAGTATTATTAATGCGAATGTGTGTTTATGTATCTTATATATAAAATTTTCGTGTCACAACATTAGTAACTATACTCCTCTAAAACGGCTTGACTGATTTGAATGAAATTTTATATTCATATTCAGTAGGTCTGAGAAATGGTTAGTACCTATTTTTCATAACTAATTGACAATAGTCTATCCCTAACACTGTACTTATTATTTTTGATAATTTGTTTTTAATCTGCACTAGAAATCTATACTGTAGTATATAAAGCTGAAGAGTTTGTTTGCTTTTTGTTTGATTGTTTGAACGCGCTAATGTCAGGAACTATGGACTATCTACTTTGGGTGTAAGATAGTCCATTTATCGAGGAAGGCTTTATAAAATATCGCTAAAATGAATAGGAAAGGAGCAGCAATAAAAAATATTGCGAAAACGGCAAAATTTAAAGCTTTCCTTGCGTGCGCTAAGTAGACGGCGAAAGTTATTAAAATTATAATTATAATATATAATAAAAAATTGTTCTCCTCTAAAAGTTCTTAATAAAAGTCCGCAACAGCATATCTCTAGTTTTTAAGGTTAACCCGCTTTAACCATAATTAATATACGTATTACGGTTTATTGAAATACTGCACTTCACGCTAACGAAGTTTCATTTAAAAGGTAGTAATATATATAGTAAAACTATGCTATATTCATCGTCCTTAATGGTTAGTGATTTTTATTAATATTCTTATTTTTTTGGTATATCACTAAGATGAAGAATGGTTCAAATTCCCATTTTGAACTCAGTAGATGACAGTGCTCTGAACTGGCGTTAGAATTTTTCTGATATAATTTTAATTATTATATGTCCGCCGTGTGATATCCGGCTGAGTAGAATAGGCCACCCTCATTTCTTACCGAGGTGTCGTAAAAGGCGACTAAGGTAAGTCGACCCGCCTTGTGTTATCCGGCTGCGTAGAATAGACCACCCTCTTTCTTACCGAGGGGTCGCAAAAGGCGACTAAGGTAAGTCGACCCACCGTGTGGTATCCGGTTGGGTAGAATAGACCACCCTCTTTCTTACCGAGGGGTCGTAAAATATGACTAAGGTAAGTTGAAGTCAGGCAGGCGGCTGATCGTAAAATGCGTAGCCGAATCATGTGACAACATGTTTATAACATGTTGTGCCGACCCCACTTAGAGTGGGATAAGGGCAGGAGGATGATGAATTTTAATTATTATATGTACACACATACTGGAAATAAATATTATTGTTATTGTTAATAACAGTTATACGCCTTCAAAGTTCAAGTCGCTCTAATATATCAATTTGCAATGCCTGTAGCGGTTTTATGTTAGTTTTTGATATTATGAAGAAAGTGCATAACTCACGCGCTTTCAAACCTCAAATTACTCAAATATATCAATTTACAACACCTGTAGCGGTTTTAGGTTAGTTACCAAAACAAGATCGTATTTCCGAAGTAATATTCAATTTCAATGATTATCAGATAGATTACGAGCTAACTGCATTTCCGAAACTAATTACACGTCACGTGGCGTGCACTAAGCGTATTACCACCGGATCGGACGAAAAATAGAGTAACAATGACGAAATCGGTTGCAGCCAGACGTGTATTTATAGTGTAACTAGTGTTGGAATGGCAATAGTCAAGTGTCATTTCTTTAGTTTTTGTATAGTGGCCACACTATAATCACGTTACGATACGAACGATAGCATGGTAGGGCTTGTTTTTGAGTGAATAATGTCTATAAAGGGCAGCGTTCACCACGCTGTAGCCGGTCTTCCTATGAAATTTAACTAATACGGTTATTAGACTGTTACGCTGCTGGAAGCATCATCGCTTGGAGTTTCGTTCAAATCAAATCAAAATATTCTTAATTCAAGTAAACTTGTAAACAAGTGCTTTTGAATCGTCAACTTTACTGCTGGTTCGGAAGCTGTTCCTACCGAGAAGAGCCAACAAGAAACTCGGCGGTTGCTCTTTTTAAAATATAAATCTTAGAACTAGTTTATTTATTACTAACTACGTTGTAAACGTGACTTGTACGATTATTAAACGCTCTCGCGTTTAGATCGTGGTACAAGCTGTCTTGGTTAAACAAGCAGGTTTAATAAGTGTTACTGTGCCGTTCTAATATTGTTCCGGTAGACCCGCGTCTACTTACCTACATTGAGTGTTCTTTGTTATTAGAATCTAATAGAGTTGGCTCAAATATCGATAGCTTCATTATCTATAGATAGATGAAAGAACTAGTAAGAATATCGATACTATCAATACTATAGATACTATCGATACTATCATCATCACAAATTAATTGATACTATTGATTGGGAGCAATAGTGTCGATAGATACTATATGATAATATTATCGATACTATCGACAGTATCGATTTTTTTTAATGTTATACTATCGATGCTATCAATAGTATATAAAACTGTTGATATTATTACTCCTAAAGGTGTATCAGTTTTCGATAGCATCTATACTATCGATAGTATTGAAGCTAATACGCCGTCGCTAATACTAGTTTCTATTTTTAATTTTATTTTATTATCAGATACAAGATCCATATTGTTGTTAGTAACATGATTATTACAAACTATAAAAGTAAAAGTAAAGTAACGGCTTGTTACAATCCCGCAGCTGGGCATAGGCTTCCTCTCTCTGTTGAGAGAATGGCTGGAGTTTGGAACCTACCACGCTGCTCCAAGGATTGGTAGGTTACACATATCCTCAGAATTCTCTAGAGATATGCAGGTTTCCTCATGATGTTTTCCTTCACCGAAAAGCATGTGATGAATTGCAATTATCAATTAGACACGTAAGTTTCGAACTGGTGACCCCCCTCGAAAGAGTCAAACGCTGGGTCATGCTCCAACCCTTCTCTTCAGAAATGGAGAGAGGAGGCCTATGCCCAGCTGTGGGATTGTAACAGGCCGCTACTTTATTTTTTTTTACTTTTATGATATGTCAGTATACTTCGGTATAGCGAAAGAACCTCTGTCTCACAAACAAATGTTTGTTTTACGACGCGTTAAAGGTTTTTATTGTAGGTATAAATCAGAAACGGGAAGCGTCGTGAACGGCGCCTCTTGCTTTCCAATTAACCTAAAAGCATTGCCGGTGGAGTTTAGGGGCCTGGAACTAAAAGCGTATTGTCTTCGAGACTCAGGAAGGCTCTAAGAAAGGTAATTTTATGGTTTGTCTTTGAAACAAATATCTTAGAGTCATCATCCTCCTGCCCTTATCCCACTCTAAGTGGGGTCGGCACAACATGTTACAAACATGTTGTCACACGATATGGCTACGTACTATAGGCCGCCTGTCTGACATCAACTTACCTTAGTCGTATTTTAGGACCCTTGGTAAAAAAAAAATTCCCTAGAATTTCCCTAGAATTGTCAAGAGATATGCAGGTTTCCTCACGATGTTTTCCTTCACCGAAAAGCGTGTGATAAATTGCAATTATCAATTAGACACATAAGTTTTAATAGAAAAACTTATTGGTGCCTGCCCTGGTTTGAACCTGTCTTCCCCTCGAAAGAATCGCACGGTCTCACCGCTGGGCTAGCACAGCACAGGTAAGTATAGTACCCGGCATCAAATAATGCACATCGATGTTTAGAACGAAACAGCCGGCCAGTTTGGTTTCGTAGAGCGCTTTCTCTGTCACTCACTTAGTATATAACGTTCACACGGGTTCGTCAGTCTGTGCGACAGAGACAATGCTCTATGAAGCAGAATCTAGCCGATTACAGATATCAATTAGACATAGTTTTAACAGAAACACTCCGCCATCCGGTATCCGCCATATATAAAAACCACAACACTACACTAGCACACACATTCACTGCCGCATTCTCTACAATCGATTTTCCCGTAACCGTAACATGAGACGATGGTGGACTCCGCAACAAAATAGCGGGTTATACCAGAAAAAAAAAATTTTTGTATTATGGAACACCGTAAAGTTACACACGCCTGATTCCATAAACTATTATTCTAACAGAAATTAATCAATTTTTAATGGCATTTAAGTGACACCGCAACTTCGTCCACGTGGACCTTATTTATTTATTTAAGGGGGAAACAAACAATTATAATAAATTTTAAACTTATGGGGTAAACAGAAGCTAAGTGTCCATTGAAAAAACAAAACTTATAACTATATCCAATAAAATAACGTTAAGAGTACAAAATAAATTTAAATAAATATCTCTAAAAAAGGAAAAAAAAATTATTAAATATCTCTTACTGATTAATCATCATCCTCCTAACCTTATCCCACTCTTAGTGGGGTCGGCACAACATGTTATAACATGTTATCGCATGATTTGGCTATGTATTTTACGACCGGCCGCCTGCCTGACGTCAACTTGCCTTTGTCGCCCTCGGTAAGAAAGAGGGTGGTCTATTCTACTCAGCCGGATAACACACGGCGGGTCGACTTACCTTAGTCGCCTTTTACTGCTCCTCGGTAAGAAAGAGGGTGGTCTATTCTACTCAACCGGATACCACACGGCATCACTTATTGATTAATATCAGAAAAATTAACCAATTGCATTTGTTTTAGGTATACATTTTATCGTGCATAATATTTAAATTTTTACAATTTCTATTGTACATTCCAGATTACATTAAGAGCTGTGATAGCCCAGTGGTAAGACCGTGCGACTCTTTCTAGGGGAACACGAGTTCAAACCCGGGCAGGCACCAATGAGTTTTTCTATTAAAACTCATGTGTCTAATTGATAATTGCAATTAATCACACGCTTTTCTGTGAAGGAAAACATCATGAGGAAACCTGCATATCTTTAGAGAATTCTGAAGATATGTGTAACCTACCAATCCGCATTGGAGCAGCGTGGTAGATGTTAGCTCCAACCCTTCTCTCCAGAAACGGAGAGAGGAGGCCTATGCCCAGCAGTGGGATTGTAACAGGCCGCTACTTTTTTACTATTCCTGATTAAACATTAGCTTCTCTCCCTACAAATATCTCCATCACATAAATAAGATCGATGCGGCGTGAAATTGCAATTACTAATGCAATGTTTTCAACATTGGAAAAAACTTTTCGTGTTTAATCAGAGTGGGGGTATTTACGATTAAAACAACACAACCAACCGCTACCGTTCAGCCGGTATCGCGATAAACTTGCACGTTATTCTTATCACGGCTTACGTTATCTATCTGCCTAGAAACGCGAACACTGTATATCGTTAACACAAATTGAGCCTTTTCTTCAGGAAGTTGTATAGAAAAGAATTCTAGCTCATTTACTGTAAATTTCTAAGGAAATTTACAAGCACTCATTATGCCTATTTGTAATTTATGGCCGTTAGGTTTGAATATTGTATCAAAATTCGCGTTGTTGAATACACATAACGTTTACATTTCATACGAAGCTGAAATAATTTATAGTCTTACCCCTCGTACGCACGAGAGGTTTTTTACCGTGCGTTAAAAATACGTCGTAATGAAACAAAGAATGAAATTAAGCGTTAGGGCGTAGGGCTCTAAGCCGAATATACCATACGAAACTTCTTATAACGCCTATTGCCGAATTTTAACGCGACGTATTTTTTAAACCCGTGCGAACGAGGGGTTAGGCGTTACTTTGCGGAGATCCGTAATACAAAAGTAGCTAATAATATAATTATTTTGCTTTAATCCGCGATAAAGTAAATAGAAAGTATAGACATATGTATGTATTATAGTGTGGATGATGATCCTTCTGTTCCGGGGCGAAATTTTTATAATTACCCCACCGTGTTGTATCCGGCTAAGTAGAATAGACCAACTCTCATTTCTTATTGATGTGTCGTAAAAGGCGACTAAGGTAAGTTGACGTCAGGCAGGTTGCCGGTCTTAAAATAAGTAGCTAAATCATGTAACAGCTTGTTTAGACTATGTTGTGCCGACCCCGCTTAGGGCGGGAAAAAGTAAGGAGGCATCAATAGTAATTACACGCTTTTCGGTAAAGTAAAATATCGGTATAAAATCTACATAACTCTCAGCAATTCATGAGAATCTATCAGAAATATGCATGCATATTGAAGCTAAGTGACTAAGCTCCAACTCTCTGTCTCACAAAATGAGAGAGGAGGGCTATGCCCACTTGTGGGCAAGTTAAGGTGCAAAGAAAACAGCAGAAGGCAATATCGCGTTAGTAATGGTCTTGAATGATCTTAAAGCGATGAGCAAGCGCTATGCCACTTTGCATAATATCCATTTTTAGGTAAGTTTCCGCTGACAAAGGGTTCTTGAACCGTGCATCTTCAGTCTGATGAAAGCGAACGAAAAATATATTGAGCCACTATTTATTTCCGGCAACTTGGACTTATTTAATCGTTTTATTGCTATTCGGACATATTAAAAGGTTATTAATATATTCGTTTTAAAACTTTATATTCATATGCTCGTATTATAATTGCGAAAGGCTGCATAATCTCTCTTCTTATATATAAAAATAAAATTTTCTCTGTATGTCCTTTATAGACTCCGAAACAGCTGGACGGATTTAAAGACAATCTTATGATCCAATGGATGATCTTTTAAGGTTTGGTGATGATCAGAGCTTTTTTTAACCGTCAATAACAGTTTTTTTACTACTGATTTTTTTTAATGAAGCCCAGGGAAGCGCGCTGGGTATGCTAGGATAAGATAAAAATCCTATTTTGCTTCTTAAACAGAATATAGCACATAGTACATGATTGAGGGTAGTTAATGAGTGTGTGTCAGATTTTGTTGACTGGCCCGTTGGCGCAGTGGGTAGTGACCCTGCCTTCAACTCCGTGGGTCGCGGGTTCGATTCCCGCCGAGGGCCAACATTTTCTATAAACAATTTGTTGGTTCTTTGAGCCTGGGTGTATTATCTTAAATACTCATTAAGGATATAATTAAAATTATATATGTAGTATATTTACAAGTTGTCCGTCACTCATAACACAAGTATTAAGTTACTTTCTTACCTTGGGGACGGACTATCATTTAAGTGTCCCATATTTATTTATTTATTTGGTAAACGGTTTATTGAATTTGTGTTCAATTTTGTTTAAATATAGGTTTAAATTTTAGAATCACAAAGGCACAGGTCTTGCAATTAGGTTAATTCCACGGTCCTTATGACAAAAAATAAATCGACTTACGCTGATAACTTGGTATTCAGAAGTAATCATATCATAATCATAGATCTGCTGAGGGTTCGATTCTGTCCGAGGGCCAACAATTTCATAAAACAATTTGTTGGCTCTTCGAGTCTGTGTGTATTTATTAATTTATTTAAAAAATTATATACTCGTATGTATATATTTACCAGTTGTATGTCACCCATAACACAAGTATTATACATATATTTGGGAACGGAGTATGTATTTGTCCCATATATTCATTTATTTAATAATCTTACTTTATAAAATAATAAAATAAATAAAATAAATAAGCCTTTATTGCTGATATTTGTAACAAAAAATTTCCTTATCCTATAAAACGATTACTTTAATTACATACATCTAAACTATTTTTTTTTTTTTTTTAATTTGCCGGTTTATCCTTTTCAGCTTGTCCTACGACAAAGGCCTCCTCCAAAGCTTTCCATTTTGTCCTGTCCTTAGCAATCCTTGTCCATACTGGGCCAGCTATCCTTTTTATATCATCCTCCCATCGTATTGTTTGTCTTCCCTTGCTCCTTTTACTGTCACGCGGATACCATTCTGTTACCAGTTTTGTCCATTTCTCGTTTTCTTCCCTGAGCATATGTCCTGTCCATTTCCATTTAAGGCTTTTGAATACTGTACATATATTTTTAAATTTTGTTATGGTCTTTATATCTTTTAATCTTACCTTATCCCTTCTTTTCACTCCAACAACGCTTCGTTCTATTCCGTTTTGGCACACTTGAATTTTTTTCAGTTGTTTTTCATTCAATGCCCATGTTTGGCATCCATATGATAAACATGGAAGTATACATGTGTTATATACTTTCCTTTTTTCTTTAATAGGCATATCCTTATCCTTCATGACTTCGCTCAGCGACCAATATCGATTCCATCTGTTTGTTATCCTTCTATCTATTTCCTTTTGCATTGTATCTTCTGGTGATAATAATTGACCTAAGTATATATATTCATTCACATACTCAATGTTCGTCTGTCCACCATTTATTCTGATATCATTTTTAACTGAGTTTGTCATAACTTTTGTTTTTGTTATATTCATTGATAGGCCTACTTTGGCACTTTCATCTGATAGTTGTTGTATCATGGTCTGCAAACTATCTGGGGTTTCAGAAAATAGGATGATATCATCTGCGAAACGGAGATGATTAAGTTTATTTCCATTGATGTTAAGGCCAATTTCTTCCCATTCCAGATTTCTAAAAACCATTTCTATGACCGCAGAAAACAGTTTCGGTGAAATGGGATCTCCTTGTCTGACACCTCTTTCAATAGGGAATTGCTCTCCTACTTTTTCTAACTTAACTTGAGCTGTGCTCCTTGAGTATATAATCTCCAGAATTCGAATGTACTTGGCATCAACTCCCTGCCGTTCTAGTGCTCTCCAGATGCTATCGTGGTCTAAGGAATCGAAAGCTTTGTGAAAATCAACGAATCCTAAATAATAAACTTTGTTGTATTCTTTATACTTTTGTAGCACCTGTCTAACGACGTGAATATGGTCTATGGTCGAAAACTTGCTTCGGAAACCTGCCTGTTCTTTAGGTTGGTTTTCGTCGAGCGTAAGAACAATTCGTGATAATAATATCTTTGAGAATATTTTATAGATGTTTGATATTAAACTGATTGGTCTATAGTTGCTTATATCTCCCTTGTCTCCTTTCTTATGTAACAATGTTATAGTTGATTTTGTCCAATCGTCAGGGATGCTTTCGGTTGCTAAGATGTCATTGAATAAATCTGTTAGGATGGGAGCAAGTATAGGTATTGCATATTTTATTATCTCGTTAGATATTTGATCTTGTCCTGGTGCTTTGTCAAGTTTCTGTGTGGCAGTTGCTCTTATAACTTCCTCCGGAAGTATAATTGGTACTGGCTTTGTGATTATCATTGTTTTATTTTGTTTTTCAGCCCGTGAATTTTGACTTTGATATAGCTTCCTAAAGTAGTCTGTTGCTGTTTTGAGTATTTCTTGTCTTTTAGTTGATGAACCTCCACTTTTTGTTTTAATGTTCGGCATCCAAATTTTCTTTTTGTTTAATTCCTTGAAAGCTTTCTTAATCCCTCCAGTTTTTTCAATAAAAGTCATTATAGTTTTCTGCCTTCTTATTCGCCTGTCTTTTCTTATGTGTTCGTTTATCTTTTTGCTCAGTTCAGATATTTTATGACGTGTTTCTTTATTTTTCCTTTCCTGAGTAAGTTCCTTTCTCTCCTTAATCAATTGCTTTGTTTCTGAAGATAATGTGCTTTCAGTTGTTTCTTTGTTTGTTTTCTTGAATTCCATATTAAGTAAACTCAATATGTTTTTGTATCGTTCCTGAATTGTTTTATGATCCATTTTTGTATTTAAGCTCATTGTATTTAGGTTATCGAGGAGAATATCCTTGTTTCCATTAAATATAGGCAGTGTTCTGTTTTTATTGTTATAAATGTGCCTTCTTTTTTGTACTTGCCTTCCTGATAGTCTTGTTCTTATCATTCTATGATCTGTATGAAAATTCAGCTGACTTACCGTGCTCACATCTTCAAATGCCTTCCTATTATTGGTCAGGATAAAGTCGATTTCATTCCTGTACTGGCCGTTGGGAGAAATCCATGTCCATTTCCTTGATTCTTTCTTCTTGTAGAAACTGTTTAAGATGCTTTTGTTTTCCATTGCAAAAGTGACTAATTTTTTCCCGTTTCTACTTCTTTGGCCATATCCATGTTTCCCTAATATGTATTCTTCCCCTTTGTTACCAATCCCTATTTGGCCATTGAAATCTCCCATTACAACGAGATTTTTATATGAAACTTGTACAGCTGATTGTAGGTCTTCGTAAAATTTGTCGGTTTTTATTATGTCTTCTTTCTTATCTGATTCGGTTGGTGAATATGCCTGAATAATGGTCCACATTTCTTCTTTATTTTTATGTGAAGGCAATTTTATATTAAGCAGTGTTATTCTCTCATTGATTCCTCTTATTTCTTCTATTTTGTTTGCTAATTCATTTTTGATAAGGAAGCCAACACCATATAGTCCCGGTGTCTCCCCAATGTAGTGTAAAATATACTTCCCATTATGATCTTCAATTCCGTTACCAAATCGTCTCATTTCGCTAATTCCGATGATATCCCATTTGATGTTGTCTAAGGCTAGCTCCAGTTCCATTAGTTTTTCAGGTGTTCGTAGTGTTCGTGTGTTCAAAGTAGCTATGTATATACTAGAGTTTGTAGTTTTTGATTTGTTTTTCCGTTCATTTTTTGTGCTTAGAGGGTCTAGGTCTTTTTCCCCCACGAGGACCAGTCGGCTTGGGGGAGGATTGTGTTTTTCAAATTTTTTGTTTTCTTTATTTGTATTATTTTTTGTTTTCCGGCTTCCGTTTACTAGTTGCTATTGGTTTAAATTTGTTGTAAAACTAGAAAGAGAATTGGATCTATTTCTCATTACATCAAATGCATTGGTCCTGTTGCCCTTTGGAGTCCATATAGGTTGTTTCCTTGGTTGGGTGTTGGTTTGGGGCGAGGAAGACAGCTCTCTCTTTCGCTTGTCCTTGATGGTGTTTTCTTTTATAATGAGTTTATCGTACTTAAGATATGCAATATTCCCTTTCTTGCGTTCTTCTTCTAATTTTGGGAGTAACTCTTTCCTCTTTTCCATTACTTCTTTTGAGAAATCATCCTTCACATATAAGTCTTTTAAGTTCTTTCTGTTTTTCATGATTTCACTTTTTTTCCATGTGCTTACTAAGGATAGAAGAATTGGCCTAGGTTTGTCCTCTCTGATGGTTTTCCCAAGCCGGTATATTTTATTCACTTCCCATTCCTCTAATTTAATGTTTAGATCCTCATTAAAGGCCGTCTTTATTTTATCTAGCAGTTGAGTGAAAGATTTTTCTCCTTCTTTCAAACCAAATAAAACAATATTATTGTTTTTCTTGTCCCTTTTCATATATTCTACCTCTTCCTCTAGTTTACTTATTTTTGTTTTCAAGTACTTATTTTCCGTTAAAATAGGTTGTAATTTTTCATCTATTCTTTCCATAATTGTGTTTGTTATTGACTCTGTTATTGATATTGTTTGCTTTGAAAGCTCTATTTTCATTTTGTCGAACAACAATTGGAATTGTTCATCCATTTCTACCAAATGTCTTTCGCGTATTTATTTAATGCTTGAAACGGAACGTTTTTTCTTGGTAGTTTTTTTTTTTTTTTTTAAACTGGCAATTCTGTATGGCTCTGTTGAGATGTCAGTTATCAAATTGCTTGTTTTCAACTTGTCAATGTCGGAAAGGTTATCTTATGACACTTGGACTAACTCACTTTTTGTGTTTATTTCGTTGAAAATGAAGCAAATCCCGTACGAAAACCAGGATCTATTATCTGGGGCACTTTTAAACACTTTCTTGTCTTAAATTACGGTGATAGTGAGTTCTGAACTGTTATTTGTTTATATTTTTCACAATTAGTTTTAGAGGAGCAGTATAACAGTGTTTACGTCACTCAGACCGGAACCGGAACATTATACATAACCTTAAATTACTTTACACATATTATTCTTATATTATTCTTACTTTATACATAACCTTAAATTGCGGCTAAAATAGCCAGCATCCATTCAACTGCAATGCATGCGAATTAAAAAAACAAGTTTTCTTTTTTATTACGTTATATCTAGACGCAGGCAAAGAGCATAATATAAACAGCCAAATGTATTCTTTTTTTTCCACCTCACTATCCTTCGTTACCCTAACGGCAACCTATAGAGAATCTAATTTGCCCTCCAATTCGAACGGAATTGAATTTCCTCACGCGTCAAATGTCTTATGAGATTTGAATTTTACCGAGATTACCATCTGCTTCGTTTTTTTTTCCGATTTCCTATCGATGTCAGTAATAACAATTATTTGATCCAACATTCCGTGTCTGATTGCAAATTTGTATACAATCGGCGTTTCTTAGTCCTGTAAAAAGAGGTTGATAAAAATTAAACGTTCTTTTATATAGGCTGGTGTTTGGAAATTTGTGTTTTTGTGGTCCCCCAATTTAATACTTTCGGTATTAAGCGTTTTTTTACAAAAAAAAAAGACTTAAACAATATACGAGAAAGAACTGTATCATAGTAGTTCAGCCATTCTCGTACACTAGTAAACTGATTGTTACAACAAAAAATAATGCATTACATTGCTATAATTCGCAATAAGAGAAAATCTATGTAATCCAAAAAGCAAAGTGTTACATGTAACAAAAACTTATAAGTTTTTGTACCTTATGTAACCAACCATCACTACTCCACTTGCACTGCACACATTCACTGCTACAATCTCAACAATCTTTCGCCCCATAACCGAAACATTATCAATTCATTACATTGGGAAGCGCCATGCTAGACGATCAAGAAAACATCCTATGTTGATATAAAAAAAATCCCGTCGTCGTAACGCCATCTAAAGAGCTCGTGAAGTATTTTTTTTGTGAGGAGGAAATATCCCTGACGGATGTCTACCAGCCCGTACTGGTAGGGAGTGTCCAATCGCACGGACTAAACAACCTCCTCATTCTCTACCAATCAGCACGGAACCGCTTTGTATTACTTCGTGCTGACCGTTTATTTAGTGCCCTTACCTCTCTTTTTTTCTACTTTTTCCCTCCGCTCCCGTTTGACCATGATCTTACCATATTTGTACCACTCTTCTTCACTTTCAAGCATACGTTTTACAAGGTTTTGTGCGTTCGAAACTTGAAGTGTGACAGAATAAGACGTCCACCGCCGCAAAGTTGAAGCCTGTTCATCAGGGGGAAACTTTGCGGCGGTAGAGGTGGATTGGCGGAGAGTAGCTCAGGTGGAGTTCCTCTGTCAATGGAGGCGGCGGCTGGAATCACCCCGCGCGAGATTCTGGACAATTTCAGCCATCCAGCCCATTCTCCAGGGCTGGGTCGCCTGGGGTCTTCACCTTCCGCCTGACACAGGTACTTTCCGGACATGGTTGTTTCGGGAGGTATTTGTGGAAGGTGGCCCAATGCGAAGCGTCTGGTGAGTGCCACGAGTGCGGCTTCGAGTTCGATACGGCGCTGCACACGCGCGCAGACTAACCAGCTTAGGCGGTTCAGCGAGCGAAACTCGTGGCAGATTTGAGGCACGATCTCTCCCTGCCCACTGTGGTTCGTGCCATGGTGGAGAGGCAGGGTTCGTGGGCAGCGATGGCCTCCTTCTGCGAGGACTTTATGTCGCGGAGGTAATGCGCCACTGCTTAGAGAGACCCCGACCCGGAGATGACGCTCTCCGGGGTACAAAGCTGCTACTGGCGGAGATGGGGGGAAATGTGTACACGGTACCCTGTCCCTGCCACCGGCAGCGTGGAGGTGCACTGTCAGGTTTTTAGTCGGTGAGATTCGGACATACCCACCGCTCGTCCCCGTCGGGCGTTGATGACCCATAACGGGTTTTCCTAACATAAAAAAGACAGAATAAGACGTGAGTATAACATTCCTATACATAAACTAAAAAATCTCGGCCACGTAATTTAGATCTATTGTAAGTTAGAAATAGATTCATTCAGTACGATCAGGTCATTGTTTCGCCAGCGGCCAGACTAATAAATCTTATTATCTGGCATTTGCCAAGTGTGTTAGAGGCCAGACGATAGCTGACCCGCATTAATCTGGCATGTCAGCTGAACAAGTTGAAGCCTTGACTGACCAAAATTTATTAGGGCAATGTGTAACAAAAAATTACTCTTTTTAATATACAAAAGTATGTTACAGCGTGTCCGACTGTTGGGTAAGGCCATGTACTTTATGATTCCATAACTACAGTGCAGTTAAGCAGGTAACACATATCGCAGGAACCGAAACTTTGTCATACACTTTGGCCAACATAACAAAGCCACTAGTTGGTATAGAGAGCTACGCTTGAAAGAGCTTCGCTCGGGGATAGAGATTGACTCAGAAATTAGGAGATCCGTGGAAGAACCAAAGTCATTTTCATTGTCCAAAAGGTGAAGTTGTAATGGCAATTGGTGGGATACAAAGTTCTGAGAATCGATGAACGTTCCGATCTCAGGTAAAAGATTAGAGTGATGAGCCCGAATTGGTTATAACCAATGCGGGCAATGCAATAGTCATCGTTGATAAAGTGTGGTGGTACGATTATATACCGTAATATATAAGGTAAAAATCTTGTTTATTCGTGGGAACTGAATCCAAATTAAAATGCAAAATATTCTTTATTCAATTGGACTGTTTTCAATACTTTTGAATCATGAATGTTTTGAAAAAAGCTACCACTGATTCGGAAGTTTGCTCCTAACGAGAAGAACCAGCAAGAACCAATTTGATAGATGGTTACAAGTTGATCGTTGCGGCTTGGTGCGTAGCTGACTGCAGTTAAGATATGCTACTATCACTCAAATAATCTTCAATTGTATAGTAAGCTTTATGTAGTAGCATCGTTTTAAGATAATTTATAAACTCGTGTAGAAGCAAGTCTAGATAATGTTGAGGATTAATGAGGAGGATAATTGTTATAAAAACGTGTACCGAGTCCGACAAATGATTTTCTGAACTTTTGGAGGCGCAATCTAGGCGTCATTTGTTTATGTCGGTTTCTAGGATGTCTGTCATAGCTATCACCATTTTTACAATTTCAGTGAATATTTTTTCGCGCAAATACTATATTACTGTAGATATATTGTGAAGCTACAGTCATGACACATATTTCTTTAAATTTCTCTTCCTTTTTCTATTTCTAATTTCTAATTTCTAAAAAATAGAAAAACATAGCATTGAGGGTTGAAGAAAACTTGACGTAATCAAAGTCGCGAAGAAATATTTTGATACACTGTTTTATTATCATTTTTGCTAATGAAATAACTTGTAAATGTGTATGGATATATGACTAAAGAAAGGCCAAAATGTGTGGTTTTAGAAGTATGCATATAAAAGGAATATATAAAGAAGAGAATAGAAGATGAAAGCATATTATGCCGATATCACTTCGAGTGGGATAAGGGCGATGAGTGGAAGATCGTAAAATGGAGTCTTTGTTTTTGAATTTAAACTATCGTGAGTGATGTTCATAATTAAAGTTTAGAGACCAGCTATACTCAAGTCTTATTTTGTCGGATGATCCTGACTAGTTTCAAGTTTATGCGGCGTTATCGCGGTGGGAATTAGTCGGGCCCATCCGATAAAATAAGACGTGAGTATAGCCGGTCTCTAAATAGTAATTATGGTGTCTCTATTCTTTTAATAAATTAAAACGTAATAGTTTGCGTGTTACTTCGTTACTTTAATTTAATATAAATCATCCGTATTTAAGAATGGTCATCTAGGAATACGTTAGAAAAGATAAATTAACTACATCACATAAGATACATCTCCGACAATATAAATGGAGATAACATCTTATTTATTGCCATCTCGATTAATTATTGGCAACGCTAATGGCGGATAACGATTTGTCTCACACGAAGACATATAAAATAACTAAACAAATAAATATTTGTGTGAGAATAACATATAAAAGACCATAGTTTTATGCGGAGATTAAGTGGAGATAGCTGATATACAAACGGACAAGGGTTCTAGTTGTGTGACGTCACCAGGAAGCCTTAAGGATTTATGGGACACATATCTGAAAAAAATGTAAGGGCTAGATCGCATGGACGGCGCATAAATAGTTGAATAATAAATGCAGTACAGAGCTGTGATATCACAGCGGTGAGACCGTGCGACTCTTTCGAGGGGAACACGAGTTCAAACCCGGGCAGGCACTAATGAGTTTTTCTATTAAAAACTCAAGTGTCTAACTGATAATTGCAATTTATCACACGCTTTTCGGTGAAGGAAAACATCGTGAGGAAACCTGCATATCTCCAGAGAATCCTGGAGATATGTGTAACCTACAAATCCGCATTGGAGCAGCGTTGTAGGTCTTAGATCCAACCCTTCTCTCCAGAAATTGAGAGAGGAGGCCTATTCCCAGCAGTAGGATTGTAACAGGCCGATACTTTACTTTTACTTTTAATAATATTGCGATATTTTCTTTCATTAGCACAATGTTTTGCATTTAAGGGAGCTGGGATTCCACATAATAACATGGTGCAATTTGAAATGATAATTTTTTCACTATAGGAATTAACAGAAATATTTTACGAGCCTCAGATTGCGCAAAGGTTGTGGCATATTATTCCAACGCTTTGAAGAATTGTAATTAAAGGTATTGTATGGAACAAAAGACACAGGCAGACCTTCAAATATATAATATAAAAAAAATCGTTAACCTCATCCTCCTGCCCTTATCCCACTTTAAGTGGGGTCGGCACAACATGTTAAAAACATGTTGTCACATGAGTCGGGTATGTATTTTACGACCGGCCGCCTGCCTGACGTCAACTTACCTTAGTCGTGTTTTACCCCTCGGTAAGAAATGAGGGTGGTGTAATCTACTCAGCCGGATACCACACAGCGGGTCGACTTACCTTAGTCGCCTTTTACGACACCTCGGTAAGGAATGAGGGTGGTCTATTCTACTCAGCCGGATACCACACGGCGGGTCGACTTACTTTAGTCGCTTTTTACGACACTTTGGAAAGAAATGAGGGTGGTCTATTCTACTCAGCCGGATACCACACGGCGGGTTGACTTACCTTAGTCGCCTTTTACGACACCTCGGTAAGGAATAAGGGTGGTCTATTCTACTCAGCCGGATACCACACGGCGGGTCGACTTACCTTAGTCGCTTTTTACGACACCTCGGTAAGAAACAAGGGGGGGTCTATTCTACTCAGCCGGATACCACACGGCGGGTCGACTTACCTTAGTCGCCTTTTACGACACCTCGGTAAGGAATGAGGGTGGTCTATTCTACTCAGCCGGATACCACACGGCGGGTCGACTTACCTTAGTCGCTTTTTACGACACCTCTGTAAGAATCAAGGGGAGGTCTATTCTACCCAGCCGGATACCACACGGCGGGTCGACTTACCTTAGTCGCCTTTTACGACACCTCGGTAAGGAATGTGGGTGGTCTATTCTACTCAGCCAGGTATCACACGGCGGGTTGGCTTACCTTAATCGCCTTTTACGACACGGCGGTAAGAAATGAGGGTGGTCTATTCTACTCAGCCAGGTATCACACGGCGGGTTGGCTTACCTTAATCGCCTTTTACGACACCTCGGTAAGGAATGTGGGTGGTCTATTCTACTCAGCCAGGTATCACACGGCGGGTTGGCTTACCTTAATCGCCTTTTACGACACGGCGGTAAGAAATGAGGGTGGTCTATTCTACTCAGCCAGGTATCACACGGCGGGTTGGCTTACCTTAATCGCCTTTTACGACACCTCGGTAAGAAACAAGGGGGGGTCTATTCTACTCAGCCGGATACCACACCGCGGGTCGACTTACCTTAGTCGCCTTTTACGACACTTTGGAAAGAAATGAGGGTGGTCTATTCTACTCAGCCGGATACCATACGGCTGAAAATATCGTTATCATTTTTCTTATAAATATAATATCGAAATTTACTACCCAACAAAAAATATCTTGCCTCTCTTTGTATCCAGACAGACGCTCCATTGCGTAGAAATCCTAAATTATCGAGTGGAGATTTATTAGGCCTTTTCGAAGTCAGGTGGCGTCGCCTCCCGACGACTGCCGCGTAAAAGTGTGCCATAAATAATTCACACTTGGCCATAAATATTTTACATCTCGACTAAAAGGTAGACAGTTGCTTCACAAATTCAATTTGCTCGAGCGGTTTAATTGGATAGAAAAACAATGGAATTTGCGATGTGGAAACAGGAACTAGAGTTATAGTGACGGTAATCTGATTGCTGGAATGATAATAAATCCCGATTTAGATTTAGAATAATACCGGTATTATTTTTTTATAAGTAAACTAGCTGTGTCAAAAACGGCTTCGCCCGCGTGGAATTCAGTGATTTACGAAACTTTTCCGAATTTTCGAAATTTTTAACATAAAAGTAGTTATTATGTGTTAGTGTGTCGACTTACATTAGTCGCCTTTTAAGACACCTCGGTAGGAAATGAGAGTGGTCTATTCTACTCAGCCGGATAGCACACGGTATAAAACAAAGGTTTATATAAAACGTGGTAATGTGTTATTGTATTTTTTTTGCATAGGGATGATAAATGAAAGAAATGTGTACTAATTTGTATTGTACAACTTTCTTTTGGTTTTTTTTATATACTATTAGCTGTGCCAACATCTTATTCGCCCAAGTGGAATTCATTGATTTACGAAACTATTTCCGAATTTTCGAAATTATAAACATAAAAGTAGTTATGGTGAGTTAACCGTGAGAGATAGAGACATGCTGTCGCGGACTTTTTTATAGTATTTTTATGGATCTACAATTCTCTACTACATTGCTTTAGCGTATCTATGCTGGTTAACGCAGCGCGACTAAAGCTCCCAGCAAGCAAGTTTTTAACAACTGTGCGATCTCTTCAACACAATTTACATTATCCCGATATGTACTATTTACCTAAACTATCCGGAAGTATTGCACTATCTTTTGGTGAAAACCGTACAAAAATCCGTTCAGTAGATTTTGAGAATATCGATTACATACAGACAGCTTTTTGGGACTTTGTTTTATAATAAGTATAGATAGATATTTTCCTACAAACAACAATCGCGAAATACAACTTAACAATATTATTACTATAATACGAGTATCATGGATTTCCGCAAAGTCATCATCTTCCTGTCCTTATCCCACTCTAAGTGGGGTCGGCACAACATGTTATAAACATGATTCGGCTACGTATTTTACAACCGGCCGCCTGCCTAACATCAACTTACATAATCGCATTTTACGACACCTCGGTAAAAAATTAGGGTGCTCTATTTTACTCTGCCGGATACCACACGGCAGCTCCGCATAGTAACATCTAATTTTATAAATTACTTACGTAATAATTAAGTGCCACTATGCAAATATAATTGCATCGAAATACGAGATGTGTAGACAATGGGATATCGATGAGGATGGGGTGGGTGAAATGGGGGGGTAGATTGGCGGCCATTTAACATGTATAACGGAAATTGGCGCGCGGCGGCATTGCAATCCGACGTTGGGTGCAGTTTGTGTAATAATTAGTCCGAGGGTAGTTCGAGATTCGGATGTGTTGGAGTGTGCCGGAATTATGTTGTGTCTTTGACAGGGACGTGGTTCGTATAAATACACCGACATTGGAACTGAATTGATCGTGTTCGTGAAGCTGCACTACTTAGTTAGCACTAATTGGAATTGAGATGCTTTCAAAGCAATCCTTGTACGTGAAGCTATAATTATTATTACTATTTCATCATTTAATCAAATCAAATCTAAATAATCTTTATTCAAATAAACCATTTCAGGCACTTTTGAATCGTCAAGCATCAATATGATTAATGAAGCTACAACTGGTTCGGAATGTTGCTCTTACCGAAAAGAACCAGCGAGAAACTCGGCGGTCAATCTTTTAAATATTTTCAATTATACATTATTAAACCGCTGTCAGGTTGTGATAGCCCAGCGGTGAGACCGTGCGACTCTTTCGAGAGGAACACGAGTTCAATCCCGGGCAGGCACCAATGAGTATTTCTATTAAAACTTATGTGTCTAATTGATAATTGCAATTTATCACACGCTTTTCGGTGAAGGAAAACATCGTGAGGAAACCTGCATATCTCTAGATAGGTCTGGGGATATGTGTAATGTGGCGTAGGTTAGGTAGGTTGTGGTTACTTCTTTTGATGTGGAGCGAAATTAAAGAAGGCAGGTGAAGATAGATTTATTATGGATACGTCTAACAAGTTTGCTTATTGATTAGCGACTGCTTAATGCTTATACGTTGAATCTATTTCGGATATATGAGATCCGCTGATTTCGCGCTACATCATTTCCCCCTTTTTTTGAAAAAAATGCAATATAAAAAATTATATGAAATTGTTATATAAAGAAATATTAAACTATGTAAAAGAGGTGTAAAAATTACCGTTTAAAAATATTATACATAACTATAAAAATATAAAAACTAACTATAATAATTATTAGAATATAACACTAAAAAATCACTTAAATATATTCACTTAATGTTTATACTATCACTTGTTAACGCACGTTAAGAGTTTCGAATTACGATTGTTTAGTTGTTATGCACAAGTAAACCGAACCACAGGCTTGATGATGCGTCGTGATCGTGTTACGATGCCGGGCTCTTCACTATTTTGGTGTTGTTTTGATATGTTATTATTATTCGACTCATCCTTCGTACTTAATAAGAATGCGGGTTTAAGGCGATCTATACTAATAACTTTTTCTGTATCTCCCTGTAGAATTTTAAAATACTTTTCATTCCTCTCTATCACCTTATAAGGTCCAATATACGGCGGTGTGAGGGATCTAATCATTGTATCACATCTAACGAAGACGTGTGAAGTATGCTGGAGCTCAGGATGAACGAATATTTTTCCTTGCGTTAATTCTTTTTTAGGAATTGATGACAAAGTGGTAAATTTAGTTCGAAGTTCTTTTAAGAAAGTATCTTCATCAGAATTTTCGCACCTTGACGGTTCAAAGAAATCTCCTGGAAGTCTGATAGTTTCTCCATACAGCATCTCCGCTGCACTGGTTTTCGTATCATCGCGTAAACTTGTTCTTAATCCGAGTAATACTGTTGGTAACTCGCTAACCCAGTGTGTTGTATTTCCTCTACAGATGAGAGCGGTTTTTAAACAACGATGCCATCTTTCTATGGCTCCGTTTGCTTGAGGATGATATGCGCATGTTCTAATCTTTTCTATACCCATTCTTTTTGACAAATTGCGGAAAAGGCATGACTCAAATTGTCTTCCCTGGTCAGTGGTTATTCTTAAAGGGCAACCGAAACGAGAAATCCAGCCAGTGTAAACAATTTCAGTTATATTTTCTGCGGTTATCTCTTTAGCGGGGTATGCTTCGGGCCAGCCTGTTTTCCTGTCTAACATTGTTACGATATAACGATATCCTTTGCAGTATGTCAAGGGTCCAACAATATCGATGTGCATATGTTCGAAGCGGTCACTCTTTGTGAAAGTGCCATAAGGTGAAATGGTGTGACGTTGAATCTTCGATTTCTGACAACTTATGCATGATTTAGCCCAGGATACGATATCTTTCTTCATTGATGTCCAGAAATATTTATTGCATAACATTCGCTTAGTCGTACGAATACTCGGATGGCTAACATCGTGTGTGGCTTTGTAAGCCGACACGCGAAATTCCTTCGGCAAATATGGTCGTGCTGTGGCGCCAGATATCTCACAATATATCGCTATATTATTATCTAAAGTGTTAATCTTTTTTATTTTCAAGTTATTTTTTTTAAATAATATTTTTAGCTCTTCGTCATTTTCTTGTGCTTTAGCTAGCTCTTTATAGTCTATAGGAGAAGGAGTATCAATGGCGGCTACTCTTGACAAGCTATCTGCCACGACATTTTCCGATCCTTTTATGTGTTCGATAGAGCTGCAAAACTGTAATATGAAATCTAGATGACGTAACCTTCTTGGTGTATCATTTGGACTTATGGTGTTCTTTTTAAAGGCTTGAACCAAGGGCTTGTGGTCTGTGTATACCGTTAGGGGTTTTCCTTCAATATGGTAGCGAAAATACTTGATTGCCATATAAATTGCGAGTAATTCCCGATCGAAAGTACTGTAGCATTGTTGTGCATTACTTAATTTATTGGAAAAAAATCCTAATGGTCTCCATGTATTATCAGTAGGGTCTCTCTGTTGCAGCACTGCCCCTGCGCATGTGTTTGAGCAGTCTGTCATTAATGCTAAGGGAGCATCCGGAATTGGAAAAGCCAATGTAACTGAGTCTTGTAGACTACGTTTACATTGTTCAAAAGCTTTTTCGGTTTCATCGGACCATGGAATTGGGGACTTATCTTTTTTCTTCGCGTTTTGTAAAAAAACATTTAATTTGCTATGAATCTGCGCTGCTTTGGGTAAGTGTCTTCGGTAAAAGTTTAACATTCCCATAAATCTTCTTAATTCTTCTACGGTTATTGGTTTGGGATATTGCGTAATAGCTTTCATGTTTTCTTGTAGCGGTCGTATGCCTTGTTGTGTAACGTGATGCCCTAAGTAATTTAATTCGGTTTTTCCAAATTCGCATTTCGCTAGATTTATTGTAATTCCGAATTTATGTAGTCTTTCGAAAACGAGCGTCAGATGATTTCGATGTTCTGACGTAGAGGATGATGCAATTATGACGTCATCGATGTAACTGAATAAAAAGTCTAGATCGCGAAGTACAATATTGTTCAAAAATCTTTGGAATGTTTGTGCTGCATTTTTGAGTCCGAAGGTCATCTTTGTAAATTCATACAAGCCGAATGGGGTAGTTATGGCTGTCTTTTCTATGTCCTGTTCAGCAATGCTAATATTATGATATGCTCGTTGCAAATCCAAGCGTGAGAATATTTTTTTTCCAGAAAGTAAATAGACACAATCCTGTATTCTTGGTATGGGATATCTATCGGGCTTGGTAATAGCATTTAAGCGGCGATAGTCTCCACATGGCCTTATTTCTCCGTTCTTTTTTGTAACCACGTGTAGTGGGCTCGCCCATGCGCTTTTGGAGGGTCTGCATATTCCCATGTCTATCATTCGTTGAAATTCTTTCTTGACTATGTTATATTTATTTGGAGGTAATGGACGGGGGCGAGCAAAGACAGGTGAACCATTCGTTTCAATGTGGTGGACGATATTATGGCATGAATTCTCTTTAAAACACATGGGTTTGGTAATCTCAGGAAATAGGTCCAAAAGATCGCTGTATTCATTATCGGAATCTATCGTTCTTATTGATGGCTGATCATGTAAAGTTATAGAGGCGACCGTAGATAAATTTGTTACTTCGTCGATTAGTTTTTTGTTGCGCACATCTACTAAAAGTTTGTGATGGCTTAAAAAGTCTGCGCCCAGTATTGGCTGTTTAACATCCGCCAAGACGAAAGTCCATCGGAAGGGTCTTCTTAGCTTGAAGTTCAGGTCTAGAGTTTTCACACCGTATGTATTAATTTGGGAGCCGTTTGCTGCGTATAATATGTAGTCATTATTGCTTTTGCTGTAAAATGGCTTTTTGGCAACTGGTAAGACTGAAATATTTGCGCCAGTGTCGACAAGAAATCGTGTTCCCGAATTTATATCTGTGATGCAGAGGCGGTGATGAGGAGTAATAGTGCAAATCTCCGCCTGCGATTGCACTTGTCTTAGTTTTCCGAATTTTGATTCTGCGATTTATTCCACGAGCACGGTTCTATACATTTATTAGCTCTGTGGCGAAAGCGTTGATGATAATAACAATACTCGTTACCCGATGCGGAGCGGGTCGAATTTCTTTCGCGCGATGACGATCTAGAAAAGCGGCCCCTGTAGTTCCGTGGATGGTATCTTATTGTTCTATTTTCTAGGTGTTGTATTCGAAGGCTTAATTTTGCAATTTCCGATAATATTAAATTATGATCTTGAGAACTAGAAGAAGGTTGTATCTCAGCTACATGCATGGGTTGAGTAGTCTCCATCACTTTGTCTGCAATAGCTCCCAAGTTTTCCAGGTCTTTTACTTCACAGACTGCTAAAACTGCTCGAACTGCTGAAGGTAAATGTCCTTGCCACATCAAGCAGAGAGTCTTATCCGTCATTTTACCTCGCGCCAAATCTCGCATGCGGCGTAAAAGTTGGGAAGGCTTTTGATCACCTAGTTCCATTTCGCTAAGTAATTTTTGAAATTGCCGGTTTTCTGATTCTTCGTACACCGTTAATAAACGTTTTTTCAAAGTTTCGTATTTTAGGCCCTCCGGCGGATTTATCAAAATGTCCGATACTTGCTGAATACATTCCTTGCCCAATTTGGCCACGACCAAGTTAAATTTCGTTTCATCACCCAATTTTTGCGGTGCTAAAATAGCTTCACACTGCACAAACCATAAACGTGGTTGATCGCTCCAGAAGTCAGGTATTCTTGAAGAAACAGTTACGCTTGCCAGGTCAGCTGTTTCCACAATATTCGCCGATTTGCTGACTTGAGTCGCTGGAGAAGTCATTTTCTATTTTTGTGTTCTTCAGTGGGGTCACCAGTGTGGCGTAGGTTAGGTAGGTTGTGGTTACTTCTTTTGATGTGGAGCGAAATTAAAGAAGGCAGGTGAAGATAGATTTATTATGGATACGTCTAACAAGTTTGCTTATTGATTAGCGACTGCTTAATGCTTATACGTTGAATCTATTTCGGATATATGAGATCCGCTGATTTCGCGCTACATGTAACCTACCAATTCGCATTGGAGCAGCGTGGTATGTCTTAGCTCTAACCCTTCTCTCCAGAAACGGAGAGAGGAGGCCTATTCCCAGCAGTGGGATTGTAACAGGCCGCTACTTTACTTTACTTTACAAAACCGCTGTCTTGTATGTAGCTGAAAGGATTTTCAAATCCAGGCATTCTTATCATCCAATAATCTTCAATTTAGTAATATGCTTTACGTATAAGTCTACTTTTACACTTAGTTTCAATCTTTTTGTACACCGGTTTAGAATGGATTGAGGAATTTTATTATAGAAGCGAATAGGGAGACCTACAAATGAGTTGCTAACTCTGCTGAGTCGCGACGCAGGCATCACAAACTTTTTGTGACCTCTCATATGTCTTCATTTACATCAAATTTTGTATTATATTGGATTTTGAATAAAATACATATTATTTAGGAAATTATTGTAATTTCTTTTTATTATGATAATATGCTATGGTTCAATTAAGTATGAAACAAAATATTGGCCAAATAGCCGCCGCGGCCTCGGCGTCACAATAAAGTGTGCGTGATAATATATTGATACATCTGATAAAAGGGCATAAATTTTACACGCATTAACGCCCAATGACCCTAAAATGGTGCCGTCGCGATTTGACCGCATAAAGATATTCCGGTTCAATAGAGCATCATGCTCGTAAAAAATCTTTGCTACCTAACGGTTTTCAAACTAGTTTTCATCGGAAAATTTATTTCAAAACGAATTTATACGAAGCACGCTCTTCGCCGCTTCAAGTGATACGTATTAAATTCAGAGATATATGAGAGGAAAAAAACACGTGTTTTGGCCTAATAATACTGTAAATCATCATCCTCCTGCCCTATCTAAGGATGGTCGGCAAAACATGTAACAAACATGTTGTCACATGATTTGGCTACGTATTTTATGACCGGCCGTCTGACTGACGTTAATTTATCATAGTCGCGTTTTACAACCCATCGGTAAGAAAGAGGGTAGTCTATTCTACTCAGCCGGATACCACACGGCAAACTAATAATAGTGTTAATGTATACACATTATTGCCAGTAGCACTACCGACAGATCTCATAATTCGAGCTGTAATCTAGTGAAACTGTAATCTAGTAAAACTGTAATCTAGTGAAGCTGTAATCTAGTGAAACTGTAATCTGGTAAAACTGTAATCTAGTGAAAACTGTAATCTAGTGAAGCTGCAATCTAGTAAAACAATAATCTTGTGAAAACTGTAATCTCGTGAAGCTGTAGTCTAGTGAAGCTGCTATACATCTATACTTATTATAAAACAAAGCCCATATAAGTCTGTCTGTATGTAATCGATTTGCTCAAAATCTACTGAACGAATTGTATGGTTTTCACCAAAAGATAGTGCAATACTTCCGGATGGTTTAGGTAAATATTACATATCAGTATTATGTAAATTGTGTTGAAGAGATCGCGCAGTTGTTAAAAAACTTGCTTGCTGGGAGGTTTAGTCGCGTGCGCTGCGTAAACCAGCAGAGATATACCTAAGTAATGTAGTAGATCGATAAAAATAGCACAAAAAAGTCTGCGATAGCATGTCATGCTCTATCTCTCACGGTTAACTTACAATAACTACTTTTATGTTTAAAATTTCGTAAATTCGGGAAAAATTTGGTAAATCACTGAATTCCTACCACCCGTTGTTGACACAGCTAGTGCAATATATAAAAAAAACAATTTATAGAATTAGGCGTTAATTTGCGGAGATTTATACTAAAAAAAGTAATAATTATTTATTACTTTTATAAAAATTAACCATATCTCGTACTCAATTTCGACTTCACAAATTGTATTTCCTGTATGGAAGAATATGTCACGGAAGTTTGTCGCAATGGAACTGAATTGCAAAAATGCATATTCGCGAAAGGATCTATTGTGAAGCGAAGAAATTGCAAACACTTACTGCAATGGACAGGCGTTTTACAGCTGTTGCCAAGTTGGGACAAATTCACAATAGCTACACATCCCTATTGAAATTTACAACTTCGAAAGTCAAGGCGTGTTTCTGGTGGAAACTTTCTCGATCCACGGCGAACTTTCGTAGGCTGCGCGAGACACGTATTATTTGGTCACCATAAACACCATAAGCTCCGAGTTCCGAACACGCCGTTAAACTTTTTCCAAGGGAGTCAATCGTTCGAAATGACCTTCTCGATTGCGTAAATTCGTTTTCAATTCCGAACAACAAATAACTTTTCACCCAATATACGCTGTTACCAATTTTTTCATTTGGTTGGGAAAAACAAATAATTGTGTTAGTTATGTTTTTGTTTTTAAATGATATTATGTGAACCCTGTATAATAACATCATAATCTAATTAATAATAACACTGTAGTTATGTATATGTAATTTATAGAATTAGGCGTTACTTTGCGGAGATCCATAATATAAAAGTAATAATAAAATTATTTTGCTATAATTCGCGAAACAGAAAATATATAAAGTGTTTAATGTATAGTAGACTATCCGTTTTTTCATACCCAATACATGCAGGATTCAGAAAAACACATGCATAAACCTCCACCACTGCCACCACAATACACAAGCACTACACTCGTTCACTATCACAAACTGTTGAGTTTGTGATAGTGAACGTGAATCGTTTTGCCCGCAAACGAAGCATCATCAGGAGATAGACTCCACGACAACATCGCAAAGCTTTGTGACAACATGTTGCAAACATTTAGCTACGTATTTTACGACCGGCCGCCTGCCTAACGTCAGTCTGACCTTAGTCGTGTTTTACGACCCCTCGGTAAGAAATGAGGGTGGTCTATTCTGATCAGTCGGATACCACACGGCGGGTCGACTTACCTTAGTCACCTTTTATGACACCTCGGTGAGAAATGAGGGTGGTCTATTCCACTCAGCCCGATACCACACGGCATAAACCCTGTATAATATATATTGAATAGAATCCCGAATGTATCGACGACTTTGAAACAACTGAAATGCTAAAATACTCTCAATTATGTAATTATAAAATTTGTGTTTTATTAAACGGGATATTTTCAGCATATTTACCAGAAATATTAACTTTATTTGTACCAAATTGCATTAATATTTGACCCGTAACAGCTCGACGAGTAAATAGACAAACTCTTTTAAATAATTAATAGAATTAGATGTTACTTTGCGCAGATCCAATACAAAACTAGTAAGAAATTATTTATTTTTAAACCCGCAATAAACTCACCGCGGATTATAGCAATATAATTTTAATATTATTTTTGTAGACAAACTGCCTTATTTATAATATAAAGATGAATATTTTATAATGATTTTTTACCAGAACATTTTACAGCCTTCATATTCGGTGGTGGCACATTATTTCAACACTTTATAGAAGTGTACTTAAAGCTACCGTACACAGAATCTTAATGGTGACGTGATTAACGTATCTAGTATGAGTTCGATTGCAAAATTGAATTTAAAAAATAAGCAATGTCTTATTCCAAACGGGAATAACGGGTCTTATACTAGGAGTAGAACGGGAAGACAATTTTCGCAGTTCACTGGTTCTTAAGTCGTGCACGGTGCATTTGAAGATGTAATTTATGCATTTCAAACAAGACACGTTGTCGCCGACAACGGGTCACGGAGCAAGTGGGTCAAATATGTCACAGTTTGGGTATCGAATGAGGTCGATGTGGTCAGACACCATGTTGATGAAATTAAACTACACTGTATTCTGCCAATATGATGTTGTTATGTTATAAAATGGTATATATAAATATTTGACGTTACAATCTCTCGACCCCAGAATTTTGCTACGCGACCCCAAATGGGGCCGCGTCACATAGTTTGAAAAGCCCTGAATTAGACACATAAGTTTTAATAGAAAAACACATTGGTGCCTTGCCGGGTTTTGAACCCATGATCGTCTGTAGAGAGTCTCCTCTGGGCTATAACGGCTTCAAGTAATCCTACTTAATATTATAAATGCGAAAGTTTGTGAGTATGGATGGATGTATGTTGTTACTCTTTCACGTAAAAACTATTGGACGGATTTTTATGAAACTTTACAGTTATATAAGTTATACATCAGAATAACATATAGGCTACAATTTAGAATGAAGTCACGAAAACATAATGAGGCAGACCAAATTCCACGCGAGCGAAGCCGCGGGCAAAAGCTTGTTATATATATATTATTTAAACCAGAGGTTTCCAGATTTCTCCGTTTTCAAAATAAAGGTGGTTCCGGTTGACCCTCTGCTGCTAGATTCTTACCATATTCCTAAAACTCGGCAAATAAATTACATTAAGAATTGTAAACTTCCATTTTTTAGTAAAACCCACGTAGGGTCTCGTCGAATCTCCCATAGACCACTTTACTTAGACTGAAAGAGTTTACAGAATTTAATTCTATAGAAGGCAATAGAATGGCCAAATTGTTAATGAATCTAGCACTGATTCCAGACCGTAGAGTCTGGGTAAAGTCTCTGAGTCTTGAGGAGGATTTAGGCGGCACAAGATCTGGTTTGATGATATTCCTTTCAAGAAACCAATGTCCAACAATTAATGTCTATTTATTGAAAGAAGAAAGCTTTTGCAATCACCGATTACAGCAAAATAATTTTATCATAATTTCCGTAGTAAATATCTATTGATTCCGAAACTATTGAACACCGAAGGTATTGCCAATATTTATTATGGTTGCAAACGTTTGTTATGACTGGAAATCAAATTGCGATCCCCCCGCTTATACTGTAATGAAATTGCAATTACATTCCACCGGAACATGACTCGTGGAGCATATACCAACTGTATTTACAACACTAATATATATATATGAAATGATACATTTTATAAATCGACTATCTTTTACCGCAACTTCGTTCGCGTGGACTGTACCCTTGGAATAAACTTGGAATAGACATTCTACGACCTTGTAAATATCTCCATCACAAAAATCAGGTCGATCCGGCGAGACTGAGAGAGATTTATCGTTTTCTCGAGAGCATAGTTTAATTATTTAAGTAAATAAACCGTATGATTTACATGAAATATATATTGAGCTTTTTCCAATGAAATTTATCTTATAAGAAAAAACTGAAATATATAAAAACTTTACTAAAATAACTTTTTCGACGTAAGGCCATCAATGTGATATAGAACTGTAATTTACATACGACATTTTCTGAATAAAGAACTATGATTGGTTGATAATAGATGGCGTTTTTAAATGGCATCCTATTCCTGTTGAATTAACGAGAATTCTATAGCCTATATGTTACCTCGGTGTATAATTGTGCCAAATTTAATCGATATTGCTTTCGCGGATTGACCGTGAAAACGTCAAGACAGACTTTCGCATTTATCATATAAGTAAGGATTATAATAATCAATGTACTAAACAGCATTTCGCCGTGTGCTTTACTTTTAATTTGCAGAATTTTTATATCTGATACTGCAGGAATCGTAAAAAACACCGTGTGGTATCCGGCAGAATAGAATAGACCACCCTCCTTTCTCACCGAGGTGTCGTAAGAGACGACTAAGGTATGTGACGTATGGTATCCGGCTGCATAGAATGGACCACCCTCATTTCTTACCGAGGTGTCGTAAGAGACGACTAAGGTATGTGACGTATGGTATCCGGCTGCATAGAATGGACCACCCTCATTTCTTACCGAGGTGTCGTAAGAGACGACTAAGGTATGTGACGTATGGTATCCGGCTGCATACAATAGACCACCCTCATTTCTTACCGAGGTGTCGTAAGAGACGACTAAGGTATGTGACGTATGGTATCCGGCTGCATAGAATAGACCACCCTCATTTCTTACCGAGGTGTCGTAAGAGACGACTGAGGTAAGTTGACGTCAGGCAGGCGGCCGGTCGTAAAATACGTAGCCAAATCATGTGACAACATGTTTGTAACATATTGTGCCGACCCCACTTAGAGTGGGATAAGGGCAGGAGAATGATGATGTACTAAACAGCATTTCTGTTATTTTTAATTCATACCTGTCCACTATAATTAATGTTTTTTATTCTAATTAATTCTTAATATAGAAAGAAGCAATGTTCCAAATAGTCAGAGAAAATGGATTATTAATTATAAATTTTTTACAAATCAATATAATTTAGGTGGGAGAAAAATCGATTATTCGGTCATCGCATTTTTACCAATCCAACTCACATCCCTAAATCTCATAAGCAAAGGAGAAAATATTACCATGATATTATATTAAAATCTGTTATAAGTACCGCGGAATCATCTCCGGGGATTCAGACGTTATGCTCTCGAGGGATTAAATTATCGATTCTATCATGTCGCAGTGTAGGCGGATAATGTACCCTAGATTTATGTCGATAATCTAGACCGAACTCAACGTTTATGTAAAATTAACAGCCTGTTAATATCCCACTGCTGGGAATAGGCCTCCTCTCTCCGTTACTGGAGAGAAGGGTTGGAGCTGAGACCTACCACGCTGCTCCAATGCGAATTGGTAGGTTACACATATCTCCAGAATTCTCTAGTGATATGCAGGTTTCCTCACGATGTTTTCCTTCACCGAAAAGCGTGTGATAAATTGCAATTATGAATTAGACACATGAGTTTTAATAGAAAAACTCATTATCCATCAACGTTTATGTAAGATACGCTTAATCTTTAACAGAATTTAGACAGCTTTATACAGCTCTATCCATAATATAAAAATGAATCCCTGAATGTGTTGCTAAGTGCAAATCTTGCAGCTGAACCGATTTCGTTCATTCTTTTTTTATAATATCCTTATAAGTACGAGGATGGTTTTTACGTAGAGAAAATTATCAAAAATTGCCTGAAAAAGTCTAAAAACAACACTTTTCTATATTTAAATATCAATTTGAAGTTTGTTTAATATCATACTTTGGTATCAATTCAATTCAGTGTTAGTTGAGGGGTTCTGGGAAGGCAAAACAATACAGTGACGTCATCTTACATTTGCTTCACAGTATATTTTAAACAATGTAATTTTTGTACATAAAAATATAAAGAATTATAAAACGATAGGTGATGTATATAATAGACAAAGTAGGAACCGACATAAGCTTGCGACTCCTGCTTTGCGCCTAGCAAAAGTACGTAAATCGTTTGTGGGTTTGGGTATAAGATTCTTTAATAAAATTCCGAAATCAATTTTGGCCATGCCATTACAGCAGTTTAAAAATACTTAAAAAGAGGCTGATATAGAAAGCTATACTGTAGAGGATTACTTAGATGATAAGGAAGTGTGGATATAGCTGCACTTCTACCCTGTACAAGACAGTAATAACTAAATGTATCTAGCATAAATCTTAAAACTAGTTAAATTTTAAGATTTATATTTAAAAAAAAACAACAGCAGAGTTTCTTACTGGTTCTTCTCGGTAGGAACAGCTTTCTGAACCAGTAGTAAAGTTGACGATTCAAAAGCACTTGTTTACAAGTTTACTTGAATAAAGAATATTTTGAATTTGAATTTGAATATCGTATAAAAATTAAATCTGAAATTGTAATTTTCAGTATAATTTTTAATTTGTAATGTGTTTAAAGTGTTTTATAATTTTTATTTTTTGACATAATGTATTTGTTGATTTGAATGGCGATCTCGCACCGGAAAACGCAGCGTCGGTAGACCTCCTACGGTGTGGACTGACGACCTCAAAAGGGTCAAAAAGATTTTGGAATGTGAAGAGTCTTTAAAGAGACCTATCTCCAGCAGTGGACGTCTATGTAAAATATATATGAAAAAGATCACAATTTTTGTACTTTTGAATCCCGCAATACGTCGTCTATTTGTATAAAAGACCTTTCTTTGTTTCCAGACGAGGTGGACGTCATCGGGTACACGTCTAACCAGAGCGACAGCGAGTCGCTGGTGTCAGGTCATAGCGGCGACAGCGGGGTGGGCGTCGCGCGCGGCCGGTCGCGGTACAGTGGCAAGCCGACGCGCGCGAGGTTTACTAGGGTCTAGGTAAGTGTATAATTTACCCTAGTACTCACGAAACACTACTATTACTACTCTAGTATTATAACTTCATTGTCAAAATGTAATAAACACAATTTCACAATGGCAACATTTATTTCCAGGTGAGAGGTGCGCGGCGCGAGCGCGGTGCGGTTTGCGCGTCGCCGCCATCGCGCGTCTATCTTCGTATAAACAATACAATCGTAGGACATTTTGTTGGTACATGTACTGAGGCGAATATTGTTCGTGAGTGGGGGGCCGTCCCCGAGTGACTCCCCAGCATCAGCGCCCGCGCCGCACAGTGACACTCCTCGCACCCACACACCACACTCCGCGACCATTACCGAGTACAAAAATGCCAAAAAAATTGTAAAAAAAAACCTTATTTTCTCTCTCCTCTACACTTCAGACCTGTTCGGTGTCAAAAGTTGGACTTTATACACCCGCTTCCCACTTTCATCATCACAAAGGGGCTAAATTCGAAAATAAGTGTATAAAAAATGTTTTGTCACGCCCCTGATTATACGAAGCATAAATCTTATCACATATTCTTTATTATACCTTAATATATTTATAAATTAATGATTGTTTTATATTTGGAAGATACCTTTAAATCCCCTAGGTACTTATTGTTATTGATTTTCACAAAAGTAAATCGCTCTAAAGCGAATGTTGTATAAATATCAATTTTATATTTTGTATATAATTTTTTTTTCTTTGTATAAATTAATCAAATAGATTTTAGATCTGTGCGTGTTGGGCGGTAAATCTGACCGCTGTGAAATTATTTTCGGGTTATTATTTTTGAATGGCAACCCACCAAAAATGTTATTATCATCTAACAAAAAGAAGGTACTAAATTTGCGGCTATGATTTTTTTATGACAATCGCATAGATCGCGTTTTTTTATTTCACGTACCTCTTGGTTTTTTTTGTTTATTGTGTTGCTGTCTCTCTCGATCTCGTGATGTATGTCAAAATGGCGTCAACCGTCTAAAGAGAAAGTAACACAGTTGTGTCCAACATCGCTTACTAACACCGTATTGTTAAGTATTAATATTCAATGTTTTATGATCTCACTTCATTGTTATAGGCCTGTGCGAGTAATATGTCAAGAGTGTATATCAATTTTTTAACGGTTGTGTCGTGTGTAAATGAATTATTATTGATAACTCATCAATGTAAAAGTATACATAATATACTACGCGGAATTAAATAATGCACATCGAGGCTTAGAGAAAGAAATCGGCTAGATTCTGCTTCATAGAGCATTGTCTCTGACGAACCCGTCTGAAACGTCACATACTAACTAAGTGACAGTGACAGCGCTCTACGAAACCGAACTGGCCGACTGTTTCGTCTTAAACATCGATGTGCATTATTTAATACCAGTTACTTCACCATTAAGGTTCAAACTCTCAAAGATAGATAGCCTTAGCATGTTGTCAGATTGATAGAACAAAAAATAATAGATTTCATTTATTTTTGGTGAAATTCTAATCCAATCTCTGTTGATCTCAAAACGAAATTAACACTTATAGTGAGCTATTTCTACAAATCTTTGAATGAATAATTTTCTGTTTTGAACATAATCATTATTCCAAAAATAATTAAAGAGCTTTAAATCTATAGTAGTCTTTTACGTTGATTACTTTAATTTTTTTTGTAAATTACTTTTTCGCTGCTACAATTACTCGCACGGCCTATCTATGTGGACATTCACATACCAAAAATAATATTATATGGGATGAAAAGCTGGACAATACACTGTGTTGATAAAAACAAAATACTAGAAGACATCTAGAAGATTACACAATATATTTTTGTTATGACTATTGTATCTTATAATAATAAATTGTTAATTCATTTTATGATGCGTGACTGACTGGTTTCATTGTATTGATTCGTTTGAAATATTTTATTTGAAAGTGGCAACACTGAGCTAAGTGCTCTATATAAGTATCAACTGCTTGTTTTTATTTCTGTATCCCTCCACAATCGTGACTGCGTAATGCACTTGAATTTGAAAATATTTCAACTAAATATGCTTTGCAATATTAGCTATCAATAAAATTGGGTTAAGGTCGGTGTATGGACTGCAATGTCGGAGACAATAACCTTCCTGTAAAGCAAATAATTTGCAGAATTAGGCGTTACTTTGCCGGGATCCATAATACAAAAGCTATAATAAAATGATGTTGCTATAATCCGCGATAAAGTAAAATGCAAAATAATTTTACTTAGTAAAAAATACTTTTTTGGAAAGCAAATGTTGATAAGAATATTTAATTCTTCATATATATCATTATTGATTAAAAAGTGCATTACGCAATCGACTATTCAATTTTTTATTTAATAATTGACAATATTAGTATAGTTCCGTAACAGACCTTGAGTCTTATTTCTTTAAAATAATCACGTTGTAAATTGTTTTTAAGTATGGATGTTGTAATAAGTATAGTTATAAACGTATGATTATTGAAATGACAGTCTGATCTCTTAAGATAATGCGATATCGGTAAGCCGCGGTTGAACCGTGTCTCCGTCGGACGCGTTTCAATTTCTAAACCATATTCTTTATATTACGTTTGAAATTCGCGCCAAAATGACATCGTAAAGTCGACTTTTTTTAATCTACGGCTATGGATGGAAGTCTTTTAGATTTATTCATTACCGTTGAATTTTAGCGTTCTATTTGCCATATATTTATTTTCAATTAGATTATTGTTTTAAATATTTTTATTTTATCTCTCAATCAGTTTTTTATATTAAAGAGTAAATCTAGTCGGAATATAAATATTAACAAATTTTATTTGCACTAATTAGATTTTGGCGCAATTTTTAACGTAATATAGTTTGTGCTCGATGCTTATGTCAATTGTTTACGAACTATGGCTTTTCGTAAATCAACTCATGTGTTGCATTGTATAAATAGTTGTGATGGGCCAGTAATACCGTAAACATATATACAAAATTGTAAAGGGCCGCTCGTATTTAATATTGGATAGATTTAAATGTCTGAAATTTAATTAATTCAATAATAAATATTAACATTCTAGAAAATTTTATTAAAATCTCCTCACTGGAGTTTGGTAAACGATTGCCTTATCTGCGTCCGTCATATCCTGCCTCGACGTCTATGATAAAAAATATATATTGTATCTGTTTCGAAAATTATTTAATATTTTACCTTAAATTTTATTTTTTAAGGCAGTGCTCTGTCGATTTTTGTTCGAACCGTACCAGTGTTTCGCTTGAACGCATCCGATACTTTGCTCGCCCCGCCCCGAAAATACCGGCCTCTGTTGCTGACGTTTCATTTGCAAATTGTCTACGGATAGAAGCGGCGACGGAACGCTCGAAGAGTACAAATTCTGTATAAGCCCCTACTTGAATGTTAATTCTAAACGTTAATTTTAATCATGAAACAGGGAGAAGGTATCGTCAGAGTAATAATCTAGTGCATAAGCGCGCGGGCGACGGTCGTAACATACGGTGCAGTCTGCCTCGGGTGTTGTCTCTTCCTTAACTATCTGTATCCTATTGCTACAGTGAGTTTATTTTGCGATATTTTCCTACTGTACTCTTCTGTAGTAGATGTGCCGCGCGTAGAGCGCCATTTTAAATACAGGTGTTTCACTGTAACGATAGGGTATTAGAAAAGATGCGACGCGCTGTATGCGGGCATCTCATTAGATAATAAAAGTGTTATTAGCAACAAATTGCAATAAATAACCGTCCTCTGCCACCGCTCCGCACTTAAACCAACTTTGTCGCTGTAAATTAAAATAAGTCCGGCATTGTAAAAATATCACCGTTTGTAAATATTTGGAGCCAAAATTTTTATACAAATTCATAGATATATTCTTGGACCAAGTTGAATGGGGAGCGGTGGGAGAAGTCGGCTCGACTGCGCGGAGCTAGATCACAGATTACACTTGATGTGAACCTGAACGCACTTTACTTACTACATTCGATATACATGTAAAAATCTCAAAGAAGACTGTTATGCCCAACGTTATTTTTAATGCTCATATGTAATCGCACAAAAATTATATTTACATGATGTCAATTTGCTCTTAACGCGTAACATTTTAGGAAGACTATTGAAAGGAGCTTGATTACTGAATAATACTTATATTTCAATTTCTAGCATAAAAAAAGCTAAGCTGCCATAGTTTAACCGCTTAAGTTTCAGTGTGTTTTACAAACACGCAATATTTGTATAGAATTAAAGCCGATACCTAATTGCCATAGCTGAGTTTGATGCTATTTATTAATTGTCCGAATTTCCTGCACCGGAACTTTAAAATCAAAAGTATATAAAAACTCTCTTATCATGCAGTTGTACACGAAGTTATCTGAAAATTTAAGTCACCCCATAGATTTATTTCAGTTACACGACCAAAAATTTCATATAGTCATGCAAACAAATTTAAAAATATATATTACAGGGCGTATTCAAAAGAAAATTGCCTATACTAATATTATAAAGATGCCATATTAAATTTTAAGTACAGATATATTCAGTTTTATCATTTATTAATAAAATATAAAAATAATATAAATATATATCAATGAATTAAATTAAAAATCAGAACAAAGTTTTATATATTCGAACAGATAAACGCAAATGCTATGATCCTTTAATATATTGAATAAAGGGGGAATTTCTAATACGTAATATACAGTGATACTTCAAGGTAAATGTTACAAGACAATATTTTATTATAGTGTGTCAAACGCCCTATATTTTAGCGTTTATGTTCCATTGAAGGCTATCGAATAAGACTGGATTTCCATCCAATATCATTATAATGCGCATTCTAATGTAATCACGTAACAGATACTAGTCTGATGTGTTTCGAGAAATCATAACGCGTGTCTACGCTTACCATTATCTTTATTCTAAATCTTATATACTCGTATTACGTATTATACATACATAGTCATATCCTCCTATACTTTTCTTTGTCTAATCACATATAAAAAACAGAGACAGAACCCTCATTTGCCTTTATTGTAATACGTCACATTTTAAGCTAGATTCCCTACTCTAGTATATATCTATGGATAAAATTGGTGAATGCCATAATATTGTGTAGTCAGCTGATACACTATGTAAAATATTTTTTAAAGAAAATATCAAAATAGACAACTTGTCAAAATTTATAATACACTTTGGATTAATGCTACAATCGTATATCGGACATGTTTGTCGTAAAAGTGCGTTCAGAAAGAGTCATTGATGTAAAATCCTTTAATCTCTAAGCCACTTTGTAACAAATTTAATAGTAAATTAAATAAGTATACGCAAAATTTTTAGCAATTCTATAATCAACGTAAAAAATAAACAACTTTATGATTTGCTTATGTAAAACTCAATTAATTCAAGTTTAAAAAAAAATAATTAACTTTTCTATAATAATTGATAATCAGATTTTTTGGTAAGTTTGTAATATTTTAATTATTTTTACCATAAAAGCATATACGAGTATTTTTAATTCATGACAAATGAAATTTATCAACAAGAGGTCACAGATATGATTTCCGTTGGTAACATTTCAGAATGTATTTTGTGTCAAAATTGTATAGCGGGTTATGGTTAAATGTGAACTTCTATTCTACTGTATGATAGCATTCGCAGTTTGCATCTCAAAAAATTAGAATTTTTTTAAAAATTAAAGAAATTATTAGAATATACAATTAATTCAAATTTACTGTAGTTAGAAATTTAAAGAATATTGGCTTAGTTAATGTTTTTTTTTAAATGACATATTGTTAAATTTGTACAGAGTAGCTAAGTGTGATAAGTATTTGTTATCTGTGATGGCGACGCGCAGTCCCTCGTTGTCTGATCGTAGAGGCAAACATAGGTACTATTATGACTACTGCTGATGTGATTTGGCAGCATTATTCATGTAATTGATGGAAAGCACATATAATTTACTATATGTAAAAAAAAGTTATAGAATTAATTTAATAAAATATAAATGAAACTTTGTGTATTATTGAAATCCCACTCCGTTTTATAAATATATAGAAATAACGCATACGTTATATTTAGTATGACTTGTAGAAAAAAATAGCTTTAATTGAATACTAATTAAAGTAACAAATTTGAAAAATGCAATATAAGTATAGGAGCGATTTAAACATATTTTCTTAAGATGTTAACACGCATAATTTATTTTAAATTTTATAACTAAATGATAGAAATTCTACGGAATCTGTTTATACGGATCCCCTAAAGTATATTGTAAGTTCTTAAAAACCATTGTCTATAGTCACGGCCCAAAGACAAAACAGATTTATTAAGTGTTTGGTAAATTATGGTAATTAATAAGTAGCACCTTCAGGCATATCTGTGTCAAGTAATAAATTAATAGACTATAATAGTTATTTTAATAATAAATTCAATAAACCAATAATTTCCGCCCCCCTTGCTAATAATACATGATATTTTTTCCAACGCGCTGCAAACATGCTGAGGCAATAAAAAAAGGAAAATCGCTTTTTTCTTTATATTTCCATACACATTTCTTTACAACGTCATCGACCAGCGATGAACAGGACAAAAGACAATATAACAATATTTGATGGTTGGAACTATTAAATAATTTAACATTAAAGAAAATCACGTGATTAAATTTTCAATCGGCCTAAGAGATGACATTATCAATTGTCAGAAGAGAACGATAAGATTTTTATTGGCATTCGGTTAGACTAAAGATCTCAATTTCCATAAAAGATCGTTTATAATTGCTGACTTTCTTCCTACATTTCGCATCTTTCAAATTTTTAGTAAAGTTTTGAATCTTATAATTAATAAACCCTTATTTATTTCACTTTACTAATTTAATTATTTTAAGTTCATTATTTAAATATATGTAATAATATTTCAATGTTTAAACATTGAAACGTTATTATTTGAACTTTTCTAGAAATAATTCTATTATAGCTATATAAGTCATGAACTTTTCTATTTAACTATCCTGTAAAATGCATAACCCTTTCTCCATCTCTGTATAACTCTTGCTTAAAAACCTTTTCGAAGCTAAATTTATATTGAAATAAAAAATTTGAAGACTACTTATAATCCTTAGTTTTAGAACCGCGCTCTATAATCTTAAACCTAACTGAGCCATAGCATTAATTATTTTATCATTCGCGTCATATGGAGCAGAGTAAAATAATGCGAATTACCATCGGATTATCATCTCTTATTCCAAATGAAATTTACATTTTCATAGTTAAAAATTAGTCGACGATTTAGTTCCAACCACTAACAAATGTACATATAATACACAATCAAAATTATCTTTGGTTTACAAAGAGCCGAGGTAATAATGTTGGTCCATGGTTTATTCAATCTTATAAAGAAACGATTCGATGGTATTGTTAAAAATATATATTTACTATTTTAAGGCTTGCAATAATAACGGGTAATTTATTAATTTAAGATATAGCTGAAGTTCTTTTAAAATATAGACTGCATAACATCATTTTTACAGCGGACATTGACATGATTGTAGATAGTAGAATAAATTTATGTATGAATATGAATGTGAAAGTGTGTAGTACGTATTATAGTACGAAAATATTGCTTGCTTTGTCCGCGATACAGTAAATAGAAAATATATATATAGTGTTTAATGTATAGTAGACTATCAGTATTTTTATACCCGATACGTGCAGGATTCGTAAAAACACATGCACAAACTTCCACCACTTCTACCATAATACACAAGCACTACACAGGTTCACTATCACAAACTCAACCATCGTTTCGCCCCGCAACCGAAGCATCATCAGGATATCAAAATAATTTTACTATTACTTTTGTATTATGGATCTCCGCAAAGTAACGCTTTATTCTATAAATTATGTAGAATAAGGATTGTAGCACGAAAATGCTACTAGTCTCGTTCGATAAAACAAAAACAAAGCGCGAATAGAATAACCAATATTTAACACGAAAATGCGCCAATAGTTAGTTATATCTGTACGAATGAAAATGTAGTAACGATATATGTATGTGAAGTATAGAATAATTTATTATTCATGTTGTCTGCACTGTCGGAGACGCGTTTGCAAAAGTTACAAGAAATTTATGAATATAATATGTCATATTTATATCGAATCGTGTTTGAATTGAATCATATAAGAAAAACAGTATACGCACCATTATTATGTAAATTAATACGTATTTGTAGGAATATAAAAGTGTGTGTAGGTAGTTCCGACAAAATTTAACAACTTGAGAACTAAAAGTTATGAAATATGATTTAGCATGACGCAATATTTGAATAGTGAATAAATATGAATATTTGGACTGTATAATAAATAGAAGTAAGCACAGAATACTTTAAAACCGCGGTAAAAATGATCCGGTTTGAAGAAAAGAGATTATGAATGGAAATTGAAACAAAGAGGTTAATTAGAGGAAGATAAAGTGTAACTCACCTTTCTGCGAGATTACTTTTTCTTCGGGGATCCCCTTTTTTTAGTTTAATCCATAGGCGCGGTGGCGATTTTAAGCTTTAAGCGATTTTTAATGGGATTTAATTAACTCCGTGCGCATCCGCCATGACACACTTCACTCAAGAGTCGTAAGAGAACTAAGTCGTAGGTTCTGTATAAAGTATAAAGCGTAGGGAGCTACGTTTTATGTTTATTGAAAGAATGACAAGAAATAACATGAAAGTAGTTTGTGCTAAGATGTTATACCATTTCTATGGAACATAGGCCCATGAGGCAAGGCAATAAAAATTAAAGATTAATAATAATTTATAGGATTAGGCGTTACTTTGCAGAGATCCATAATACAAAAGTAATAATAAAATGATTTTGTTATACTCCGCGATAAATGCGATAAACAAACGCTTTCTTTATCGCATTATTTTTTTTATTTATAAATTTTATCATTGCTTTATGTACATGCCGTGTATCCGTCTGAGTAAAATAGACAACCCTAATTTCTTACCGAAGTGTCGTAAAAGGCGACTAAGGTATGTTGATGTCAAGCAGGCAACCGGTCGTAAAATACGTAGCCAAATCATGTGACATGTTTGTAACATGTTGTGCCGTCCTCACATAGAGTGGGATAAGGGCAGGAGGATGATGATGATAAATGGTTATTATTACTTTGTGTAAAAGATTATAATAACCTCAAACCTAAGATTAAAAAAATATTTCCCATTTATTGGAAGACCTGAAGAATCAAAAATGATGTGAGTTAGGAATTTCATATTTTTAAAGTTTAAAAACTAATCAATGCAACGTATATTTGGCACTGTCTCTATAGACCAACATTATTAGACCTCGACAGTATATGGAACGTAATGGCACAAACCACAGTTAATTATTATTCTAATATAATACATATTCATTACAAATCTTCACCAACTTAACTGGAAAATGCGGAAATAAGTTCACATTGAAGCAAATTTGACTTCAGACTTCTGAATGACAATTCTAAGATCAATTACTAACTTAAAAGAACCTAACCTAACCATATATCCTAATAGTACGGCTGTCAAATTACAAAGGGAAATGGGTGGAATGGTTTTTATAATATGGATTGATCATTGACTGTGATCCGGCAATATGTCGTATCTCAATTTTAAGCCAAATCACCTTTAAACGGCACTGGGTACTGCCCATCATTTACCGTATCATCATGTATTATTTACTAGAAAATTTGTAAATAAACAAACATATCAGAAGTCAACTGTTTTTTATTTCATAAAAATTATCGCGAACGTATTAATAATCACGTTTTTCTTTCTGAAAAGTTGTCAAAAATAAGATAGGACAATTTGGCAGTTACAGTCGATATCTAACAATAAGACAATAACGTTTTTTAAACATAATTATATACCGAAACGCTTCGCTGTCTTATAGTACCGTTGAACTTTTATATTTAATAGTTTTATATTCAATAACAGAAAAAGATATTAGAAGAAAATTTTGTTTTAGCCAAACTAGGAATCGAGATGTACGAAATGCAGAATTTACCATACTTTAATGTAGCTAAATTATTTAAAAATCAAGGCGTTGGGATCTTAAGGTGTTGGGATAGCGACGCCGCGCCGGAAAACGCAGCTTCCGTAGATCCCCTTCGAAATGGATTGATGTGCTCTAAAATATCGTAGGGAGTCGCTTGATCCAAGCAAAACATGGTCGTATTTGGGGAAATCATGTGAAGATATGTCCAGTAGTGGACGACAGATCTTTTATATTAAGAGAGCTATTGTTAAGAGAAATGCAAGAATCAGAGTTTAAGTAACCGTCTACCAGCAATAATCGATTCTGTAACCTTAGCAGCGGGAGCTATCCGACCCTTTAATATATTCGGTAACGCAATGGTCGCATTAAACAATGCCAAAGAAACACTACTATTAGGGAACGCCGTCTAATATAATTTGTCAAATCGCAGGACATGCTTCAGATGTTATATACCACGTGGCTAGAATATTAAGAAGAATCTTCCGTTTATGTGATAAGACTACAAATCCATACAATTGTAGCGTATTGTATTTGTGTCATGTGAATACCTTCCGTTAAATATTACCTTGCCTTAACTATTGATAAATCCAAGGACCAAACTTTCAATTAACAAAAATAAGTCTGACTTAGTATACTTTCCACTACCACGAGATCGGTATGTATGCGGGTGAAACCGCGGGGCTTTGCTAGAATAGTATAAAGTAATATAAAGATAACTCGAAGTATTATCAATTATGAAGTGCATAAGTGCTGGAATAAGCTTCCTCAGTCAATAAACAGAAACATAAAGTCCGAAAGACTATATCTTTTTGTATAGGACATTGAACTTTAGACCTCCAACGTTTTTCTTATATGAATTAACAGACACATATCTTAGAAATTTGCAAGACATATACAGGTTAAAAAGGATATTTCACTTATTTATAATAAAAAGCGATAGATTTAATTGAATATTTGATTTGTTTTGAATCCGTGAATCCAAGGTTGTCTTTGTTTTTTGTTGTTTGTTGTTTATCTGCTAGGAAAAGATCATGAAACTTGTATAAAAGTAAAGATTTTTGGGATTTGTATAACCAATCATCTATGGATCAATTTTATGCACCGAAATACCAATATGTCTACCCAAAGAAGGCAGCCTTTGTCCATCACAATAGCAGTATAAAGTCATTGTTTTTGTTTTTATGTTGATTTTATTTTTATTATAGTTGAATTTCAATGCGTTTAATGCTTTAAATATTCTGACAACTCCAATCCAAACTTAGTTCCGCATAACCAAGATTTTTTTTTACACTTCCATATGTGAACAACTACGTAATAATTGTGCATCTTCCTCTACAATTAATTTCCTACTTTTTTATTCTTACCACGACAATGAGTATTTATCAACGAATCTGTTAACAGATAACGTAATTATTTTTTGCGTCTTACTTTTAAGCTCGCGTGAAAACATGTAGGTTTTGATTATGTAAATTAAATTTTATATATACAAATTAACTAACACAATACAAACATTAAATAATGTAGACTCGAATATATTTCAAACGTCAAAATAACAGATACAAAATCATGCAGTTATTATTCTTAAAAGTATGGAAGCCAGTCTTAAATGTGCCATATTACAATAAAGAAAAAGCAAATGTGGATTATCTATTTGTCTCTCTTTTTCATATGTGATTAGACAAAGATGAAGTATAGAAGTTTCATCTTCCCTCTCATGATTTATTGATTTATTACGATGATTTATTACATGATGATTATTGATTTATTACATGATTTATTACTCTCACTTACAGGCTCTATGGCTCTATACTCTAAGTATAATAACTCTATGCAAAATACACTAATCGATAGAAATTGATAATTTAATAAAGTAAGTTATGTTTTAATTTCAAAACTGATTAAATTTATTAAAAATTTACATTTAAAGATAACAAATAAATTTACTTTATTATTAATTACGTAATTTCGAACAACGATCGCCATTTTTTATATGATGGTAAAATTTTACTTAATTTATGAATTTTCTACAATCATCTATATTAATTTCATTATTATAGTAGGATTTATTTTAAAATATCCTAAAACTTTTACTAAGATATCCCCGTAATTATACTGAAATTTAACCTAAAAAAAAGTTATAACATTCGTACAGGTTTTCTACCATATATTTTAGTTATTATTTTGTTATCGTGTAATTATTTTATACAATCCTAACTAATGTTAGATTTGTATATAATTATATAATAAAGTAACTGTTTTGATGAATTTACAAATATAGTTAATAATAGATTAGAATAGATTGTATAAAATAATAAAGTTACCGATTCAATAAATTTATAAACATTTCCAATAAATATTATTTTATTATATATTTCAAAGTAAGTTGTGTTATCCACAAGATGATAGCTGGTATCGTGTGGTGTCGTGAAATTATACACTGTGGAATATACAATATATATAACATATATAATTCCTAATTATAAAGTTTGAACTATTACATTATTAATAAGATAATTTTTGTTAATAATTATTTAGTATTATAACACAATAACAACAAAGTCCTATTATTATTTAGGACTGTGTTGTTGTTATATGCCTTAATGTATTCCTCATACCGGGAATATTTAATAAAAATCCGATATTAATTATTGAAATTTCGTTATTTTGAATCCTACGTATCATCTACCTTGTTAGGAATATTTAATACTAGGATAAGCATTTAGGAATATGTGTAATATAACTCTTTGATAAAATAAATCTTTGGCTTTCAACCTTCTACAACTTATGTAATATACACATTTTTTTTTAATTTTTATATAACTAAAATAAAATACCAACAATTATGATAAAATAATAATAGCAAAATAACATGAATTATTCTAAAGGTTTCTTACCTAATTTTTAAGACTAAAGTCAATTCCTTATTGTATCTGCAGTACGGCAAGAAAGTCTATGACATATATTTTTTTTAATCCCACTTTTTCACTAACTTGTCATTGAACTCACTAACTCGAACATTTATTTTGCTTTTCAATTTTTTCGATCATAATTTTTTAGAGTAAATAATTAAAATTATCAAAACTTTTATTTTATGATTTTATGATTTAATGATAACGAATTTCAAACTTTTACTTATAACTTATCAACACATATCAACTTAGAGACCAGTTTTCTTGGAAAATGAAAATTTTTATAAAAAGGAGTCATTTCGATATTAAAACTACTAAAACTCAAACCTACAAAAAGGACGATAAAAAGTTAAAAATCAATTCATACATTGTAGCATAAATGAGTAAAAATATGAACTTTTTGATGGTTCAGCAAAAATTTCCAATTATCATGGTTTTTGATAATAAACTTCAATAGATGGATTCGATAACTACTTCAGCGCTTCATATCTTTACCATAAACTTTTTACTTTAAACTACACGTTCTACTTGTCTAAAATCTTCACGGTAGTATCACGATTTAATATTTGAAAATTCATTTTTTTTAGTTATTTTACTAGTCATTATCATAATTAGTATCTCTCTGAAGTTCAATACGAATATTTTACACTAGAATTACATAACTCAAGAATAATCGAATGCACTATGGCGCTATGGCAAGCTGTGATAGCCCAGTCAATGGTGAGACCGTGCGACTCTCTAGAGACGAACATGGGTTCAAACCCGGGCAGGCACCAATGAGTTTTTCTATTAAAACTTATAGAGTCTAATTGATAATTGCAATTTATCACACGCTTATCGGTGAAGGAAACATCGTGAGGAAACCTGCATATCTCTAGAGAATTCTAAGGACAGACATACATAAGATTACGCATGGTATCCTACCAATCCGCATTGGAGCAGCGTGGTAGGTCCTAGCTCCAATTCTTCTCTCCAAAAAACGGAGAGAGGAGGCCTATTCCCAGCAGTAGGATATTAACAGGCCGTCACTTTTACTATGGCGTTATAAACTTTATTTTTATGTATTACTAGAGAATCCCGCTGGCTTCGCCCGCGTGTAAATCAGTGTGTCCCACAGTTTACCGCGAAAATCCTGACCCCGCGGGAATTAAAACAATGTACTATTCATCTAAACCTTCCTCAGGAATCACACTATCTTTTAGTAAAAACCGTACAAAAATCCGTTCAGTACTTTTTGAGAAAAACGAACACATACAGACAGACAACTTTTGGGTACTTTGTTTTATAATATTTATACAAAGCAAAATCAATACAAAGTCAGAATATGATCTATCATTTCTACTCAACATGTGCAGTATAAATACAGCATAACATTTATTGTTTCATAGAAACAAAATAGAAGAAAAATGCTGCAAGTAAAATGCCTGTGTAAATTACACACTCAAATGCCTTTCTAAAATCGTTATAACGAATATTACCTTGTTTTCCTTATGAGTCATTTATTTTTCAGATTTATACTACGGTTATTGAATTTATTCGCCTTTTGTCGCAGTTTTGATACGTTATTCTTACAAATTTAGTAAACTTGAATTAAGTATTGCAATATATCAAGCTTGCACTAGTCCGGCCAAAATGCAAGCGGTAACGCCCAATCAAAGGGATAGATATAAACTTTAACAACTCACCTTAGTCTCGAGAACAATTCTTGTGACAAAGTCTAAATATTAACTAACTAAACCAGTCTATAAGTTGAAAGGTAAACTGTACTACTTGCTGTACTACGAACCCGAAATAAATCAATAGTTAATTGATTCTAAAATCATTATAGAATCGAAAAATTTAATTTATTTAAATTTTTTTCTTATAAAATTTATTTTTGAACGTTATTTACATAAAATAACTTATCAACAGGCACATAACAAGAAGATTAATCAAAATGAAGTAACTTCTTAATAAACCAAAACAAGTCGTCTGGTAAAAATTAAATATAAATTAAAAAATATTTCAATCCATATCGAGATAATAATATATAATGTGATATATTATATTCATATATTATAATCAAGCTTTAGTTTCAATGACAATACATTTGTGCACTTAATATTCGACGATCATGTTTCACATTTGTTCTACGCGTCATCCATTATAATTAAAAATACGATCAACATTACAAGGACTAATTAATATCATAACAATAACTTTACATAACAAAACTATACTACCATAACCTAAAGAAAATATGTGAAATTGTTCAACCACTTTTAAAACTCCCAGCCATTAGTGTTCTATATACAAATTCAATAAAAACGGTCTAAAAGTACCTCCTTGGGCCAAACTTTCTACAAAGCTTTTTAGTATAATTTTCACTATTTCATGTGATTAATTGAGACCGTGTTGTTGTTTCGTCGATTTTGTTGACGATTATTTGAATTTCACGAATAATACTAATAATACCCTTGATAATATTTCATATGAACATCAGATCACGCAGATCTACTATCGAAACACTGTATTTAAATGACGCATTGATGATCTTATTCGTACGAATCAGTAGTTATGGAAATTAATATTGCATAACATGTTTAATTCTTTTGCAAAATTACATTTACTCGATGTTAACTTTCATTATCTCGCTCGATAGCTAGTATATGGTCTAAACTGAAAGCGTTATCCTCGAAATATATCAAACCAGTTTCCACAAATCTTGCAAGCACGTTAAATTGCTTTGCGGTACGGCTTTATGGATTTTGCTTTGCAACACTGGTTTTCCCATAGCATGAATCCTGTGGTGTTATGGAAAATGATTTAGTTTGCCTTACTTATCATCTTCTACCAGTTTGACGCTGTCTTCGTCTCGGCGGTTCGAATGCGGTCTCCGCAAAGGACGTGGATGTTGTAGGATGGAAAACCTTTCCGTTTGTTGCGTACTGGGCTTTTTACTGAGAGCGGTACGAAGGTGGGCTTCGCCTGTAAAATAATAATAATAATAATATTCTTTATTGTACACCAAAAGTAATAAACAAAAAAAATACAAGAAGTTTGGTACAGTAGGCGGCCTTATCGCTATAGAGCGATCTCTTCCAGGCAACCTTAGGGGAGAGAACTTAATATTTATAATGTTAATGGTAGGGGTGCACAACCTACAAATACAAAGTTTATAAATTGTATACGATGACACAATAAGAAAAGACATAAAGTGAGATTAAAAAAAAACAGAAAGTAATGTGTGTATGAGGTAAAAGAAATAAAAAACAATAAAAGAAAGAGAGATTAGATAAAACTGAATTATGTAGTTAAGTAGTATTGTTTGACCTTAGTTTTGAAAATAGAAAGAGTAGGAGATTTTCTTATATCAAGGGGAAGTGTGTTCCATAAAAGTACAGCTTTGACAGTGAAAGAATTTCAATTCAAAGAATTCCAAAAAATAACACATTCTTTTCGAACATTCGTTTAAATAGAATTAATCGTAAATCTCAGATTAACGTGGCCAGCCAAGTATAAGCTAACATTAGCTAAGCATTCTATTCCAGACGGTATACTTACTTAACACATATTATTTGTGAATTGTAAATGAGTATATTAAAATCTAGCTAAAGCTATGTTATTTTATTCCAATTAAACTTTTACATGATTAAACTGGTTAAGATGCCGTAAGAATTAAGGGGAAAGATATCATAAGAAGGCTGATGTAGTCAAAAATGTTATGACAACGTCATTTCTGGTTAAAAATATTGTCAGAAGATTTAATTGGTAAGAGAGGAGAAATTCGCTTGTACTTGAAATAAATTCGACTGCTAAATCTTATTGTAAGAAGAGTCACATAAAATAATCAGGGTTTCCCGTAATGAATGGATAACCTTGTAACACCTGATAGTGCATCTAGTCACGACTTATAACCGCTACTCATATAATTTACTACATATCAAATCAATATTCTTTATTCAAGTAAACTTGTAAACAAGTGCTTTTGAATCGTCAACTTTACTGCTGGTTCGGAAAGCTGTTCCTGCCGAGAAGAGCCAGCAAGAAACTCGGCGGTTGCTCTTTTTAAAATATAAATCTCAGAACTAGTTACATTTCTTTATTACTGTCTTGTACAGGGTAGAAGCTCATCTATATCCACATATCCTTATCATCTAAGTAATCTTCAACAGTATAGTAGGCTTTCTGTATCAGCCTCTTTTTAACAGTGTTTTTAAACTGCTGTAATGGCATGACCAAAATTGATTTCGGAATTTTATTATAGAATCTTATACCCAAACCCACAAACGATTTACGTACTTTTGCAAGGCGCAAAGCAGGAGTCGCAAGCTTATGTCGGTTCCTACTTTGTCTATTATATACATCACCTATCGTTTTATAATTCTTTATATTTTTATGTACAAAAATTACGTTATTTAAAATATACTGTGAAGCAAATGTTAGAATACCTGTTTCCTTAAACTTCTCTATCTATTTCTACAGTTCATGAAGATTATTATAATACCAAAAAACCCACACATTTTACTTATTTATAGCCTCGCTAAACAGAAACGCAAAGTAGTGTGAGTAAATTCAACGTTTAAAAAAAAATCATAACTTACTTGCATTATCAGAGATACATGATAGATGCATTATAGAGATAGATGCATTACCTGCATATCTCTAGAGAGTTTTATTATATTTTTTATTTATTATGGTTCGCCATATTGTTACATATGTTTAATAGTAAAATGCAAGATTAATATAATAGTACAATTACTATGTACGTTTTAAGGCAAACACGACTTGAACCTAGATTAAACTAATTACAGACAAAATACTTAATTTCTAACACTTATTACAAAATTTTACCAAAGAAAAAGAAGCATCGTGATAGGTCTTAGCTCCAAACCCTTCTCTCGAGAAACGGAGAGAGGAGGCCTATTCCCAGCAGTGGGATTGTAACAGGCCGTTACTTTACTTTTTTATACTTATAGTTATCTTCCACTTTACAAGAAAATTTACCTGGTAAAGATAAAGGTCGGCCGCACAAACTCAGGTCATGAGACCTCGGAGACACCGATCTGGAAGACCTTGGTCGGCTAGGGGTATTGTTATTTTTGATCTCATCATTTCTTGTACCACGCCGTGGAGATCTCGACGGTAGAAGCTCCTGGTTTAAATAAGGGTATATATACTTAATACGAACTCAAATTCAAATTCAAAATATTCTTTATTCAAGTAAACTTGTAAACAAGCGCTTTTGAATCGTCAACTTTACTGCTGGTTCGGAAAGCTGTTCGAGAAGAAACTCGGCGGTTGCTTTTTTTGAAATATAAATCTTAAAACTAGTTACATTTAGTTATTACTGTCTTGTACAGGGTAGAAGTGCAGCTATATCCACACATCCTTATCATCTAAATAATCTTAAACAGTATAGTAGGCTTTCTGTGTCAGCCTCTTTTTAAGAGTATTTTTTAACTGCTGTAATGGCATGGCCAAAATTGGTTTCGGAATTTTATTATAGAATCTTATACCCAAACCCATAAACGATGTACTTTTGCTAGGCGCAAAGCAGGAGTCGCAAGCTTATGTCGATTCCTACTTTGTCTATCATATACAACACCTATCGTTTCATAATTCTTTAATTTTTATGAACAAAAATTAGTAGGTAAAAATTAGTTGTAAAGGTAAAGATATCCCAATAAGTAAATACATATAACTAAGAAATCATATGTTCTGTTCTTATAACACAACTCTTATAAGAAAAATTCGAATATTTTATAATATAGATTAGAATACTCTCTGGCTGCTGACATATTAATATGAATTTCTTAGAACATAGATAGTAGGAAAAGATATTAATGAAGCGGCGGATTTAACAGTGACTCTGAGTAGGCTTGAGTCTAGGGCAGAAAACTTAAGTAAAGTAAATTTTTAATTATATATAACCTAATTTTACTATAACAAAGTTATAGCTTAATTATTATAAAAGAAAATACTGTAGGAACTATATAAATAATATAAGAACTTTTATATTACAGGAATACTATAGGTACTTTCATTTAAAGAAGGACGGAAAAATACTTAATACCTACTTACACGAGTAGCGCCAGAGTTGACGAATGATAGAAGAGAATGGAAGAGGAAAACATGTTGTACCGACCCCACTTAGAGTGGGATAAGGGTAGGAGAAAGAAGACCTACTTACACCTAAGAAATCAGTAAATACGCCGCTATTTTAATGGAAAGTAGGAATCAATAGTAATGAGATAAACATTTAATGATAAATCACTTGTACTGAGTAAAGAAATAATATACACCAACCCATTTATGTGCTAAAATTCTCTAAGTGACAAGACATGTACAAAAATTACGGATATTAGTAATTGATATCAGGAATATATTAATATCCTTTTATTATGTCGGCAAAGGTAATAGTCAACATCTCGCATCTAAGTATAGCGGTGTGCATAAGTGAATAGCGAAGGTAAAAGTAAAGTAAAGTAACAGCCTGTTACTATGCCCACTGCTGGGCTAATGCCTGCTCTCTCCGTTTTTGGATAGAAGGATTGGAGCTAAGACCTACCACACTGCTCCAATGCGGATTGGTAGGTTACACATATCAACAGAATTCTCTAGAGATATGCAGGTTTCCTCACGATGTTTTCCTTTACCGAAAAGCGTGTGATAAATTGCAATTATCAATGAGTTTTAATAGAAAAACTCATCGGTGTCTGCCCGGGTTTGAACTCGTGTTTCCCTCAAAAGTGTCGCAAGCAAAATATTTTTTATTATTACTCTTGTGTCTAAGTCGTTACTCTGATTATCTTTCATTGAACTACAGTTACACTAGTAAAATTTACTGTCTAAATATGCTTATATGTTTGTGTAATTAAATTTCTAGCATGTCTGGATTCTGGAGAATTTGTTTATAATTTTCACTACTACTTTTACCTGCTATAGTAGGTTTGGTAGGTTACACATATCCCTAGATTCTCTAGTGATATGCAGGTTTCCTCACGATGTTTTCCTTCACCGAAAAGCGTGTGATAAATTGCAGTCAGCGAAGGTAGGTGCTTTCAATATGTACGCACGTGGCTCGCAAACACACATGTCTTGTCAGTAGGTGTCAAACACACATGTCTTGTCAGTAGGTGTCAAACACACATGTCTTGTCAGTAGGTGTCAAACACACATGTCTTGTCAGTAGGTGTCAAACACACATGTCTTGTCATGTAAAGCATTATTCAAGGAATGTGCGGACAACACAAGTATTATTAAACACATGTTAGTAACCTTCTCCTGAGAATTCGAGTAAGCGCTATACGAGACAGGCGTGTCCGTTGTGAAGTCGAAAGCGCTTGATGCACGGAACGACAGCGTGTCTTCGTCCGAGCAGCGAGAAATATCATTATTAGTATGTTATATAACTTAGAAACTACTGTGAGACACATAGAGGATAAATAATAAATATATAAATATATGGGACACTAACACACACGGGCGTTCGTCCCCAAAGTAAGTAACTTAATACTTGTGTTATGGGTGACGGACAACTGGTACATATATAATTTTAAATGCATACTTAAATACAAATATACATGCCGTGTGGTATCTGGCTGAATAGAATAGACCACCCTCATTTCTTACCGAGGTGTCGTAAAAGGCGACTAAGATAAACGACCAGAACCGGATAAGGGAGGATGATAATGACTTAAATATACACCCAGGCTCGAAGAACCAACAGATTGTTTGTAGAAAACGTTGGCCCTCAGCGGAAATCGAATCCGCGACCCGCGGAGCTGAAAGCAGGCTTGCTAACCACTGCGCCAACGGGCCAGTCGGTCATAAACCAGCTACGATCACCAGCTGACTTCACATAATCAGGCTAGGTTCATATAAACTAGATCAAAATCACGACGTGATCGCGTTTATCTTACAGACAATTTTGGGTTCAAACCCCAGTCAGGTTACTATAAAAAATTAACTAGGTCTCCTGTACTTGTAATGGCAAAATCAAATTTTATTCCAAATACCTAAGTAAAACTTCATGAACATAGCCCATTTTAAACACTATGATATATATGTTAAGCAATTGTTAAAAGAGATTAATATTTCATTAATAATTAATAATGTATTATTCATAAAAAAATAAAACAATGCTTATATCATTAATATTCTATAAAAACCTCTATAATTAATAAAAGTATAGCAACAGTTTATACCCCCTTAATTAATATAAAAAATAAGAAAATTACATTAATATATGTCCCTCATTTTTATATGTATACTTTCTTTATTAATAGAATAATTTTTTATAAATATATAAAACTAATAAATCTATAACATCCCTCAATCAGTACTTGATGAAAAATAAAATTATATAAATAAAGAAGTCACATAAAATAAATTGACATAAAACCACATAAAAAAAACAATTGTTATGTATTATGTAACCATAAAAATAAGAATTAGGTTTTGGTTTGCGGAGATCCATACAGTGAAATTAAAATAAAATTATTTTGCTATTATATTCATAACTTATGCAGATTATTGCAAAATATTTTTTATATTTTGGTTATAAAATTATAATGTTGAGAGACCGGCTATACTCACGTCTTATTTTATCGGATGAGCCCGACTAGTTTCAAGGCCATACGAAGCTCTTATTCATGAGCTCTTCACGCGGCGTTACCGCGGCGGGAAATCCGATAAAATAAGACGTGAGTATAGCCGGTCTCTCAACATCAATAATGAATACCACTCTCGAGTTTACGAGTTTTAGAACGAGTTTAAATTCAAAAATATATAATTATAATTATGTAAAATAGAATAAAATGTGTTATAGAAGGTCCTGGTGTAGTTTTATGTAAGAAAAAATTGCCAACATGTCTTAGTACTAATTTTCATTTATGTGTACAAGATCTGTGTATTGTCTATTCATACCATGAGGCCAGCAGTTTGTTGGTGGTGGAGATCTTATCAGATGTTCATGGACCTCTTTGAGCGTCATTGGATCATCTTCAACAAAGTCTAATGCCGTGCTACCAAATTCCTGAAAATATCACAAAACTAAGCTTTTGTTCGATACACTGATAATTTAACATATATATTTCATATCTTGTCTAATTTCCAAGACAGGCTATTACTATAATAGATATCTATCATGGTCCTAACCATGCTTCTCTTAATTATAATAAATTTTAAATATTATTGTTAATAGTAAATAAATATTTCATCTATTACTGATTCTCCTTTGGTATGCGACAAGACTATCCAAATGTGCCAAAAATTATAGACCATCTTAAGGACTATACCTACATTGTTATTGTTAGATATGAATAATATTGTTTTATAAAGATAATTATTTAAGTTATTAATAATTGATTTAAAAGATTTATAGAAGCAGGTGTTACTTTGCGGAATTCCATATTACAAGCAATATAACAGAACTAACTACTTTGCTATAATCCGCACAGGTTAAGCAAATGATCAGCACTTATCACTGATAGCTTCGGGCTATCAGTGATAAGTGCTGATCTCGAATCTCAGTTGTTTTTTATTTTATTTTTTTACAGGTTGTATTAATTTTCTTTTTTATTCATTCTTTCTTTTTTTTTTAACTTTACGATTATATAAAATTACTATAGTTAAATTATATCTCTCAGTTGTCGTAACTTACTTTGAAAGTTGTTATTACCTTTAATTAAAATACTACTTATTTTAAGTTGTTCAATGTATTAGAGTAATGTGAAGTGTGTATTTTGTTGGTGATCTATAAATAAATAAATAAATAAATAAATGCATGCAAAGCTAATGTGTATGAAGCAGGCAAAATCTACGCACCTTACACATGCAGGACAAGCCACCATATGCACCCCAAGGCGCCTCCACCAGCAACAACGCACACAAGGTATGGTAAGGTGTAAGGTGCATAGATTTTGCCTGCTTCATACACATTAGCTTTGCATGCATTCGCTTAACCTGTGCGGTTATAGCAAAGTAGTTAGTTCTGTTATATTACTCAATAGGAATTTCAGCCTACTTCTATTCTACTACTAGGAAGTAGATTGAGGATAATTCTACAACCATATCAATGTTAAATTTAGATTAAATCATTTCATACTGATATAGACTATTGTTATATTTACCTGTGACATTAGTATTGTATCATCAGATTCACATTCATCTGCATGACTATCTATTAAACTCTCTCTGCTCGCCATTACTTGCTGTAAACATTACATGATCGTTTTAACATTCATTACATTACATACATACTTACATAAGGTCTAACTTATACCTGTAAATAGGGATTATCTTGTCTAGAAACTCTGAGTGCTTCCATATCCTGAGCTATGTTTCTCGTGCGGCCAGGAGTCAAGAGTACAGCTGGCGATGCACTCATATTAGGACCTAAAACTTTACTAAATGTTGTAGCCTTAATAATTCTGTTTGAGATTATCACATTCGTTTAATATCTTACTAAATCACTTTACGTACCTGACAGGGAATCGCTACTACCCTGCATTTTACACTTTTAGCAGCTTATAACGATTGAAATAAAATTATATTTATTAACTCTCCATGAAGATATTTTTTTTACGCCGAAGCGATAGATTTTATGTAAAGATAATGTATGTAGCAGTATGATAATTAGAACACTTTCGACAAATATGGAATATTTGTAATGCTCGCAATCGTGTAATTTCCGAGGATGAACGATAATAATTCAAATTTTTAATTCGCAAAAAAATGTGCGAACTGCGAAGACGACCAAAAGCATAGACTACTAACTAAAATAAAGACGACAATGTTTCATACTTTGGCGCGTTAGAATATTAGGAAGAGTGGGAGATGGTGGGAGGTGCGGATACGTACTATAGGTACTAATTATAGTCATTCATAGAAATGTATCTGCCTCTCACCCGTTTCATTCATAAATCCGGAAATAGTCTCAGCTCTGACTCTCTCTAACACATGGAAATTTACTACGCGTAATATATATAACGAATGACGTAAATTCGTAGTAAAATTAGTGATGTACTTGTTGTGCTAAAACCGTAACTAGTGATTCCAAAGTTTTATCGATTCGTATTTTTCTGTTACCGATTATTTCAGTTACCGGTTTTCTTCTACATACTAATATTAATCTTAAAATTTAAATAAAACAAAATATTTTAGTAACTTCTTTATTAAATTTATTATTGAATTAAAAAAAATGTTTTAAAAACAGCGCATAGAGATGCAAAAAATTTAACTCAGCATACGTGCCAAAAATTTTTTTTCCCAAACACGCTAAAAGTATAACAAAAAAACACAAATATAATTTGTACATAGAAAACAGAATAAGCCGACAAAAAGTTATTCAAACAGAGATTTCACAGGCCTCAAACATAGACACGTAAGCGATCATGTATCTTTAAATTGGATTTGTAACTTATAAACAAAAAAAAGGAATTTTATACATTCACTCGAAACAATTTACAAGATCAATATTTGAAACGATAGATGTCGTTTTTGGTAAATTATAAATATTAGAGTGAGAATGTATGTGCAATCGCATATCACTTATGGTAATGAACGGGTCTTATATCTACTTATATTATTTACAATCAAATCAATTAACACCTGAGATTAATACATAGTTAAGAAAGAATGAAATCACGAAATTATAGTATTATTTGAAATAATTATCACGCTTAAACGAAGTATGCTCCATAACTTATTTAACTAAATGGAAACATGTAAAAAAGTACTTTGTAGTAGTAGGCACAAAACACATTATTTTACCATTAAACCATACAAATATCTAATATATAACAACAATATATAAACTTAGTTATAGTTTTCGCACTATTTGATTATGGCGTGATTGCTATCAATATTTTTTTTAAACTTTGAAGCAAATAAATAAGTATTATTTAATATCAACTTAGAAAAACCTAAACATAAAGTATTTTAAACATTTTCAAGTATATTAATAAAGTATTACAGTATTACAGAGTTAATTCATAGAATATTGATATTATGTTACATACATATATATTTATGTTTTGCTATACTTTAATATGGCAAAATATATATAAAATACAAGGTACAAATATTCAATTTTATAAAATAAATATTCATTAAAGATATTATTTTGACAACTTCAGTTCAATTTGTATTTCTTCATTTGTCAATTTAGTTATTGTAATGACATGGTTTTGTTTGTTTACATTAAGTGAAGTATCTACTTATGGAATATAAAAATAATAAAATTTATCCAACAAGAAAACTATATCGCTTTACAAATGTTAAGAATAGGAATTTCAGTTTGCTACTTTTGCCTCATGTATTTCAAATAACCCTACTTCTGATAAAAAATTTACATTTCAATTCCCTTTTTTCAGCTATCTGTAAATTCTTCTAGTAAAAATAATAATATAATTTTTCAAGTAGACTAAACAAATCGTTGACTTAATAAGTCTTTTCTTAAACATATATAATACTGTTCAAAAGACATAAGTTTCTGTGATGGATAATATAATTTCAGACATGTGATGTCACTGGCAATATATTCTCTATTTTTTATTAAAGCAATTTAATCAAATCTTTCAATTTTATTAGAAAACAGCGTACTTATAAAAATTTCAAAATTTACAAAATTCAGATTTTTCATTCAATAAAATATATCGCTTGTGGAATGCAATAGTGGCACTATTAAAAAACACGTCTATCGGAATAGGAATAAAATGTGTAAATGTTAAAGTACACATTCTATTCAGCACCAACACAAGAAGAACTCATGGTTCAATATTAGGCCGTCGTTTCAAACTATAACAATTTTTATACATTTTCCTTAGCAACAAAAACTATAAACCCATTTCAAAAGATCTCAATCAACCAGTCTCAAAATATAATTTTTTGCGATATATCGATGTACCGCACCGAAAATATACGGATTAGATTTGGAACATATTTCTGATGGAATATTAGGTTCTGTAACTATCAAACTTCTGCCTATCACTGAGAATTCCTAACATTTTATCACTATCATCGGCACATTAGCATACAAAGATTTACTGGTACTAATATTATTAACCAATAATGTTTTAAACTAACAAAACAACAAAATTACGATCAGTGCTAGTGTGTCAGCTACCTTATCTATGATTATGAGAAAAAAATCCATGGGCTCCTAGTTAACGTCCTTCAAACTTTATATTGTTTGTCAATTTGAATATTATGAATACAATTTTATAGACATTGGTTTGCTTTTTCTTGAGTCTCAAGCATCAAATCGCATTGACTTTTACAGCTGAACTTCAAAATTCAGAATGGTTTGAATTTACTGACAAAGAGAAATTTTAGATGTCCACTACTATAATCAGAACAGGTATTTTATGCCAAATTATTATTAATATTGGTGCTAAATAATTGTGATCCAACTGAAGCTCTTCATATATCTTCATCTGCATCATGTGGCTGGTAGATACTTCCCGGCGGAGGATTGTGCAGCTACTGATCCTGTAATGCATATGTATTGTTTAAATAATGTTATGATACTAAAAATAGTGATTGCAAAAGCAATTTTACAGACAATCTTGGCATATAGAATTGACAATATTTTGGTAGATGCAAAACAATAATAAACTTGCGCAATTTTATGTAGAAATAAATACTACGTATAACAATTAAGAATTTTCCTTTTATGAAAATTATTCTTAATCTTAGAAAATTTACAGGAAATAAAGTATTATAATAGAAATGTTTAAATATACAATTTGTTATTATAAACTGTACCAATATTATTAATCTAGTATTATTTAAATAAACCAAGAACTTTAATAACACATTTTATAATAATTAGAATTACAATCTGTATTTTATCCTGTTCTCATAAGAATAACAGGGTTGCTTGCATACTTAATGTTACAGCGAGTTATAAATGTCTATTTTGTGAGTTTTATTTAATAAATAAATAGAGAGTGGCTTGTGTACATTAGAACACTCCTAAAAATATATATAATATTTTCCTGTTCCTGAAAGAAAATTGAACTTTTTAACCCTATCTGTTAGTATATAAGCTTCAATTGTTGTGTATTGTGTGTGATGCTTTAACAAATAACAGACAGAAAGATAGATTCTATATTTAAAAATATATTCCTGCTCTTAAATAGTGTCCTCAAAATATTTTTATATTGGTCTTTAACTAACAGACTTGACTGTGTCTAGAGTTCTGATATTTAGGTAAAATCTCTACAAGTGATGTCTAGATGTCTTACTTTGCCAGTTTTATATAGACACTATAAATATATATATTTTTTTGTTGTTAAATAGGCGAGCGCTTGACTGTAATCATGCCTCATGGTAAGCAATGATACAGTTTAATATGGAGCACGCTTACCTAGAAGATGCCTATTCACTCTTGCCTTAAAGGTACCCATATTGTAAGTATTGGAAAAGATAGATGCCAGGAGAGAATTCCATTCCCTTGCTGTGTGCAACAAAAAAGACGAAGCGAAGCGTTGTGTGCGTCTTCGTGGAATGTCGATGACATAAGGGTGGAACTTCTCCTGGTGCCTAGCGGTGCGATGATTGAACGGCGAAGGTGAAATAAGTTCATGAAGTACCTGGGCACACTCTCCGAAATATATCTTGTAGAAAACCGATAAACAGGCAACTCTGCGCGGGTGTTGCGGACTCTGCAATTTGGCATTTGTCAGGGTCTCATCACCTATGAGTTCCTGGCACGTCGATCCACCGAGTCCAAAGCATCCAATTGGTATTTGGCAGATCCTTCCTACAAATGGCAGCAGTATATTTTAAAATTAATAAAATAGTAGGTATATCTGTGTCTCTTTGTAACTTAAATATCTTTGATTATGTACTGTTAGCAAACCAGGTTTTAAATAAGAAGCTTTCCAAATACTGTAACTCAGCATCATTGTCACATGACAAAAAAAAGTTAGAATAATTATCACTAACATATCTTTACATCTGTTCTTATATCACATACTTATATCACTCTAAAAGAGAAATAATTGATTTATACAGTATTTTATTATATCTCAAATCGAATGGCCCACTATATATATCAGCTTCAGATGTACCTAATTTTAAGTGAAAGTGAAATAGCCAGACAGACATACAGGCATTGAATTAATATTTACTTGCCTTCATCTTGTCATAAAAATTGGGCTAATCATTTGCTTCATCCCACAAAGCATCAGCATATATAGCCTAGGACGTCATCCCACTGAGTACTCTCTTTGGCAATTACAAGGTTGGTCTGAAAAATATTACACAAAGATTTCAATAAACATGGAACATCGATAGTATCGAAATAACTTTATATTTGACTGGCCCTTTGGCGCAGTGGGTATTGACCCCGCCTTCAGTTCCGCTGGTCGCGGGTTCGATTCCATCCGAAGGCCAACATCTTTTATAAACAATTTGTTGGTTCTTCGAGCCTGGGTATATATTTGTATTTAAATATGCATTTAAAATTATATATGTAGTATATCTACCAGTTGTCCGTCAGCCATAACTCAATTTTATTATTATTATTAAAGAATTAAAGATTGTCTATAATATATTTTCTCTTACAGAAAAAATAATAAACTATCAATAAATAAATACTTTAAACATAGGATATAACTGATATTGGTTAAGATTCGATTCAATGAACACATAATAAATATTATTATGAAAGGAAATGTTTTAACAATTTTGTATATTTTATTTTAAGATTAAATTTTATAATATTAGTATGTCGAATAAAAAAAAGATCTTTGAGGATCAGCTTTGAGGTCCCTGCCTAACACCATAGAAACATATTAAAACAGATTGAAAAATCCAAATGTTTTCATCACCAGCAAAAAAAGTTATTATAAAATGATTTATTGTATTCAATGGGGAATTTTATAACAAAGAAATTGGTATATCAATTATAAGTATAATTATTATACATATAGTAATAACATGATCTAAAAATTAAGGTAAAAAATTAGTACACCCTCCTGCTTCTTGTCAGTCAAAGGGTTAAAGTTATTACTTGAATGATTTGTAATAAAAAAAAGACTTACATACTTAATCTTGTTGTCGCAGGTATGTGTAGAAATTGTTAGATAAGATGGTAGGTAGCTTGAGTGTCATCTTTTTCACAAATATAACGGTATATATTTATAGCCTTTAGTCATACAGTCTAGTCTTAAATTTCTGAAAATATTTTTGGTAAAATTGAGAATAAATTCTGTTAAGTACAAACAGTAGCATATATAAGTGATTAATTAAACAAAATAATTATTCTTTTGTAGTATTATTGAACAGTCTTTCTAAATTGCTATTATTCTTTCATTCAGTACACATAGCACTATATTGTTTATCAGCACTGTAAATGTAAATATATCTTAAACCACAAATCAGATCATGTGATAATCAAATTTAGACAAAAATTACATAAATTTATTTTGAGTTGCTTATATATTACAGAATATGCAATTGATTCAAGAATCCTGGGATTTGACTTTCTGTACATCTGTTTAAACAGTCTTAAAATTTGCTTTGGCTTTTTAATTACAAACCAACAATAGTTTTATATAAAGCAATATACTCTATTGCTTTATACAGAATAAACTTTCTCTATTATACTATTTACTCGTTTTTTATCTGAGTGTCATTTTTAAAAACCTGACAATAAGTTTTAAATTACATGTTAATATATTACATGTTACTTCAATCAAAAATACTGTAAAGAATGTAACTTTATGTTCACACAGTTCACAAGTATTGGTTTCTAAGCTATCTATAAAATTAAGGTATAAGAGGTACACAATGATTTCCAATGAGCAAGCGGATCTGAAAATATTTTTACATTTTATGCTATGACAGCGAACTCCATTTTTCAAAACCATTTTAATTCTGTTCACATTATTAATAACTAATATTCACCCTTAAAACCATTTAAAACAGCTTCTAATAAACTAACTTAAGACTTTAATGCTACATTATTGATCGTTTATAGAGCAACAAGACCACTAGACCCTTTAATATAAAATTGCAGGACATAATATATTAATATTGTCAATCTAAATTAATGTGCGTAACGTACAACAGTAATAATGAAATTATTTTGCTATAAACCGCGCAATTTTCATATTACGATAATTGAATCAGTTGTTAAAAATTTTACTGCAGTAATAGTTTTGAAATACAATTTCAGCTTGCAAGGAATTAGGTTATTATATTTAGAATGTGAGAATATAAATTTTAAGAATGCTCTTACTATTATAGAAATGCACAAAATTCATTAAAACTCAATACTTACATTAAAATTAAGTAAATCCTCTTCGTATTGTTTTTCCACGTGTTAACACACAATATTATTTCATTAGTACATATTTAAGAAATATCTCAACAGATATTAGTGAAATAAGACTTTATACATTTAAATTGTAATAAGCAATATTTGTTTTAAGTATATTTCTAACTAAATTAAAATAAAATTATCAATTTTTGTTAAAATTAAAGTAGTTAAACTTTTCAACGGGAAGTTTAAAAAATTTAAAATGGCTCCCATACTTTCATTGATAAATTTTCTTGTTATATTATACACTGTCAAAATAAGAATGAGTGCGTAATTAATATGTATGGCGGAGTGGAGCGAGATGCAGCTGAGACTATTTTCATACGATTCATTCATAAAAACGTGCATGTGCAAGAGGGATGCAAGAACTCTTGTATTGGCGCCCGTAGTAAAACTGCCCTGACCAAAAGTCTGATAAACAATTGACAGCTATCTTTTTAAAATAATCAATCTTTAATCTTGTTAGGCAAAAGTCATCCTTCTTACAGTCTATCACAGATAATAATTAATATTTGTAAGATCAAAAAATCATATTTCAATTGCTACTTACTGAATGAAACTAATATAAAGCAAACTATATTTTGTAACCTTTTTTACAAGATTGTAAATGAGAATTTAGTGACGCAAATTGCAAATGAATAGCAAATTCCTAAAAGTGAAATTCTAGGCATTACGAATAATGACCTTCTAAATTCTTTCACGCTCGATTAAACTAAATAAAAATCGTTGTTAATCATGCATAAAATAAGTTGAAACACTATTTAAGAAGCTTTTGTTTTGTTTATTCAAATAACATGTTCAGATATGATGATTAACCTACGTGTTGAATCGGTTATTATATGATTATAACGCCATAGCATTCTGATGCGCATTTCGTGCTTGCGTAATCAAGAAATCACTGCCAGGCTATTTTATGTAGCAAAACGCTTGTTTGAGATTTTACCGTTTTTTTTAGCAATTCATTAAGCCTTTTTTCGAGGGCGTTGCAACTACAATATCTCGTGCCATTATTTGGAACAGTAGTAGCACTTATGTAATCAATAAAAACTGACCACAAACATAACGCCAAATCAAAATGAACATTACAGTGCGCCGATCATACATTCTTGTCACTCGTATCCAGGGTCTCAGCAACCCTTTCACACCGTTTAAGCAGTTGGAGTCCTATCAACACTGCCATTTCAGGTGCGGGGTTGCCACTTCCGGTTGCAACTTCTCTCGATTTCCTATATTATCGCCATTTTGTGACTATTAAACTATGTCTATTTGATCTATCAAATACAAATTCGCCTTTACAAACACTTTAGAATATAGTCAAATTAAAATTAAAATGAAGCTACGACTGGTACAATCTATTCATCTATATCATCTGTTCTTATGATTATATCATCAAAAGTAACACTATTCGAAGAATGCATTTTATTTTAGCATCCAAAATTAATAATTAAGGATAGTAGGTGGAATGAAGCTTGGTCAGAGTATGTTATAATTGTTTAAAAATTCAGCGCTATTTAGTTTGATAGCACAATGTCTTTATTAACAGCAGCTTTAAATTAATATTGATTTTAAAAGGATTCAAAACTAAAGTAATGGACACAAATGAAACACATTTTTAGTATATAGTATATGAATTTATTTAACCTGAATAAAGGCACTATCTTAACCAAGAAGGCCCCACTCTGCTTATATTGGTTCGATGTGACAACAATTTTGTAAATAATACCATTTTCTACAACTTTAACAAATTTATCAAAGCGAACTTCCTTATATACATCGCAATTAATGTAATTTGCAGCGGTAATATTTTTATAACAATCGCATATAGTGCTAAGTGTAAAGTCCATATTGAAATATATGTGAAAGTTACATCAGGTTCAATCTAGCATAGTTTAATTCGTTGTTTAGAGTTCGTTGTCAACGAGGACGTACTGGACCGCACTGCCGTAGTCCAGGATTCGATTCTTGATCTCCTTAAGCCTAGCGATATAGTGTTTGTGAATCTTAGTATTGGTCCTAGTGTAGCGGAGGGCCGTTATCATTTTATCCACAGTGTAATGCAGCCACAGGATGTTTGTGTACGGCTCGAAATTCTTCCAATCATTACTGTAACAAAAATGGAAAGTATGAAATACATTAATTACACTAAGTTAAGCTAATAATATATGATATATATATACTTGATGCCAATGACTTCATGACTTTCCGTTTCATCACACACCACACTCACACATTCAACATAATAGTACATGACCACACTCACTCACAGACATGCTTTCACACTTTCTTTCGCACACAATTTCTTTATTGTAATGTATTATTTTTGTTTTTTATAATATTAATTTGATTTTTTTTTTACTGTGAGGATGGCATATGCAACACAGTTTAATACTATCGCAATGCCATCCTTGCATGTCTGTCAATGCGTTAGTTAATTTTAAAATACGTTTAAATCTATATGTATATAGTAATAATAAATAAAATAAATACAAATAAATAAATAAAAATTAAGCTAGCCGGTGTTACCATATTGCAGCTAGGCAAAACCATGCTGTTCCACTGTGTATTGGTAAGTTTTACATATTATATATATATTCTATGAGTCATTGTTGCCTACTTGGGGAACACACAATTTTAAAACATGTTTGGTTATACATATAAATAATATTCTTGCTCTTTCCGAAACAGGGAAAGCACATATAGATTTGCCCAAGTTCGACACAAGCCATTGCAATCAACGTTTAATTTACATAAAGAAATAAGGTTATTTCCCAGCATCATTCTCCTGCCCTTATCCCAATCTAAGTGGGGTCTTTACAACATGTTACAAATATGTTGTCACATGATTTGGCTATGTATTTTACGACCGACCGCCTGCCTGATGTCATCTTACCTTAGTCACCTTTTACGACACCTCGGTAAGAAATGAGAGTGGTCCATTCTATGCAGCCGGATACCACACGGCACATACCTTTGTCGCCTCTTACGACAGACAGACTGACAGACAGCCTCTTACGAGAGGTCACAAACAGCTTACGATACCTGCGTCGCGACTCAGCAGAGTTAGCAACTCATTTGTTGGTCTCGCTATTCGCTTCTATAATAAAATTCCTCAATCCATTCTAGACCAGTGTACAGAAAGATTCCAATCAAGTGTAAATAATATGCTTTGTTTTGAAATATTTGGATGATAAGAAAGCCTGGATTTGAAAATCCTTTCAGCTTCATACAAGACAGCGGTTTAATGATGTATAATTGAAAATATTTAAAAGATTGACCGCCGAGTTTCTCGCTGGTTCTTCTCGGTAAGAGCAACATTCCGAACCAGTTGTAGCTTCATTAATCATATTGATGCTTGACGATTCAAAAGTGCCTGAAATGGTTTATTTAAAAAATATTATTTTGATTTGATTTGATTTGATTTGACTCAACCGCAAACACACGGTTAGTCAACTTAACTTATTTTGATTTTGACACCTCGGTAAGAAAGGAGGGTGGTCTACTCTGTTCTGCCGGATACCACACGGCGAAAAAGGTTATTTCCCAGCATATATAGAAATTATTTTCAGTATATAGTAGCAGTATGTGCTAATCACTCACCCAAGTTTCTCCCTCATAAGGCGGTAGACCTCGAACTGGTAGTCGCCGACCGCGTCGAACAGTCCGTCGTCGGCGGCCAGGTCGTTGTAGAGCGCGGCGCTGTCCGCTGGCGGCAGCCGCAGCGACAGCCGCGACAGCGAGTAGTCGATGATGGTGGCGGAGACCCCGCGCCGCGCCACGCGGTGCGTCCGCCCGCGGAGGACGAACGTCGCGTACTGAAACGACAACGCGGTCTTAGCACACACATACCACAGATAGAGACAACAATATGGGGGTAACAGAGAGAGTGACAGAGATAGAAATCTTATTCGTATTTAGAACGAACGTCGCTTAGTGAAACGACAACGCGGTCTTAGCACACAAATACCACAGAGGTAGAGACAACAATATGGGGGGAGCAGAGAGAGTGACAGAGATAGAAATCTTATTCGTATTTAGAACGAACGTCGCTTAGTGAAACGACAACGCGGTCTTAGCACACAAATAACACAGATAGAGACAGCAATATGAGAGTAACAGAGAGAGTGACAGAGATAGAATTCTTATTCGTATTTAGAACGAACGTCGCTTAGTGAAACGACAACGCGGTCTTAGCACACAAATACCACAGATAGAGACAGCAATATGAGGGTAACAGAGAGAGTGACAGAGATAGAAATCTTATTCGTATTTAGAACGAACATCGCTTAGTGAAACGACAACGCGGTCTTAGCACACAAACACCATAAATAGAGACAGCAATATGGGGGGTAACAGAGAGAGTGACAGAGATAGAAATCTAATTCGTATTTAGAACGAACATCGCTTAGTGAAACGACAACGCGGTCTTAGCACACAAACACCATAAATAGAGACAGCAATATGGGGGGTAACAGAGAGAGTGACAGAGATAGAAATCTTATTCGTATTTAGAACGAACGTCGCTTAGTGAAACGACAACGCGGTCTTAGCACACAAATACCACAGAGGTAGAGACAACAATATGGGGGGAGCAGAGAGAGTGACAGAGATAGAAATCTTATTCGTATTTAGAACGAACGTCGCTTAGTGAAACGACAACGCGGTCTTAGCACACAAATAACACAGATAGAGACAGCAATATGAGAGTAACAGAGAGAGTGACAGAGATAGAATTCTTATTCGTATTTAGAACGAACGTCGCTTAGTGAAACGACAACGCGGTCTTAGCACACAAATACCACAGATAGAGACAGCAATATGAGGGTAACAGAGAGAGTGACAGAGATAGAAATCTTATTCGTATTTAGAACGAACATCGCTTAGTGAAACGACAACGCGGTCTTAGCACACAAACACCATAAATAGAGACAGCAATATGGGGGGTAACAGAGAGAGTGACAGAGATAGAAATCTTATTCGTATTTAGAACGAACGTCGCTTAGTGAAACGACAACGCGGTCTTAGCACACAAATACCACAGAGGTAGAGACAACAATATGGGGGGAGCAGAGAGAGTGACAGAGATAGAAATCTTATTCGTATTTAGAACGAACGTCGCTTAGTGAAACGACAACGCGGTCTTAGCACACAAATAACACAGATAGAGACAGCAATATGAGAGTAACAGAGAGAGTGACAGAGATAGAATTCTTATTCGTATTTAGAACGAACGTCGCTTAGTGAAACGACAACGCGGTCTTAGCACACAAATACCACAGATAGAGACAGCAATATGAGGGTAACAGAGAGAGTGACAGAGATAGAAATCTTATTCGTATTTAGAACGAACGTCGCTTAGTGAAACGACAACGCGGTCTTAGCACACAAATAACACAGATAGACAGCAATATGAGGGTAACAGAGAGAGTGACAGAGATAGAAATCTTATTCGTATTTAGAACGAACGTCGCGTACTGAAATGAGAACAGTCTTAGCACTATGGATGGACAAAATCACCAATCACTTAGTGATCATGATATGATTCACTCATCATATAGCATCATCTGCTATTGCTATACTAAATTATAGATTTTCCATAAAAAAGTACAATAATATTACAAAGAAATGTTATCATTATATCATATGTATCGAGGTTATGTGGCACATTTACGATATTCCAAGTGAATATATTACCTAAAGTTTGATTTAAGAGATTGAATTGAATATTAATAAATAAGTATATGGGACACTTACACACACGGTTGTCTGTCCCCAAAGTAAGTAACTTAATACTTGTGTTATGGGTGACAGGCAACTGGTAATATACTACATATATAATTTTAAATACATACTTAAATACAAATACACACCCAGGCTCGAAGAACCATCAAATTGTTTGTAGAAAATGTTGGCCCTCGGCGGGAATCGAACCCGCGACCCGCGGATCTGAAGGCAGGGTCACTACCCACTGCGACAACGGGTATTATCGGATTATATCGACTTTTAAAATAACATATAAGTATAATTTATTTACGCTGTGATAGCCCAGCGGTGAGACCGTGCGACTCTTTCGAGGGGAACACGAGTTCAAACCCGGGCAGGCACCAATGAGTTTTTCTATTAAAACTCATGTGTCTAATTGATAATTTCAATTTATTACACGCTTTTCGGTGAAGGAAAACACCGTGAGGAAACCTGCATATCTCTAGAGAATTCTGGAGATATGTGTAACCTACCAATCCGCATTGGAGCAGCGTGGTAGGTCTTAGCTGCAACCCTTCTCTCCAGAAACGGAGAGAGGAGGCCTATTCCCAGCAGTGGGATTGTAACAGGCCGCTACTTTTATAATTTAATTAAATTTTACAAGTTTTATATGCACCTTCTGGTCAGTTGGCGATATCAGCACGTTACCCCAGTGAAGGTCACGATGTTCAAACTGGAACGCCTCCTCGGCAACCGCTAGACCGTATGCAACCTGGAAGTAGACAAAAACATATTTAGATTAAGATAAATACCTATTTATGTCGAAGATTACGCCATTGACTGACCCATTGGCACAGGTGACGACTCTAACTTCAGTAATCGAACCCGAAACCAGCGTAGATAAAAGCAGAGTAACTGTCAACTGTGCCAATGACCCATTCAACGTTGCTTTTAATAAATTTTGTTAAGACATTTAATAATTTTTTATTAATCAACTTTTTATCAACACAATTTACATTATACCGATATGTACTATTTACTTAAACCATCCGGAAGTATTGCACTATCTTTTGGTGAAAACCGTACAAAAATCCGTTCAGTAGATTTTGAGAATATCGATTACATACAGACAGCTTTTTGGGACTTTGTTTTATAATAAGTATAGATAGATATTTTCCTACAAACAACAATCGCGAAATACAACTTAACAATATTATTACTATAATACGAGTATCATGGACTTCCGCAAAGTCATCATTCTCCTGCCCTTATCCCACTCTAAGTGGGGTCGGCACAAAATGTTAAAAACATGTTGTCACATGATTCGGCTACGTATTTTACGACCGATCGCCTGCCTGACGTCAACTTACCGTAGTCGTATTTTACGACCCCTCGGTAAGAACTGAGGGTGGTCTATTCTGCCCAGCCAGATACCACACGGTGGGTCGACTTACCTTAGTCGCCTTTTACGACGCCTCGGTAAGAAATGAGGGTGGTCTATTCTACTCAGCCGGATACCAAACGGCAGGTGAACTTACCTTAGCTGCCTTTATTGACACCTCGGTAAGAAATGAGGGTGGTCTATTCTACTCAGCCGAATACCAAACGGCAGGTGAACTTACCTTAGTTGCCTTTTACGGCACTTAGATAAGAAATGAGGGCGGTCTATTCTACTCAGGTGGGTGCCACACGGCGGGTCGATTGACGTTAGTCGCCTTTTACGACACCTCGGTAAGAAATGAGGGTGGTCTATTCTACTCAACCGGATACCATACGGTAGGTCAACTTACCTTAGTTGCCTTTATTGACACCTCGGTAAGAAATGAGGGTGGTCTATTTTAGTCAGCCGGATACCACACATATAGTTTAATAAAATAAAAATATATATTATTAAAATATAGACTTAGTTTTAGATATGGAAATATAAAAAAACGTGCTTTAAAATAAACGCAAAAAACACACACACAAAAAAAAAACACTGGAACAGCGAAAGCGGCGCGCGACAACCGCGAAGGATAAGTGAAAATCTAGTCAAGAATTGCAACTTGATACTAGAGATTCACCCATCCTCCGAAGCCATCTTTGCACTCATGCAGTGGCTGAAATAAAAAAAATTAGAAAAAAAAAAAACTGTAACTTTGAACCAGACGGACGGACGTAAGAATAAATACAAATAACAGGATAGTAGCTTTATTTTCAAATCAAATCGAAATATGTGTGTATATATATCATAGATGGCATTGAAATAAGAATTACATTGAATATCTAACTCAATTAAACCTAATTTTGAATTCAATCACTAAAGTACTTACTTACTACTAAAAAAAAAAAAAAAGTTAACTTGTAAACTTGCTTTTGAATCGTAAACTTTACTGCTGGTTCGTAAAGCTGTTCCTACCGAGAAGAGCCAGCAACAAAGTCAGTTGTTGCTCTTTTCAACGAATAATTCTCATTACTAGTTAAATATAGTCATTAAAACTTGTATGGGGTCGAAGAGTAGTTATATCCACAAATTCTTATTTATTTATTTATGTACCAAAATTAAAATATATAAGAAAGAAAACAAGTACAAAGGATTACTTATCTCTATTAGAGATCTCTGCCAGCGACCCTTGGTGGTTTGAAAGTAAGTGAAAGCGTAGTATAGGTACATTAATAGTAAAAGATAAATTATTAAAAACACTATAAAACAATTATAAATTAAATTTGGATAAACTTACTTTCTTATGATCATAAAATAGAATACATATATATAATACAAGATAATACACTAATACTAATACAAAATATAATAAACCTACATAGATATAAGTTATGCGAGCGAGGAAAGGTAGTGTTGCTTTAGCCTTAGTTTGAAAATGTGCAAAGAAGGAGAGTCTTTAAAGATGCTATCTGGTAAAGAGTTCCAAAGACAGGATGCAAGGACTGTAAAAGACTTAGTAGAATAGTATGCTTTTTGTATAAGTCTTTTTTAAATAGTGTTTTTAAATTGCGGAATTTTTTTATAGAATCTTATGTCCAAAACAACAAACAACGACAAGGATGAAACAGTAATATTTTCGCTCTCTCGCCTCAGTATTTTTTAGTTTTTGGGTCAAGGTTTGTTTTGGTCATAATAGGGTACGGTCTTTGATTTCTATAAATCGTGGTTTTTTTTCAACTTGAAATAATTCTTGTGGCTAATAGGCAATAGGCATTCTATTATGACTAAATATATAAAAAGGACTTAAGTCGACTTATCAACATATTCACTCCTGGTAAGCTAGTAAATTGCCGAAAATAGGTATAAAGTGTATATATAATACATAAGTCAGGGTATTTTAATACAAAATGAAACATACCAAGTTACAACTATACAATATAGGTAAACTAAAAGTTTAACAAAAATGTGCAATCAAGGTATAACAAATCGCAACCGTATTTCATGCTTAAACTAAAAGCAGACTATTTACATTAAAATTTAAAATTAGAACTATTATTAATAATAAGTTAAACTTCATAGTTAAAAAGGATTTGTTCTAAAAGTCTTAAAAACTAACTTCTACCCAGACTTTGTCTAGCCTATGTAATATGAAACATATAATTGCAGAAACCCCCAAATGTATAAATAAATAAAAATCGCTGAATTTTAATCCAACAATAATTCAAATTAAAAAACAAATTTGCCAAATTCAAATTCCAAATGAATTGCTTTTATAAAGATCTCATTGAAATTAATTAATTGCAAGAGATACTAATACAATTTGCAATGTTTTCTCAAAAGTAATGACGATCATTTCTTGATATTTTGAAACATTCAATTCATTGCTTCTTACGAACGTTTCGCTGATTTGTCTTAATTAGATTTGCAGAATCACTTGCGAAATTCAATTACAAATTTATATAGATTAATTATTTACTAGAATATTAAAAGTGCTTGCAATAAATTGAAATTATTGAGGCAACATTTTAACCATTCAATAGAACCATAATTAAGTTTGTCCATGTGTTTGTTACGCTATCGAGGTTGATCAAATATAGCAATATACTTAAAAAAGTAAAAAGTAAAGTAACGGCCTGTAAATATCCCCTTGCTGGGATTAGGCCTCCTCTCTCCGCTTTTTGGAGAGAGGGATTGGAGCTAAGACCTACCACGCTGCTCCAATGCGGATTGGTAGGTTACAAATATCCCTAGAATTCTCTAGAGATATGCAGGTTTCCTCACAATGTTTTCCTTCACCGAAAAGCGTGTGATAAATTACAATTATCAATTAGACACATAAGTTTTAATAGAAAAACTCATTGGTGCCTGCCCGGGTTCGAACACATGTTCGTCTTTAGAGAGTCACATCACAGCTTTTTACTATACTATTTACTTTTTACTTATATACTTAGGTTAGTGTAATTAGAGCTTATATACCAGGCCAACATCTATATGTTTATATTATGTATTTCCTATGAAACAAAAAATTCCCGATTTTCCTTCGGGAACGAAACTTTTTCCAAAAGAATATATCAGACGAACACAAAACTCACGTTTTTCTCTTAGAATAAAGGACTAAAACAACATTTGATAAAAATATTTGACGTGAACGAATTGGTGTACAGATTACTTTCATATAAGTTAAACATTTCAATATCAGTATCGCGACCATTGCCAATATAATATTTTAACGAAACCCATAGAGTTACGCATACCACAGGTTGGGAACCAGTGCTTTAGGTGAATTATATTTGAGGGTGAATTGTATTTGATTCTTTTGGTTATTTCATCACTATTATGTATTTATTTCGATCTGGCTGATAGGTTAATTGTCTACATTTTTGTATAAGTAAAAACTATTTTCATACAAACTTTTTTTTATATTATATTTAACAGCTTCATCACTAGTACAACACTATGATCCGACTTCGGTCACTTTTATTTGTATGTTGAGATGTCTTTTATAACACAATCTATATGTATAGTGTTGGATTCTGCTAAAGCGGCGAGAACTGTATCATAGTCTTGATATCTTTCACCAGCACCTCGAGTTCATTATATAAAACCAGTGCTTTAGGTGAATCAAATTTCTAACGGAGTCTTATAAAGTTTACCTGCTGGAACAGAGCGAAGGCCTGTTCGGCGTTGTTGAACTGGTAGCTCTCGAGGTCCTGGCCGGCGTTGGCCAACTCGAGCACCATGAACTGCTGGTCCACGGGCAACACTGCTGGGTTGTCGTTATCCGAACCCTTGCACTCGTCGTACAACTCCCACAGATCGAGCAGGCGAGACGGGTAACTACCGTATACACAACGAACTGCTAGCACCTGGAAATTGTCAGAAAAGAATGCGGGATATTAAACATGGATTTCCAATTCGATTGACGTCAATCAAATTTTAACCTAAGACTGGGGTTTAATCAAGAAAGAGAACTTTCTGGAACGTTTAGTTTACTATATAAGCGAACCTTATATATATACCTTAGGGTTTTCACAAACAAAGTGAAACGGAAAATCAAATGCGCCCAAACAGCAATGGAAAGGAGTATGTTGAAGATAAGAAAAGTACACAAAGTAAAAAATGCCTCAATTAGACAAAAAACTAAATTCACCGCAAAAGCAAGCACTTACTTTGAAATGGAATTGGGCCGGACACTTATCACGATACATGGACAAGAGATGGACACTAGAGACAACACGATGGAAAGGCCTAGGGGGGAAACGAAACATTGGTAGACCAAGTGGAAGGTGGGCTGATGACATAACAGAAGTAGTAGGGAAAATTGGCTTAATATTGGCAAAGATAGAGCCAAATGGAAAGAACTGGAGGAGGCCTTTACCCAAAACGGGGTCCATATCTCAAATAGAATAGACTAACCTTACTAACATAATATAAGAAAACTTACAAACTACTAACTAACAACATTTGAAATGTATATTTAGAGATATGGAATAAATGGCTTTATTATTATTATTATTATATAAGCGAACCTACCATCAACTTGGATGATCATGAAATAAGGCTAATACAGAAAGCTTACTATACTATTGATGATTACTTAGACGATAAGAATGCGTGGGTATAGCTGCTACTCTTCGACATACAAGACATCAATAACTATATGTAACTAGTAATAATTATTCTTTGAAAAGAGCAACCGCCGCGTTTCTTGCTGGTTCTTCTCGGTAGGAACATCTTTCCGAACCAGCAATAGATGTTGACGATTCAAAAGCACTTGTTTACAAGTTTACTTGAATAAAGACTATTTTAAATTTGAATTTGACCCAAAATTAATCGGGTTCAAATTCGCTAGAGACATTCGCGCAGAGGACATTCTGGCATTTTCAGTTAGTTACAACTTAGCCTTGTGTTCCGTATCCCTACCACATGTAATATTGAATGGGGATTATCTATTGTGTTCGTATCCCTAACACCTTTAATAATGACTGGGGTTTAATCAAGAAATAGAACTTTCTGGATGAGTATACTATATGAGCGGTCGATAACCAACCTGGATGATGCAAAACAGATCTCAATTGTCTTTGGCATTCTGGCATTTTCGTTTGGTTACAACCGAATATTGTGTTCCGTATCCCTAAAACCTATAATAATGACGCGTTTAATCAAGAAATAGACCTTTCTGGATCGATTAGTAGATATAAGCGGACTTATCGCGCACCTAAGTGATTTAATTTTCGAATAGCGAACAGTTAGGTACTCCGAAGAGAAACAAGTGATACAAATGTAATATCATAGAAATTATCATAGAAAAAACTGTCTGCCTGATCGATTTTTTTTTCAAAAGCTACTTACGGATTTTCGTACAGTTTTTATTAAAAGATAGTGCAATTCTTGAGGAAGGTTTGTATTGACATGACATTTGTATATATAATATGACATTCTCCGGAACGGCTTAATCGATTTTGTTGGTTATACCTTGATATAGACTACTTTATCCTACAATTCCTGTGTGGTCAGCATTAACGCGGGAAATTTCACATCCGGTTAAGAACTAAAACATTAGCGACTAGTATAAAGTTGTTCAAGAGCAATAAAGTCTAATTATTTCACCACTGACGTCTATTAGAGTTCAATGCTCTGCTGATTTAACATCTGCCATATAAAGTTCATAGAAATAAATTTGCTTAATAAGTGTTACACGAATTTCCTTGTACCGATAAAACACGTGTGAATCACACGTGTTATTGTTATGTAATTTTCGTAAAACACTATGATGTCATCTTTCCTTACTTATTGTAAATCAAAGTCCTCCGCCCGCGGTCGGTCTGTCTGTTCGCGATAAAATCAAAAGAAAAGGATTTCCATCAATAAATTTTCATTTTCTCGTTTTCTAATATAAAACTACGATTTGGCATTCACTTTACCTGATTTCAGTTTATATTTTAATAAATATATGGGACACTTACACACACGGTCGTCCGTCCCAAAAGTAACTTAATACTTGTGTTATGGGTGACGGACAACTGGTAGATATACTAAATATATAATTTGAAATATATACTTAAATACAAATACGCACCCGCCGTGTGGTATCCGGCTGAGTAGAAAAGACCACCCTCATTTCTTACCGAGGTATCGTAATAGGCGACTAAGGTAAGTTGACGTCAGGCAGGCGGCCGGTCGTAGAATACGTAGCCAGATCATGTAACAACATGTTTGTAACACGTTGTGCCGACCCCAGTTAGAGCGGGATAAGGGCAGGAGGATGGTGATGACTTACACTACTTACACTTACTTCGATTTAAATTCTTAAATTCGTAATATCTTTTGATCGCGATGTCGGATTTCAATAATTTAAAAAGTATTTTGAAGGTATTGGAACAATTTTTAATAAAATGTCATTTAATGGGATAAGGATTAATACAGAGATACGAATAAAATGGTTTGATTATTGTCGGCACTTTTATCAACTTTTACAATGTAAAAAAAGTAGGTATATTGGCATAACTATAATAGTTAGATATATGGTATCGCGGACTTTTTTGTGGATATTGATAAGTTCTATAATATTGTAGAACATTTTTTTGTTATATCATCAATAGTTTCCGCAGCGCACACGATGAAAGATTTTTACGACTTAATTTTTCACACCTTATTACAATTTTACTAGGGATCCCTAGTTTTTTGGAAAATGTAATATAGCCTATGTTGTTCTGTTAAGAAGCAGCTTGAAAGAATGGTGAAAGAATTTATGAAATTGGTCCAGTAGTTTTTGCGTTAAAACATTACAAACATACACACATTCAAACAAATATACAAATCATTTCTCTTTATAATATTAGTATAAATTAGCATGAACCGCGAAAGTTTCAAATCTACCGTGTTCAAGTGGATTACGGCTTTTATGTCAATTTGAGCACATTCAGACAAATGAGCGGCTCACGGTCTTAAGGCTAAAGGCATAATCGACTGGCCCGTTGGCGCAGTGGGTAGTGACCCTGACTTCAGCTCCGCGGGTCGCAGATACGATTCCCGCCGAGGACCAACATTTTCTATAAACAAACTGTTGGTTCTTGGAGCCTGGGTGTGTATTTGTATTTAATTATGTATTTAAACTTATATATGTAGTATATCTACCAGTTGTCCGTCACCCATAACGGGGACGGACGACCGTGTGTGTAAATGTCCCATATATGTGGGTGTGGGTCTGAATGCAAGCACTTTCTTGGTTAAATTAGCTCGTTTAATCCTAAATATTACAATAATTCACAGAGACGTTAGTAAGCGTTGGCGTCGTACCGAAAAAGGAAGGAAGTTGAAACATTCGCTCGCGTTCACACATAATTGTCATTCACTTGTCATCTTACACACTGTTCGGAAACTTAACTTTTAAATCCTACATATCGACTGTGAACCGGCAATATGTCCTATCTCAATTTTAAGGTAAATCACTTTTTAACGTCATTAGGTACTACTGCCCATCATTTACCGTATCAACATGTATTATCTACTAGAAAATTTGTATATAAATAAACATATTTCAAGACAACTGGCTTTTTATTACATAAAAATTAATCCGAATTTATTAATAATCACGTTTTTTTGTCTTCCTGAAAAGTTGTCAAAAATTAGATAGGACAATTTGCCAGTTCACAGTCGATATATTTTTTATTATTATTTATTATAATCTATTCTACTACCCGTGACAAGTCGAAGGTCGTCGTTAGTACGCAGATAAAACGCTGTATGACCTATTTCTCTTATCAACAATAGTGACTAATTCGCACGTGTTGCGATACACATCCTTGCTGACTAAGGGATTACTACGTCAGATTCAGTGATAATTATTTGCGTCAATATCGCGCATAACCGAGACAAAGGCTTCGCATTGTCACAGAATTATCACGTAACACAATATATTTGGGTTTTAGTGATAATTGAACAGAAATAACCCGGTATAATTTAAGTGTATCGCTACTAGCGTTTCGACCATCATGAAAATACGGGGTTGCAACATTCCCGAATTGTGTTAACACTAGATATACCAGCGATTTGAATATACCTATTTCTACCAAACCAGTCAAAATGACTGGTGCATAAAAAAGGCTTCTTGTGGTTTCTAGTCTATATTTACTATTAAAAATGACAAAAATAAAGTTGAACAATATTAATTAAATTTATAAAACGTACTCTAATTATAGCTACAAAAGTCATAACAAAAAAAAGGGGTAATATAGTAGGAATTTTGCATATATGTCACTGCCCTTACTAAGAGGGTGATATAAACATTTTTATTTGGTGGCATCTATTCTGCCTTTACCTTAAAAAGGGTTAAAACAACATCCTCCTGCCTTTATCCCACTCTAACTGGGGTCGGCACAATACGTTACAAACATGTTGTCACATAACTTCGCTACGTATTTTACGACTAGCCGTTTGCCTCACGTCAACTTACCTTAGTGGTATTTTAAGACCCCCCGGTAAGTAATGGTGATCTATTCTAATCAACCGGATACCACGTAGTGTGTCGACTTACATTAGTCGCTTTTAAGACACCTCGGTAGGAAATGAGAGTGGTCTATTCTACTCAGCCGGATACCACACGGTATAAAACAAAGGTTTATATAAAACGTGGTAATGTGTTATTGTATTTTTTTGCATAGGGATGATAAATGAAAGAAATGTGTACTAATTTGTATTGTACAACTTTTTTTGTTTATTTTTATATACTATTAGCTGTGCCAACAACGGGTTCGCCCGTGTGGAATTCATTGATTTACGAAACTTTTTCCGAATTTTCGAAATTATAAACGTAAAAGTAGTTATGGTGAGTTAACCGTGAGAGATAGAGACATGCTATCGCGGACTTTTTTGCAGTATTTTTATAGATCTACAATTCTCTACCACATTACTTTAGCGTATCTCTGCTGGTTTACGCAGCGCAGGCGACTAAAGCTCCCAGCAAGCAAGTTTTTTAACAACTGCGCGATCTCTTTAACACAGGTTACATAATACCGATACTGTACTATTAACCTTAACCATCCGGAAGTATTGCACTATGTCTTGGTGAAAACCGCACAAAAATCCGTTCAGTAGAATTTGAGAAAATCGATTACATACAGACAGACAGCTTTTTGGGACTTTGTTTTATAATAAGTATAGATGTATCCTTTTTGACTATATCTCTAAGTGTACGTGTGAAGTTTGATAAATAAATTCTTAAGGGTTTAAGTTATGGCGAACGAATTGTGGATATCACTAGTTTGAAATAGTAAAGAAAAAGTAAAGTAGCTGCCTATTACTATCCCACTGCTGGGAATAGGCCTCCTCTCTCCGTTTCTGGAGAGAAGGGTTGGAGCTAAGACCTACCACGCTCCCCAATACGGATTGGTTGGTTACACATATCTCCAAAATTCTCTAGAGATATGCAGGTTTCCTCACGATGTTTTCCTTCACCGAAAAGCGTGTGATAAATTGAAATTATCAATTAGACACATGAGTTTTAATAGAAAAACTCATTGGTGCCTGCCCGGGTTTGAACTCGTGTTCCCCTCGTAAGAGCCGCACGGTCTCACCGCTGGGCTATCACAGCTTAGTTTCAAATAATATGAGTAAATTACTCATATATCATATATTACTCATGGCATTGTAAACCTACTTGTTATGTGGGAAATCACGTATGACACACTTTACATATTTGTTCCTATCTAATATTGGCAAACGTCGACTGAATTGCTTTACTTTCGCTCATACTAGACTCTCAGTCGATGATTGACACTTTTAAATCATGGCAAATTATGACAGAATAGTAATGATTTATAGAAATTGAAGAGGTTACTTGACGGAATTTTATATAGAAAATTAATGATAGAAGTAAAAACCGTTTTGAAAAATTTTGAACATTAAAATATTTATTGTGAATTAAACATAAGAGACAGAGACATGCTATCGCAGACTTTATTGAAGGATTTTTATAGATCTAATATTCTTTAGCACATTACTTTAGTGTATCTGTTGGTTTGCGAGACGCACGTGAATAAAGCTCCCAACAGACAAGATTGTTTTTTGCAACTTCGCTACCTTTTTCAAACGTAATGTACTATAAACCTAAACCTTCCGATCAAATTGCACTAACTTTTAGTGAAAACCGTACAAAAATCCGTTCATTAGATTTTGAGATACAGACAGCTGTTTGTTTTATAGTAAACTAGCAATGCCCCGCGGTTTCACCTACGTCCATACCGATCTCGTGGTAGTGAATAGACTACGAAGTCGGACTATAGATTTATTTGTAGATTATTTAATTATAAAAAATGGGTATCACTAGTATTCTTGGAATAAGAGCTAACTCACCAAATGCAGGCCCTGCTATAACGGTTGCTACAATGAATTTGTTATTGCATTATTTGCTTTCGATTTACATTCTTAAATTCGTAATATCTTTTGATTGGGATGTCGGATTGGTAGGTTACACATATCCCTAGAATTCTCTAGAGATATGCAGGTTTCCTTCACCGATAAGCGTGTGGTAAATTGCAATTATCAATTAGACACGTAAGTTGTAATAGAAAACCTCATTAGTGCCTGCAGGGGGTTTGAACCCATAAACGTCTCTAGAGAGTCGCACGGTCTCACATGGATTATCGCAGACAAAAACACTAGTATAGCTATCTTATTAGGAGCCACAGTATTATTTTCATTTCTACAATGAATTGTGAATGAATCGATATAAATTACGACATGGTGTGACGCAAGCATATAAATTCATGTTATTATTGATAGAATCATTACGCGTTGACGGTTAACGTGTTAATAAAATAGCGTTATGGATTTCCGCAAAATGACGCATATTTCTATAGTATTAACGTCATAGACATCTGTCTGGCTATCTATATCTTTACTTATTATAAAGAGGAAAGATTTGTATGTTTGAAATGTTTTGGCGCAAAAACTACTGCACCGATTTCAAAAATTCATTCACCATTAGAAAGCTGCTTCTTCACTGAGCCATATAGGTTATATTACATTTTAAAAAAAATAGGGATCCCTAATAAAATTGTAATAAGTTGTGAAAAATTCAGTCGTAAACAACTTTCATCGCGCTGCGGAAACTATTGAGGATAGAACAAAAAATGTTCTACAGCAGGGGTGCGCAACGTTTTTAATCAACGGGCCAAATTGGCCCGGGCAGGCACCAATGAGTTTTTCTATTAAAACTCATGTGTCTAATTGATAATTTCAATTTATCACACGCTTTTCGGTGAAGGATAACATCGTGAGGAAACCTGCATATCTCTAGAGAATTTTGGAGATATGTGTAACCAACCAATCCGTATTGGGGAGCGTGGTAGGTCTTAGCTCCAACCCTTCTCTCTAGAATTACAAAAATTTTTGGCGGGCCTCACATAAAGTAACACGTATTAATCTTTTAACAAAACTTAATAAGAAAAAATTATAATGAAATAATTAAATCGAAAAAAAAAAGATTTCATATAAACTTTTTAATGCAAAATAAAAACAAACAACAAAAAAACAGAGAAAAGAATTCATTTCAAAATTTTAATGAGAAATTTGGCACTGTTTTTTTGATACAAGATGGTCAATATCCTGGCCTATCCAATATCGACTGGCCCGTTGGAGCTGTGGGTAGTGACCCTACCTTCAGCTCCGCGGGTCGCGGGTTCGATTCCCACCGCGGGCCAACATTTTCTATAAACAAATTGTTGGTTCTTCGAGCCTGGGTGTGTATTTGTATCTAAGTATGTATTTAAACTTACATATGTAGTATATTTACCAGTTCTCCGTCACCCATAACACAAGTATTAAGTTACTTACTTTGGGGACGGACGACCGTGTGTGTAAATGTCCCATATATTTATTTATTTATTATTTATAATATCAGCCGGAATTGATGAGGTAGCTACACGTACGCAGCTTTCTAGTCGTGTATCACTCAGTCTTGATCGGTGGTCATTTTTGATTAATTTCATGGTGGTAAATAATTGTTCGCAAACATACGTACTTCCGAACAGAGACATCATTTACTTTGCATTTTTCGTCAAAAGCGGAAATTATTCAGGGCTAACATAAGATTCATAAACAATTTTCAATGTTTACTGAGAAACATAAATTTCTTAAATCGCTATTATTCTGCATGTCAATCATGGCGGGCCGTATAAACATGTTTAACGGGCCGCGTGTTGCTCATCTCTGTTCTACAGTATTGTAGAACATATCAATATTCACAAAAAAGTCCGCGATACTATATATCTAACTATTATAGTTATACCAACATAACTAGTTTTTTACATTGCAAAAGTTGAAAAATTGCCGACAATAATCAAACCATTTTATTCATATCTCTGTAATAATCCTTATCCCATTAAATGATATTTTATTAAAAACTATTTCAATACCTGTATGGCTGCGTTTAGGAATAATAAACCACAAAATTCTAATTTTGCAAAACATTTGCTAGAAAGCGGTCATAAAGTGCCTAATGACCATTCATTTCATATTCTCCACACTTGTGATAAGGGACTCCGACTCAATACGTTAGAGCAACTTGAGATAATAAAAAATAACAATGGCCACTTAATTAACGGGCAAGTAAAAAGTATCTAATTCCGTTTTGCTACATGTGTTCGGAGGGGAGGGCATTGGTGGGAGTTGAACTATTTAAGACTGCTTGTATGGGTAGCGCGGCGCATTACGATTTTTGTCGTGGAGCCTATCCTCCTGATGATGCTTCGGTTTCGGGGCGAAACGATCGTCGAGATTGTGGTGGTGGGTGTGTGTGTGTTGCTTTTGTGTGCGTTGTTGCTGGTGAATGCGCCTTAGGGGTGCGTGTGGTGGCTTGTCCTGCATGTATAAGGTGCGTAAATTTTGCCTGCTTCATACACATTGGCTTTGCATGCATTCGCTTAACCCGTGCGGATTATAGCAAAGTAGTTAGTTCTGTTATATTGCTTGTAATATGGAATTCCGCAAAGTAACGCCTGCTTCTATAAATCAGCCTTCGATGTTCTTAGTAGTAGTATATAAAGATATGCAGGTTTCAATATGATACAGGTCTAATGCTAACTTTCTTAATTAACACTGGTAAAGTAGGGGGAGGGGCTATAGGCGTCTAAAACCACGCGTTAATTTTTAATTTCTACGACGGAATAATTAACTATCAACACCAACGATGGAAGTCCATCGGTCTGGAAAAAGAGCATCAAACGCAAAACAAGATGGAATGTTATGTAATAAAGTTAAAGTACTCGAACTCTGAAGTTACTTCAGTACTATTACAAGCTTTATCATAAATAACGGTGAAACTATAATATATTCAACACTTACCTCGTTGAAAACATCAGTTGCATTCTCTACAGAATGTAAATCCAAAGTCTCGACACCCTTCCCTTCATCTAAGTGTTTTTCAATCTCTTGTATAGGAGCGCGTAGTGCGCTCAATTCCCTATAAAAAAAAACAATATACCTTGATTTACATATTTACATTCCTAAAAGCTGTGATAGCCCAGCGGTGAGACCGTGCGACTCTTTCGAGGGGAACACGGGTTCAAACCCGGGCAGGCACCAATGAGTTTTTCTATTAAAACTCATGTCTTATTGATAATTGCAATTTATCACACGCTTTTCGGTGAAGGAAGACATCGTGAGGAAACCTGCATATCTCTAGATAATTCTGGAGATATGTGTAACCTTTCAACGCATTTGAGCAGCGTGGTAGGTCTTAGCTCCAAACCTTCTCTCTAGAAACGGAGAGAGGAGGCCTATTCCCAGCAGTGGGATTGTAACAGGCCGCTACTTTACTTTACTTTATACATTAAAGAACTATTTATTTCTGTGACAACGTGTTACAAACATGTCACAGAAATCAATGCCTTTTATGACACTTAAGTAAGAAATGAGGGTAGTCTATTCTACTTATCCGGATACCACACGGCGGGAGCAACCTTTTTAATCAACAGATCAATTTAAATATAAATTTTTAGCTGCATAATAATGTTTCAAAGACCATAAGTGGCACACTGGCAGCAAATTGCTCATCTCTAGACTATCAACATCATAAGAGATATCGATACTCTTTTATAAGAGACTACAGTTAACACAAATACCTATAAGACTAACCGTAGCTTTATAAAAGGTCCTTCTTAATACAGATAAGAAATAATCATTCAGTGTAATACTATTTTATAAGGACTCATTGTTCCAAGAATATTGTAAATAACAAAAAAAATCATAACAGTGAAATGTTCTCAATGAAACGATTCTTAAATTACATCGGATATTTTAATTATGTAATAGTCATAATTAATTTCATTAAGTAATATACATTAAAGAGTGCAATTAATGTTAATTATATGGAAATTAAAGTCTGTCATAATATTTTGAATAGAATAACCAAAATATGAATAGAAAGTTTGTCTGCGGTATGATCTACTGATGAATTGCAGAAGCCCAGGAAGTGACTAGAGATAATTTATAGAATTAGGCGTTACTTTGCGCAGATCCATAATACAAAAGTAATAATAAAAATTATTTTGCTATAATCCGCGATACAGTAAATAGAAAAATATATATAGTGCTAAATGTATAGTGGACTATACGTTCATACCCGTTACATGCAGGATTCGTAAAAACACATGCACAAACCTCCACCACTGCCACCACAATACACAAGCAATACACACGTTCACTATCACAAACTCAATAATCGTTTCACCCTGCAACCAAAGCATCAAGAGATAGACTCCACGACACTATGACGATTTGCGATTTCGTCGGGTAAAAGGTATGGTAAAAAACGGATAGTCCACTATACATTTAGCACTATATATATTTTCTATTTACTGTATCGCGGATTATAGCAAAATAATTTTTACTATTTCTTTTGTCTAGAGATAGTTATACCAGATCTATCAGCTGACCTCAACACCATTGCTTTTTAGATTACAATATTATAGCAACATTAAATTGTTTTTATTTTAAGTTCTAGCAGCCTGACAGATGGTCAATTCCTGTTATGGACTATTCCGCCTATTTCTCCATGTATAGACATGGATTTCACTACTGTCTTGACTAATAAATAATGTTGCTAGCAACAATATTATAAAAAATGTATTGAGAAATTTCTTTTAAAAAAAATAGATAAGATATATGGGACCATTACACAGAGCTTTCTATCCTAAAAGTAGTTAATACTTGTTTGATGGGTGACAAACAATCGGTAAATTTATAATTATCACACCGTCGAAAGAGTAAAGCATAGGAAATCTGACTTTATTTTTCAGATGGGGAGATATATAATTGTAAATATATATATATAACAAATTGCTTATAGAAAATTTTGGTCCTCTGTGGGAATCGAAACAGCGACCTGCGGAGCTGAAGGCAGGGTCACTGCCAACAGGCCAGTCAAAAATGGTATATTGAAAGATTTTACACCAAACACCCAATATAACTCGACTGGCCCGTTGGCGCAGTGGGTAGTGATCCTGCCTTCAGCTCCGCGGGTCGCAGAGCCAACAATTTCTATAAACAATTTGTCGGTTCTTCGAGCCTGAGTGTATATTTGTATTAAAGTATGTATGTGTAGTATATCTACCAGTTGTCCGTCACCCATAATACACAAGTATTAAGTTACTTACTTTGGGACGGACGACTGTGTGTGTAAGTGTCCCATTTATTTATATATTCCCTGCACTCTGTTAAAGAAACGTTAAGAAGCAGACACCAATGTACTTACATAGCAATCACAATCTCTGATATAATCTCGTGGTAGTCCTTCTGGTTCTCTCCATTGACTTTCACGGTGCCTGCAATGGGAACTATCTTCAAAACGCGAGCACGGCCATCTCGTGCACGCCACAAGAACACCTCCCCATATACACCTTCGCCGATCTTGCGGCAATTTTTCAGAACCCTTAAAACAATTATTTTAGTCAACAAATGTTTCATGAGCAGCATAGGGGCGAATCATTCTATATATGTTGATATCATCTCAACCCTTATGTACTCAAGGAAAAGTAAGGATCTGTTATTATTCTACATTAGGCATAGGCCTCCTCTCCTCTTTTTAGGAGCCTAATCCACCACACTGCTCCAATGTAGATTAGTTATTTACATATATATACAGGCATTCTTCAGAGATATACAAGTTTCCTCAAAATCTTTTCCTTCACCATAAGCATGTGATAAATCACAAATATAAATATGTATAAAATTTTTAACAGAAAAACTCATAAGTGCTTGACTGCATTTGAAAACATGACCATCTACAGAGAGGCACAGTCTCTTTACTTAAGATATGTTTAAAGTTGTTTTAAGAGTTGTTCCTATAAAGCTAGACCATAGTTTAGGTTAACAGGTAGTAAAGTATATATTTCAAATTATTTAATATTTTTAAAAAAAATATGTGGTTGATTGTAGGCCAAGGGAAAATCCATTGACAAATGAATGACAATAATTACTGTAGGTAGATATATAGTTAGTATAAATACTGTTATCAAACCATCATTCAAAACTATGACACACAAAACTACATATTTGTATGAATAATGTATTAATAAACACTTAAGAATTACAAATCTAGGTCATAAACTCTAAACAAACAACTTAACACCATTTTTTTAAAACTACCTATGAACAACAACATGTGTTGATTGTGCCACCATCTTGCTTTTTATTTGACCCAAAACCTAAATAATTAAATAATATATACCTATTAAACTATCTGTTATGTTTCAAAAGGTAAATCTAGTTCCAGAAATAAAGTTAAATGATCACTCACGTATCTGGATAGCATTCATCAAACAGTATAACGTCTGTTTGATTACAGCGTCGCAAGATATAATCACGCGCGGTGATTATCCGATTCGATGTATCATTAAACTTGTCTAGCACAGTGACCTCGTGCTCAGAGTCGATAATCGAGAGTTTAGATAACTCGACAATCGTATCATCACAGTCTTCAGTCAAAAATCCTGAAAGAAAAATGTGCAACGTAATAAGACAATTACTAGGAAGTGAATGACGAACTTTCCCCAAATGAGTAATCACGTTACGTAGAATCGAGACTACGCAAGCAAACAATAATATCTCAAAATCTTTACATTTCAGTCGATACTAACCTGTGTATTGCAGGGAAAGATGCATGCACTCTGCTTTAGACACTTTTATCGGAACAAAGGCCAAACCAAGCTATTATCCCGTTAGGGATAACGAATGGCAGTCACTAGAGTTCGAGTCAAACACAGATTTACACAATACTAAAATGTCCTACAATTGTTTATCAATAGTAGCAGTCAAAATCCACTTATAAATGTTGATAGTATAGCGATAACTTTATAATAACAAAAAATAAAAATTAAGGACAATGGTAGCGACACTGCGACAGCGTCAGCTTCCGCGAATGAATGTCCAAAGACAAGAAGTAAATGAATGAGAATAAATTATAAGAGATGACAAATGAAGTGTGTTATTTTTACGTTGCATTTAAGTGTTGCCAGCTGAGTATGTTTATATTTACGCAAATAATTGCTTTCAAATATTATAACAATAATGTAGCTATTTGACATGTTGTTATTATAAAATAATAAAAAATACCGTTTAAGTTCTCCGACGCATCTGAGCATAGAGATATTCTGGAAGCATTAGACTCCTGAAATAAAGAGCTAGTATCAAATTTGAAAAAATATTATTTAACGGTTTTTCGTAAAGTAGTTTACATTTATTGATATTTACCCTCACAATTTTAATAGTAGATCTGCTAGGCTTAGAAAAGATAGTACTTTTACGGCTTTTAAGTGATTCATTGTGTAGTGAAACTGCAACAAAAACAAAAAATTTAGTTATATCTGATATTAAAATATTAATGTTTATTTAAATTTTATGTCAATAATAAAAACCTGACATTACACTGAAACTTTAATTGATAGTGTCAAATTGTCAAGGGCTACTTTTTTAAATAATAATTTTTATTTATAAATAGTTTGAATATCACATATCACATTAAAAGACGCAAAAAAATTAAAAACTTTAATTCTAGTTGTTTTAACATTTTTTATCAAATCTTATTCAAGAATTTAACAATAACTGAAATTTTATTTTTCTGTACGCCTAGGTGAAACAATTTTTAAAGTTTTTATTACGTTTAATATTTGATGATGCTTCTGCGCTCGCCCGTAACGCCGGTGACGCCGTTAAAGCTAACAATATATAGGTAGTATGGAAAAAAAATATTTTCAATATTATATGAAAAATAATATTAAAAACATACCTATACTATTCTGCATTTCCATAGTACTGATTACACTTTGTCGATACTTTCGTCCTTTCTTATTTAGTGGTTCCTCATCTAATATTGAACTATCACAACTTTCATTCATAGTAGTAATTCTTCTGTAAATACTAAGTGACCTTTCCCATCTTTTTCCACGTTCCAAAACTATACCATATCTAACATCTAATGAAGGCAACTCATCTGCAGCACTAATACCATTTCCATCACATTTTGATACTGATATATTCTCGGCCGGAACTAATGTATCTTTTTTATCTGGTTTTTCTATTTGTAATTGACTAGTGTTTGTTGATTTACTATTTCCTGGAAGAACATTTTCTTTAACTGATTGTCTATTTGCACTTTTCTTTGATAATGTTGATCTTTTTCCAGTTCTAAAAGATGGCTTGCAGGGCACACTCTGTCTAGATAATTCATCTTTTAAATCTGGAGAAGATGAATGTTTAGTTCGATTATATGATGTTCTATTATTTTCTATTTGGACTAGAGAATCTGTGTCATAAATTAAAATGCTATCAGTTTTATTAGTATTTACTTGAGTTTGATTTTCTTTAGTACTATCTATACTATATTTGGTATTATTGAGCACAGTCTGCTCAAAATCCAAATTACTGGCACTAGAGAAGGAACTTTCAAATGAGAATATGAATGAATCTTTTATAACATCATTTTTTTTTCTTGTTGTTACGTAACTTATACAATGGTTTTCTTGCAATGTATTTTCAAAATTATTATCATTCGTATTTTCCTCTCCATACAACATCCTTATATCATTATCATGATTAGAATAAACATAACTTGATGATGTTCTTTCCAAAATAGTATTTTCTCTAGCATCATCATTAAAGCTTTGTTCACTAAAATATAAATATTTATGTGTTTGATCACCTTGTGAAGAAGTATCCACTAAACTTGGATGGGATATCTCAAATACTGAGTCACTCAGATTTTCAATTTGTGTACATAATTGTTTATCTTGGTCATCCATTGAAAAGTTATCACTGTTACAAGATTCATACAAGGTTTCATTATTTACAATTCTACTAAAACTGTTTTCTTCCTGAAATATGTTATGTAGTTTATATTCATTTCCATTGCTACTTTTATCATCTAAATCACTATTTTGTTTCACTTTCTCATCTCTTATTTCAGAATCTTCAGTATAATTGTCTACTTTAAGTTCCTTTACTTTAAACCTATTAGCCTCATCTAAGGAATTTCTCAAGAGTACTTGTCCATATTCTAAAATACTAGATTTATTTTGACCTAAGACTTCTTCTATATTCTTAACTTCAAGAATTGTGCTACAAACTTCTTTATGTAAATATTGACTATTTTCACTTTTTATACTATTATCAGTATTTTCTTCATTCAGTTCAGTAAAGTCTAACAATGAATGACTTCCATCATATTTATTTATAGCATCTTCTTCACTTCTCACATTTTTATAATAAGTGTTTTCTCCAAAGCTGTTTTCTGAATGAGGTATAATCACATCTGAAGATGTCTGTGTTATAGATACTGCATTAGTTGGGCTGATTCTAGTTAAAACACAATCATTTGCGTCTTTATATTTATATTTATTCGACACAGTTTCAATGTTATTCACTTTCTGTATACTACTTTCTGAGAATCCCAGAAATGGTTCTTCATCACTTATTTGGAGAACAGAGATTTGTTCACATTCCAAGGAATTTTGTTTGTCAGTTTCTATGATCTTTAAACTATCTATAGTTCTACTAATCGCTCTTCCTAGTATTGGAGAACAATTTTCATCCAAATCATAACTTTTAGTCATAGAATGTTCATATGAACCAGATGTATTTCTTACTTTCTTTGGAGTATTGAAATCTAGTTCTTCAATATTAATACTATCATTCACGACAATATCATTTGCATTCTTAACTTTGACCTCCTTTTTAACTGTATTATTATTTTCATATCCAATTTTAACATGAAATGATATTGGGGAAAATTTGAAAATGGATTTACCTCTATATTTTTTAAGGAATGGTGTACTACACAATGGTGAATTTTGATCGGTTTTTTTCATAAATTTGTCTTTTATATTAGGTAATAGATTAGGAGTAAGATAACTCGAATCTTGTAACTTTTTTAAAAGAGATAAATCTGTGCCAATAGATTCATCAATATCTTTCTTGTAAATTTTATTTTCTTTTTCTATAAGTAAATTATGGCTCAAAACATCAGATATGTTTTGCTTTGAATTACTTTCACAGTTTTCTTTATCAGAATCTAAAATAAAAAAAAATATATAGAATAGTATAATGTAAGTGATTTCAATTTTGCTTACACACACTTTTATTCTCTCACCTGTAGCATCACTACTGGAGCAATTTACCATTTTTTTCTTTTGATATTTTTTTCTTTGCCTATAAATTTTAAGCAAAAGAAATTAGATTTATATTTGTATTAACAACAAAAATAAACTATGTATATAATTACATGGATATTTTTACATAAATATCTTTTGATTATAAGTTGTATCTAATCTCTATATGATTATAAATTCCTTGGTAGGTATAGTGCTTAATGTATATTTAAGTTAGCATAATTATATTAAAACAAACATTAATTTATAAACACAATTGTGATGGTACATCCTACAAAGTGTAACAACCTTTGTCAACTACCCTTTAATTGACTTTTCTAATTCCTTATTAAATTTACTTTTAAATGAGAAACAATGTATACACATCAGTAATCTTTACCATTATTATAATTAATATAAGCTTGATAGCTTATATTAATAATTAAGTAATCTAATGAAATTGAGCATCTAAATGATTTTATAATGATATAGCAAATAGCAAGATAATGGTGAAGAAAGCTACCTAATATCTTAAACCTTTAAATGAGCTTATCTTGTATATATGTATACATACAAGTATATAAAGAAACTGAATTTTGGATTCAGCTCCGATAGTTTTCATGAAACTTAATATGTAGGTGATTTTGGGGGTGATAACTTGATTAAGCTAGGTTTTATTTTAAAGAAATGTTGTTTTATTCCTTTTTTTTAGGCATTGAAAAACAGCTATATATGCATTGAATGCAAAGATTAATTAAGCTATCATTTGTAAAGTTGTAATAGCTCAGTGGGGAACAAGCGGACTTAAGAAGTGAAAATATCCCAGATCGAGTCCCAGATATCACTTGCCTTTTCTTTTTTTATCATTGCATTTTATTAATATCTTTTAAAAAATATATCGAGCAAGGCTCGACCACTCAGGTACTAAAAGTAATTACATTAGGTTAGATGGACCTCTGCAAACACACCTAATAATACCTAATTCTACCTAACACCTAATTCTATAAATTTAAACTAATTATTATTGTAATTTTCATTACCAACACTATTTGTTTTATATATTATTCAATATTTTGAGATAATTTTTTTGACTAAACTATATACTTTGTATATAAATTGATTATTTTCTTTTTATTTGAATATTTACTATCTACTTTGTCGTCAAAATTCGCAGTAACTGTGTTAAATGTTTTAATTGTTAAGGCAGATGATAGTAAATTCATTTATCTATATTTTTTAAAGAAAATTAACTAACCCTTTAATTTTTTTATTATTATTTGATGACAGTGTACATTTTTCGTTTGTTGAAGAAGAGTTTAAAAGCAGATCAAATGGGTCTAGAGGTTTTTTCACATGTATAGACTTATCCGGTGTTAAACAATCAGATTTTAACATAGACTCCTTGTGAGCAAGTTCCTGTTCCTTTAGTCGTTTAACATATTTTCTTTTACGGACTTTATTAGAAGCAAAATGTATGGAAGGACCAACAGATAATTCCCTTTTAGTTTGCTTAATATTTTGTATATAAAATGCATCAAACATAGAACTTTTCTCGTCCATAGCAAGCACCATATCTCTTGGATCTAAACCGCCTGTTTCTTTTTTTGATCTGTATGTTCTTCTCATCTTTAGAACGTATAGAATATTTTTTTTTTTTACGATAAAAAATATGTAAATGTTTTTCAATTCAGTCTTCAACTTTTAAAAACAAACGTTCCAAACGTTCTCATATTATAGTGTATCATTTGGTATCATTTATTTTACTTAGTAGTCTATGGTGTATCATCTATGGTTCCAAACAAACTACTTTTTTTATAGTTTATTTAACGGCCTGGAATCAAGTCTTTTAATGCCTTTCATAAATATACAATTTTAAAACTACTTATCTATATTACATTTTTTTGACTAAACTATTTACAATTTGCTTAGAACTAATATGTACTATACTATTAAAACTTATATTTTGCCTATGGTTTTAAAAATAAAATTAAAAATAGGTTTAAAAAATAGAGAAAACAAAGACTACGTTGGGTTCCAATCATATACTAATAAGTAGTAACTAAAATGTTCCATTATTACCACCATACAAAATTACCACCGCAGAAAATTAATTTCACAAACATATTATAGGTACAAATATAAAAGTATTTCCAATCGCACTTGAAAGTTGAATAAGTCACAGAAACTTAAACGACGTGACAACACTATACTTGTGTTTGTCCCGGCCGCTAGAAAAAGGAAACGAATTTTACAATTTTTTGTTATTATATGCATTAAGGTAAATACAATGATAACAAATCAAAATAACTTCATCTTAGAAAATTATTGTAGCAGTAAAATATTTTGTTGATAAGTATAATTTATGTTTCGTGTTAATATACTTTTTACAGAATAAGTTAATAAGTAAAAAAAATTGCTAATTACACTGCTAATTCAATAGTCGCAATGGCACAGCGGTTAACAAGCGTATTATAAAAACTTCCTTCCTGGATCGATCCCATGTTTCATCAACTAGGCCAAATTACCCATATTTGTTTTTTTTTCAAATAGCACCTTTTTTATATTTTCTAAAGAAAATACCATGTCAAGCAGGTACTTTTTATTTATCTATAAAAATGCTGTACAGCGCTATCTAGTGGATTATTATGGTAACGTTACAGTGACATCTCTTAGACGGTAGAATAAACAGTTCCTTTTCATTACTTGAATAAAATCTGCGGAATTAGCAAGCGTCCTTGAAACATTCCTTAGCAAAGATTCCTCAGGGGACCTGGACCTACAGCCCAGGTCATTAAAGCTTGCGAGAATTGGCCCGGGCAAATAGGTTTGCCTCGATGCCTCTCTCCTATGGTATGTGAGGTGACTGCCTCTGCTGCTAGTCGAATAAAATCAAGGAGTATCTCAAGTATATCCTATATAGTGTACTATCTATGACGCGGACAATGCTATTTCAAAGAAATTGAGATCTATTATTAACAATCCAATGTCAAATAAAGTAATTTATAGAAGCAGGCGTTACTTTGCGGAATTCCATATTACAAGCAATATAACAGAACTACTTTGCTTTAATCCGCACGGGTTAAGTGAATGCATGCAAAGCCAATGTGTATGAAGCAGGTAAAATCTACGTACCTTATACATTCAGGACAAGCCACCACATGCACCCCAAGGCGCAATTCACCAGCAACAACGCACACAAAAGCAGCACACACACCCACCACCACAATCTCGACGATCGTTTCGCCCCGAAACCGAAGCATCATCAGGATTTCGGTTTAAAGCAAAGTAGTTAGTTCTGTTATATTGCTTGTCAAATAGAGTAACAATTTTAACAATTAATAACAATCGCTGACATTTATATGACTAATACTAAAAGCACCGTTTCATTAAAATAAAACTACATTCTTACTTTATACACTTTAATTTATTTTAAAATACATTCCTGTAATAATAGAAACACGGCTGAATGTGACGAAACATTTTAGTTAACCACGAAATTAGATTTGTAATAATTATGACAAAGACAGTAAACAAGTATCTTTGGCATAATTTTTTTTAAGAGCTAAAATAATTTGAGTCATGAAAACTATCTCATATTTTTTTGCAGTCCTTTATCCACTTAACTATCCTTTAAAAATCATTGATTGAACATTGGTAAATTATAACAAAACTCTCTCAATATTTTAATGTCAGTCAATTTTTAATATTTCCTGTATTCATCGGCGCCACTAGGATTATTTTTAGAAAGGTGCATCTGTCTCTACAAACACGATTATAATATAAAACAGATATATATATTTTATTACATATATACCTACGTTCGATAAGCATATTCTCCCACTAGTTCAGTCGTAATATATGTGTAATTTCTCTATGTACTTTTTTCCTCAAATGTACCCTGCTGATAACATTTATCCTCAAGCATTTAGTGTCAACATATGACATCCATGGAAATAAGTGAGCTTTTAAATTGTGATATTATATTAAGAATGTGGACTATAAATTCTAATGTTGAAATTAAATTTCTTATAACATATTCCTTTCGCTGCAGTAGCCTTTTCTGAACATGTCGAAAATCTTAAAAATAAATAACGAATGCATTTAAAGTAATAAAATTGGTTTTGAATTAAAAATGTAGTTTTCATTTTCCATTACACATCATATTATAGTTATTGTATTAAGTACTAGAGAATACCATACCATCTCCATTGTTTTATTATATTGCACAATGTACTGAAGACACATTTTAGGTGTAAAGATCTCAGCTCAGGTGACCTAGACTCGTTTTTCTTAATGAAATCTACTTTTTAAATTTTCGCTTTCCGATATTTTAATTCCGGATTGGTGGTATGTATTATTTATAAATTGTAAATATTTAAATAATGCTTTTAACCAATATACGGTACCATTGGTTAAATGCAAGTACATCTTACATTCAATACGAAAAAGTAGTAAAACTGCCTCTGCTGAGAATAGGCCTCCTCCTCTCTCCATTTTTGGAGAGAAGGGTTTGACCTAAGACCTACCACGCTGCGCCAATGCGGATTGATAGGTTACATATATCTCGGGAATTCTGCAGATTTACAGGTTTCCTCACAATGTTCCCGAAAAGCGTGTGATAAATTGCAATTATTATGAAGATGTCCAACATTTCTTAATGGAATGTGTTCAAAATGGTCAGATGAGTATCGAAATGTATAATACCATTAATGTTAATAAAATGGATATTGGCTTTATAAATAGCATTTTAGCTGATCCTAATTCTGATCAAGCTAAAATGCTATATTATTTTGTTATAAATAGTTTAAAATGTAAAAAGATTAGAGTTTAAGGAATATAAAAAATTGTTTAGACGTAAGTAAAAGGGTACTATAGGACTGACATGTACTGTTAGTATTAAAGTCCTAATAAATAAAGATTAAAAAAAAAAAATTGCAATTATTAATTAGACACATAAGTTTTAATAGAAAAACCCATCAGTGTCTGGTGTTTGAAGTCGTGACCCCCTCGTAAGAGTCGCACGGTCTCACCGCTGGGCTACCACAGCTCTCCTATACAGTAATAAATATATTTTGATAACTTGATTACAGCAAAATATATTCATTGTATATATTAGCTGCCTAAAAATTAGGTTAAGATAATTTCAGTCTACAAAATAATAGAGCAAAGAGTGGTGATAAACAATGTTAACAGAAAAAAATTGTTAATAATAATTCATGTGTACGAATTTCTGTCTATGGCTTAGATAGAAACAAACAAAAACCATTAACTGTTCATCTAACAATTTTTAATTCGGCGATAGGTGTATTTAATTCAAAACCAACAAGTAAAGGAATGACCATAACATATTTTGTGTAAACCTTATATAAAAAAATAACATACGTTTAGTACAATATATTTTAATGTAATACAATAGAAATACCTAGGTAAGTAAAGTCACATTTTAACAGCTAATGCTTTTCCTATAATAAGTGGAATACAGCATCGTTTACAGATAGGATACCGAAATTTCTTGAGTTAAAAAAAAATTGTCATCGGTTTTTGCGTTAAAAAAAACCGCAGTAATAAAAGTAACTCTAGCATCGATTTCTGTGTACATATTAGGAATACAAGACAATTACTCTAATGTCAGTATGTTTTCTATTCATCTGTGGTTTTACAAGAGTCTAGAAGATGCCAATTCATTCCATAGAGTTCATAGAAGTGTACGTTAAACATTGGTAGTTTGATTTCTGATAGTTATCGATAGTTACGATATCGGTATTATCGATAGTTTCTGATAAATAAATAGATATGAGAAAATTGTATAAAACAAATAATTCAAGGCTATATTGACAAATACTTTAATCAAAATATTGTATTTTGTTTTAAGAATATTTATAATTTGTGGCTTTAGAAAAAAAAACTTTCTGAACGAACAGATGTAGCTGAAATGCAAAGATATTATTATTACTGTATTCAAATTTAATGGGTCTAAGATGATACTGAATCTGAATTTGGTATGCGTGTTTCCTGAAAGGAACGAAAAAACTCATCCATATACATATGTATAAAGCAAACTTACATAGCTTTCAGCTACACGGCGAAGTGAGGCACGGTGTGTATGTGCCGGCCTTAAATCTTCTACCTCTAAATTTTAGTAATTCCCCTCGATGCAAGATTGTAAGGAAGAGAAATAGGACTAAACCAACAATCGATAGCCATCAATATTCAATTCAAATTCAAAATATTCTTTATTTAAGTAAACTTGAACACAACTGCTTTTGAATATCAACATCTACTGGTTCGGACAGCTGTTAAAGCCTACCGAGAAGAACCAGCAACACACTCGGTGGTTGCTTTTTTCTAAGAATAATTCTTATTACTAGTTACATATAGTAATTGATGTCTTGTACAGGGTGAAAGAGTAGCTATATCTACGCATTCTTATCATCTAGTAATCCTCAATAGTGTAGTAGGCTTTCTGCATTAGCCTGTATTTTTTTAACAGTGTTTCAGACTGCTGTACTGGTAAAGTTAAAGTAGATTGCGGGAATTTTATTATAGAATCTTATACCCAAACCCATAGAAAATTTGTCTATGGGTCATCACCTATTGTTTTATAATTCTTTATATTACTATCGATACCATCGACGTTTAACGTACACTAGATCAAAGCTATCTTCTAGGTGAGCGCGCTTCACTTTAGACTATTATCGTTTACCATTATTACCATTATATTTTTTCAATTATTAAAAATTATTATAAATTTTAAAAAAACAATAATTAAATACCAAAAATGCTAACGGTTATTTTCTCCTATTTCTAATTTCTGAATAAGAGATAGCTCTTGGTGGGCTTATATAATGCAAACGCAAGTTAATTCTAATCACGGATTAATCCAAATCATTCATTACATAGTATTATGGAACTTCACGAAGTAACTACTAATTCTATACATTGTAAAGTTATTTCTATTATTAGGCCCTAAAGCTTTAAACATATTATGTTGGGTACTCAAATAAAGTACGATTATGACAACCGCAGAATAAATATACTTTTCTTTCATTTATTTATGACCTATACAGCGCAAATTAGGCGCAAACAGAATAAGTACATATAAGATTTTCCCTAAAATAACAGAAATAAATTACAGAAAAATTATATAACAAATATGTTCTATTTTTTTATTGCCTTGTTTCGTGATAATGTCTAAGTATTGTAAGACAATCAACCAAACATGAGTTTATTGTATGTTCAATTCATATAAAATTATTATTTCTATACTAAGATTGATAACCAATCTGGTAAGGTAAAAAAAAATATTTTCAAGCATCATATCATGGCTTGAACCTTGTTATCACAAATTTAAAAAGATTAAGTCAGTCATTAAAGTATCTACCATACATTCACACATACACAATATAATACACTATCATCTATGTTGCCACAGAGAAAACCCTATTCACTATTTATAGGCAAATTATAACACCCAAATGTATAAATAAATATTTTTAAAACAAATTTTAAGTTCAGAATTGCAGATTACAGGATTGCACATATAATCATGTATATAAATCAAAATTCAACAAAAATTATACAAAATTTGAGACACCTGCATACCTTTAGTATATTTTGTATCAATTGACATTTTGTTATATAGCCATAAACAAATCAAATATAAATAAACTTCACAACAATTCACAAGTCAGGGAAATATGTTTTAATAACTGATTAAAATTAAAGTCATTTATACTGTGATGATATTTCGTGAGTTGAATATTAACATCAATCACATTTTTTTTAAATTTATACACAAAATATAAAGTAAGAACCTACATGGTAGAATATTTCACAAAGAAAAAATATAGTGTTGAGTATTATGGTAAAGTAACGGCCTGTTACTATCCCATTGCTGGGTCGATACCCAGCAAAGGTATAAGCTATATAGGCTCTATAGGTCTGTGTATATAGGCTAAACCTAAAGACGAGGTCTATACCTTGTCTCTCTGTTTTTGCAGAGGATTGTAGCTGAGACCTACCACTCTGCCCCGATGTGGATTGGTAGGTTATACAAATCCCTAGAATTCTCTGGAAATATAGAGGTTTCCTCACCATCTTTGCCTTCACCGAAAAGGTGATGGTAGTAAGGTGGAGGTGTAGTAAATTGCAATTATCAATTATATACATAAGTTTTAATAGAAAAACTCATCGTTGCCTGCAGGGGACTTGAGCCCATGATCATCTCTAGATAGTTGCACAGTCTCACTGCTGGGCTATCACAACTTATATATTATAGACCTTCCTTTCATTATTATATCAATTTGATTATAGAAGTCCATAAAGCTTTTAATTATTATTCTTATAAACTGGCAATCTTAAATAGTTATTTTCATTCACCAGAATTAAGTTATCTGGTTTTTTATATGAATCAACACTATTTTCAGATTTAGAGATTTATCTCTATGGAAAAATATTTTATTATTATTTAATGCTATTACTTTTATAACACATTGAAATACCTGCATATGCTATTATATAAACAGTGAAGAGGTTATTAATAATAGGGTAGATCAAGCACACACAAGAAGTCTAAAGCCCTTTATACAATCCACAAATGCCCATTTCCTAACATTAATCCTATATCTAATGGTCGATGACTTTGTGCAGACAGAAATATCACATCATTTATAAATTCGGTAGTATACCTTGATCACGATTATGAGAACACATCAATGGGATGTGGCGACATTGTTGTTAAATTTGCATGTGTCGGGCTTGCTAGAGGATCTGTGTGAGATTCTATACTTTTGGCCTCTATGGTAGCTTGTTTTACTGCCTCCTTGTAAGGACCTCTCTTTTTTTTATTGAAGCGTATCTGAAATACATTTACAGTGTAGCTGTGAGTAATTGATGCTGATAAATGTCCCTAGTTAACTATGTTTAACAGTGGGTATTTCACATCAGACAGATTTAATTACAGTTTTAAATATCTGGCTTTTCATTATCTGTCCACCTATTGGAGGGACTTCATGAATTTTCTGATGGATATACTGTGTAAATATGTTGTCACTTGGATATTGATTGCTGTTAACCATTAATGGATGCAATCATTTTACTTCTCACATATGTTCATACATATGGCCACTAAGATCATATATGATACATTTTTTGTAATATTACTAGCTGACTGTAAATTCACATAAAACTTAGTAGAATAGAATATAATAGAAATATACATTATTATACACCAAAACCCAAAAATAAGTAAAGACATACATAACTCAGAAGTACATTGGGCGGCCTAATCATTACACAGCAATCTCTTCCAGGCAACCATAGAATTTTGTTGTGAAGTCTTTCTCTAGATGATGCCTTTGTTACAGGGCAAAACAATTTTTGAGATAATGGTAGTGAGAGTGTAGAGTTAGCACTGTACACTCTCACTACTGTATAGTGTGGTAGTAATGCTATTTATGAGCGTGGGTATCTTTTCATTAAAGGAATAAGATTTATCTCATATTAATACTTATTAAACTGGAATTGATTTCAGTTAACTTTAAAAATCAAATTACCTTATAATCTTCCAAGAAGGGACTTAAGCTATCACACGGCATTAAGGATGATGTTGTCGAAGCATACCAAGCTACATGGGCTCTGGATGTAGGTGTTACACTTAACACCCTTCCTGGCCACCATGGGAACCCTATTACTTTTCCCCATACAATATCTCCAGGTGAAACTCTCAATAATCTTCCACCAACCCCTTCTGTGCTATTCGCTGGAAAGTCTGGTACAGTTTCACTCTCTCCATCATCTGAACAGTCAATGTCATCCTGCCTACGTTCATAAGAGTTACTACTCAATCTACGTAAACTGATTGACAATTTTTGCTTTAAACAATTATTTTTAATATTGCCAAAATATTCTATAGTCTCACCATCACATTTTGAGGTATTCTCATCATGCTTCTTTTGAAGTTTTGGCTTTTTTTTATGCTTCACTTTGTGTCTTTGCTTCTTTTCTAGCAAATCAAAGGTAGGTGAGGTTTTTGATAAATTGTTGCGTGGTGAAAGTGCCCCAATATGCTTTGGAGACTGCCCTATCCATATATCAACTGTCTTCTCTATGTTACTACTTTTTCTTGCTTGTTTTTTGGCCTTTTTCAAAGCTTTTTTCACTGCTTTAGAGTCAGGTTTTGATGGCTTAGACATATCACATGATACACCAGAATCTTCATTTATATCACCACTTAAAGGGGGTATTTTTACTACTGTACCTTCACCTTCACCAAAACATATTTTAAGCGTCCTTGCATTTGAAAATAAATTACTAAAAGAGTTATCACTGTTCCTGAAATCTTCTTTATCACATAAATCACTATTGTCTGATACACTAACGAAAGCAAGTTCCCTTGTTGTTTTATCAGCTTCTTCACCAGATTTCATATTTTTCAGACTTTTACTTCTATCACTTGATTTTGATAAAGTTTTGGACTTTACAGCACTTGAAATCTGACTTGGTTGCAGTCTAGACAGCTTAGGAATTAACATACTTCCCATTAGAAACTTCTTTTCAAGTTGCGATGACTCAGATCCGTCTTTAGGCGTATCGTCATCGGAATCTAATTTACGTTTCTTGGACACGTCTACATTTTCGCTATTTTCATTGCAAATCCCTTGGCAATTTGAACACAAAACTTTTCTTGGCCTTAATCTTACCGTCATCTTTTGACGCGGTTGAGGTTTGGATTTGGCTGCTGTTTTTTTTGTTTTTTGTAGATCGTGGACAGCGTATTGGGGCTCTTGATATGTAAATCTTTGACTAACGGAATGTAACTTATCATCTTTAATATTGGAGCTTTCGACTGGTTTAGTGAAAGCTGGATGCAAACTGTACACACCAAATGGTAAATTACTGTAAAAAAAATATAATTAACTAAATAAACGGAGTAGTTGAGAAATAATCGATAACCATATATTTTAATGTTAGGGGCTATACAAACCCTTTATTTGAATCCAAAAGTATGCCTTGGAATTTTTTATCTTGGGCACAATAAGACACTATAATTAGATCTTCCAAAGCTTCGTCAACGTTCACTAAAATCTGCGAATTCTTTTGAATCGTCATATCGGCTGTTGCAACGACAGCCGCCATATTCTTACTAAATCATAGACATGAAATAACTTTTTGTGGAAAAAAAATATAATTTTATTTTAATGGCTTTTTACACCGAAACTAACATTTTAATTATTATATATACAATGAATTTAGGGCACAATTATTTTGTGACATCTACATTTGGATATCTAGAAAACAACTTGTTCATTTTTTCTGTAGCCTTATATTGGGCAATAGATAATAATACAGAGGATCACAGGATTAGTGAAAACAGAATTAGCAATATTTTGACAATTCGATGAGTTTAATAAATACTTGACAAGTTGACAGTAAAATCCACTCATTTTCAGTGTCGCTGTGTAAAGTACCTGCATTTATATAATTTCTCGATAAATAAAATATTACATTATTTGTATTTCACATTACGTAGTAGGAAAAAGTAAGTATATATAAAGGATATTATATTTTTATCTTAACCGTAAATCAGGGAGCTAATATGCTTATATAATATTTTAGACTACGATGTGCGAAACATTTGTCTTATTTGAAATAGTTAAGTCTCTAAGATTCAAGGACGTAATATGCCGTATTGATTGAAGTACGTTATGACTACGCGGTGTGTACGTTAATATAGTTATGCAGCTTAATTTTAAAATTTTGTTTATTCACCGCAGAAACTTAGTGAAAATAATGTTTAATTTGGGAGTGGCATTATTATTTCGATTAAAAATTTTCGCATTTTATAAATGCACTGTAATACAGTATACAGGTAATTATAAAATGCATTTAATAAATGTTAAAGCACTAATCAATCAATAAAATTTAAATATACAAAGAATCTAAAAAGGGTTTATTTTATTTTCTGAATTGTATTATAAGTAATTTAAGATAGATATAACTTGTACATTTTTATTTATTGTAAAACCATACCGGTATTAATAAGTGTTAAAAGTAACATGCCACTAAAATAATAGGGAAAAGCAATTTTGACTTGAATACTTCCTTTTGAAAATTTAAATTTCCAGATTTAAAATTTTGATCAAAATATTTACCTATCCTTGATAGATGTTGATTGCAAACTGTTAAAAAACAGCTTGTTAAATAACAAGAACTTTGTTTTTAACACTTAATGTTTGATAATTATACCATTATAATAATTCAAAGTAATAATTTTAAAATTATTATAAATTTTCCCACCCCTAACCTACAATACATATTAATGTAAACATTTTCTGTCATAATACTGAAAATAATTTAGTTTATAATTAATATATATTAAAAGGAAATTTTGGAAATGGCATATAAAATCCTGTTGCTCTGAAAACAAAGATTTATTTTCAACTTTTATATGATCTTAATCACTATATTTCTTTTTAAAAACTAACTAAGCTGAAAACAAAGAAACACCAATCAAAGCTTTTATTTTAATTGCTGATTCCTTCTTTAAAAAAGAAGCTGTCTAAAGTAAAGATTGTTTTGAAAAAACAAGGTGTCAAACACCTCTTTTCTTAATCTAAACCATCTCTTTGGATGATAGGGATATTTGAAAAAAAAAAAGAATTTATATTCTTTACATATAATATAAGAAGTTATTCTGCTGTTATAAAAAAATCTTTTTATATTGTAAAGATACAAAATCTTATAATATTATAAATTTGAAGTTCTGTTCAGTCTGAAAGAGCAATATTCATATAATTGAAGTGTGGATTTGGTATAATTGAAGCTTATACATTTGTTTGCATTTGCACTAGATCGCTCTGATTAAAGTAGTATAATATTAAAAAAAATAAGTTTTAATAAAAGCTTTTAACAAAATTGAACACCCTTATTGTTGACCGTTGAGGGATTTCCTTGTCTGGAGCAATCCTGGCTGCAGCATCAGGTCATGCTTATTATAAACATGTTTTGTCATAGAGAAAAGACTAGTATGAAATCAGCTCAATCAGAAACTGGGAAGTGGGTCAAATTTAAATCCGAAGATTCCACATACAAACATACATACAAGGCCAGTTAAATGAAAGCTTTAAAAAGTATTATAAACATAATGTTAGTTTCGCAGGTCATGGCAGTCGAGAAAAGAATTGATATTACTCAACCACTATGGGACCAGAGCACATTTGGTGGTAGATTCCGTCATTTTGCCTTCATTTCCAATCCTTTGTTATCATTGGTGCCAGAAAAAGAGCTCTATGAGGCAAAGGAGCTGTATTTTAAATATAAGTAAGTATGTAGAAATTAAAATTTATTGTCTATGGCACAGATGTATGGTTCTAAGTATGTAAATTCCTATGTTGATCTTAGTGATCTCTGCCAAGTTGGAATTGCTGAAAGCCAATAGTTGAAAATGTTCAGTCAATGAAAATGAAACCATATACCACTTTTATTTGCGTTAGGAATTAAACGATTGTCAATCAACAATGGTCAGAAATATCATAAATTAATTAATAATGATTTTTTTTATGAATTGACCAATGTTTAACGAAAAAAGGTATTTAATCCATAAGTGCTAGGAAACAGTGTTCTTAATTTGAAAATGCCACTTCAAAAATCATAAACAACATTGTAATCTATTCTCTATACTATAAATTAACTTTTTTCGTCACAGAGAAGGCGAAGAACCAGCTGGAACACCTTTATCTCAAGTGGTCAGAGCGAAGCAGCTTTATGAGTCAGCTTTCCATCCAGACAGTGGTGAACTGCAGAATGTGTTCGGTCGGATGTCCTTTCAGATGCCTGGTGGGTGTCTTATAACTGGTGCGATGTTGCAATGGTATAGGTAAGTTATTTATTGTTACCCGTGCAGATTTAAAAGGAAACAATCTTGCTAAACAAGTGACGTATTTTGATGTATTTTGATGTTTGGGTGCGTCGTATTGTTAAGGACAACGAGCTGTATAATATAAAGGATGTAGTAATTTAAATTTTGAACATAAAAGTAGTTATTGTGAGTTATAATAAGTGATAGAGATATGCTATCACGAAATTTTTGTACATTTACTAATTCTCTAATACATTACTTAGTACGCCGATACGGCGAGATACACTACAGTTATGTACTTCTCTAGTCTTATCGGTTCACGCGGCGCACAACAAAAGTAATTATTGTGAGTTAACCATAAGAGATAAAGACATGCTATCGCGGACTTTTTTGTAGTAGTTTTATAGATCTACAATTCTCTAGTACATTACTTTAGCGTATCTCTGCTGGTTTACGCAGCGCACGCAACTAAAGCTCCCAGCAAGTTTTTTAACAACTGCGCGATCTCTTCAACACAATTTACCAAAAACCGTTATGTACTATTAATCTAAACCTTCAGGAAAAATTGCATTACCTTTCAGTGAAAACCGTTCAAAAATCTGTTTAGTAGATTTTGAGAAAATCGATCACATACTGACCGACAGCTTTTAGGGACTTTGTTTTATAATAAGTATAGATAGATGTTTCTAAAATAGTGACGGCGCTATTACTATAACACGGGTGTTATCCCGCAGAATAGAATAGACTACACTCATTTCTTACTGAGGTGTCGTAAAAGGCGACTTAGGTAAATTGACGTCAGGCAGGCGGCCAGTGGTAAAATACGTAGCCAAATGATATGACAACATAGTAGTAACATGTTGTGCCGACCCCACTTAGAGTGGCATAAGGGTAGGGCAATGATGATGAGATTAAATAAAGTCGAACAAAACGGCCAAATTCTCATTCACTTATGATCAGCGGTTGGCTAAGTGTACTGTATTTGTATACAGAAAATTTGTCCATCTTTCCTCTTTTGTTGTTCTTAGGGTTCCGTGTATTCTATTTTAACGGTCGGCACATTATGTTGTTCAGTTTCCTTTTATTATTCGGTAACTCTAGGGTTAGTCCTTCTATATGCATATCATACTTCACAATTATTAGGACAACAACAGCGGTGGTCTTCTGGCAGTGGGTTAATCAATCGTTTAACGCGCTGGTTAACTATACTAATCGGAACGCCGCATCACCGCTCAGTACCACGCAAATGGGCGTGGCTTATGTGTCGGCCACGTCTGCTGCCATGGCAACTGCGTTCACCTTCAAGTTTGGTATACAGAAACGCGCCACTAACCCTATTTTAGCGGTATGTATATTCATACACACTCATACACTCTTCATTCAAGCTCCAGTACTCTCACACTCCTTGCACACAATGGAGACCGCCTGAATTTCATACATCTTTAGGCCCAGACGTTACAGTAATAACTAGTAACAGCCCGTTGTTATGTCCACTGCTGGGCTAAGGCCTCCTCTCTCCGTTTTTGGAGAGAAGGATTGGAGCTAAGACCTACCACGCTGCTCCAATACGGATTGGTAGGTTACACATATCCCTAGAATTCTCTAGAGATATGCAGGTTTCCTCACGATGTTTTCCTTCACCGAAAAGCGTGTGATAAATTGCAATTATCAATTAGACACATGAGTTTTAATTGAAAAACTCATTGGTGCCTGCCCGGGTTTGAACTCGTGTTCCCCTCGAAAGAGTCGCACGGTCTCACCGCTGGGCTATCACAATGTCACAGTAATAACTAATTGTGTTCTTAAATAGACAAATGTTCTTAGTATCAATTATTATTTAATATATATTTTTTGGATGAACTATAAAAAAAAGTATTATTATCTACAAGTAAAAGTATAAGCTAAATACCGGAATAACACATTAAAAACTAAAGGATTTGTGGTGAAAATATAATAATAATCATCATTGGAGAAAAGTTGATTATTTGTTTTTGTCGTCAGAAACTCATGCATAAACATTAAAAATATTTTAGTTAGTAGTCTATGGCAAGAAGTATGAAAAGAATATATAAATTTTCGTATTTATATTAAAAACGTTAGAATTCAGCACTGTATAGGTAGGTAATTAAAAAGGTAACTTGAAAATTGATACGTACATTTTCTAAATTCTATTTTGTATAAGATTATAAACATACATGTATATATATATATATATATATAAACATTCACATAAAATTTGGTCCTATATAATTAAAATAGAATATTTCATTCTCAGAGATTCGTACCATTCGTGGCTGTAGCAGCAGCCAACTGGGTCAACATTCCACTTATGAGGCAAAATGAAATAGTTTTAGGTAACTAAAGCATATATTTTTAAAAATACCGCCTTTATTATGTGAATTAATCCCATATTACAACTTCTATCGAAATAATAATCATATATTTTTATCTAAGTATATAAAAATATAACGTCAAATTCTAAACCATTCCTAAAATTATAAGTTTTAATATTACTGTTTTGCACTACAACAAAACAGATATTATGTATCAGATGAAACACAAAGCGTGGAGTGAAGAATACCTCGTGAATTTCTTAGTCTTTGACCATCTTACCTATGTTTTTATGTCTGTGGTCTATCCTTTTACCTGATTGTGACACCAGCTGGCGCTCCTCTTACCTCCAAAGTTGGCGCTTGTCTGTGGCATTTCATAGCGTCTTCAACCAGCAAGACACTTGTTGCCACGCTTTGTGTTTCATCTGATACATAATATCTGTTTTGTTGTAGTGCAAAACAGTAATATTATGCATCCTTATGAAACACAAAGCGTGGAGTGAAGACCTGTTTGCTATCTGCTGGTGGAAAAAACACAAAGCTATGTGATGTAAATAAAACATAAAGTAGGAAACTTCTACTTTATTGTCATTAAAACTATACAAGTAGATCAATCATCATTTATCAAATAACATAATAGCAATTCAAAATTAATTAAACAAAAAAACTTCTAACAATAATCAAAATAAAATTTATAAATCAAAACATTTAACAATTATGTTTAATCTATAATTATATATATATTAGGTTTTCCAGGTAGATTAGAAAAGATAAGGATGTTTAAACTTATAAACCTATAAACTTTGAACCTAACAAGTCAGTATTAGATCTGTTTACTGATTTAATTTCACGACAATAGTGTTTTGTGAAATTATGTATGCTCTTCCAATTACCCCTATTCAAAATTTCCTCTACTGGCCTATTTTCTAACCAGCTCTTAGATGCTACTGCTGATCTAATACTACCTGGAGACGCATCAATCTTAGCCTCTTTAAAGATGGTTCTCAACCACCCTGCAATCCTAGTTCTAGATGCAGGCTCCACTGTACCCGAAAGAGTTATAAATAAACTAATAACCCCACTCTGCTGCCTTCTATCCTCAGAAACTTTAATAAGTTGCAGCACATGCCTTACTGGACAAACTGAACTGTCTGGATGCTGAAGAAGTAGCCATCCGGACTGTCTATTTAAACTGTTATCAGTTTTTGAGCCAAACCTTGGCCATAAAATTAATCTACCTTCCTCTAGAACTATACTGTCATTACCTAATTCTAATAATGTAAGGTCATGAACCCTACGGCCTGAAGCTAATAATAAAATTAAAGCTGTTCTTCTTGAAATATCAAATAAAGTATTAGAGCCTGGTGTACTTTATAACCAATCATATACAAGCTTAGTATCCCATATAGCAGTCTTCCTAACTGGAGGCCTTGCCAAAGATATTGCCCGCAAAATCTGATGTACAAAAAAATCTTTTGAAAAATTATCAACTGATGTTGCACAGTAAGTGGAAATTGCTGATTTATGAACAAGAATTGTACTATAAGCAAGATTATCCTGTAAAAATAATTTGGCTAAAAATCTAGCTAAATCACTAGCTGTTGGGGCTTTATCATTGACATTATAATCCCTACACCAAGCTATCCATCTTCTAATTGGAGCTTTATATGTATTTAATGTGGAGCTTCGCCAACTACTCTTTAGTAATTCCTTCTCTTCTAGGTTCCAATTTGACACCTTCGAAGCCCACCCCCAACTCTCCATGCCTATAAGGCTAATTTGCTCACGTCCTGGGGACACTGTCCTGTTGTCTGATCGACGAGGACCCTGTCTAGGTTCTGTATTTGAATTGGATCTTCCAGTGCTCTGGTCCGCAGATCTGGGAGCCAAAAGCATTCCCTCCAGTCTGGTGCTATCAGAATATAAATCCCTGTTGCAGTGTTGAGATGTGCCAACACTCTGGGAATTAGACTGGGAGGGGGAAATACCCATCCGAGTTGAAAATTCCATCTGCGACTGAAAGCATCGCAGAAAACTGCGCATCCATCTCTTATATCTAGAGAAACATAATTTGGAACAACTGCAGTTTCTTTTGTCGCAAATAGATCTATTTCTGGCCTTCCCCATACCCTGAATATAGCCTCCGCGGCTTCGGCTTTTATATGCCATTCTGGTATCGGACGGCCCCTCGAGAGTCTGTCTGCTATGCCATTGAACCTTCCCGGAAGGTAAGACGCCGACAGCGTTATGTTGTGCTGCTCGGTTAATATAAGAAGCCTCATGGCTATCTTGAGTAAATTTAATGAGCGAGTGCCTCCCTGGTTCCTGATATAGGCAACCAATGTTCTGTTGTCCGACTGGACTAAAATGTGGGCATTGTTTAGCTTTGTACACTGGTTGTATATTACTGCATAAACTGCATACATCTCTTTGTGATTTGAGTGCCATCGCCTCTGGACTTTTGTCCAAAGACCCGATATGTAAAAATTGTTTAAATGGGCTCCCCATCCCGTATTGGCTGCATCTGTTGTTAGAAAATGGGTAACTTCTTTTCTGTGCAATGGTGTTCCACTCCTGTCTATGGCGTCCAGCCACCAATTGAGATCCTGCTGTACCGCAGGTATAAGGAACTTTCTTTGCTTCTGTCTCAGAAATTGTTTTAGGAAAATCTGTATCCTTCTGCAGTATAAACGACCCCTTGGAATTGTTATATTTGCAAAATTCAACATTCCCAAAAGGCATTGCACCTCCTTCATGGTACAACTTCTGTGTTTTAGTAGCTTTATCAGTCTGTTTTTTATCTTTATAATTTTTTCCTGAGGCAATATTATTATATTGTCCTGTGTATCCCAAACAACACCCAGATATTCTATTCTCTGAGTTGGGTTGACAACGGATTTTTGAAAGTTCACATGCCAGCCTAACTCTTTCAAAATACTCAGCATTTCCGCAACCTGAGACATTAGTTGTGAAGGGTCCTGACTTACTAACAGGAAGTCGTCTAAATAAACTATTACCCGCATGCCTCTGGCTCTCAGGATTTCCGCAATCCAATTTGAGATCATTGCAAAAGTTCGGGGGGCTGAAGAGAGGCCAAAAGGGAGCACCGCTAGTTCCAATATTTCCCCGTTGTATATTACTCGCAGAAAAGTCTGTGAGTTTCTGAAATTGGTAAATGGCAGTATGCCTGGTGAAGGTCTATCTTTACCAACCAATCTTGGCTCTGCAGAAAATTCATTACATCGATATGAGATATTAGCTGAAAATGCTTTGTTGCAACGTAGCAATTTAGCCCCTTCAAATTGAAAATCGGGCGATAGCTGCCATCTGACTTTTTTATCAGAAAAATCTTTGAATAATAACCTGGATTTAGTATCCGAGGTTTTACTAGTTTTACTACTATTTTTTTCTCTCTCAAATCCCTGATCATTGTTGTCATATTGAGAGTAATCCTCGTTGCATATTTTTGTTTTATACCTTCCCCTGGGTAATGTAAAGGAGGTTTCATCTTTAACGGAATGAGACACCTTGTTATGAGTTTCAGTAAGCATTGATTGGCCCCTAGATCCTTCCAAGTCTGCACATGATTCTTTAAGCACCCCCCTCTGAACACCCCCAATTGACAGTCATTTCTGTTTAGAATTGGAAGCATAGTTGAAGGTGCCACTCTTACGAAAGGGCAGCTTTTTTCTATTCATGTCCTTCACCTTCTTATCATAATGGGGTTTTCTAGGAAAAGATCTATGATACTTCCTGTTCTGATGGGGTTCCTGAGAAGTTGTTACTTTTCGTTCTCTCAAATATTCTGGTGCCTCTAACCATCTATTAGCACCCCCCAGGGAAAGTATAATAGGACTCAACTTATCTCGACTAAACAAATATTCAGAACTTGGTGGAACCCCCTGCAAGATCTGTTTAATATTGACATTTTTAATTTCCTTAAGAATCCTATCTCTCCGTATCTCTATGCACTCAGACCGTTTCCCACAAATAATCTGCATTATATTTTCAAAACTTTTATAGTTCTGTGAACCTGGTCCAAAAACTGCTGTCAATTTTTCATAGAGCATATTAGGAGTGAGACTAGATGGATTAACAGTCATCCAGTTAATTAAATTTTGTAACTCAGTCTTTAAAGAATGTCGCTGTTCAAGGACAGCATTGGACAAACTTGCTAATAAATTCTCTGTAGAAGCTAAATAATCTTTAGTCTTATTAAAATGACAAAGTTCTTCATTAATCTTTAACCCTATAAAACCTGGCGCTGCAAGATAAGACTGCAAAGCTTTCTTATATCTTATGCCCTTCCAAGATGCCATATCAAATTGCTGAAGTCTATTTAACTCCTCAAGCCTATCTATGTTGGCTGCAGGGACAACTACGTTTTCATTTACTTCAGTACTTAACTGGCCCAAAACAAGGCTAGGGCCCGGCACAGGCGACACAGGCCTTTCCAAAAAGGTATCTTGTTGCATACGCTGTCTAACCGAGGCATTCTCAGTATCCTCAGTAAATGACCTTTGATTTAAAAGATATTGCGGTAACTGTACAATATAATCAGAAATATAACTTACCTGATTCATTAACGTGTTTAAACGTGGGTCCGAACAAGTCTGAACACGTCTGTGTTGGGCGTGTCTTGATCGCTTGTTCGGCGGCGGTGATACAATGCCCTCCTCATCTTCCGAAGATGAGGAAGAACTATCACTCTGACTATTTGAACGTTTCGATCTCTGTCCTCCATCCGAAGCGACAGAATCTAAATTACCCTTAACAGGTTCATCACCACTCTGAGAATTCATCTCTTACTACGTCTAAATTAGTTAAAAAAAAAAATAACTGAAAACTCAGTATAACAGCTACCACAAGTCAAAATATCACGCTTTAGAACACTGATACAATAAATATTAACTATTTTCGACTAAATTTCGATTGACAAAAAAAACTTGTCTTTTCGCGGCGAAATTCACAAAGCTATGAAATGCCACAGACAAGCGCCAACTTTGGAGGTAAGAGGAGCGCCAGCTGGTGTCACAATCAGGTAAAAGGATAGACCACAGACATAAAAACATAGGTAAGATGGTCAAAGACTAAGAAATTCACGAGGTATTCTTCACTCCACGCTTTGTGTTTCATAAGGATGCATAATAATACTTAATGTATAATTAAATATTGTACAGACAAAAAAACACGACTACGCCTAGTTATGAAGAGTTAAAAATTTAATGGTTTTTAATATGAATTCTGTATTCAAAATTATAGACATCTTAGACAAATAACAAAAAATCTCAGTCTTAGTGCCAAGATGACAACTTAGTAATATGAATACGCCGAATCATAGAATCATAGAGTTAATATAGAGCAGAGGAGTAGAGTAATATTAGAGAAAATAACTCATATACTTCTTATCTCTGTCTAACCCAGCGTAAAAAATAGAGACAGATAATAAGTCTTATTTGCTTTCTCGTTATTTTCCTATACCTACTTATTAATTGATGCCGTGTGGTATCCGACTGCATAGAATAGACCACCCTCATTTCTTACCGAGGTGTTGTAAGAGGCGACTAAGGTTAATGCCGTGTGGTATCCGGCTGCATAGAATAGACCACCCTCATTTCTTACCGAGGTGTCGTAAAAGGCGACTAAGGTAAGTTGACGTCAGGCAGGCGGCCGGTCGTAAAATACGTAGCCGAATCATATGACAGCATGTTTGCAACATGTTGTGCCGACCCCACTTAGAGTGGGATAAGGGCAGGAGAATGATGATTATGACCTACTTATTAATTGATTAAAAATAAATCTCGATCGATCTCGATTCGATTATTTAAAAATAATTTCAATAAATTTTTGCGATTAAATATGCACGATAAACTTTTTGTATAAAAAACATGAATAACTGGTTAAAGGAGAATTTGTACTCTACAAAGACGGGGTCTTATCATGTAATTTTATGTAAATGTCTATATTTTACAGGTTTAGATGTAACAGATGAAAATGGGAAAATAATTGGGAAATCACAGATCGCTCCCGTCAAAGGAATATCTCAAGTGGTCACTTCTAGGTAAGTTATAAATATTACAAGCAATATAACAGAACTAACTACTTTGCTATAATCCGCACGGGTTAAGCGAATGCATGCAAAGCCAATGTGTATGAAGCAGGCAAAATCTACGTACCTTATACATGCAGGACAAGCCACCACATGCACCCCAAGGCGCAATTCACCAGTAACAACGCACACAAAAGCAGCACACACACCCACCACCACAATCTCGACGATCGTTTCGCCCTGAAACCGAAGCATCATCAGGAGGATAGGCTCCACGACAAAAATCGTAATGCGCCGCGCTACCCATACAAGCAGTCTTAAATAGTTCAACCCCCACCAATACCCTCCCCTCCGAACACATGTAGCAAAACGGAATTAGATACATTTACTTGCTCGTTAATTAAGTGACCATTGTTATTTTTTATTATCTCAAGTTGCTCTAACGTATTGAGTCGGAGTCCCTTATCACAAGTGTGGAGAATATGAAATGAATGGTCATTAGGCACTTTATGATATAATATGATATAATACTTTACTTTCCAGCAAATGTTTTGCAAAATTAGAATTTTGTGGTTTATTATTCCTAAACGCAGCCATATGTTCCCGGAATCGAACCAAACTTTGACAAATTGAAAGCAATCATTTATACTAAAAAATTTCTCGAGTTTTGATGAGATCAAAATCGTTCAGCTACGACCATTCTCGATTAATCGCAAGTCGTAGCGGGGATACGGAACACGATTCGTAAACAACTTGAATGTTGCAGACGATTAGCATCAATCGACTTTGTACTCTATGATATCTACATAACGAGCTCTTTCCATATTAATAATAATAATTGTTCAGGCACCATAGATTATACACTAGTTTATACTCTGTAATCTGTATTACTATTACTAAGTAGTCTGTGACTACATCCCCAGTAAAATTGCTGTTTGAATTACTATATGATTCTAGCCAAAAAAGGGTCAATTTTTATTTCATCTATCTATATTAATAATCAACATTGCGAGCTGCAGCAACATACTGGCGACCGTGACAGGACATATAATAATAACTTACACACAGGACAGGGATAATAATAATAACTTTATTTAGCCAAACAATTACAAAAAATACAAAAAACAAGATTCAAAAATAGATAATAAATACAAATTCACATTAACAAATATCGTAGACACTCGTACTAAGATAACTTGTGCTACGAGTGTCTACCTCCCTCTGGATCAAAAATAGTGGTTTTCTAATCCAATGAACATAAACAATTCTACATAAACAAATACGTGTGTGTGTGTGTGTGTGTGTGTGCGCTCTCTCGTATGCTCGTTAAGAACTATTATTGAAAATAATCACTAATTATCCGCAATATCTCCGCAAAGTAACGCCTAATTCTATAAATCACTAATTAAGTTATTATTTTGAATAATAGTTCTGTTTCGTTGTAGCTCCTTTATCCATGACATGAGCTTTATATTGCACTCGGTATCATATACTCATATTCCTAACAATATTTTGAATTTGTATTGACCAAAATATTATCGGGTTTGATAGGATAGTGATGTGTGCTCCGGGTATGCTGTTGCTGCCATTCATAATGGAGAGGCTCGAGCCTAAAGCGTGGATGCAGAGGATAAAGTGGGCCCACATCGGCATACAGACTGGCATCGTTGGCTTGTTGTGAGTATGATTATAAAACTAGTTTATTTTGCTTACTTCCATAGCATTATGTCTTATGGAATAATGTTATGGGGTAAATGGTATGCGCTGATATTGAGAACATTTTTGCATTGCAAAAAAGTTGCCATACGTGGCATTTATAATTTGAGTCCGCGTGAGTCCCTGCGAGAGAAGTTTAAGGAAACAGGTATTCTTACGTTAGCTTCACAGTATATTTGATTTTTGTGCATAAAAATATACATAATTATAAAAAGATTGGCGATGTATATAATAGACAAAGTAGGAACCGACATAAGCTTGCGGCTCCTGCTCTGCGCCTTGTAAGAGTACGTAAGTCGTTTGTGGGTTTGGGTATAAGATTCTATAACAAAATTCCACAATCAATTTTAACTTTGCCATTACAGCAATTTAAAAATACTGTTAAAAAGAGGCTGATACAGACAGCCTATTATACCGTGGAGGCTTACATTGATGATAAGAATGCGTGGATATAGCTGCTCTTTGACCTTGTGCAGGATAGCTATGACAAAATATAATTAGTATTAAGAATTTTCTTTTTTAAAAGAGCTCCACCGAGTTTCTTGCTGGCTCTTCTCGGTAGGACGGCTTTCCGAACCAGCAATAGAGTCGACGATTCAAAAGCACTTGTTTACAAGTTTATTTGAATAAATAATATTTTGAATTTGAATAAACCTGCTGTATAATAACCTGCAGTAAGATTACCTGCTGTATAATAACCTGCAGTAAGATTACCTGTTGTATAATAACCTGCAGTATGATTACCTGCAGTATAATGATGTATGCTACATGTTCTATGATTACCTGCTTTGCAATTACCTGCTGTATGATTACTAGACATCAAATGAATTTTTCTTAACCTTTAACGCAGTTTCTATATTAATCCAACTTGTATCAACATAGAAAATGCGAAATAGAATTTGACATACAAAACAACAAAGACTATAGATAATTGGAATATACATAATTATAAAAAGATTGGCGATGTATATAATAGACAAAGAAACCGACGTAAGCTTGAGATTTCTGCTTTGCGCCTTGCAAAAGTAGATAAGTTTGTGGGTTTTGGGTATAAGATTCTATAATGAAATTCCGCAATCTACTTTAACTTTACCACTACAACAGTTTAAAAACACTGTTAAAAAAAGGTTTATACAGAAAGCCTACTATTACTATTGAGGATTACTTAGACGATAAGAATGCGTGGATATAGCTTCTCTTCAACCCTGTACACGACATTAATAACTATATGTAACTAGTGATAAGAATTATTCTTTGAAAAGAGCAACAACCGAGTTTCTTGCTGGCTCTTCTCGGTAGGAACAGCTTTCCGAACCAGCAGTAGATGTTAACGATTCAAAAGCACTTGTTTACAAGTTTACTTGAATAAAGAATATTTTGAATTTGAATTTCGTCGACAACGATATCAATAGTGTCTGTCAAATATGCACAGATTTTTTTAAATTCCCATTCAAGTATTTTTTTATCCTCTATGATAGCCCGTTATATTAGGTCCTTACATATGAAATTGGCGTTTTCTATGGGAGGAACATAAAGTCGTTTTCTTTTAAATGAAATATATTTAATTAATCAAAGTATGTACCATTGCTATGTATGCACTTTTGCCATCTCATAGGTAGTTCATTGATCCCCTTACTAAAAAAACCATTCGGGCGGGAATCAATAAAATCTTTGAAGGCGGTTTGGCCTGCCCCATCGGAGTTGAATTTTTTTCCTTGCAAGTAGTTATCCAAATTGCGAAAAAAAATGGTAATCTGTTGGAGCAAGGTCCGGAGAGTACGGCACAAAAGTGTGATAAACATTATTTTCGAATGGTGGGTCTTAACTTCAAATCTACTCATCAAATTTCGCTAAGTTGTGGTGTAGTAATTATGTATTTTTTTTTCTTTCAGCCTCACATTTATGGTGCCGACAGCGTGCGCAATATTTCCACAGAAATGGTGAGTGATTAAACAGTCTTTTACTGAAAAATGATGAGTCTTTTACTAAAAAATGATGTAACTTTTATTGAATCATAGATACCGATGACTACTTTCACCGTCACACTCATATGGTGATTTAATCAGAGATAACCGAAATTCGGACGAGATATGACGCATTTAAAAGCCTAATTTTAATACTTAGAAAGAAAGAAAGAAAAACTTTATTTAGAACATACACTGTCAACAAATAAGTAATATATAAATTAACAAAAATAATAATAAAAAATAAAAAAAACAAAAGAATACGAAAACATATTAAATACAAAATATATACATACGTTGATGACATCATTTATGTACAACATTCCAAATTAAAAAATTCTACTGGGAACTGCTAGGAATAGGCCTCCTCTCTCCGTTTCTGGAGAGAAGTGTTGGAGTTAAGACCTACCACGCTGCTCCAATGCGGTTTGGTAGGATACACATATCAACAGAATTCTCTAGAGATATGCAGGTTTCCTCAGTTTTCCTTCACCGAAAAGCGTGTAATAAATTGCAATTATCAATTAGACATGAGTTTTAATAGAAAAACTCATTGATGCCTGCCCGGGTTTGAACTCGTGTTCTCCTCGAAAGAGTCGCACGGTCTCACCGCTGGACTATCACAGCGTTGTATATAGTTGGACGAAACCTGTATAACTTGATACTGAGTTAATATACGAAGATACGGGTCACATCGCGACAAAATCGAGTTACCTTTTTATAAGGTTCGACGTTTCGGCAGAGTTGCATCCGCCATGGTCACGAATTGACTGGAGGGCCGCGGCGTCTTCGTCCCCGAGTACTACAGTCATTATTTTCACCAACTACCCTCGCTTGAACCGCACAATCCACATAAGGTCTCATGCACACCACACAGATATTATCCGCACGCGATATAGCTTGCAACGACTTCCTCGAAAACCTCGTTGGCGAACAGAGCCTATGATCTATGTGACCCTGAACACCTTAATGGTGAATTACAACATATTCAGGAGATACTAAAAAAGAACGGATACACTGATAAAAAACTGATTAGACCACGCACGCGAAAGGAAAGACATCTTGAGGTGAACAGACAGCCGGCGTTTTTACCACATGTTAAAGGAGTCACAGATAAAATGGGGACCATGTTAAAAAAGTTATCTATAAAGACCGTCTTCACGCCTTTACATAAGGTAGCTAGGCTCCTACGTACACCGAAAGATGTCATCCCCTACCAGACCCCAGGGGTATATAAAATCAACTGCAGTTGTGGTAGCGCATACATCGGCCAAACAAAACGTACCATTGCTGAGCGGGTCAAAGAACACATAGCTGCAGTTAAAAACAACCAGTCAACGAAGTCGGCGATTGCAGACCATCTGCTCAACTCGGGGGGCAATCACTGGATTGAGCTTCATGATCCCAAAGTCCTGTCAACTGATGCCCACTATTATGCGAGGGGGTATAAGCCATTGAAATTCGTAAGCATAATACGTTCAATAGAGAAGAGGGCTTCAGATTGTCAACGACTTGGGATCCAGTGATTAATAAATACAACTCGCGGAAGAAGTCGTTGCAAGCTATATCGCGTGCGGATAATATCTGTGTGGTGTTTAAGAGACCTTATGTGGATTGTGCGGTTCAAGCGAGGGTAGTTGGTGAAAATAATGACTGTAGTTCTCGGGAACGAAGACGCCGCGGCCCTCCAGTCAGTTCGTGACCATGGCGGATGCAACTCTGCCGAAACGTCGAACCCTATAAAAAGGTAACTCGATTTTGTCGCGATGTGACCCGTATCTTCGTATATTAATAAGTATGAATCGCGAAAGTTTAAAATCTACTATTGATACTGAGTTGTTTCAGTATATTGTCCAATAGCCAAATATTTTTTAGGCGGTATAACCCTAGGCTTAGATCAAGAGTACCGCAATAAATTATTTTATACAAAACTTATACAAGATTTATTGTATAACAGTATTGTATAAGATGTATTATACGGTACGGAATAATTTCTTTTCAGTAAATTATCCATCGACACGATTAAACGGTTCGAAAAGGACAAGTATGATGAAATTTTGAAGAACACGGACGGAAAGCCGCCCCAATATGTATATTTCAACAAGGGATTGTAATTTGAAATTTAAATATTATATTATTGATAATTATAAACAAATAGGGATTTTGAGAGCGTTGAAATATTACCAATTTATTTTTATTTTTATTTTATTTTTTTCCAGTTCAAAAAATTGATTTCCACTAAGTTCTTATAAAAATCAAAATCATTTTCTCTCGTAAGTTTAATATTAAGTAGGCATATATAATAAAATGGCACATATACTAAAAAAATTGTCTTCTACACATACTAAATAGTGAAAGCCTTTTTTGACATATTTCATCTGAATGAGTTTCTTTGAGTAATCGAAAAGTTAGTTTTATGGTTAATAATTTAAAGTTAATAAGAATTCATATATTGGATAATAGTTTTTTACAGTATTACGTTGTATAATATCCTATTATAGAATAAAGTTGTCAATTGATATCGTAGAGTATTATACTCTATGGTATAAAATGATTTTAGAGTAGGGAGGCTGGATTAAAATGTGCCCTATTACAATAAAGAAAAAACAAATGGGGTTTCATCTTTCTCTCTTTTTTATATGTATCTAGCTGTGCCAGCGGCTTTACCCGCGTGGAAATCAGCGTGTCACAATTTTTTTCTAGAATTAAAATTTTAAACATAAAAGTAGTTATTGTGAGTTAACCACAAGAGATAGAGACATGCTATCGCGGACTTTTTTGTAGTATTTTTATAGATCTACAATTCTCTAGTACATTACTTTAGCTTATCTCTGCTGGTTCACGCAGCGCACGCGACTAAAGCTCCCAGCAAGTTTTTTTTAACAACTGCGCGATCTCTTCAACACAATTTACATAATACCGATATGTACTATTTACATAAACCATCCGGAAGTATTGCGCTATCTTTTGGTGAAAACCGTACAAAGATCCGTTCAGTAGATTTTGAGAAAATCGATTACATACAGACAGCTTTTTGGGACTTTGTTTTATAATAAGTATAGATTAGACGAGTTTTATCTTCCCTCTCATTATTTATTGTGTCTCTATCACTTACAGGCTTACTAAGACTTATTTTGTCTATGCTTGACAAGTGTCTTATTTCATATCGCATTTAACTTGAACGTCGTTTTTATATACACTGCCATATTATATTTATTCCAATGAGTAATATAATATTTGATTATTATGTTTTATATGCTTTTTTATTTGTTTTATACTGTATATCGTATTTTTTAATGTACTTGAATATAAATATCGAATCAAAAAGTGTGATAAACGAAGATACTGCATTGAAGCGACAATCTCAGTTATTTATATATTTTTTAATGTTACATATTTATTGTTTGTGTCATTAATAATCGATTTATAGCTCTATCGTTATTTTTATTTGCATATGATAAAAGTTCCAAATATTTGGTTCTTAGAGTCTGGGTGTATTTCAGTATAGTACGCGGTAATAAAAAATGCACATCGAGGCTTAGAGAGAGAAATCGGCTAGATTCTGCTTCATAGAGATAGAACCCGTGTGAGACGTCACCATAAACATCGATGTGCATTAGTTAATGCCGTATTATATATATTATGTATATATTTACCAGTTGTCTGTCACCCATAAGACAAGTATTAACTTTGGGAACAGATAACAGTGTGTGTATTTGTCCCATAAATAAAAAAAAATCCCGGTCAGCGAATTGTTTCTTGCCTTTATTTAAAAAATGCTCTTTGTTTTCGGAGCCTTTGTTTCTTACGTTACTAAATTTAAGTTTATCTCTTTACTAAGGTCTATATTTATAAGGTGTTCTTATATTTTATATGGTGATTTTGTTTTTGAAGTTTTGTGATAGTCTTAACTTGTAGAGATCGGTATATATCGTCCGTTTAGTATTAAAGCGACCTAATTCAAAAAAAAGTTCTGAAAATAATTTCAATAAAGCGTAGGGTAGCGTCTACAAAACTCTTGAATGTTAACGATACTCGTGACTTGGAAGAGCAAGAAAACGCTAGTTTTTTTAACAGTTCGTAGCGTGATGATAGATGGCATTGAAATAAGGATTATAATATATCTGATCTAGCACCAGGTCTTTTTTACATGAGCAGGATATCAATTTAAACAAAATGAATACGCATATTATTCGTTTTCACAGACTGCCTCTTTATTGACGTTTGTCGTTTTTGACATTACAATCCTTTTTGGTACTATAGAATAGAAGAATAGTATAGAATAAAAGAAAAATAGTATAGAATGAATGCAGGATGGATGAAGTGGCGTCAGGTCACAGGCACAATATGCGACCCCCGAATGCCCCCAAAACTTAAGGGGAAAATTTATAAATCAGTCATTAGACCTGTCGTAATGTATGGATCAGAATGTTGGGCAATGAAAATGATGGATGAAAGAAGAGTACATGCAAATGAGATGAGGATGTTAAGGTGGATGTGTGGTGTGACAAGACTAGATAAAATAAGAAATGAGTATATTAGGGGAAGTATGAAAGTTACGCCCATTATGGAAAAGATGAGAGGTGCAAGATTGGGATGGTATGGACATGTAATGAGGAGGGGTGAAGATCATGTGACTAAGCGAGTGTTGAATATGAATGTGGATGGATATGATAGAGGGAGGCCTAAAAAGAGATGGTTGGAATGTGTGAAGTACGACATGCGTATAAAAGGAGTAGCGCCAGAGTTGACGAATGATAGAAGAGAATGGAAGAGGAAAACATGTTGTACCGATTCCACTTAGAGTGGGATAAGGGTAGGAGAAAGAAGAAGGAGAATTCTTTTTGGTACTATTTGTCTATACATTACGATGTAGTAAAAAAATACTTAAAGACGTAAATATAAAATAAGCATATCATTATTTGACTCGAACAATATCTAACTCAATTAAGCTTAATTTTGAATTAGGTCACTTTTGTACTAAACGTGTGATATGAATTCTCAATTAATAATGTACTTAATGCTTACTTTCTATCAAGAACTTTTCAGTGAAAGTAAGGTATCGCGAGAAAATTTATATATGCCAGGAAAATTCCTTATTAGATTGTAGTAAAATCATATTTTTTTTTATTTTATACATTGTTTTAACTCGTAAGTTTTAATGTTTAAAAATATAGTGGTTGAACGGAAAGTTTTAAAAGTAATAAACGTTAATTGTATGTGAAAGAATTTCCACTAAACAACGCTTACTTACAAAATATTTTTTAATTCAATTTTTTTTAAGCTCTACTTAAGATCAGTCTGATGACTATAATAAGATGTGATGTCTTTATTTTAACGTTGGGATTAAGCTCATCCTGTGATGAAGCGATCCTCTATATTAATGTATACATTATTTGAATATTTTATATTTTTATTATTCTTTATTTACATGCTTTCTAGCTATACCATTTTCAAGCGGTATTTGTTGGAAGTTACATACATTTTTTTTTCTATTTGTTTATATATTTTTTCTTTTATAAGGTTTTTTAAATACACATTCCACTTGAATTTTTCAATTGGTAATATGTTATTTTGTCACTCGCTGTACCTCTGTACTTGTAAGTACGTTAACCCGTCGATTCCGGTTGGCATCGAATAGTAATTGTTAACTTAAATTAAAATTATAGGTCTTACTCTAGGATCTGTTATTGATATTTTTTCTAAAACTCCTGCATTCTAGAGTGTGAAAATATATTCGGCTATTTACGTAATAATTATTCTGTCGACGTAAATTTAATATATAGTATCGATACTTCATAAGTTATATACTTGTATAAGAGTGGTATCGACCATATGATATTAATTTGAATTTTAGGAATACACACTTTAGCACCCTAAATAATTCAAACTCAAATTCAAAATAGTCTTTATTCAAGTAGACTGTTTTCAGTAGTTTTGAATCGTGAAATGTTTTTGAAGAAGCTACCACTGATTCGGAAGTTTTCTCCTACCGAGAGAAAGCAACAAGAAACTAAGGATAATTTATTTTGACATAAAAAAAATAGTTACCTCAGCTGAGTATTCTACATAGAGGAACTATTCTAGGTATGCTTAAAATATTAAAACGATTTAAAGAGATCAACTCTACCCTATTACGACACACGAAACGAAATACAACCTTGACCTAAAAACGAAATAGTCTGGTACGAGAAAGAAAAAACGACTCACCCGACCATGCTTCTGCGCTCGCCCCATATCTCCCGGTGACGCTGTAAAAGCCACTTCGGCTAACAGCATTTTGTAATTTTCCAAGAAAAAAAACCAAAGTTATTGTTTTCTACTGTTTTTTGAAAAAGCGCGACGGGTTTTATTTTCTTCGGAAATACATTTATTTATAAAACGATTATCTATTACGTACAAATGAACAGTGAATCCATTTAATTTCGTATCGTCAGTACCACTCTATATATTATGTATTATGTATTATTTTTAATTTAATACAAAATTACTATCTGAAATTTGTACTCACATTTTACACACCTTGCCAGCAATAAACGTGTCTGGTTGAACACTTGCAATATTGATAGAGAGTATTCAGTAATCGATTCTCGTTTTAAATCTATACTAATATAAAGAGAAAAGATTTTTATGTTTGTGAGTATGTTTGTAATGTTTTCAAGCAAAAACTACTGGAACGATTTCAAAAATTCTTACAACAATGGAAAGCTGCTCCTTTACTGAGCAATATTGCCTATATAATTTTCAAAAAAATAGGGATTCCTAATAAAATTGTAATAAGGTGTAAAAAACTTAGTCATAAAAGTCTTTCATAGCGAGCGCCGCAGAAACTATTGATGATAGAACAAAAAATTTTCTACAGTATTATAGAACATATCAATGTCCACAAAAAACTCCGATATACCATATGTCCAACTATTATATTTTTGCCAATATTTACTACTTTTCTACATTGAAAAAGTTGATAAAAGTGGCGACAATAATCAAACCATAATATTAGCATCTCCATATTAATCCTTATCCCACTAAATAATATTTTATTAAAAACTGTTTCAATACCTGTAAAATACTTTTAGAATTGTTAAAATCGGAAATTCCAATCATAAGATGTAACGAATTTTAAAATGTCAATATAGAGAAAATACTGCCATAACAATTGTAGCGTATTTTACAACTTTGCTATATATGTATATATAGTATATTTATATATGTATTTTATTTGTGTACCTAAGAATACGTTCCGTTAAAAATTTCCTTTGCCTTAACTATTGATAAGTCCCAGGACCAAACTTTCAATTTACAAAAATAAATCTATAGTCTGACTTAGTAAAGTTTCCACTACCCCGAGATTGGTATCTATGTATTTAAAAATATATAGATACCAATCTAATAATAAAAATAGGTATTTAAAACTTTACCTAAATATCCAGAAAAAGTATTAATTGTGGGCATTAGCTCCGCGTATGCTATTTATTTAAAAATAGTGTATTATCTATGGTTTTCAATGTCGCTTCGTCGGCCGCCAAAAATAATATTTCCGGTCCCCTCTAGCCCCTCCCGCCAAATCGCACTGCAGTCCGCAGCCGCAGGGTCATTACACCTAATCGAAATAGACAATATTGAATTGTGATTAAAACAAAATGTTGTTTACAAACGATAAATATTGAGAAATGGTTTGATTATATGCGCTGAGTGTTGGTGCAGTGATCTCGTTTCGTATGATAAACCAGTATTCACAGGAATTTGTTTAGTTTACTGTGATCTTCCAGGAAGTTTCCAAAACAATATATTAAATACGCCAAAATACCGAAGCAGGTAATCTCTTTATCTTTCCACGAGATACACTAAATTTCTAAATACCTTATCAGAAATATAATCTGTTCAGTACTTCCTATCCTGATATTTTTTCCTATCTGAAGCCAGGAAAAGTATGAATGAAATACGGATCTTCATTCCTATATCTTATCAAAGGTCACCGGTAAAATTAATCTGTTCAGTACTTCCTATCCTGATATTTTTGCCTATCTGAAGCCAGGAAAAGTATGAAGGAAATACGGATCTTCATTCCTATATCTTATCAAAGGTCACCGGTAAAATTAATCTGTTCAGTACTTCCTATCCTGATATTTTTGCCTATCTGAAGCCAGGAAAAGTATGAAGGAAATACGGATCTTCATTCCTATATCTTATCAAAGGTCACCGGTAAAATTAATCTGTTCAGTACTTCCTATCCTGATATTTTTGCCTATCTGAAGCCAGGAAAAGTATGAAGGAAATACGGATCTTCATTCCTATATCTTATCAAAGGTCACCGGTAAAATTAATCTGTTCAGTACTTCCTATCCTGATATTTTTACCTATCTTAAGCCAGGAAAAGTATGAAGGAAATACGGATCTTCATTCCTATATCTTATCAAAGGTCACCGGTAAAATTAATCTGTTCAGTACTTCCTATCTTGATATTTTTGCCTATCTTAAGCCAGGAAAAGTATGAAGGAAATACGGATCTTCATTCCTATATCTTATCAAAGGTCACCGGTAACTGCACTCTAGAGCTGAGCGTTTTTTCCCGAAACCGTTATAAAAAAAATATTTCTTACTGCGTAACGAACAAACGGTTTTTGTCTACAGCAGTAGACAAAAACCGTTTTTTGTCGTTTCTAAAAAACTAGTTGCGTCATATGTATATCAAAAGACAAAGCAGGCAACGATAAATGCGTGAGCAAATTTCTATCTCGCTCACACCTTCCATAAATACGGTTATAATAAGCGAGACGAAGCGATCACTCCCCAAAGTAGTTAAATTTACCTTGGAGTTATGGAAATAAAGCTGATATTTCTTTGATATATCTACGTAGCCTTATAAACCAGTTTCCTTAGTTTAGCAGTTCTTCAAGCGGTTAGTGTCATAGGTCATTGAAATCCAAAAATTTATGATTATTGTTTTGGTCGCTGTTAATAAATTTGTGCCATTATTAAGCGATTTTTTTAGGAATTTAGTGCAAAAATGAGTGTTTTTTTCGATATTACTCTTGTATAGTGTGTTAAGTATATGTAGTTATAAAGCGTTTTTAAATAACTGTTTTTAGAAACCGTTTCTTTTCGTCTAATAAGTGTATCGTTTAGTTTTTCACAAAAGTAGTTATTGCCCGGTTCTACTGCACTCACTTGTCATAAGAGAATTTGAAACGTTCAGTGCGTTTTATGGTCTATAGTTTCTGCGTCTTGGCGTCATTAACTTAATGAATGTTTTCTTTGTAATTCATAGTCATTTTTTGTATTTTGTTTTTTTTAACGTTTAATGAGACTACTAATTATATGCCTTGAATATTGCAAGTGTCCAACCAGTCACCCTGTATATATAATTACATTTAACTTTAAGATATTTGCAATGTTTGATTAACGCTTAATTGAAGACAATAAATAACAGTTACTTCTGTCAAGTTGTTTTTTTTAATTAAAATTTTTCTTTTGTGTCTTCTTTATTTTAAATTTTAATTTTGAAACCGCCCGTTCCCAACTGAGCTGTAGCTACTTTGAAAGTGATAGCGTAATTAACCTTTCATTTCTATAATATTTTAGACATTAAGCTTTTGGATTAAAAGGAGTTATTCCTTTTATTTTTTCCTTTCTTGCTCAGAGATGGCGGCCGCGTAGATCTGTAAAGTGCTTCTAAAAGAGTTTCACCCCCTGGTGGCAATTTTGTTCTTTATTATTGACCTAATTATTTGAAGCAGTGTTTATTGTTACAACAATAAGTTGATTCCTTGAGTCTGGATAATCTATGTATTTTAAATTTTTTATGTATATATTTACCAGTTGTTTGCCACCGATAACACAAGTATTAAGTACGGCTATGGACTACCGTGTGTGTAATTGTACTGTATATTGTTACGTACAGGTATTCGTGGATTTGGATGAAAATATCTAGTGACTCGTTAAAAACGCTTTATTCAACTTTTTACTACAAACTTAGTACTTACAATCTCTATACAGTACACTGTACAATAAGAATGCCGAGTTATTTCACTTTTATTTTTGCTTGTTTATTCGCTCTTGATCGCTATTCGCAAACTGAATGTCGAGGCGCACGATACGTCTGCTTATATATCGAACGAACCGATGTTCGAGAACGTTCGCGAGACCTTGGGGAAATCGTAAACAACCTTTGTAAACAACCTTTTCGTAAACACCCCGAATGTTCCAGAGAATTAGCGTCAAGCGAATTCGAATTCTATGACATACGCATTACGAACTCTTTTCGCAAGTTCGTAACAATATTATATTTATTTATTTACCAGTGTCGATATAGTTAAGTTTAGTAGGTAAATAAAAATACGAAAAAGTAACAATTATTTATGTTTATTCATATTCGATGAATGGTAATCTTAAATGAGAAATAAACATTTGAACTGCAGCGTGGCTTACAGAGCTAAACTATAGATAATATAAATTACGCGTGTTAAATTTACAGTTAGTCGTGTATAATACATTAAGGCACCGGTTAAATTAATGAGTATATATTTCGGGGTTTAACTTCATTGGCATCTTTATAATGCCTGCACTCTTCACTATTAGCGATGATACCGGCGTTGATCGTTGATTGTGTGATCGTGTATAGTCACCCAGATCATCGAGCAAGTGTTCATACGAACGTCCGTATTGTACAAGATATACGTAATTTATAGAATTAGGCGTTACTTTGCGGAGATCCATAATACAAAAGTAATAATGAAATTTTGCTATGATTGCTTTGATCATTTGCTATGATCTGCGATAAAGTAAATTTATTATTTCCTTTATCGTGGAATATAGCAGAATTATTTTATTATTACTTTTTTATAATATATACGATCATACGTAGCACCCGGCGATTCCCGACGATGATTGCCGATTACAACCGAGTATTCCGCGATCGTGCTCGAGCTTAATCGTTTGTAATCATTGATAATCAAGAGGAGCTATATATATAGCTATGCGTGCACGTCATTGATTAATCGACTGCCTATAAGTGAATTAAAATCAATCACAGAAGTGATAATCATATTATTTTGTTATAATCCAAGATACAGGGATACGGATTATAGCAATATTATTATTACTTTTGCATTATGGATCTCCGCAAAATGCCGTGTGGTATCCGGCTGAGTAGAAAAGACCACCCTCTTTACTTACCGAGGGGTCGTAAAAGGCGACTAAGGTAAGTTGAGCCACCGTGTCGTATCCGGTTAAGTAAGTTGACCGCCAGCCGGTCGTAAAATACGTAGCGGAATCATGTGACAACATGTTTGTAACATGTTGTGCCGACCCCACTTCAAGCGGGATAAGGACAGGATAATGATGATATCGATCTCCGCAAAGTAACGCCTAATTTTATAAATTATTTTAAAAACTATCGTTTTCTTAATTTTTCATAGCGTTATCTGTAATTTTGATTTGTAAATAAATATTTTCGTTTAATTGAGTAGAGTAAAAATTGGCAAGAGTATCATCAAAAATATACAGTTTTAATGAATTTTTCCAAAATATTGTATCTTTATAAGAGAGTTTAATGAAAATAGTTGAAATAAACTTTATTTATTATATGTTTTGCTTAAAAATATATAAACATATATATGTGTGTGTGTATTCGATTTATATATAATTTTCCGAAAATAAATTTTAATGGTGCCCCACTTAAATAACATCTTAGAAATAACAAATATTTTACGTCTATTTATGTGCGTGAATAATTACGTATTATGTCCGCCGGAAATTTAGATTATAAAACTAAGTACGTTTAATGTACAATATTAATACAGATAATATAAAAATATTCTACAACTGTAGATCTCTTATATCTTTCTATTACTGTAATGTAAATCTATTTCAATTATATTACTTAAACACACGCACTTCATTCGAGTAAAGCTTAAAGAAATGTATTCGATTCCATACACTTGACTTAAGAGACAATAGCAATAAAGTATCGATAACATTGATTTCTGTAGGCCTACCATGTACTTTAAGATAACGATTCAATTCAAAGTCAGTACCTAAACCGAACCGCTTTCTTTTCGTACCATGAAGTGTGGATTGCATTGGGGTCGTAATGTTCGAAAAGGATAACGTTATATGAACTATAGATCTCAGAACTCTGTCTCTTTCACTCTCATGTTTTTAGGACGCATTCCGAACGTGTCGTGAGTCGGAAATGTCGTGAATCGGAGTCGTGTGTGCGTCTTTAAGACGTCATGGTATGAAAGAGCAAAACAATTTAGTTTACGACTTCAATTGAGTCGCAATAAGAGTTCATGGTAGGTCTGCTGGTATTATTTTATAACAGAAACTTTTATTGCAAAGTATTTTGTTGAATATTACGATAGATTTTAGACTAGCATGTAAACGAAATCAGCTTAATAATTTTATTTTAAATAACGTACGCAATCGCTACATGCGAGCTGAGACCATAGAGTTATTATAGAGTATGGAAGCCATAGGTAAGTTCTGTGAGAGCGAGTTTTCAACAAATAATAGGAGGGAAGATGACAGACTTATATTTAACTTTATCTAAAGTTAAGTAACTGCCTGTTACTAACCCACTGCTGGGCATAGGCCTCCTCACTTCGTTTTCAGAGAGAAGAGAGTTTAATACCTACCAAGCTGCTCTAATGCGGATTTGTAGGTTACACATATCCCCAGAATTCTCTAGAGATATGCAGGTTTCCTCACGATGTTCTCTTTACCGAAAACCGTGTTATAAATTGCACTAATCAATAAACACATAAGTTTTAATAAAATAACTCATTGATGCTATAGAGTTTGAACCCATGATTGTCTCTAGACAGTCGCACGGTCTCACTGTTGGGCTTTATCTAAGCGTACCTAAATAGATACAACCTTTTTTATAGATTGCCACAGACTATCCCTATAGACTGTCCCTACTCTAGCATAACTCTATGGCCACTACTTAAGTAATCCTTCCTTGTCTTACGTATGGCGTTGTCCCTTTCTCACATAATAAGTAATTAATACACATTGGCCTTTTCGAGTAACACGGACGCGTCGCACATAGCTTTAGCAGTAGAGCGGACCAAAAACATCAAATGCAACTGTTCGAAAACGTTCAACTGTACTCTAGTACGAACCAAACCGTGTAGAACTGTGGCCCTTTCAAGATCTAGCCACCTTTGGAGGGAAAGCTCCCTTTCTTCTACCGGAACGCCTTGGACCACATCAAATGGACCCCACAACATGAACTCAAGAACAGATTTTGCTTGATTTAGTGATACCGCTCGCTCTTCTTGGAGTATTTCTTTCAATAAAGGCGTTAGCTTGTCTCCTGGTAGAAGGGTTTCGGCTGCTTTGGTAGCGCTCTTGCAGAGCGAGCTCAAGTCTTCGTCTGTAGATTTGCTGCAGTTCATGTCGTCGGTTAAACTGGAAATTAGAAGATCTTATATTAGACTCATGGAGATAAATTTTAGCTTTGCCATTAGAGGAATTAAAATTTAATCTTAATATCTTTAAATGAGTTAATCTTGTATTTCTGAATTTCGGAAATGGCTCCAACTATTTTCATGAAACTTAGTATGTTTCGCATGGCTTCGGGGGTGATAAATCGATTTAGCTAGGTTTTAATTTAAAAAAATTACGTTTTATCCCTGTTTTCAGTCATTGGAGAACTGCTAAAATATGCTTTGAATACAAAGGTTGATTTTGCTGTCATATGTAAAGTTGCTGTCATTTGCTCAGTGGAGAACTTGCGGACTAAAAAATGAAAATACCCCAGATCGAGTCCCAGATATCACCTACCCTTCTTTTTTTTAATCTTTTGTTTTTAATCTCTTATTTATATTGATGTTTCTATCTATGTTATAGTTGCTAATGTCTCACCGCAGAGCTGTGAGACCGTGTGACTCTCTAGGTACGATCATGGGTTCAAACCCGGGCAGGCATCGATTAGTTTGTCTATAAAAACTCATATATCTAATTGATAATTGCGATTTATCAGGAAAACATCGTGAGGAAACCTGCACATCTCTAGAGAATTCTGGCGATATTTGTAAGCTATCAAACCTCATTGGAGCAGCGTGGTCAGTCTTAGCTCCTAACCCTTCTCTCCAAAAACGGAGAAAGGAAGCCCAGTAGTGGCATAGTAAGAGACCGTTACTTAGTTTTTTATCTATGAGAGAAAGAAAAAGATATAGGAGGAGGTTTCAATAATGCGAAATTACCCTTGCAGTATACACAGTCGTCCATAGCTATTTGTCTTGGGCGCGGACAGCGAACTCAATCTATCATCAGGTGATGGCAGATTCATCGTACTCCCAAGATTCGGCTGGATCTCTTTTAGCACGATGAACGAGGTCAGACTGTCCGGGATTTCCTCCACCCCTCTCGCCTGCAGACACTTCATCCCGTTGATCAGTTGCAGCATCATGAATATAGCTTCATGTATCTGGTCGGCTTGGATCTCCTTGGCTTCGGGCGAGTGGAGGCTTTCTCCGTAGGACTGGATTGTGTCGACTTGCGCGTGCGCTAGGACGACTATTGTTGCTGGAAGAGACGGATGTATTGTTAGAATTAGGAGTCGGTTTACTGTTTACTCAAGAAGTTTGATTGTAATCTTTTTATTGCACAAATTAAAATTCATATAAAATAGATAAAAACAATATAATGTGCAATGGCGGGCTTATTCTCTTCCAGAATCTCTTCCAGCCAACCAGTCCTTAATTAAAAAAAAGTAAATATTAAGAAGCTGTGATAGCTTAGCGGTGAGATCGTGCGACTCTCTAGAGACGACATAGGTTTAAACCCCGGGCAGACACCAATGAGTTTTTCTATTAAAACTTATGTGTCTAATTGATAATTCCAATTTATCATACGCTTTTCGGTGAAGGAAAACATCGCGAGGAAACCTGCATAACTCTAGAGTATTCTGGAGATATGTGTAACCTACCAATCCGCATTGGAACAGCGTGGTAGGTCTTAGCTCCAACCCTTCTCCCCAGAAACGGAGAGAGGAGGCCTATTCCCAGCAGTGGGATTGTAACAGGCCGCTACTTTACTTACTAATCACTCAAATGTATAATATAACTTTGGCATAAATCTTGTGTGTAAAAATGTATTTTCTAATTAAAATGTATTTTCGATCGAAATAAGTATAATTTAATTGGGTGCTGGCTTTGTTTATAATGGTTCATTGAGAGGAGGCCTTAGCCCAGCTGTGGGCATAGTAACAGGCTGTTACTTTACATTACTTTACTTTAAGATTTACTTAAGTAAAAAATTAATTACAATACTAAAATTATAAAATGATTTTATAATATTTACACTTGATATAGTAATATTATATGATAAATATAATAAATACAATGATAAGTATTTATAATAAAATGTAAATATCGATTATAACTTTACTTATTTAGCAAGTAAGTAAAGTTTTTTTATAGATTATTAATATTTTACCTTGCACCAAATCTTTCCCGTCTTCTCCGAACTGCTGTAGTGGTACCAAGTCGCAGAACTCCGTGATGGCGTTGAGGCTCAACGTGGTTGGTTGCACAGACTGACAAACCATCTGTGACACCATCTGCTCTTTGTACAGCATCAGGGTGACGTTCACCGGACCCTGGCTGGAGTTCCACAGCGCTGGATAGAAGAACCTCTTGCCGGCTCTAGTGTAGGTCTTGTTCTGCTGGATGGTAAAGTCGGTCCAGCGGAGGTTGCTGCATGCTTTTAAACCCCGTAAGGAAGCTTGCATGGTTGCACTTTGTTGGACCTGGAATTGGGAAGTTTAAATATTCATTATTCCTATAAACTTGCTAATAAAATAGCTGTGATTGCGAGATTGAGACGTTGCGATGACTTTGTCTGTTAAAACCTATAACTGGCCCGTTGGCGCAGTGGGTTGGTGGTTGCGGGTTCGATTCCCGTCGAGGACCAACATTTTCTATAAACAATTTGTTGTTTCTTCGAGTCTGGGTGTATATCTGTATTTAAGTATGTATTTAAAATTATATATGTAGTTTATCTACCAGTTGTCCGTCACTCATAACACAAGTATTAAGTAACTTACTTTGAGCTCGGACGACCGTGTGTGTAAGTGTTATTATTAATATGTGTCTAATGAATAATTGCAATTTATCACACGCTTTTCAGTGAAGAAAAACATCGTGAGGAAACCTGAATATCTCTAGAGAATTCGGCGGATATATGTAAACTATCAAATCCGCATTGTAGTGTGGTGGGTGTGAGCTCCAAAAAACACTTCTCTCCGAAAGATGTAGAGAGGAGGCCTATTCCCAGTAGTGGGATAGTTACAGATCATTACAATAAGCTGTGTAATTGTGAATCGTCAACTCTAATTAGTAAATGTTAAATAGGTATATTACCCTGCAATAAATATTGCACATCGAGGCTTAGAGGGAGAAAATCGGCTAGTTCTACTCTATAGAGCATTGTCCTTGTCGCACAGACTGAGGAACCCGTGTGAAAAATCACACATTGTCACTGAGTGACAGAGACAACGCTCTACGAAACCGAACTGCTGTTTCGTTCCAAACATCGATGTGCATTATTTAATGCCGGGTACTATATCTACAATTTATGCATGCGTGTTCGGGGTTTAAATCCCCGACCCCTTGGTCGAACTGTCTCACCATTTGGCCACCATAGAAAAACAAATACGATGATATAAAATGAGTTTTTCCCATTGCTAAGATTTTTATATTTAAGATTTGAAAAAAACAACGATTACTATAAAAAGTTTGTAAAATAAGTATTGCATCATAAATTACATGTAACTACTGACTTATTTAGAGAAATATGTTATTAAATATTATCATTTTCTTTAGCAACTATTCTAAAATAATTACGCGCTCAGTTTTTTTTAAATACGCGTGTTTTTAGAAGTGTTAAGGACTGGAATTTATTTTAGTTTAATATTAAAGTAATATTGAAATTTATTTTTCTATAATCTTTGATTAAATTTCATCGCTTATTTTAACAAATAGTGTGATATCATATTATTATTACTTCACTATTACGTATCTCCTTATTCTATAAATGATTTATTTTAATAGCTCAATAATCGTTATATGTAGTTTGTGTTGCACATTTTTGTTGAGTTTTTGGTAGAAACTTCTGAGCTTACAGTCTATTATTTTTGTTCTATGTTAAAACCACCTTTTGCAACTACCTCTGCTAAGCTATACCTGTCACTCCGCATGGTCCAAAGTACTGAAATACCCTCAATTTCATACTACATGTTTCTCCTAATCCTAAAGAGAGAGGATTGTTTTTATTATACTAGCTGACCCGGCAAACGTTGTTTTGCCGTACTACAGATTTGACTTGACTTTGACACATTGTGAATAAATAAACTTTGATAAGTAGGATAGTGCTTTTTAATGTCATCCTATTCTTGTAGAATTAACAGGATTTCTATAGCGTATAGGTGTATAAGGATTAATTGTGCTAAATTTCATCGATATTGGTTCAGCGTTTTCGCACAAACTTAGTAGGATTTTAGCGCAGTATATATCGTTAATTGTGATATCAATACTCGGCGAAGTAAAGTATTACAATATTGACAGACAGATACACTTACATGTTTATAATGTTAGTATATATAGTATATATACTAACATTATATATATACTATATATACATTATATAGTATATATAGTATATATACTAACATTATATAGTATATTAGTATATAACAGCTAACAGTAAATAGAAAATATATATTGTGTTAAATGTATAGTGGACTATCCGTATTTTCATACCCGATACGTGCAGGATTCGTAAAAACACATGCACAAACTTCCACCACTTCCAACACAATACACGTTCACTATCACAAACTCAGCAATCGTTTCGCCCCGCAACCGAAGCATCATCAGGAGATAGACTCAAAGCTTTGCGATTTTGTCGTGGAGTCTTTTGTATTTTTCGTCTTTTGTAATATGCATCTCCGCAAAGTAACGCCTAATTCTATAAACAGCTTTTTAATTTAAAAAAAATTCTTTCATGAAAAATGCACTGGTCGTGTACGTAGTGGTATTAAATTATTTAACCAAGACAGTTAACGTTCCCATTGAAACCAAAGCAATCAACGTTGAGCTGATTACCCAAGCACGCCGCGGGACACGAAGCAATTTACCTGTTCTAAAACCTGCGCCAGCGCCTCGTGATTAGCGATAACGACCGCACCGTAATTATCCTCGAGATTCTTGTGTACGACGCTCCTCCCTTTCCTAACTCGCAGTTTGTTTGTTGTATTCTTAGGCGTCATATCGTTGGGATAGTCGTCGTTTGTCGGGCTGTCCATATTCTCCGTACTGTAGAAACTGTATGGGGAATAAATCTCAGATTCTGTTTCGCTGCCGCAGTACGGTAGGGATGATCGGAAACCATTGTATTTGGGAAACTCAACGGTTTCTCCGGTTTTCCGTTCCGTTCTCTCTACCTCTCTCTCCCGTTTTATTGCAGCGTCGCATTCTGGTGAACTAGATCTCGCGTGGTGAACGTATTCGTAATCGCTGTCGCTGTTTTTGGCTGAATCACAATTCTCCTCGTCATATTTCACATTGTACACGTCGTCGTAACTGTGTATGACTGGATCATTGGTCGCTTGGACTAGCTCTTGGGGTTCGTCTGGATCGTCTTTATCCTCGTCTAGTGACGTCCTACGCTTGAGGAGTTCCAGATGCGATTCGCGTTCGCGCATGCTCGCTGTTCGCTCAGGTTTTCTTGGCGCCAGTGCCGATCTGATCTCTCCTGAAACCAACGTATGAGATCTATAACTTATTTATTTAGAAATTTAAATAATCATAACGTGTTACGTAACCGATCAATGTTTTATTCGATTAGATATGATGGTTACACAAGTGTTTCTTTTTTATAACTTACATTAATATCTGTCGTTTCCGACGTAATTCCAAATTACTTATAATGGGATAAGGTCAATTTAAATATTCTTTAACCGAATAGAAACAATTTTATAGAAATATAAGAAATGCCTTTTAGAGTTGTACAAAATTAAGCTCTTTTATGCTGTTAGGCAATATATTAAAATAAATTATAACCATAAATAGAATATTTTACTAAATGCACTCAACCTTTGTTTTTGTAAGCGTATGTCAATTAATACACAATTGAATCATAGTTGACTTAAGACACAATTATTGTGATTTACAAGACTTTTATAATGTTTAGAACATAGGCATAGTACATACATAATAACTGTATTTTGCTAAGCAAAGGGAATTCCTATTGCTAAATATGATATTGAAACACACTAATTGTCTACATATTATTGGCCTTGTACTATGTATATTGTACTTAACAACTCAATTGCTTATGAATCATGGCCGGTTCAATTTAGTCATAGTATAGTTCCGTTTTGTTATTATTATCTAGGAAGTAAAATACGGTTAAAAAATAATTGAAAATTTGTAATACCATTCATACATTTGAAGTAAGCAAATAAATGAAAATCAGTGATAAGACTGGAAATCGAAATATTCTTTGGTAACGTGAATTTTTGTACCGTCAATTTTTTACGATCTATCTTCGAAATCGAGTTTTCGCTGAGTGAAAAGGAAATCCGCGTCGCGTCATAATTTATTCACTGTAAATAATGCCCCTAAAACAATTAATATATAATGAATAGGTGAACTTTGAAAGAATCTCCAAATAATTCCAAAAATTATTAAGTGAATAAACAGTATCTGCGGTTATTGTACTAGCAAATTTCCTAGCAATATTTTCAGTGAAGTCATCTATAAGGTTTGAAACCCAATAAGTTAAAATGAGAAGGATAATTCACACTCTTTTGATTGCTGATTCGTAAACAAACAGACACGCAACTCTTTTATTATAAATATGTTTGTCTCGACTAAAAATTTCTACAAAGAAATCGAGTAAAGCCCAGTGATGACTCAAATAATTTACATTCTTATGAATGTAAATTCAATTGAAATAGAAATTGTTTATTCACAAACATGACGCTGGATTATTCAGTTTGTTGTTCTAGATGTCTAGTACTGTACTATGATATGCAAATATATCTAAACACTTTCAATTGAATAAGTAACATTCATAGAAATCAAAATTGTTTTATGAACATAAATAAGGTCTTACCTAAATTTGCATAAATGTTGTCATCTTGCTTTGGAGTCGAGGCCCAAGCTTGCTGTTTTTGTTTTTTTTGCAAAGCTGCTGATTTCGGTGGCGGCGGCCTCGCTGGTTTTGGCACATTGGATGCAGTCTTATAATCTTCACTAGACAGCCTTGGCGGAGGAGGAGGTTTGTTTATTACCCTCTGGGTTACTTCCTCTTGCGCTACACTATTTCCACTGTAAATTGATGAAACATCTTCGTGACTAAGTCGACGTAAGCTCTCAGATATTTCACAATTCGATTTCACCACCTCAACGCTTGACCCGTTTATATCCAAAGGATGAATAATGACGAGACGCGGTTTCGGTTTGGGGGTCAAATCATAAATTTCTTCGGTTCTAGTTTGTACTTTTGTAACCGTGGCAACACTTAATTCCTTTTTGTCCAAATCTTTCGATGATCCAATGCGGAGTAGTTTTTTTATAGAAAATTTTAACTTGCCTTTGCGTTTTTCATCCAACAGTAAATTATCGTGCGACAGCGAGATGTTTCTTCTTGGAGCAGGTTCTGGTATAATTTCGGACTTTTTTATATCATCGTCTACACTTCTTAATTTTGGCAGGGAAGACATCACAGCTCTCTCTCGTTTTTCCATTTCCCTTACGACTGGAGAATCTGACTTTGCGAATCCATTTGGATTTCTTTGGTACAGGTTACAGGAGTATTCCTCGGTAGGTGACAATGGTGGTGTTGGTGCTTTACGTTTACATAAACTACTTAACGATGAATCGCTGTCCTGTTTCGTTAGCACTGGTTTTGCGTAATAAACGGGCTCTGACCGGTATTCGTTAATTTCACTATTTTTATGATCGTTTGAACATTTAACTGCACTTTGTTCGTCTTCTTTTTTAGATGTTTGAACGTGCATAACAACTTGTGTTGTTGTCGTAATGTTTTTTTTAGTTTGCTTCATAACGGGTTTGGCGGGCACTTTCGGCTTTTCGGGTGGGACCGGTTTTGTAGTTATTATGTCAGTTATCATGCCATGTAAAAACGATGGACGAGGATCTAAAGTGGGTATAGGACTGCTAGGTAAGGCTGGAGCTTCGTTTGTGTCGTCAGGATCAGCTCTACCATCCGGCTCCCCCGCCAACTCGCGACTGGCTTCGGCTGAGAAAATAGATTCCGGTTGTTTAGGAATTATTGGCGGCATGTCAATGATCGGACTTTGGAATGTTGAATAACCACTGCTAGCCTGTCCGTCTACTTTTCGTACTTGTCCGATTGGTGACATTTTTAAGTTTTTGTCTTCATTGAATACTTTTATTTTAACAGTTTCTTCAATTTTATGGCTTTCAGAAAAGTTACCACTGTCATCGTTATCGGAATCAACGCGGCCACTAAAACTTTCATCGTCTGAATTTAGAGAATTATTTGCAGTAGAATTAAGGGTGCTAACTGCAGAGTCAACACTGCTACTTTCAATATTAATTTTACAAAATTTGAACTCCGATCTACTAAGATTGACTTTAGGCCTTTCTTGCGTTTTGTTTAAAGGCGATTTTCGTACAATACTGTTCTTTCTTGTTTCGGACATATCTTTTTTTTCGCACTCATCTTGCATACTTTGTTTCATCTTACCTTCAACAATTAAAGGTTTATTACACTCTGTTTGAGTGAAATTAGTTTCAGAACCACCTAATCTATTTTGTTGTAATGTCTCCGATATCTCTTCTAGTAACGATTTTTCCGTACATAAAATTCCATTAGGTGGTTTTGCGCCCTCTGTAGTGATAATTGTTTCAGATTCTTTTATATACGATGACAGTATAATATTTGTCTTATAACCGTTGGATGATTCTTCTGTTTGTTCAGCTAAATTTATCACCGCAGGTTTACGAATATGTGTTTTTACGTTTTGAGTTTTTTCCTTACCATTATTTTCCTGACCAAAAGGGGTAACAGAAACCATCAATGTTTTCTTTTTTCCATCAGAATCTGTTTGTACTTTCCCTAATAATAACGAAGTATAAGACTTTGCGAAAGAATCACCAAGTAAATTAGCTTTAACGGTATTAAAATCTGTATTCGATTTTGTTATTCGATGTAATTCTCTTTCTTCTTCTGTATCTGGAAACGTATCCTCATCATCATTGTCTTCTGAAACTTCAAATTCTTCACCATCAGACCAATCATCACCTCCATATCCTATAACGCTACACACTTCTTCAGGAAAGCGTACGTTTCGTTTACCTTTTTTCTTTTGGTGTATTTTGAGGATACTGGGTGGAGTTTTTTTGAAGAATGTGCTCCTGTTTTGGAATGGGGTTGCTAAATATTTGCTGCCCTCCGTCGTCCTCTCTTGTTTGGAGTGTTCTTCGCGTGATTTAAAACAGTTCGAGCAGAAATCCTTCTTCCACGCATTCTGTACGAAGTTGTGGCACACCGGTGACATTTTGCTCTTTGTATAGCGTCTGTTGATTACATAACTGGCATCCTGGAACAGAAAAAAATGCAAACTATAACTTCTGTTATAATCTCATCACATGACAACTATAAAATAAAAGTGACGAAAAGATACGGATACGAAAAGATAAGGACTGGCTCGTTGGTGCAGTGAGTAGTGACCCTGCCTTCAGTTCCGCGGGTCGTGGGTTCGATTCCCACCGAGGGCCAACGTTTTCTGTGAACAATTTGTTGATTCTTCGAGCCTGGGTGTATATTTGTATTTACATAAGTCATCATCATCCTCCTGCCCTTATCCCACTCTAAGGGGGGTCGGCACAGCACGTTACAAACATGTTGTCACATGATTTGACTGCGTATGTTAGGACCGGTCTGCCTGACGTCAACTTACCTTAGTCGCCTTTTACGACACCGCGGTAAGAAATGAGGGTAGGTCTATTCTACTCAGCCGGACTATCAATCAAAATCGCAAAAGCAAAGCAAAAGCTTTGCGTTTTTGTCGTGGAGTCTATCTTATGATGATGCTGCGGTTACGCGGCGAAACGATTGTTGAGTTTGTGATAGTGAACGTGTGTAGTGCTTGTGTATTGTGATGACAGTGGTGGAGGTTTGTGCATGAGTTTTTACGAATCCTGCATGTATCGGGTAGGAAAAAAAACGGATAGTCCACTATACATTTAGCTCTAGATATATTTTCTATTTATTGTATCGCGGATTATAGCGAAATAATTTTTATTATGACGTTTGTACTATGGATCTCCGCAAAGTAACGCTTTATTCTATAAATTAATTGAAACATAAGTTTTTAACAGAAAAACCCTTTGAAACCTACCCAAAATTTGAATCCTTGACTAACTTGAAAGAATCGCACAGTCTCACCCCGGCTGCTCTATCTTGTCTTTCGTAATCAATAATTTAATGCCATCCGCGTTGTAATTCTTTTGTATTCAATCGATGTATCGACAAAACGCTCGTGTATATCGTTACCTTATTACCAGTAGCAAAATGTGTGGGTAATGTAACACAATTGCATGCGAGCATTCAAATTGAGTCTTACGTAAATTAATTACTATTCTACGGCTATGTTTTTTGTACAAATGTGAACTCTACAGCGTATCACGTAAAACAACCTGTACTATATGTAATTTTATTTCTGGGGATACGTAACATGTTTTAAAATATTTAACTAGCTGTGCCCGCTGGTTTCGCCCGCGTGGAAATCAGAGTGTCACAATTTTTTTCTAGAATTAAAATTTTAAACTTAAAATTAGTTATTGTGAGTTAACGATTCTCTATCTCTTATAGAGACATGTCATCGGGAACTTTTTTGTAGTATTTTTATAGATTTACAATTCTCTAGTACATTACTTTAGCGTATCTATGCTGGTTTAGGCAGCGCACGCGACTAAAGCTCCCAGCAAGCATCTCTTCAACAAAATTTACATTATACCTATATGTATTAACCTAAACCATCCGGAATTATTGCACTATCTTTTGGTGAAAATCGTACAAAAATCCGTTCAGTAGATTTTGAGAAAATTGATTACATAAAGGCAGACAGCTTTTTAGGACTTTGCTTTATAATAAGTATAGATGTTAGCCGTGTGGAGTCCGGCAGAATAGAATAGACCATCCTCCTTTCTAACCGAGGTATCGTAAGAGGCGACTAATGTAAGTTGACGTCAGGCAGGCGACCGTAAAGTTCGTAGCCAAATCATATGACAACATGTTTGTAACATGTTGTGCCGATCCCACTTAGAGTGGGATAAGGGCAGGAGAATGATGATGATGACGTAACATGGTTTTTAACTTAACAATAACTATGGAAAGTGCTTTCGAAGGATATAATTTATGAACTATCGTTAGTCATAATGACTTTTGCAGCGTTACTGGCTGAGACGGCATAGAAGAATCTGGTGCGAAAAATGGACTACGGTATTACACGGTATATACCTCATAAGGTGACCACGTAATCAAAGCCTTTGAGTTCTCAATAATGATCTATCAGATGAGTGACTCAGTTAAATAAGGGAGAGTTGGAAAGAGATATTCCCAAATTGTTTCTAGAACTAAAGGGATCTATAGAAAACATCTACAGACTAAGTAACGTTTGAACTTCCTAGATGCGTTTTTCTTTCGAGAACAAGGAGAATATATTTCGTTATTGAGGGTACTTAAACGCTTAAATTTGTGCGAACTAAGTGTAGTAACGAGGTAATCGAACAAAAGTAATAATAAAATTATTTTGCTTTAATCCGCGATAAACTAAATAGGAAATATATATAATGCTAAATGCAGAGTGGACCTTTTTCATATCTGATGCCTGATTCGTAAAAACACATTCGTAAAAGCACAAACCTCCACCGCCGCACCATCGCAAAGCTTTGTGATTTTGTCGTGGAATATATCTGATAATGCTTCGTTTGCGGGGCGAAACGATTGTTGAGTCTGTGATAGTGAACGTGTGTAGTAGTAAGTAGCGGCCTGTAACAATCCCACTGCTGGCAATAGGCCTCCTCTCCGTTTCTGGGAAGAAGGGTTGGAGCTAAGACCTACCACGCTGCTCCAATGCGGGTTGGTAGGTTACACATATCTCCAGAATTCTCTAGATATGTGCAGGTTTCCTCACGATGTTTTCCTTCACCGAACGTGTGTAGTCAATGTGTATTGAGTGGTGGAGGTTTGTGCGTGTATCTTAACGAATCCTGCATATATCCTGATATATGCAGGATTCGTATAATATTAAGTATAATAAAGTGAATAGAAAATAAATATATACCTGTATATATTTATTTTCTATTCACTTTATTATACTTAATACTATTATGGATACTCCGCAAAGTAACGCCTAATTCTATAAATGATAAGATAATCGAAATAAATAAGACAATTAGTACGCAGTGTGGTCAGACTTTCTCCGTGGTTAAACTAATTAAATATTCCTGTCATCGCGTGTAATGATAAGAGAAATTGTTTTGTCACTCGTGATTTCCATTTGGCTGTTACAGACACAACGTTTGTTTTACACATAGTGAATTAACAGAGCCAATATTATGGGGATACTAATTCTCGTATGGTCTCAATTGAGTTAGATACATTGTTATGCTTATTTCAATGCCATCTATGACATCACATTATTGGTCTCTCTAAAACTCACGAGTTAACCACGAAACAATTTTTTTGCATTACAGCAGTTTGAAAACACTGTTAAAAAGAGGCTGATACAGAAAGCCTACTATACTGTTGACGATTACTTAGATGATAAGAATGTGTGGATATAGCTACACTTCTACCCTGTACAAGACAGTAATGACTAAATGTAACTAGTTATAGATAAATATCTAGCGAAGCTAGCAAACGTATTTATTTCGACGAGAATTGGCACTGAACTCTCTTTAGAACTCTAGAACGCGATTCTATAATAAAATTCCCCAGTCAACTTTAACTGTACCATTACAGCAGTTTAACAACACTATTAAAAAAGACTAATACAGAAAGCCTGATATACTATTGAGGATTACTTAGACGATAAGAATGCGTGGATATAGCTACTCTTCGACCCTGTACAAGACATCAATAACTATATGTAACTAGTGATAAGAATTATAATTTGAAAAGAGCAACCGCCGAATTTCTTGCTGGCTTTCCTCGGTAGGAACGGATTTCCGAACCAGCAGTAAAGTTGACGATTCAAAAGCACTTGTTTACAAGTTTACTTGAATAAAATATATTTTGAATTTGAATTCGAATTCGACCACTTAAATACTAAGCGTGCGATATATATTTTTGAATGCTTTTATTTTACTTCTATGTAAGTGAAGGTGGAATCTTGCAAGTCAAATTTGACCACTTCCCGGTGTCCGATTGAGCTGAAATTTCACATACTGGTCCGGTTTTGATGACATTGAATGTTTATGATGATCTAATGCTGCTGTTAACATTGGAGAAGAGGGAACACCTCAACGGTTAAAGCATGAGCTGTTGAATTGGAGACGAGGGAATTCATCAACGGTTAACAGTAGTGACATGAAATTTTGTTAAAAGATTTTTTTAAAATTAACATGTTTATTTTTGATGTTGATTATTATCTATATATTACGTACACTTTTTTATTATACATACAATTATATATATCTATAAAATCTGCCTAAGTCGTCGCTGTCGATGCGTTTGCAACCATCTGGTGACTGCTGAAAATCAGCCTTGAGACAATCGTCTTAGCTGAAAGCTGAGCATTTGTCCATTTACTGTATACTATTGGCAAATAATGATGTCATCAACACGTATTTTTTTTTAGTTAATATGTTCTTGTATTCTTTTTCTTTCTTCTTAATTTTCGTTCTTATTTTTTATTATAAGTGTAATGCTTTTTGTTTTATATACATATTCCTTATTTGTTGATAGTGTGTTGTAAATAAAGTTTTTCTTTCTTTCTTAATTTGAAGTGATATTTTAGAACTTTATACTAAATTCAAATTCAAATTCAAATAGTCTTTATTCAAATTGGCCTATAACAAGCACTTTTGAATCGTCAAATTAAAATTGAAGCTACAACTGGTTCGGAAAGGTGCTCTAACCGAGAAGAACCAGCAAGAAACTCGGCGGTCACTATACATAACTAGTTGGGAAAATCTGAACATTTACAACGTGAGTTTCATACAAATGCTTTGTTTTATCAGAGAAGATACCTTTGTTATATGTATAATTTCATTGCACTGTTGATATACTCAGTATGGTTTTGTTATTACGAAAAAACTGCTATATCGCGGTCCGGTCACGTACAGTTATGAAAATTTCACGGTCAAGTAGATAGTTACTTATGTAACACATCTGTTGATTGTTGAAGACTAATTACGACAGGGCCACCGTCCACTATGCAGAGCTAAGCGATTTAGTGCTTCCTAGTGGTATCGGCGACTTCGCGCCGTGTGGTATCCGGCAGAATAGTATAGACCACCCTCCTTTCTTACCGAGGTGTCATAAGAGGCGACTAAGGTATGTGCCGTGTGGTATCCGGCTGCATAGAAAGGACCACCCTCATTTCTTACCGAGGTGTCGTAAAAGGCGACTAAGCTAAGTTGTCGTCAGGCAGGAGGCCGGTCGTAAATACGTAGCCAAATCATATGACAACATGTTTATAACATGTTGTGCCGACCCCGCTTAGAGTGGGATAAGGGCAGGAGAATGATGAGTGGTATCGACGATTTCGTTCGAATCCGATTCGAGTCCTCAATCATTTAAGTACGCTCTACAATGCAAGCGTTTTACTACTTTACTTAGTGACTTCTCTAATTGCTACCCTACCCTATCTACCCTAGTAGATTCGTTAAGTGTTTAAGTGTTAATAATGCAATATATTCTTTTTCGCTGTTCTCGAAAGGAAAACGGGATTTTGTGTATCATATTTGTTACCTCGGTTTATAAACTTTAATTGCATCAAATTTTGTCAACATTGGTTCAGAGGATTAGCCGTGAAAGTGTAACAGACATACAGACTTTCATATTCATAATATTAGTATGGATTAAATATTAAAATTTGATATATTTAATAGCAATATAAAAGTATGGCAACTTATAGGAATTATCTTCTTATTCAACCGATACATTATTATATATTATTATATATTATCTTTGATATAGAGATTTAATTTACACACAATCTTAGATCAAGCAGATTCCTATGAACTTTTATAGGTGGGTCTATCTAGTAGGAGAGAACACGATACCAATTTATCCGGTGCTAAGTCATAAATTATCATCATAAACATAAATTGATTTAGTCGGTGTAAAAAATAACTTTTGAAATTTAACATGTAAAATTATTTACTATTTAATGTATTTTATATCCCAGAAACTAGCTTTAAATAGCATTCAATAAATTATTGCATTCAGTGGAATAAGAGCATTATAATAAAAATCATGTTTGTTCATTTATCGTGATAGTGTGATATAATTGTTTTATAATTGCATAATTTGTTCATTACTGTTATCGTTTACTAGTTTTTAGAATTTTTATTGTTCTTAGATTACTGGCTTCTTCTATAAAACTAAAAGACCGGATATTTTCGTTTGCGAAGTATACCGATCCCTGTGTACTGTTATGTTTGCTGGATCTTTTTAAAGAAAACATCTTCTGCAGAATTGGGTGCATATAGAGTGCACAAGCGACTCAATTTGTTGTTATTTAATGACGCATCACAGGGTTGTGGTTCAACTAATAGCATTTAACAATTACGTATTTGCTTAGACCTTTTATCAAGGTATTTTTTTCATAAGAATGCTTTAAAATAAATAATATTACAAATTATACTTTTCAAGTTGTTTCAAGCTGTGATAGCCCAGCAGTGAAACGGTGTGACCTTTTTAGTCACCGTTTGAAATCTAATAATTAATTCTATAAACTAATGTACCTAATTGATATTAGCAATGTATACCACGCTTTTCGGTGAAGGAAAACATCGTGAGATAATCTACATATCTCTGTAGAGAATTCTGGGGCTGCATGGGAGCAGCGTGGAAGGTCAGAGATCAAACCCTTCTATCCAAAAACAGAGAGAGGAGGTCGATGCCCAGCAGTGGGATCATAAGAGGTCGTTATTTACTTTTCAGTAGTTTAATGTATTATAATATAAAAAAAATACTTTCTAACAGGATACGGCTTTCTTGTCGTGTAAATAATAAACAATAAAACATAGTGTACTACGCACTATAAGGTTTTTTATATACAGAGGCATATATACAAGGCCAGTCTCGGCCGTAATGGAGACTTGCAAACATTGCGTTCTTTGTTCGTGCAAATGGAGGTCATCGCACTGCATCCTTGGTCCGATAGACCACTTTTAAATGGTCGAAAAGTGATTTGAATTAAGTAGAATTTAAATATATAAACGAATTTATTATTTTTATAACAAACAAAATTAATAAAATAGTTTATTTATACGTTTATTATAATTTACACCAGATAGTAGAAGAACTTTAATTTATTTATTAAATAACTAGGTATAAATGTTTTTAAACGAAATCTATAGAAGAAAAAAATGCATAGCAAGAGTTTACCTAGTAATAACTTTTTTTAAAATAAGTAGTAAATATCGACACAAATAAATTTCTTCTTTCTCCTACCCTTATCCCACTCTAAGTGGGGTCGGTACAACATGATTTCCTCTTCCATTCTCTTCTATCATTCGTCAACTCTGGCGCAACTCCTTTTATATGCATGTCATACTTCACACATTCCAACTATTTCTTTTTAGGCCTCCATCTAGTCACATATCCATCCACATTCATATCCAACACTCGTTTAGTCACATGATTTTCATCCCTCCTCATTACATGTCCATACCATCCCAATCTTGCACCTCTCATCTTTTCCATAATGGGCGCAACTTTCATACTTCCCCTTATATACTCATTTCTTATTTTATCCAATCTTGTCACACCACACATCCACCTTAACATCCTCATCTCATTTGCATGCACTCTTCTTTCATCCATCTTTTTCATTGCCCAACATTCTGATCCATACATTACGACAGGTCTTATGACCGATTTATAAATTTTCCCGACACAAATAAATTTGTCTTTTTTTAATTGCTTTATTTTTTTACAAAGATCATCAAACGCTTTCTGACATTCTTTTATTATATTCCTTAATACCTTAGTTCTCAACTTTTTCTATCTCCTATGCATAATAAAACATAAATTTACTGTGCAGATGTCCCGTACATATAGGTTTGGAATAATATATTTTTAAAGTCAATATAATTAATGATAGTAATTTGCATAATTAAGTATAAATTAAGGCTTTAATTTGTATTTTATACTCGATACTCGATGCCGATATGTAATATTATACAGTAAATTTAACAACAAAACGCCTCGTGTAGTGAAATAGCACTTTTTTCTTGGACAATTTTTTTATTTTTTATATTGTAAACTAGAAATACCCTAAAAATAATTTATATAAAAAAACAACGTTTGCCGATTCAGATAGTACGAACATACTCGCATATAAGATGTTATTTATATAAGGTGTTATCTGTTATTAAATTGCTATCGGTTTTAGAGTGCAACAAAAAAAAATGAAAAACATACATACATAATATAATGTTTTTTTTTAATAGTAAACATTGACGAGCAACGCATTCATGTTGTATTTATACAGTCTAAATTCCAATAGTGTGCATGTAGAGCAGTAAAAGCCCTGGGCTATTGTATAGACTGCTGGTATTTAGGTCGTCGTAACACCTGGGGTCAGCTTGGTGAAATTGAGGCGTTATGCGAATTAACTGTAGTGAAAGAGACGGCCGTCAAAACACTAGAAACTTATTTGCAAAAAAAAAACAATGAAATTACTTACAGCATGTAAGTATAATTTAGTGTGGGATGGTATGATGTGAGATATGACGTTACATGAAAAACCATTTGCCTATGGTAGAATTAGATTAATAAAGTAACGGCCTGTTACAATCCCACTGCTGGGAATCCTCACGATGTTTTCCTTCACCGAAAGGCGTGTGATGAATTGCAATTATCAATTAGACGCATGAGCTTTAATAGAAAAACTCATTGGTGCCTGCCCGGGTTTGAACTCGTGTCCCTCTCGAAAGAGTCGCATGGTCTCCGCCGCTGGGCTATCACAGATTTAGATTAATATGGTATCATAATGCGTCCACTGTTTGTGCGTATATTGCCACAAGGCGATCAATGCCCATAGATAGTAACTTAATACTTATGTTATGGGTGATAAATTTCTAAATTTGTATAATTTTAAATAAACAGATGCACACAGGCTCGCAACACATTGTTTATAGAATTTATCGATGGGAATCGAGCCCGAGACTCGAGGTGATAAAAGCAGTATCACTACCATTTGTGCCAACGAGCCAATCGATAGTGTGAATTTTTAAAGTAATTTTATAAGTAATCACGAACATATAAATAAAATAGAAATTTTGTCCATAACTTCTTGTTTAGAATATTGAAAATTAATCCACGACAAAAATCGTACTGCAATCGTACGATTTTTGTCGTGGAGCCTATCCTCCTGATGATGCTTCGGTTTCGAGGCGAAACGATCGTCGAGATTGTGGTGGTGGGTGTGTGTGCTGCTTTTGTGTGCGTTGTTGCTGGTGAATTGCGCCTTGGGGTGCATGTGGTGGCTGGTCCTGCATGTGTAAGGTGCGTGGATTTTATCTGCTTCATACACATTGGCTTTGCATGCATTCACTTAACCCGTGCGGATTATAGCAAAGTAGTTAGTTCTGTTATATTGCTTCTATTTATCCAACTGAATCAGAGAAATATTTTAGTCATTTAAATCAAATTTGGTGTAGAAATATCTGAGTATATTGATTAAAAATGATGAAGAAGACTTTTATATACCACGATTAATGCTTTCGGAGAATTTAATATTAAACTAAATGTCATGAATAATCCCTGGTTTGTAAAGAGAGTATTAACTCTAAAATACAACGTAACGGTTCTAAAGGTTTACAATCACATTTTAATGCATCTTAAATGATGGCTGTATCTTATACTATTTCAAACAACATTTAATTAGGACGTATCATGCGTTGAGACACATGTCGTCTGCGTCAATACGGCATTTGTATGGCATATGGCTACCATGGTTATAAAGACCTTACTTCATAGGATCATTTCTATAGTAAGCTCTTCACGAGATCAACACTACCATGGTTATGGAAAGCGCCTTCAATTTGTTTAATCATATTTATTCGGTATGTTAATTTATTATTATTAGTCTGTATACTTGAGTTTGGAAATTAAAGGGTATCTATATTTTTAAATTTAAACTATCGTGACTAGTATTCATAGATAGCGATAACGTCGTGTAAAGAGCTTATGAATGCCCCGGATGGGCTCGAAACTGGTCGGGCTAACCCGATAAAATTAGACATTGGTATTTATATGTTAGAAGGGTTATAAATGTGATGGATGGAAATGAAATGAGATTCAACAGATGAGCGTGTGTACTTTGAAATTTTTTTTAAACTGACATGCTTTAGAGCGAACCTGTGAAAATATTAGCCAAGGATGCGAAATGCGAAAAGCTACTGTTTTGGAAAACGGTGTTATAATTTTTTTTGAATTGACAATATGCTGTTAACTCTAATGACTTATACAGCGTTATTGGGCGGGTGAGTGCGAAAGCATTGTCGAGGTTTCGAAATATTTTTTTTTATAAAAGGAGGCGTTTGCGTTACAAAATCAATGTTGGGGGTTGAAATCATCGTATATAAACTTAAGCGATGCGGCGTATTGCTATTTTATCTTATCAACTGGTGATGCATACAGTTATCATCATTCTCCTGTCCTTATCCCACTCTAAGTGCGGTCGGCACAACATGTTACAAACATGTTGTCACATGATTTGGCTACGTATTTTACGACCGGCCGCCTGCCTGACGTCAACTTACCTTAGTCGCCTCTTACGACACCTCGGTAAGGAAGGAGGGTGGTCTATTCTATTCTGCCGGAGACCACATACGCCACGGTGATGCATACAGTAAAATAATTATATTATAACTTTTGTTTCGATATATGATAAGGAAAGCACAGAGACTCTGCTAGCGTTGGGGAATATCCTAAGGGTACCTGTGAGGCAGTACTACGGCTGAGGGCGACGTGTAGTGGAGGGTTGGTGGTATGACTGTGACTAGTTAAGACGAAATCCGCCACTCCTTGGCGGAAAACTGAGTTATAGACACGTGTCCGGCAAAATCTTTGTTGAACTTTTCTTACAAAAGGCAACAAGTTTACACTGGCTTGAAGTAAAAAAGAATATTGATATATATTCTTTTTGCTACCCATATACGGACAACGTCGGCCACAATGATGTCATAGCGAAATGCCGCGAGTTCATGGCTTGTAATATAATGAAGATTTACATATAATACTTAGTTTCAGTTAAGTTAGGTTGCGCTCAATATAGAAAAGATGAGAGGTGCAAGATTGGGATGGTCTGGACACGTAATGAGGAGGGATGAAAATCATGAGACCAAACGAGTGTTGAGGAATGTGAATGGATATGTGACTAGAGGGAGGCATAAAAAGAGTTGGTTGGTTTTTTTTCGGACACTAACTAATGCTGTAAGCCTTGAAGGCTTTGACAGCGTCACCGGGAGGGCATGCGAGCGCAGAAGCATCGCCGGGTGTAACACGTGGAGAGCGAGTCTCAAGTGAGGCTAGCAACATCCTTGGAGCGTCGCCTTAAGGGTGCCTCCTGTGAGGCTAGACCTCGGCTTAAAACGACCTACTGTGGAGGACTATAATGGGCTTGTGGTAGAGTCCTAACCTAGAGTGGGATAAGGGTAGGAGGAAGAAGAAGACCTTGCAAACAATTAATTGTGCAAGCGAGTGCTTAAAGTTCGCAAATTTATATATGCTTGTACGGAATATAATTTATTGAAGCTGTGATAGCCCAGCGGTGAAAAAATGCGATTCTTTAGTTGGGATCACGAGTTCAAAACCCGGGCAGAGGCCTATGAGTTTTCTTGTTAAAACTTATGTGTCTAATTGATATATTCAATTAATGGCGCGCTTTTCATCGAAGGAAACATCGTTAGGAAACTTGCATATATCTAGAAAATTCTAGGGATATGTGTAACCTACCAATTCGCATTGGAGCAGCGTGGTAGGTCTTGGCTCCAATCCTCTCCAAAAACGGAGGGAAGAGGTCTATACCCAGCAGTGGGATAGCAACAGGTCGTTAATTTACCATAATACTCAACACATATTTTTTCTTTTGTGAAATATTCTACAATTTAGGTTCTTACCTTATATTTTTTCTATAAACAATTTGTTGGTTCTTCGAGCTTGGGTGTATATTTGTATTTAAATCATCATCATCCTCCTGCCCTTATCCCACTCTAAGTGGGGTCGGCACAACATGTTACAAACATGTTGTCGCATGATTTGACTACGTATTTTACGACCAGCAGCCTGCCGGACGTCGACTTGATTTGTATTTTACGACCCCTCGGTAAGAAAGAGAGTGGTCTATTCTACTCAACCGGATACCACACGGCAGGTCGGCTTACCTTAGTCGTCATTTACGACAACTCGGTAAGAAATAATGGTGGTATATTCTTTACAGCCGGATACCACACGGTGGAAGAGCGGGAACAGTATGAAACTGAAGTAAATAAATAAAGCAGGTATGTTAGTTACGGTAAAAGTTAGGTTACGTAAACCGAAAAGTAAAATTTATTGCAAATATTTATTTTGAACACACCGTTAATGTTTTACGCATAATGTTTGTATGTATTACCGCCTTTCTCTTTACATAACAGTATGTGCTTGATAAAGGACTGCGTGAAAGGTATTTTGATGAAGAGTTAAGTAAAAACACTGTTACCGTGATATGATATCACACGTATTGAAACATTGTATAGCTTTATGCAGTAACTTCGCTTGCGTAATTCTATATCCTCCTGCCCTTATCCCACTCTGAGTGGGGTCGGCACAAAATGTTACAAACATGTTGTCACATGATTTGGCTACGTATTTTACGACCGGCCGCCTGCCTGACGTCAACTTACCTAAGTCGCCTTTGACGACATCTCGGTAAGAAATGAGGGTGGTCTGTTTTACTTAGCCGGATACCACACGGCGGATTCTATATCCTCTTGTATGATAAGTAAATTAGACATTTAAATGCTTATCTATATCTATAATTATTATAAAACAAAGCCCACAAACGCTGTCCGTTTGTATGTGATCGATTTTCTCAAAATCTACTTAACAGATTTTTGTACGGTTTATACTAAAAGGTAGTACAATTCTTTTGGAAGGTTTAGATTAATAGTACATTAGATTTATGTTATTTGTGTTGAGGAGTTCACGCAGTTGCAAGAAACTCACGATTGGAGCTCAAGTCGCGTGCGCCGTTTAATGCCGCTAGCAGATATACACTAAAGTATGTACTAGTTAATTGTAGATCTACTGAAATACTAAAGAATTTCGCGAAAGTCTCTATCTCTTAACTCTTACTACTTTTATGTTCAAAATTTCAATTACAAATAATTGTTTACGCGGAAAACTTTTGTGAAACACTGATTTAAACACTAGAGTAACACTAAAGTACTAGACAATTGTAGATTTTAAAAAATACAACACAAAGTCCACGACCGCAGTCTCTACCTTCTATAGGTACCCTTTTTTTTAACAGGAAAAAACCCCTTATGGGTACAACCGCCCGACGGGGACAGGCAGTGGTTATGTTGGACTCGCACCGACTAAAACGACCTGTATGCTCCACCACACTACCGATGGCGGGGGCAGGGTACCTTATTTGACCCCATTCCCACCACCAGCAACTCTGATCCCAGAATCACCTCCTCTGGGTGGAGACCCCTCAAAAGAGAAGCCCTTCTCCGCTTACCGGTGCATCGTGAGCACCAGATGCACCGACCGCCTCGGGGACCTATAAGTCAGGCGTCCGATAAACTCTATAGTTAATCTACAATACCTTCTTTTATGTTTTAATTTCAATTAAATACACTGATTTGCACGCGGGCAAAGCCGCAGGCATAGCTAGTATATTATATGCCTAAAAATTGGTTTTACACTGTCTTTATTAAATATCAGACAATATCGAGAATGTTTACAAAGAGGAATTACGAAATTAATTAACTTTTTACTTATTGTTACTTAACAAATGACAAATTACAACAATAATAGATTAGTACCCTGTTGACTTTAATCATTTTTAAACCTGCCATTTATAGATTTGTTTACATTCAATTCTTATTGCATACCTAAATGAATTTAAATAATTTATAGAATTAGGCGTTACTTTGCGGAGATCCATAATACAAAAGTAATAATAAAATTATTTTGCTATAATCCGCGATACATTGTATCGCGGATTATAGCAAAATAATTTTATTATTACTTTTGTAAATGAATTTAATAATTTCACATCTACTATTTACAAGTTCCATTTTCTTACTTGAATTAAAATTAATATGCAATAGGCATTTTAATCTAGAAATTTCAAGAAAACAAAATCTTCATTTCGTTTATTAATATTATTTTATTCTTTTGTTTTTTTTATATTTTTATAATTTTTTAAAAATTGTTTTACATGAAATAGTTATTTTTATGAGTCATAATATATTTACGCACTTAATTCAATAGTAAATAAAGAGCTGTGATAGCCCAGCGGTAAGACCGTGCAACTTTTTCGAGGTGGTCACGAGTTCCAAGCATCAATGAGTTTAAAACTTATGTGTCTAATAGATAATTGCAATTTATCACACGCTTTCGGTGAAGGAAAACATTGTGAGGAAACCTGCATATCTCTAGAGAATTCTAGGGATATGTGTAACCTACCAATCCGCATTGGAGCAGCGAGGTAGGTCTTAGCCCAAACCCTTCTCTCCAAAAACGGGGCGGCCTAGCAGAGGGATAGTATAGGGCCGTTACTTCAAATGATGAAATTATCTTCAGGGATGAAAGCAGGGCAAATGCAAGGACATACACTTTATAATGTCAGTAGATAATGTATCACAATTCAAAGCTATGAATCATCAAATTAACGAGTTAGCGAGCTTTACTCATGAGAATTAGTATCCGCCTTTAATTGTATTAACACTTCATTGATTTAGTCAGGAATCCTGTCTTGTAGAATCACGGAATTTTGAAAATGTCAGAACAGCTATTTATACCTGAGAGCTATCGTCAAATATAATTTGTTAGTGAAAAAAACTATTACAACAGTAAATAAATAAATATATGAGACACTTACATATATGGTCGTCCGTCCCAAATAAGTAACTTGATCAAATCAAATCAAATCAAAATATTCTTTATTCAAGTAAACTTGTAAACAAGTGCTTTTGAATCGTGAACTTCTACTGCTGGTTCGGAAAGCTGTTCCTACCGAAAAGAGCCAGCAAGAAACTCGGTGGTTGCTCTTTTCAAAAATAATTCCTCTTACTAGTTACATTTACTCATTGCTATAAATTGTTTTTAGATAATGGTTCTTGGAGGGAATCGAACTCGAAGCCTTCCCGGTCTATTTACGAACAAGAATTTGAATCCTCATACATTTGGCAAGAATTCCATGCTAATCATTTGGTTTATCAATTACAAAAAAGAATAATTTATAGAATTAGGCGTTACTTTGCGGAGATCCATCATACAAAAGTAATAATAAAATTATTTTGCTATAATCCGCGATACAGTAAATAGAAAATGTATATAGTGCTAAATATATAGTGGACTATCCGTTTTTTCATACCCGATACATGCAGGATTCGTAAAAACACATGCACAAACCTCCACCACCGCCACCACAATACACAAACACGTTCACTATCACAAACTCAAAAATCTTTTCGCCCCGCAACAAAAGCATCATCAGGATATAGACTCCACGATAAAATAGCTTTGCGATACATTTAGCACTATAGATATATATTTTCAATTTACTGTATCGTGGGTTATAGTAAAATTATTTACTATTACTTTTGTACAAGAAAAAACTTGCGTAAAACATAGTAAATATATATGTTTAATGTAATATTTGTTAGGCAACTCTATAAAATTTAAAAGGGAAGTCGTAAGTATGTGATCTGTATAAACATTGACAAGGTGGACTTATATGTAACAGGTTAATACCTCTTTTAGGAATAGATAAACTTTTATGTTTCCTCCATAAGGTCGTTAGCTTTTAACGTGAAAGGGCAATTTTCTAAGAATACATAATCGTTAGCGAACGCTTTCGTTCTCCTGGGATATGAAATTTAGGTCTAGAATTTGTGTTACAATGAGCTTATTTTATATTTCAAAACTATTGTTCAAGAGGTTTTTGGTTATGTAATTATTTGTGGTATACTTGTGGCTGCGTTCACGTGAACTCAAGCTATTGAGTACCCTTAATAACGTTATATAGATTCGTTAAAACACATGTACAAATCTCCACCACCACAATAAACAAGCACTACACACGTTGACTATCAAACTGAACAATCGTTTCGCCCCGCAACCGAAGCATCATCAGGAATTAGACTCAACGACAAAATAGCAAAGGCTTTGCGATATTGTGTTTCTACGAATCCTGCATTTATCGGGTATTAAAACGGGTAGTTCACTCTACATTTAGCATTATATTTATTTCGCAGATTAGAGCAGGTTTGTTAGGTTTTTTAGTTATGTGGTATTTGTGCTATACTTGTGGCTTCGTTCACCTGAACCCAAGCTATTGCTACCCTCAATAACAATATGAATATATCCGTTATCATACCTTATACATGTAGGATTCGTTAAAACACATTCACAAATCTCTACCAAAGCCACGTAAAAGCATTGCGATTTTGTGTTTTTACGAATCCTGCATGTATCGGGTATGAAAACGGATAGTCCACACTATATTTAGCATTATATTTATTTCGCGGATTATAGCAAAATAATTTTACTATTACATTTGTATGGATCTCGCCAAAGTAACGCCTAATTCTATACATATTTTTTTTAAATTAAGCTCTTATAAAGTTGCAAGTAGAGCTAGTTTTACATATAAATGTAAAAGTCGCTGCTTTATGCTCATAAACTCGTTCTGAACCAACATGGAATGTCGTAAAAAGCCTAGATTTTCCAAGGGAAAGTTGACGGCCAACGTGCAGCAAGAAAAATGAAGCGGTTGGTCTTTATACGGTCAACAAGACGGCTATTTTCACATGCTCGCCTTATAGTGTTTTAATTTTTAAGGAGGGAGAAAAGGAATCTTTTCTTGCGCGTCTATTTACGTTGTAGACTTTCAAATACTTAGTTGTAAAGAAGTTCTTGTTTTGTTGTTTTAATAGAAACTCTTAGTCCAACATAATATATAGAGTTTAAAAAAAACCATTTCGAACTAAAATGGAAATATTACGCACAAAAAAATATATTTATTAGCACTAAAAAGACAATGTAGGAAAATATTCGTATTATCATAATGTTTTTCGTTATTTATCACTTTTTAGTTCGAAAATGTGATTTTTAGTTTTTTTTTAATCCTATTTATTTTTCACTTTTGAGGGGGGATCGATTGTTAATTATTTTTTGTTTTTTGCAAGTTTTTTTATATTTCATTATATTGTCATAGGTTCTTTATGCCGTGTGGTATCCGGATGATTAGAATAGACCGTCATTTCTTACCGAGGGGTCGTAAAAAGGTTAGTTGACGTCAGGCAGGCGGCGGGTCGTAAAATACCTAGCCAAATCATGTGACATGTTTGTAACATCTTGTTCCGACCCCACTTAGAGTGGGAGAAGGGTAGGAGGAAGATGATGATGTCATAGGTTCTTGGTAAATGTACAAAGTTCGAATTAAATCTGTCCTCGGTTTTTTAACTACATACATACATATAGGTAAAATTAATATAAAGAGTTTAACAGTAGCCTAATTGATTCCTGTTATCTCATTCGTGCTTGCGTTTTTATTTATATAGAAATTAATATAAACATGAAAAAATTATACTTCTTAATAATCGTGACTATCAAAAATAATTACAATTAATTAATGTATTTTAATTACAGTTTCGCTTTTATGTTAAGCTATGTATCTTAATAGTTATTATACAAAGATAGCGCCGTCTAGACACAGTGTTAGGCTTTATGCCGACAGGTGACATTTAACCTGTTATAAGGTAACGCGTGAGTCACAATGAATCACACATTATTAACTAACAATCAGTAGTAGGCGAGGCAATCTAAAATTTATACCTATACTAATATTACACCATCAGATTTCATAATAGATTCAAATTGATATTTTATAATCGATCAATTTTAGAAACGAGCAAGTGGGTATTTTAGCAAAAATGGCCATCACAGAAGGTGAAGAGATTTTTATTCAGCCATCTTTTTTCGATATATTGCCAAAATTTAAACATAAAATTTGTAAACTTTGGGAAAATAATTTCAGGTCTGTAAATAAAGGAATATGGTACAAAAGTATCCAAGACATGCCTTACAGTAAACCTTGGTTTGCGACAACACAAATGTCCCGTGCTTATCTTGTGACGGCTTTTAGATTAAGATCTGGACATATCCCATTAAGAAAATTTGGATATCTAATGAAAAAAGTTGATTCTCCCAACTGTTTATCGTGTGAAGTATGTGAAGATGTCCAACAGTTCTTAATGAAATGTGTTCAAAATGGTCAGATGAGGATCGAAATGTATAATACCATTAATGTTAATAAAATGGATATTGGCTTTATAAATAGCATTTTAGCTGATCCTAATTCTGATCAAGCTAAAATGCTATATTATTTTGTTATAAATAGTTTAAAATGTAAATAGATTAGAGCTTAAGGAATATAAAAAATTGTTTAGACGTAAGTAAAAGGGTACTATAGGACTGACATGTACTGTTAGTATTAAAGTCCTAATAAATAAAGATTTAAAAAAAAAAATCGATCAATTTAATAAATTTATTATATCAAATATTCAAGAGCTTTTGCATATTCTTTTTTTTAATAAAAAATTGATTAATTGTTTGCATGAAAAAGTATAAAATAATAATGGTTTAAAACATTAAAAAATTACGTTTTATCAGCACATCAAATTCAAATACAAAATATTTTTTAATCAGTGCTTTTGAGTCGTCAAATGGTTTAAAAGAAGCTACCACTGATTTGAGAAGAACCAGCAAGAAACTTTGCGAATAATCTCAAAAAATAAATAGTAATTTGATTGATTACAAGTACATCAAACTAAGTGAACAATAATTTTCTTAACAACAAATCTAGATAGAATATAAATAATGAAAGCAAAATATTTAGTTTCATTGTGAAAAAGCAAGGGAAACAAATACAATACATACGAAAAATATGGAACAAAGCACGCTTTCACAAAAATACTAATAGTTTTAGTCTATTATTCTATATAAGGTATTATATTTCCAATATTCGTTAGAGTTGTAAAAGCCTGATAATGCATATGATGAGGAGAAAAACTTGCTTTTTAATTTATTTCGTTAAATACTGACAGTTATTGAAAAACTAAAGATATTCGAAGGCGATAAAGACAAATACGATGTTCCCTAACTAACTATGTAGATATTTTTATGTTTCGTGGTTATACCAAGATTCGTCCACGACAACTATATGGATATTTAAAGCAAATTAAATATCCATAATTATAAAAAGATTGGCCATGTATATATTAGACAAAGTAGGAACCGACATAAGCTTACTGTTCCTGTTGCGCCCTGCAAAAATAAATAAGTCGTTTGTGGGTTTGGGTATAAAATTTTAAAATAAAATTCCGCAATCGATTTTAACTATGTCATTACAGCAGTTTAGAAAGACTATTTAAAAAAGGCTTATACAGAAAGTCTACTATACTATTGATGATTACTTAGACGATAAGAATTCGTGGACAGAATTTACTCTTCGACCCCGTACAAGACGAGAGAAAAGAGCAACCGCCGAGTTTCCTTCTGGCTCTTCTCGGTAGGAACAACAATCAAAATCAAAACAAATGTTGGATTCTCTGTTTAGATTTTTTTATTGAAAGGATATTCTTATTATTATAATTATAAAAAATTTAAATTCCTCATTACTAACTGCAAATAATTGCTCTTTTTATTGGGACCTTCGTACGTTATGTGATATTAAAAATGAGTATTAACTAATAACGCAAATATAACTAGACTCAATTCACAAGTTATTGATTCAGATCGTAAAATATTCAGATCAAGGTTTGATAAGTTCTAAATTATGTAACTACTTAACAGGTTAGCCTTCCAGTTTACTTTTAGTAATTTTCATAGTTTTTTTTATACATTTCTGAGAATGGGTATTTTTATTACCCGCGATAGTGATCTGTTCCGGCTAAGTATATTAGTTACCCACGCTCGATTTCAGTTTCGCGCGCGTTAGTTTTATTTTTGCTAGAAAATAAAAAAATCGCAAAGCCCTGAAGTGAGTGAAATTATTGAACTATTTAAGACTGCTTGTATAAGTGGCGCGACGTCTTTGTCGTGAAGCCTATCCTCCTGATGATGCTTCGGTTTCGGAGCGAAACGATCGTCGAGATTGTGGTAGTGGTTGTGTGTTCTGCTTGTGTACGTTGCTGCTGGTGGAGGCGCCTTGGGGTGCATGTGGTGACTTGTCCTGCATGTGTAAGGTACGTGAATTTTGCCTGCTTCATACACATTAGCATTACAAGC